>CM060909.1:686054475-687304475 GCA_030737875.1 Allium sativum | reverse complement strand
TCAGACCGAGTATGTTCCAGGTTAGGTTTCTCTTGGAGTTCAGGAGTTAGAAGCAGGCGGCTTCACCTCTAGTTATATAAAGTTATTATTCCGCTGTGTCTGATATATTTTGTACTCTGATGGTTGGTATGTATATACATTTTCTTTTGTATAAAGAGATTTGATATTATATTTTATTCATTCCGTTTTGAGATTCTGATGTGTTGTTCTTCTTCTTTCATCTATTCTAATATTCTTTCTTTCTATTCTCATCCTCTAATTTCTTCCTATTGACAATCTGGGGTTCGATACTTGGGTTTCTGGCAAGTAATACGAGTTTATGTATTGTTGTCGAAAATTCGAGCGTCGAGTTTTTCCCGGGGTCATTACATTTGGTTCATGATAAAAATCCAATTTTCAATATGTCATCGTGCAGTTTTAATTGTTTAACTAGTATAGCTACATGATATGTGGTAGTCATGCCGTTTATGATTGATACATTTATATTTGAAGTTGTTTTTAACACTATGCACTTATAACAATATCAACTGATATGTTTTAAAACGTACCAAGCTTGTTTGGCTAGTATAAAGTAAAACTCTATCCTCTGGCTTGCGTTGCATTGTGTGACAGGACCTGAGTCTTACAATAGCTTCACTATCTTTAATTAGCATTACACCGCTTGTTTTATGCACTGGTATTCTTGGGGGTAAACCCGTTTCGTGTTATACGACGTGGTCCCTTGATTTACCTGATTTTAAAGTAATGTTCTTAATAACTGTTTTAGTTCTCACACCAGTCCTATGACTGACCCGGAGTTTATTGTTTTAACCTAAACTCTGGGTGCCCCTATTTTTCACACGGGCAGCTAGTAGTTTTGGTTTTGCAGATTTCTATTTTATAAGATCTTGGTTTACAGCTGGAGCTATATTTGGAAAGCTTTATATCCGTGTATTTCTTTCAGTTGTATTTGTTAATGTATTTCCGCTACGCATTGTATTAATTTTCCGTTGCTTTGTAATTTAAATCTCTGATATTTTTTCTACTATATATTATTCATTTATACTCTGATATCTTGTACTCTGATGTAATTGTTGTAATAGCAATGAACTGTTCTTCTGTTTGCGTTCCAATTTTTCATGTTCTCATTACAATCCGTATTTTCCGGTCTCCTCGGAGGCTAGCGAATACAGATCGTAATAGCTTGGGTCTGATTGGAGTTGCAGCTAGAGAAGATTTCTTACCTTGGAGAAAGAAGATGAGGATTTGGTGTATATGTCTATTCTATTTATGTATTACCCACTACACTTTGTTCGGCTGCCTTATTGTATATACCTGTGTATGTGTAACTCTGATAATCATTGCATATTATAGTCAAATGTATATTTTCAACTGTTTTTAAGCTGTTAATTGTTTATTACATGTTATCATTCCACTATGAGATTTTTTTATTGTTTCCTCTTCTTTCTTGCTTTTCTTTTATCTTCCCAATAACTACCTGCATTTGCGATCTGTTTAGGTCGGTATGCGTTGATCATTACCGATTTGAACTGTCAAAAATCTAGGTCGTTACAATGTGGTATTAGAGCCTTGGTTAGCGATAACCTTTGCCCTATTTGGGATTTAACTCATTAGAGATAGGGTTAGTAATGCCTTAGAATGAGGATGAGTGAATATATGAGATGTGACGGCCCGCCTCGCACCAGCCGGCATTTCCTCCGAAAGTGCGTTGTACACGTGCCCGACTAGCACGGAACGGTCGCCAAAGAAAGGAAAAAAGAAAGTGGACTAATCGAAAACCTGTAGAATGTCTCACAGCGCATGGAATAAAATATAATAACAACATACTTGACATAAAACAGGCGAGACAGTTCATAAGCTGAAAACTAAACATCATAGCAGCGGAAAATCCAGATACAGCTTATGTTCCACATCATTATTATTACAACTTTAAAACCGTCTCTAAAGTAAAAGAAAGGAAGGGTGCACTACTAATGCCCAAAGTAGTGACCAACAGCGACATAGGGAGAATATCTATATATCATACGTGGAAGCCTCCTGCTCGTCTCCGGTACAGCTACTCATGCATCACCAGCTAACATGTCTCTAGTCTGCTTGTGAGAGCACCCAGAGTAATAAGAAGAGACATAAAACTCTGGGTCAGAAAAAAAGTCTGGTATGAGCGATAAGCAGCTAAATAGAACAATAACAGGTGTACTAAACCATATCTGAACCTGGACCTGCAACCAAAGAGTTAGCACTAAATACCGTACAATACTCTAAGGTGCCACTGAATAGTTGGTGTAAAGATAACAGGGGTGGCGGTGTGCATGTCATAATGGTGGCAAACAAATCACACATAACAACCATCCTCACATCTCTCACTCAGTGCGTAAAGCATACAATGTCCACCACTGTCAATCACTAGACCCATCGAAGTAGTGACGGAGTTCAACTTGTACAACTACTGCTACTACCAAGCTTAGCCCATGGAGTCATGAACAAATCTTAACAAATGACCCCGCTTCATTGGTCTATAGCCCTTTAGTCGTACCTAGGCCACCATGGCCTTGAGTCCGTTCACGTACTCCCTACATATAGTAAGCCACAGTCACAGACATCGACAACTCCTTTGCACACGCCCCGCAACAAAGCCCAACTCATGAAGTTGACTCGTTGGTTCCCAACTGGAGCATGAGTTCTACTTCCCATTTGGACTTCCCTTGCATCTCGGGTTTTGGTTAAATTGAAGTTGGTCTTCAATAGAGTCATCGCGTAGTAGTAATAACACACGTATGGTTTGGTTCGGATATACATAGTGCTCCAGTCCTCATCGGTTCGGTTTGGTCCAATGCTTCCTAGTATGCTCCTGGGTGTGGTTCGAATCGGTGTTCCCTTTCTAGCTCGGTTCGGTTCGGATGCCCTGAAGTGGTTCGGTTCGGGTGTGCCTCCTCATGTCTCTAGATCCGTTCTCCTTTGGTCTCTCCAACCCGATCCCCTTTGGTCTCTCCGATCCGATCCCCTGCCCAACTCCAACTCTAAGCAAATGGCCTTCCTTCTCGCCAAGCCCCTTATGCTAAGTTCCAATCTGAATCAGGTCCCCTTGCCCAGTTTTCCTATCCGATCTAATCCCAATGATCCGATCCGATCCAGTTTGAAACCCTGCAACTTTCCAGCGACTGTTTTACGCCATACGATGACGTTTTCGACCAATCTAACAGCTCTAATCAATCACAATACCATACAGTCATAGCAACAAATAGAAGTGACCAAAAACACCAAAACAACAATATGACAAGGTTAAATGGATCAAACATAGCCAAGATCCCATATTTTCCCCTAAGCATGTTTGGGAAAAACTAATGATATGATTAGTAAAACTTAACCAAGCCAAACCAAATTTCTAACAGAGGTCTAAATTAATATTTCAAAATTTATCAATATTTTTCCAGATTTTTAACATGTATAATTTCACTAATTAACACTAATTACCCTTTCTTAACTATAATTAGTGAGGAACTATGCAAATCACTCACCTTGGCCACAAATAAAATACCAAATCTGAAATGAATCTCTGTTTGGCACTGTTCCTGTAACAGCCCGAATTTTGATAACATGTTAAAACAAGAAATCAAGGCAGAATTAAATTTTAAAATAAGAATCAGGGAAAACGGATTGCGCCATTGCGTTCATCTCGAAATTTTACATGAAATAGAGTCTGAGTTTTCGAAAATCGGAGTATGGATGAAGAAGTTATGGCCTGTAGAATATTCAGCAGATTTCAGGCAGCACGAGACCAAGGGGTCGGCCTACCCCCCAGGTCGACCATAGGGTCGACCTACCACCCAGGTCGACCATAGTGTCGACCTCCCCCCCTTACAGGTCGACCTGGTCGGCCTGTTTTGACCCAGAACTCATTTTTGAAGCCCGAAACGTGTTTTGATGGTCCGGATTAATTCTAGGGTTTATCTAAGGGCCTAAACTAGTTCCTACACCTATAAAAACACCCTAAGTCCTAACCTAATTCATATCAAATCTTTCTTACACTATTATGCTGCTGAACTCCCTCTTGAACCATGGTCGCCACCCCCAAATTAAAGCTTAAGCATTCAAACTCAAATTAATTCGAAGAACAAAGCTTCAACGATGGTTCAAACAATAAATCAACACTACTACAACGTTCTATGACAATTTCAGTTCTTAATTCATTAGCCATGCCCTGTAAGTTCTAGTTATTTTCAGATTAAAATATTTAAATATAATATGGGCATGTGATGAAGTGAAATTGGATTTAAGTATGTTTATCGATCTATTTCTGTTGCTACTTGGATCTTGAGACTTGTCTATCTTTATTCCCATATCTAGTTTATGTTCTGTTCAACTTGTTGTAAATCAGTTTTCATAATTCATATTGAAATTATTACCAAGTTGTAATCTTCATGCCTGTGATGATGTTTTTCTCTCTGATCTTATTTTTATGCAAAATTCTACCTTCCCCTATTTATTTTCTTTTGATGAACCTAGGTCAATTTCGAACCTAGGCCTAAACTACGATATACATGTGATGGTATACGGGGGAAATATTTGAATTTGTCTAGTGGAATATATGTGTTTGGTGGAATTGATGGAATAACATAAAAATTGGATATTTGGGTATTACTACCATTAACATGAAATTGGATATTTGGGTATTGTCAATATAATTGAAATTGCAAGTTTGGGCATGCATGAGTTGGCATGTAAATTAAATCACGAGTTTGGGACTATGTAAATTAAATCAAAAGATTGGGCTTATGTTAATTAGGCATATGTAGAATGGGGAATTTGAACACGAAAGCAATCGTAAACTTGATAGTTAGCATTAACATGTATTACGAACTTGGGCAACTGACATGTATTGTAATAAAAAGATTATAGTTTGGGATAACTACATCATGAATCATGATTTGGGTTTATTGGGCATGAAACTTGGTATATGTGTAAATTGGCATAAATTGGCATACATGTAAAGTGACATGAATTGAACATATGTAAATTTGGTATGAATTGGGCATATGTAAAGCTGACATGTAACCTAGAACTTAGGCATATGTTAATTATGTAAAATTTGGAGTTGAAACATATATGATAATTTATGACTTAGTAGAGGTTTAATATGAACGCGCCTAAGTTGGGTTTTGGGTAATTGGCATGTATTATAAGTAAAAGGATATAACTTGGCATAACCTTATAGTGAATTATGATAATAATTTCGGAATATGTTTTGGGGCAAAAACGTGAATCATGAACATTTCTATATGTTAAACACATGACCTGATATTGGGGTTATGGGTGGAATACGACCATTAATGAACCTTTGACACGAGGTTAGACTCAGTTTGTGTTATAAATCTGCCAGGAACCACCCGGCAAATCTTGTAGCCACAAAATGTCAGTCTAATGTGAGAGGTCGAAGGCCAAATTGTAGGCGTAACGGTTTATGACACGAGGTTAGACCCAGTTTGTGGCGTAAATCTGCCCGGAACCGCCCGACAAATCCAATGGCCACAAAATGCACGGTCTAATGTGAGAGGTCATGATTCATTCGTCATAATGAATGAATTAAGGAATACTAACCATAATAAGACGTGGGTATGGTTAGAGGGTTAGGTGGGATCACATGGAAATTTGACATGTAAATGTGGACCTAACAGGTATGAGTTAAGAACATGTAAAACTTGTAAACGTAGGCTCAACCAACATAACTGTTAATCAGACCAATGGGTGGGTTAAGTAATATGACTAGACTAATGACACTTAACCAATATGATATGAATGGGTGGGTTAAGTAACGTGGCTAGGCTAATGACACTTAACCGTTATAACATGACTAGTAGATGTGTTGGGCTAACTTGAATAGGTTGATAACACCCAATCGATATAACCTGATACGTGGTAGGGTTAAGTAAACACACAAGGGTAACACTTAACCATTATAATATGACTGGTGGATGGGGTTAAGTTAACATGCACTTAACCAATATAACGTGATGCGTGGTAAGGTTAAGTAACAACAAAGGGTAACACTTAACCGTCACAACATGATAAGTAGGTGGGCTAAGTCAGTGTACACTTAACCAATATGTCATGACATGCGGTGGGGTTAAGTTAACACAAGGGAGAACACTTAGCCAGTATAACAAGGCTTGTGGTAGGGTTAAGTAACACAAGGAACAACACTTAACCGATAAAAATGATGTGTGTTAGGGTTAAGTAAAACAAGAGAAAACACTTAACCAACTTAACGTGATGGACGGAGAGGGTTAAGTACATATCGGGTTGGTGGGTAATATTAGTAAATATAGGCCCATAAACTTAACCATTAATAAGCATGTTTGAATCGGTGGGTTAAGTACATCACGGGAAGGTGGGTAATATCTATATATATAGGACCACAAACTTAACTAGTAGGAAACCCTAGTAACGGGGACCCATTTCAGCAGTAACCCAATTAGGTATCATGGTACCCTGAAATTAGGCAGGATGGGGCACGATTACTGGGCTAATTGTAAGCGGTCAAAGCGACGGCAGGTGGTGCACAGTGTGGTTCTAACGGAGTGCGGGCATGGATGCAACTCCGGAGCAGAAAAACAGGGCACTGGAGGGCACCAGTAGTATACCCTATGCATTCTAGAATTGTGTCGGGCCGCCACCATGGGATTGGATACACCCTGTGGTGGGACCAGCATAGGTATCTACAATCATTGGGGGTTGTATGATACACGTAGGTAGCATAATCACTAGGTTGGACCAAGGTGGCATAAACCCTAAATCCGAGAAGCGTTCAATAGGTAGCATAATCCCTAGGTTGGACCTAGGTGGCATAAATCCTGGTTGAATCTAGGAAGCGCTCGATAGAAAACCCAAGATTAGATCTAGGTAATAAATAATAGATGTACACGTGAAAGCAACCTTAATTTCAGAGATTGGGATCACGTTATGATTTTATCATTTTATATTGATTACTAGTTGGGACACTAGTTAGGTGGTGCAGAGCAAATAGATATCATTTTAATGGTGAAGCAGAGAAATCTTGCGATGCTTGATAGAAATCTTGCGAAACTACACTCAGTTCATCTTGAATGGGAACCTTGCAATGTTATACATGACAGAAGACATATGATGTTATTCTTAGTTATCGTGCCTGTAGCTTATCTTGTCATCATGCTTATGTTTATTTTCAGTTTATTCATGCCATGTTATCTTTACCTATTTTTATGCTGAAAGTCACTAGGACTTACTCACTCTTTATGACTGACCCATTTTTTTCCGCCTCTTTTTCTTCCGTTCCCCCCCACCCCCCCCCCCCCACCCCCCCCGGTTCGCAGGGTGGGAATACAGCTTAGTTCGGATCTTACCAAGCTCCAAGGCTCTTTCATGTACTGCTTGGATTTCTCTTGGCTATGGCTTGCTTTGCTTTATTGGGGAATACTACAATTTATTTTTATGCTTCTTTGTTTTTGAGCAAGATAGATATTTTAGCTATGTAATTGGGTATTGGAAGTTGATGGGCTTTTATTGTAAACAATTATATTTAATAAATGATTTGAAGTACTTTTACTTTACTTTCCGCTGTTTTATATATGTCTGTATTATCATATTTCTGTTCCAGTACCCATAATGCTCCATTGAAGTTAAGGCATTCCCTTTGTGAGTGACCTTAATGGATGTAGGGTGTTACATTTGGTATCAGAGCAGAAGGTTACCAGACTGGGCAAAAGCTTTTAAAAACCTTTTGAAATTATTTTCAAAACGTTTACAAAGAAGCATTTTTCTAAAGGAAAGTTTTGTTTTACGAAAGGCATATTCCCCAAAGCCATATGCACTATCTTTTGATTCTCTCCTTGAGTCTCTTCTCTCTTTCTTTTTCACCGTAGTTTTGTGGGCGTACGACACATGTCGGAGGACCAAGGAGTGCCCAACCTCCATTTGTAGCCGTAGTAGTTCCATCTGTGACTAATGTTATTTCATGCTTTATAGGGATGTAGTGTGATGGAGATAGCTTTCGAGAAACCGGCCAACAAACTATACAAGGATAGTAATAACGACGATAAAGAACACAAGCCTAAGTACAAGATCGTCGAGAGGGCAATTGTATGCTCTCACTACTAGCATACCTAAGAGACGTGGTAACGTTTCTGTTAAATGTTTAGCTTTTCTTTTCTATTATACCATGGGAACTTTTTTTTTGGTACATCGCATCCTTTTAATTCTGCTTCGATAGTTGAATCTCTGCACCTTAGTACTAGCATAGTAGAGGATCCCATTTTTATCTCAAATCCTGTGGGGAATCGGCTCATTTATTCATGACTTGGTTGGATTTGAGAATGTCTATGCTAAGTGTTAAGTTTAGAAGTAATGCTTATGTTTTTGGGCAATGGGTTGATTCTAGGGATGGAGTGGTTTTCCAAAAATGATACCATTCTCGAGTATGAAAAGAGGGTAGTTAGACTCTTGACTTACCCCGGTAATGCCCTCGAAGTCTAGTGTAACCCTTAGGGTTCTTCCATGCTTAGTTACCTAGAATCTCTTGATATATTTATTGATCCGCTTGAGTAGTGTTCGCCACCAAGGTGGATGGTTCATCTCATTTATGCATGAATTATAGAAAATCACCTTAGTAAGTACACTTGGCAACATGGTTGGCATTTGTTTATTTTCAAGAGATAATTCATTTATGTGGAATACCTTCTAGTAAGTGAATGAGATCCAAGATTCACTAGTGAATTTTGGAGAGCTTGCATGAAACCATGAGTACGCAGTTATGTTTAAGTCGAGTATACTAGAAAAAGAATAAGTGAAAGTGGAACGAGAGGCGACAGTGAAATGAGTTCCAACTCTTATTTTGGAAATAGGAATTAAGAAGCTACGAAATTTTGAAGCTAAAGACGGTCAAAGCACAATGGAGTTAAGCTCAAGGAAATGCGACTTAGAAGACTGAAGACTGGACACGCGCATCATATCTCTTTTTAAGAGTATATCCTTGATCCCTCTTTTCCTGCAGAGCTTATTTGCATGCTATCTTTTAAGTATAACCTCGCGGTCCTATTCTCCATCCTATTTCTATTGCAAACCCCATAGGGAATATGACTCATCTGTTAGTAATACATGTTGGGGCTTGAGGGTGTCCGTTGGGTTGACTAAACTTTTTGGGTTTTATAGGATATGAGTTGGTCTTAGGAAGGGATTTCTTGTGACCAAAAAGGAGTCCATCATGCTTAGTTTCCCAGAAACATATATATTGGTTGGTTAATTCTTAGGGTATCAGTCTGATATTGATTTCGGTCTTCGGGGCTGGTTCTTAGGGAGTTTTTCTCCTAATCAGTATATATGTGACAAAGATTTCCAGTTTTGACAATGCCTAATGGGCACAAAGTTTTTACTTGCTTCTATCATTCGACTATATCTTTAGGTAAGAACAATTGGGTGTAAACATGTGTTTCAGACATGTTATGATTGAAGGTTGCAAGTGGTTGCAAGTGATTGCTAATGGTTGCTCCTGGATGCATATACACGCACATTAGACACTAGATCGGCTCCGTCACCTTTCATATTGCATATGCATGAGTGTTTATACTTGTTTATGGATGAAATTGTACGTGTTATCATGTGGATGTTGCATATGGATGGATGTTTGTGCACACATATAGTTTTTATGTGACTAGGAATATTTGCATACATGTTGGACTCATTGCACTATGCATATTTTGCATTAAGAAGATCAATCAGGCCTGATCATTTGCATTAGATAAGGAACATATACACACACTTCTTGCATATGTTCATATAGCAGTAGAAATCTCTTAAGGACAATGAATGCTTGTGATTGATGATTGAGTAGATGGATGATTGGACGGTAGGACACATTCTTTGTAACAACCCGAATTTTTATAACGTGTTATAATCAAGAATCAAGGCAGAATTAAATTTTAAAATCTGAATCAAGGGAAACGGGCTGTGCCATTGCGTTCGTCTCGGAAAAATACGCAAAATAGAGTCCGAGTTTTCGAAAAACGGAGTCTGTATGACCAAGTTATGGCCCAACGAAGTTTCAGAAAATTCCAAGTCCGAAAAACAGTTCAAAATTCAAATCTGGAGCCGAAAAGACTGGGCGGGAAAATTTCCCGCCAAGCACCCAAGTCGACATGGGTGTCGACTTGGGTGTCGACACACCCAAGGTGGTGTCGACTTGCAAGTCGACACCCCTGTCGACCTGGGTGGTCGAGCCCAGGCCACCTGGGTGCGCCTGCTTGTGTCTCTGGTCCTGTTCTGGAAGCTTCCGACGGAATTTGATTGCTCAGATCTGATTTGGGGTTAATCCTATGGTTTAAACTACCCCTAATCTCTATAAAAAGACCCCTAGACCTAGCCTAAACCCTCATTAATTCATTCCTACAACGAAGTTATGCCAAAATGCTCCCTCACCATGGCCTCCACCTTCATATCATGGCCTCCGTCTTCATCTCCAAAGGCTTGAGCATCCAAAGCTAGATCCATGAAGAAGGTGCAAGCTTTCTACACCAAATTGAGGAGGGATCAATGTTGCTACGCAAGTTTCATGAAGATTCTTCAACAAAGGAGCCACCTTTCTTTGTCAAGGCGATGCATAATCCTTCCCTAAGCCTCGCTATGTAAGTTCTAGCTACTTGTAGATTCTAACGGTGGTTCTAATGTGACATGGGATAAAATGCGATGAAACATAAGCATGCTAGCTTATGTGTAACTAGTTTTGCCCTTTTTTATGATCTATGACCTTGGGCTAAGTTGTAGCGACTTAATCATGCCACTCATGTTATGTTAATCCTAGTATATCTTGAAAGTTTGAATCTTTATCTATGGAATGTTAGCATGAACCTTTGGGAACCACTTGACTTGTGAAACATGGGCAAAGACTTGACTTTGGGGCTTATGCATGTAAATGAACCCAAACCCCTTATGTATCATGCATGTTTGTGGCCAAATTCACTTATGATACTACGCATGTTTATGGCCAAATCCCCTTATGAAACTATGCATGTTTGTGGCAAAATTCCCTTATGATACTATGCATGCTTATGGCCAAATTCCCTTATGATACTATGCATGTTTGTGGCCTATATGTTGGCATAATACCCTACTATGTGACTCGCTTCCACTTGGGTTGGAAATACGTTTGGATAGCTTAGGAAAAACGTGGGTATGACATGAAAAACTTGACATGGGGTTTACATGAGAACATTACATTCATGATACATTTAAATATGGTCATGACACGTGGGAAAACATGGAACTTGAACTAGACATGGGTGGGTTGTAAGTGTAATAAGACACTAGACCAAACATGAAGGCGGCCAACTCGAGGTTGGGTTGAGTTTGTAGCATAAATCTACCCGGACCCGCCCGGCTTAACTAGTGGCTACAAACAATAGGACCCAATGTGAGCAGTTGGTCACATAGCACTTAAAACCTGAGGTTAGACTAGGTTGTGGTGTAAATCTACCCGGACCCGCCCGACTTAACTAGTAACCACAACAAAGTCTAATGTGAGAGGTTGGGGTGCATTAATCTAATTAATGCCACATGAAAAGGTTAAGTAATTTTGACTAATGATACTTAACCGATATGACATGAATGGGTAGGTTAAGTGGAACCGGACTTGATTTCTTAATGACACTTAACCATATAAGACAATTTGGGGATGGGGTTAAGTAATTTACACTTAACTAATCCGACTTGGTAATTAGATGGGGTTAAGTAACCTACACTTAACTAATCTAAACATGGTAATTAAATGGAGTTAAGTAATCCATACTTAACTAATCTAACACGGTAATTTGATGGGGTTAAGTACTTTACACTTAACTAATCCGACTTGGTAATTAGATGGGGATAAGTAACTTAGACTTAAGTAATCTAAACACGGTAATTAGATGGGGTTAAGTAACTTTCACTTAACTAATCTAAGCACGGTAATTCGATGGGGTTAAGTTAAACACTTAACCAATCTAAACTTGGTAATTCAATGAGGTTAAGTAACCAATACTTAACCGACTTAACATGATAATTTAATGGGGTTAAGTAACTTATACTTAACCAATTATACATGATGATTTGATGAGGTTAAGTAACCTATACTTAACCAATCTAATAGGTGGACCTGATAGGGTTAAGTCACGAGACCTTTTGAAATTAGGCTTAACCATTGTAATACGATTATTGGATGGTGTTAAGCTAACCCATACTTAACCAATCCGACTCGATAATCTGATGGGATTAAGATAATCTATGCTTAATCAATTTAACATGATAATCTGATAGGGTTAAGACAAATAAATACTTAACCAATTTGATTTGATAGGGTTAAGTCATGAGCTTCTTCGTACACTTAACCAACTTGTAGGGCTAAGCCTTGAACTTGAGTACTTAGCCAATCTTGACATGATTCATAGGCGGGTTAAGTCATGAACATGGATAACAACAGTTAACCCATTTGACAAAACCCTAGCTCAGGGGACTAGGTTGAAATTCGTAGTTAACAAGGATAGCGGAAAGAGGAGCTAAGTGGTAAACCTTAGTTAAGGATAACTAAGTAATAATTCTTAGCCAAGGACATAGGACTAGTTCATAAAGAGATGGGTAACCTGATACGGTAGGTCATTGCTTAGTATACGAGGAGGAGCAACTTATCTAACTTGGATAAAAAGCTCCAGCGAACTGGGTGACGAAGCGGTAGCTTCGGGGTACGTGAGCGTACTCTTGGTATCCCTCTGTGAGGTGGCAGGTGGTCCATGAAACCCAGCCTCACAGAGGTTAAGGTCTGCGGTAGAAGAGCCAAGAGTATGCCTTGGTTGCTATGCGAGCGACCTAAAGGCTGGGATGGATTAGCGTGGAGTTGACGATACTTGTTTTTGCCCTGGATATCACGTCGCCGACTACCTACCATCTTTAGTCAATCGTGTACGAACGGAAAGGCAGAGAACTCCCAACATACCAAGTTCTAGCTATCGAGTCATGGGTGAGGTTGGCCAATAGGAAAGTGGGGCTATAGTGGGGCTGGGATGTAGTTCTCATACATGATTTTTCTTGGATTTCCTTTCAGTAGTTGAGGGAGGGGTCACGTGGGACCATAGCCACGGATACAAAAACAGACCTTGATATCTGCATCAGCAGACGACTTAAAGCTCCCGACCGAGTTCCGTATTTCTTGATTTGCCCTGGCACGGAACTCGGATGGCACATTGAGGAACATGTGCGTCTAGACATGGAAAACGATTCACGATACATACGCGGGATAAAGGGCGCGGTTGACGGGTGGCATAATCCCTAGTGGCCCAAGGTGGCTTGAACCCAAACCAAGACACGGAAACGTTCATTAGGTAGCATAATCCCTAGTGGTCCTAGGTGGCATAAATCCTAAGTGAACACGCGATAGTTCATGATAAGAAAACATAACCAGATCAAGGGTAGCAGTCCAAAATAACCTCAAGGATAAAACGTTTACATGGGAAAGCCCGTATGGCCTACGGCAAAGGACTGAACTTATACACGGAAAGAAACATACGAGTTGGGAAAACCTACATATGCTATATATTAGGTTGACGTGGACTATTACATGACATTGGGCAAGGGACATTCGTAGTTGACACATGACGCGGGTTGGGATACTAGTACGAGAGGTGCAGAGCAAATATACATGTAAATACCTTGGGATGGTATACATGATAGACACCATGGGATGGTATACATGATAGATACCTTGGGATAGTATACTTGATAGAAACCTGACGATGTGATACCTTGATTTATCATGACACCGTAGTTTATCATGATATCTTAGTTTATCTTGCTACAGTAGTTCATCCTGTTACCCTGGTTTAGTTTATCTATCTTGTAGTCATCCTTATGTTTACTTTCAGTTTATGCATGTCATGTTACCTTTACCTGTTTTTATACTGGAAGTAGATAGGACTTACCAGTCTTTATGACTGACCCCGTTTTGTTTCGCCTCTTTGTCTTCCGTTCCCCCCCCCCAGGTTTCAGGGAGGAAACACTGTTATCTAGTTCGGACTTCTTCTACTTGAAGGTCATCACGCATGGCTTGGACTTTTCTTGGCTATGGCTACTTTAGTGTTTTACTTGGGGAATAATTTATGAAATGGTTTTACGCTTCTTTACTATTGCAAGACAGGTTTTTGATGTATTCTGATGTAAAAGGCTTTAGACCTTATTTTATAAGGTAGTGAAATTTGTTTTACTTCCGCTGTTTTATATATATTATGTCTTGTAGTATTTCTGTGTATGTTTACCTCGATAATGCTTCACCAACCCTAGTGCATTCCCTTTGTGAGTGGCCCTAGCGGAGGTGGGGTGTTATATATTTGGTATCTGAGCAGAAGGTTACCAAACTGGGCAAAAGTTTTTAAAAACCTTCTGAAAACTATTTGAGAAACCGTTTACAAAGAAGCATTTTTCCAGAAAAGTTTTTAAAGACTATTCCCAAAAAGCCATTAGCACTATCCCTTGTTTCCTTGATTGAACCTCTTTTCCTTTCTTTCCTCCATCTGTAGTCACAGTAGTTTTAACTGCGACTAATCCTTGTCTAGCTACTTAAGTGTTTTCCCGTGCGATGGAGGAAGTCCCCGAGAGACCTGTTACCGAAGTTATAAGAAGGGATAATAAGAGCAAGGATAAAGGACACGAGCTTAAGAATAAGCACCTTGTTGGTATGGCTTGATCCACAAAGGAAGATAAGGACAAGATCAGAGAGAGGGCAATTATATGCTCTCATTTATAGCGTACCTAAGAGGAATGGTACCATTTCTGTTAAAGGCTTAGCCTTTCTTTCCTATCGTCCCGTCTAGATTTTGTTTTGATCATCGCATCATTTAAGTCTGCCTCGATAGTGAAGTCTCTACACCTTAGTACTAGCATGGTAGAAGATCCCACTTTAGTCCCAAAATCTGGTTGGAGGGTCGGTCCATTTATTCATGACTTGTTTGGATTTGAGAACGTCTATGCCAAGTGTTGAGATTAGAAGCAATGCTTCTATTGTTGAGCTATGGATGGATTCTAGGGATGAAGTGGTGATCCAGTAAGGGATGCCATTCTCGGTTTTGAAAGGAGGGAAGTTAAACTCTTAACTTGCCTTGGTAACACCCTCGAAGTCTTGTATAACCTTTTGGGTTTTATCATGGTTAGTTACCTAAAATCTCTTGATGCACTTATCGGGAATCTCTGATCCAATCGAGTAACGTTCGCCAAAAAGACGGATGGTTCATTCCGTTTGAGCATGGGTTATAGGAATCACCCTAGTAAGTGCACGTGGTAACATGGATTGGCATCGGTAAAACGAGATCCATAATTCACTAGTGAATTTTGGAGAGCTTGCACGAGTACGCAGATATGGTTGAGCCAATTATACTAGGGGAAGAATAAGTGAAAGTGGAACGAGAGGCGACAGTGAAATGAGTTCCGACTCCTACCTTGGAAATAGGAATCAAGGAGCTACGAAATCATGAAGTCAAAGGCGGTCAAGGCACAATGGAAATAGGCTCAAGGAAATGCGGCTTAGACGCGTGCATCATGTCTCCTTTTTAGAGTATATCGTTGATCCCTGGTTCTCCTGTAGGGCTTGCTTGCATGCTATCGCTTGGTGGATATCCTCTCGATCCTGTTTCTGTTACGAACCACGTAAGGAGTTTGTCTTGTTTATCTCCTCGATCTTATCTTGGGAAACTTAGATAGAACTCTATGGATGTAAACATGTATTTGAAACATGTTATGATTGATATGGTTTCAAATGGTTGCAAGTAGTTGCTCGTGGATGCGAGAATACACATTAGATACTAGATCGACCTAGTCACGTTTTCATGTTGCATATGCATGGGTATTTATACTTGTTTATGGATGAAATTGAATATGTTATCATGTCGATGTTGCATATGGATGAATGTTTGTGCACACATATAATGTTTATATGACTAGGACTATTTGCATACATGTTGGATTCATGGCACTAAACATATTCTGCATGTAGAAGATCATTAAGGCCTGATCATTAGCATTAGCTAAGAAACATATACACACACTTTCTGCATGTGTACATAAAGCATTAGAAGTCTCTTAAGGACAATGGTTGCCTGTGGATGATGTTTTGAGTAGATGGATGATGGATGGTAGGATACGTTCTTCCTAACTTGGAGATTTCGGGGACGAAATCCTTAAAGAGGGGAGAATGTAACAACCCGAATTTTTATAACGTGTTATAATCAAGAATCAAGGCAGAATTAAATTTTAAAATCTGAATCAAAGGAAACGGGCTATTCCATTGTGTTCGTCTCGGAAAAATACGCGAAATAGAGTCCGAGTTTTCGAAAAACGGAGTCCGTATGACCAAGTTATGGCCCAACGAAGTTTCAGAAAATTCCAAGCCCAGAAAAACAGTTCAAAATTCAAATCTGGAGCCGAAAAGATTGGGCGGGAAAATTTCCCGCCCAACACCCAAGTCGACATGGGTGTCGACTTGGGTGTCGACACACCCAAGGTGGTGTCGACTTGCAAGTCGACACCCCTGTCGACCTGGGTGGTCGAGCCCAGGCCACCTGGGTGCGCCTGCTTGTGTCTCTGGTCCTGTTCTGGAAGCTTCCGACGGAATTTGATGGCTCAGATCTGATTTGGGGTTAATCCTATGGTTTAAACTACCCCTAATCTCTATAAAAAGACCCCTAGACCTAGCCTAAACCCTCATTATTTCATTCCTACAACGAAGTTATGCCAAAATGCTCCCTCACCATGGCCTCCACCTTCATATAAAGCCTCCATCTTCATCTCCAAAGGCTTGAGCATCCAAAGCTAGATCCATGAAGAAGATGCAAGCTTTCTACACCAAATCGAGGAGGGATCAATGTTGCTACGCAAGTTTCATGAAGATTCTTCAACAAAGGAGCCACCTTTCTTTGTCAAGGCGATGCATAATCCTTCCCTAAGCCTCGCTATGTAAGTTCTAGCTACTTGTAGATTCTAACGGTGGTTCTAATGTGACATGGGATAAAATGCGATGAAACATAAGCATGCTAGCTTATGTGAAACTAGTTTAGCCCTTTTCTATGATCTATGACCTTGGGCTAAGTTGTAGCGACTTAATCATGCCACTCATGTTATGGTTAACCTAGTATATCTTGCAAGTTTGAATCTTTATCTATGGAATGTTAGCATGAACCTTTGGGAACCACTTGACTTGTGAAACATGGGCAAAGACTTGACTTTGGGGCTTATGCATGTAAATGAACCCAAACCCCTTATGTATCATGCATGTTTGTGGCCAAATTCACTTATGATACTATGCATGTTTATGGCCAAATCCCCTTATGAAACTATGCATGTTTGTGGCAAAATACCCTTATGATACTATGCATGCTTATGGCCAAATTCCCTTATGATACTATGCATGTTTGTGGCCTATATGTTGGCATAATACCCTACTATGTGACTCGCTTCCACTTGGGTTGGAAATACGTTTGGATAGCTTAGGAAAAACGTGGGTATGAATGAAAAACTTGACATGGGGTTTACATGAGAACATGACATTCATGATGCATTTAAATATGGTCATGACACGTGGGAAAACATGGAACTTGAACTAGACATGGGTGGGTTGTAAGTGTAGTAAGACACTAGACCAAACATGAAGGCGGCCAACTCGAGGTTGGGTTGAGTTTGTAGCATAAATCTACCCGGACCCGCCCGGCTTAACTAGTGGCTACAAACAATAGGACGCAATGTGAGCAGTTGGTCACATAGCACTTAAAACCCGACGTTAGACTAGGTTGTGGTGTAAATCTACCCGGACCTGCCCGGCTTAACTAGTAACCACAACAAAGTCTAATGTGAGAGGTTGGGGTGCATTAATCTAATTAATGCCACATGAAAAGGTTGAGTAATTTTGACTAATGATACTTTACCGATATGACACGAATGGGTAGGTTAAGTGGAACCGTCTTGATTTCTTAATGACACTTAACCATATAAGACAATTAGGGGATGGGGTTAAGTAATTTACACTTAACTAATCCGACTTGGTAATTAGATGGGGTTAAGTAACCTACACTTAACTAATCTAAACATGGTAATTAAATGGGGTTAAGTAATCCATACTTAACTAATCTAACACGGTAATTCGATGGGGTTAAGTAATTTACACTTAACTAATCCGACTTGGTAATTAGATGGGGTTAAGTAACTTAGACTTAAGTAATCTAAACACGGTAATTAGATGGGGTTAAGTAACTTTCACTTAACTAATCTAAGCACGGTAATTCGACGGGGTTAAGTTAAACACTTAACCAATCTAAACTTGGTAATTCAATGAGGTTAAGTAACCAATACTTAACCGACTTAACATGATAATTTAATGGGGTTAAGTAACTTATACTTAACCAATTATACATGATGATTTGATGAGGTTAAGTAACCTATACTTAACCAATCTAATAGGTGGACCTGATAGGGTTAAGTCACAAGACCTTTTAAAATTAGGCTTAACTATTGTAATACGATTAGTGGATGGTGTTAAGCTAACCCATACTTAACCAATCCGACTCGATAATCTGATGGGATTAAGATAATCTATGCTTAATCAATCTAACATGATAATCTGATAGGGTTAAGACAAATAAATACTTAACCAATTTGACTTGATAGGGTTAAGTCATGAGCTTCTTGGTACACTTAACCAACTTGTAGGGCTAAGCCTTGAACTTAAGTACTTAGCCAATCTTGACATGATTCATAGGCGGGTTGAGTCATGAACTTGGATAACAACACTTAACCCATTTGACAAAACCCTAGCTCAGGGGACTAGGTTGAAATTCGTAGTTAACAAGGATAGCTGAAAGAGGAGCTAAGTGGTAAACCTTAGTTAAGGATAACTAAGTAATAATTCTTAGCCAAGGACATAGGACTAGTTCATAAAGAGATGGGTAACCTGATACGGTAGGTCATCGCTTAGTATACGAGGAGGAGAACTTATCTGACTTGGATAAAAAGCTCCAGCGAACTGGGTGACGAAGCGGTAGCTTCGGGGTACATGAGGGTACTCTTGGTATCCCTCTGTGAGGTGGCAGGTGGTCCATGAAACCCGGCCTCACAGAGGTTAAGGTCTGCGGTAGAAGAGCCAAGAGTATGCCTTGGTTGCTATGCGAGCGACCTAAAGGCTGGGATGGATTAGCGTGGAGTCGACGATATTTGTTTTTTCCCTGGATAGCACGTCGCCGACTACCTACCATCTTTAGTCAATCGTGTACGAACGGAAAAGGCAGAGAACTCCCAACAGACCATGTTCTGGCTATCGAGTCATGGGTGAGGTTGGCCAATAGGAAAGTGGGGCTATAGTGGGGCCGGGATGTAGTTCTCATACATGATTTTTCTTGGATTGCCTTTAAGTAGTTGAGGGAGGGGTCACGTGGGACCATAGCCACGGATACAAAAACAGACCTTGATATCTGCATCAGCAGACGACTTAAAGCTCCCGACCGAGTTCCGTATTTCTTGATTTGCCCTGGCACGGAACTCAGATGGCACATTGAGGAACATGTGCGTCTAGACATGGAAAACGATTCATGATACATACGCGGGATAAAGGGCGCGGTTGATGGGTGGCATAATCCCTATTGGCCCTAGGTGGCTTGAACCCAAACTGAGACACGGAAACGTTCATTAGGTAGCATAATCCCTAGTGGTCCTAGGTGGCATAAATCCTAAGTGAACACGCGATAGTTCATGATAAGAAAACATAACCAGATCAAGGGTAGCAGTTCAAAATAACCTCAAGGATAAAACGTTTACATGGGAAAGCCCATATGGCCTACGGCAAAGGACTGAACTTATACATGGAAAGAAACATACGAGTTGGGAAAACCTACATATGCTATATATTAGGTTGACGTGGACCATTACATGACATTGGGCAAGGGACATTCATAGTTGACACATGACGCAGGTTGGGATACTAGTACGAGAGGTGCAGAGCAAATATACATGATAAATACCTTGGGATGGTATACATGATAGACACCATGGGATGGTATACATGATAGATACCTTGGGATAGTATACTTGATAGAAACCTGACGATGTGATACCTTGATTTATCATGACACCGTAGTTTATCATGATATCTTAGTTTATCTTGCTACAGTAGTTCAACCTATTACCCTGGTTTAGTTTATCTATCTTGTAGTCATCCTTATGTTTACTTTCAGTTTATGCATGTCATGTTACCTTTACCTGTTTTTATACTGGAAGTAGATAGGACTTACCAGTCTTTATGACTGACCCCGTTTTGTTTCGCCTCTTTGTCTTTTGTTTCCCCCCAGGTTTCAGGAGGTAACACTGTTATCTAGTTCGGACTTCTTCTGCTTGAAGGTCATCATGCATGGCTTGGACTTTTCTTGGCTATGGCTACTTTACTGTTTTACTTGGGGAATAATTTATGAAATGGTTTTATGCTTCTTTACTATTGCAAGACAGGTTTTTGATGTATTCTGATGTAAAAGGCTTTAGACCTTATTTTATAAGGTAATGAAATTTGTTTTACTTCCGCTGTTTTATATATGTTCTGTCTTGTAATATTTCTATGTATGTTTACCTCGATAATGCTTCACCAAACCTAGTTCATTCCCTTTGTGAGTGACCCTAGCGGACGTGGGGTGTTATATTCTACTTAACTTGAAGATTTCGAGGACGAAATCCTTTAAGGAGGGGAGAATGTAACAACCCAAATTTTGATAACATGTTTAAACAAGAAATCAAGGCAGAATTAAATTTTAAATTAAGAGTCAGGGAAAACGAGTTGCGCCATTGCGTTCGTCTCGAAATTTTACATGAAATAGAGTCCGAGTTTTTGAAAATCGGAGTCCGGATGAAGTGGTTATGGCCTGTAGAAGATTCAGTAGATTTCAGGCAGCATGAGACCAAGGGGTCGGCCTACCCCCCAGGTCGACCATAGGGTCGACCTACCCCCCAAGTCGACCATAGTGTCGACCTCCCCCCCTTACAGGTCGACCTGTTCGGCCTGTTTTGACCCAGAACTCATTTTTGAAGCCCGAAACGTGTTTTGATGGTCCAGATTAATTCTAGGGTTTATCTAAGGGCCTAAACTAGTTCCTACACCTATAAAAACACCCTAAGTCCTAACCTAATTCATATCAAATCTTTCTTACACTATTATGCTGCTGAACTCCCTCTTGAACCATGGCCGCCGCCCCCAAATTAAAGCTTAAGCATTCAAACTCAAATTAATTCGAAGAACAAAGCTTCAACGATGGTTCAAACAATAAATCAACACTACTACAACGTTCTATGACAATTTCAGTTCTTAATTCATTAGCCATGCCCTGTAAGTTCTAGTTATTTTCAGATTAAAATATTTAAATATAATATGGGCATGTGATGAAGTGAAATTGGATTTAAGTATGTTTATCGATCTATTTCTGTTGCTTCTTGGAACTTGAGACTTGTCTATCTTTATTCCCATGTCTAGTTTATGATCTATTCAACGTGTTGTAAATCATTTTTCTTGATTCATATTGATATTATTACCAAATTTTTATCTTCATGCCTGTGATGATGTTTTTCTCTCTGATCTTATTTTTATGATAAATTCTACCTTCCCCTATTTATTTTCTTTTGATGAACCTAGGTCAATTTCGGACCTAGGCCTAAACTACGATATACGTGCGATGGTATATAGGGGAAATATTTGAATATTGCCTAGTGGAATACATGTGTTTGGTGGAATTGATGGCATAACATAAAAATTGGATATTTGGGTATTACTACCATTAACATGAAATTGAATATTTGGGTATTGTCAATATAATTGAAATTGCAAGTTTGGGAAGACATGAGTTGGCATGTAAATTAAATCACGAGTTTGGGACTATGTAAATTAAATCAAAAGATTGGGCTTATAATAATTAGGCATATGTAGAATGGGGAATTTGAACATGAAAGCAATCGTAAACTTGATAGTTGGCACAAACATGTATTACGAACTTAGGCAACTGACATTTATTGTAATAAAAAGATTATAGTTTGGGATAACTACATCATGAATCATGATTTGGGTTTATTGGGCATGAAACTTGGTATATGTTTAAATTGGCCTAAAATTGGCATACATGTAAAATGGCATGAATTGAACATATGTAAATTTGGTATGAATTGGGCATATGTAAAGCTGACATGTAACCTAGAACTTGGGCATATGTTAATTATGTAAAATTTGGAGTTGAAACATATATGATAATTTAAGACTTAGTAGAGGTTTAATATGAACGCGCCGAAGTTGGGTTTTGGGTAATTGGCATGTATTCAAAATAGAAGGCTATAACTTGGCATAACCTTATAGTGAATTATGATAATAATTTGGGAATACGTTTTGGAGCAAAAACGTGAATCCTGAACATTTCTATATGTTAAACACATGAACTGATATTGGGGTTTTGGGTGGAATACGACCATTAATGAACCTTTGACATGATGTTAGACTCAGTTTGTGGTGTAAATCTGCCCGGAACCGCCCGAAAAATCCAGTAGCCACAAAGTGTCAGTCTAATGTGAGAGGTCGAAGGCCAAATTGTAGGCGTAACGGTTTATGACACGAGGTTAGACCCAGTTTGTGGTGTAAATCTGCCCGGAACCGCCCGGCAAATCCAGTGGCCACAAAATGCACGGTCTAATGTGAGAGGTCATGATTCGTTCGTCATAATGAATGAATTAAGGAGTTCTAACCATAATAAGACGTGGGTATGGTTAGAGGGTTAGGTGGGATGACATGGAAATTTGACATGTAAATGTGGACCTAACCAGTATGAGTTAAGAACATGTAAAACTTATAAACGTAGGCTCAACCAACATAACTATTAATCAGACCAATGGGTAGGTTAAGTAATACGACTGGACTAATGACACTTAACCAATATGATATGAATAGGTGGGTTAAGTAACGTGGCTAGGCTAATGACACTTAACCGTTATAACATGACTAGCGGATGGATTGGGCTAACTTGAATAGGTTGATGACACCCAATCCATATAACCTGATACGTGGTAAGGTTAAGTAAACACACGAGGTTAACAGTTAACCATTATAATATGACTGGTGGATGGGGTTAAGTTAACATGCACTTAACTAATATAATGTGATGCGTGGTAAGGTTAAGTAACAACAGAGGGTAACACTTAACCGTCACAACATGATAAGTGGGTGGGCTAAGTCAGTGTACATTTAACCAATATGACATGACATGCGGTGGGGTTAAGTTAACACAAGGGAGAACACTTAGCCAGTATAACAAGGCTTGTGGTAGGGTTAAGTAACACAAGGAACAACACTTAACCGATAAAACATGATGTGTGGTAGGGTTAAGTAAAACAAGAGAAAACACTTAACCAACTTAATGTGATGGATAGAGAGGGTTAAGTACATATCGGGTTGGTGGGTAATATTAGTAAATATAGGCCTACAAACTTAAACATTAATAAGCATGTTTGAATCGGTGGGTTAAGAACATCACGGGAAGGTGGGTAATATCTGTATATATAGGCCCACAAACTTAACCAGTAAGAAACCCTAGTAACGGGGACCCATTTCAGCAGTAACCCAATTAGGTATCATGGTACCCTGAAACTAGGCAGGGTGGGGCATGATTACTGGGCTAATTATAAGCGGTCAAAGTGATGGAAGGTGGTGCACAGTGTAGTTCTAACGGAGTGCGGGCGTGCATGCAACTCCGGAGCAGAAAAACAGGGCACTAGAGGGCACCAGTAGTATTCCCTATGCATTCTAAAATTGTGTCGGGCCGCCACCATGGGACTGGATACACCCCACGGTGGGACCAGCATAGGTATCTACAATCATTGGTGGTTGTATGATACACGTAGGTAGCATAATCCCTAGGTTGGAACTAGGTGGCATAAACCCTAAATTCGAGAAGCGTTCAATAGGTAGCATAATCCCAAGGTTGGACCTAGGTGGCATAAATCCTGGTTGAATCAAGGAAGCGCTCGATAGAAAACCCTAGATTAGATCTAGGTAATAAATAATAGATGTACATGTGAAAGCAACCTTAATTTCGGGGATTGGGATCACATTATGATTTTATCATTTTATATAGATTACTAGTTGGGACACTAGTTAGGTGGTGCAGAGCAAATAGATATCATTTTAATGGTGAAGCAGAGAAATCTTGCGATGCTTGATAGAAATCTTGCGAAACTATACTCAGTTCATCTTGAATGGGAACCTTGCAATTTTATACATGATAGAAGTCATATGATGTTATTCTTAGTTATCGTGCCTGTAGCTTATCTTTTCATCACGCTTATGTTTATTTTCAGTTTATTCATACCATGTTATCTTTACCTATTTTTATGCCGAAAATCACTAGGACTTACTCAGTCTTTATGACTGACATGTTTTGTTTTGCCTCTTTGTTTTCCGTTCCCCCCCCCCCCCCCCAGGTTCGCAGGGTGGGAATACAGCTTAGTTCGGATCTTACCAAGCTCCAAGGCTCTTTCATGTACTGCTTGGATTTCTCTTGGCAATGCCTTGCTTTGCTTTATTGGGGAATACTACAATTTTTTATGCTTCTTTGTTTTTGAGCAAGACACATATTTAGCTATGTAATTGGGTATTGGAAGTTGATGGGTTTTTATTGTAAACAATTATATCTAATAAATGATTTGAAGTATTTTTCTTTACTTTCCGCTGTTTTATATATGTATGTCTTGTAATATTTCTGTTCCAGTACCCATAATGCTCCATTGAAGTTAAGGCATTCCCTTTGTGAGTGACCTTAATGGATGTGGGGTGTTACAGTTCCCAATGCAACTCAGCAGCTCTAACCTTGCTTTGGTAATAATCCTCTTTGATTTGATGTTGCTAAGCTTAATCCTTGATTAGAAAGTGATTTGGAGATCTTTTAGAGGTTGGAGGCCATTATTAGGGTTCTTAGGAGGTAAATGGCGGCTAGAAAACTGAAATGAATTGAAAACCTAACTCATTTCAGTCTCCCTATAACCCTAATTCCGAAATGGGTTATGGGCCCATTTACTAATACCTCACTTGGCCCGGTTAAGCAGTTTTTCACCTTTTGAAACTTGTTTCTGCCATATCTCCCAAACGGTGAGCCTGTTTGGCTAAAGTGACCACTCTACGGAATTGTAAACCATCATCCGGATTCAATGGAAGTGGTTTCAGGCCAAAACTCCTTTCCAATCAAAAGTTATGGCGAAAACAAGATCAGTTAGGGGCGAAATAGTCATTCAAAAATCGGCTAAAATCATGAACATGGGAAATGACTCTAATAGTCGTCTCCCAAAGTTACATGACCACACAACTTCATATGTGAAAGAAATAAATATTCTACAGTCCTATGATGCGCAGAATGCGGGTCGTTACATGAGTGAGCATACTTGTATTTTTATATGAAATGATTTTATGTTGTGTTGATTGGTTCTGTTGAATATTTATAAATTCTGGTCGATATATGGGACGCCATGGAATCGATAGGAATTTCTAAATAATCGAATAGAATGGATTAACATAATATGGTTTTGGATTATATTTTAAATATATCGAATATATATTATTTTTGGTTTTAAGTGTATATTCCTTCGTTATTAGTAGGTAATAATATTAAGTTATTATCTATTACGGTTGAATCAATAATAAACCTAATGGAGAAATTTTAAATGGTTTTGGAAAAACTGAGAATGAAATCTTTAAGTATAATTGGTTGCGAATATTTTGCAAATTAAATAGAAATGAACTTGAGAACTCGATTCTGGGGTTTTGAAGATAGTGTTGCAAAAGTTTTGAAATAATATCATATTGTTAGAAATAATTCTAGAAATAGTTTTCCAAGGAATTTTAAATGAAATAAGTGTAATCCCTTCTTGGACTTTAGAATATCTTCGGTAACGAGTGCACGCATTACCGACGTTTATTTTGAAGAGCCTGGGTGGGGGAGACCACTTAGTAATTTTATAATTTGTTTCGATAAAGAATCTTGGGATTTAAATTTTTATGGTATAATTTTCTATATATAATGGTATAAGTATAGACTGTTCAAGTTTCAAATTTAAATAAATCCAGAATTGGGATCCTTAAGTTCTCTGCTAACTAAAATTTCCAATTAAGAACTAGAACTAAATTAAGATGTGAAATGGAAATTTAGTTTAGTCGTGCTAAGTGAATTGAATTAAAGGAAAGTGAAAATTAGGGACACATTCCTAAAACCAAAGTTAATTCACGCCACGGCCCCCCGCTTTTTTTTATATGTTTCCGGTCCCTAAAATTAGATGCCGCCCAAAAATTTTTGTCCATTCGCCTGCTCCTCAAGTCCCCTTCGCCTTTTTCAATTTCTAGAGAAAAAAATGCGCTCATGCACAAAATAACTAAAAAAATCTAAATTCTGGAAATAATCCCAGAAGCCCACGCAAACTGAAAAAAAAAAGTTGCATACATATATGCAACTATTACTGATAGTTGCATACATGTATGCAACTTTTTAAATACACATGCAAAAAAGACCCGCAAGCCTGCTGAATAATTGCATACAAGTATGCTATTATTCAAAATAGCTGCATACTTGTATGCAGTAATGCGTTGAAAGCCAAAGGCGTGACAATATGTGCATACTTGAATGCATATTTTCTGCATAACTGCATACTCGTATGCACATATGCAAGTATGCGTGCTTTCCATGCAGAAATCGAATAGATGCATGAAATCATGCATGTATTTTGGAAAATCTGCATACATGTATGCATATATGCTGCTGTATGATGCAGAATTGAAATAGATGCATACATGTATGCAACTATTTGAAATATGTGCACGTTTTCATGCATTTTATTGCATTTTTCGCTGTTTTGTGTATTTTTTTGATTTTGACGTGTTTGTTGATTGATTTTCCACCTGATTTTTTTGGCGTGAACATGTTTTATTTAATTATGAATTTACGTGATTTTTATATATATATTTTTATATATTTTTAATGAATTTTCAAAAAATAGGGACCTTGTTGTATATAACGCAGTTGTATACACAATTATATGATTTTTGTTTGATGATAACAAACAAATATATATTATTATAAATGTGTTTTTTATTGTAATGTTTTATATATACAACACATATAGGAATATAATATTTGAATTGAATATTATATCTCTAACATTCAAACAGTACAACTCTGTATAACTCCACTATTTAAACATTCACTGTATATTGTGCTTGTATATAAACAGAATATAATAGACAAGTTCGTTTGAAAACAATAAAATGATATTTTATTTCAATCAAATTTGTTTATTACATATATTTGTACAATTCTCTCACAGCTCCTCAGTACAGTTCATTCATTGTCACTCAGTCATACATACACACAACATATACACAGTTACATTTCATATATATCCATTTTCACTTGTATATACAGTCTCATACATTCATTGACACCACACACTGTCTTCTTATCTTCAGCTTTCAGTCCAGTCATTGTCAGTCCAGTCATCACAGTCAGTCCAGTCATCCCAGCTTACCTGTCACACATGAAACAGAAACACACAGTATACTGCAATAGAAATAATACTGAATATATGCAAATATAAATTTTGTTTTTAGAATTTTATTTGCCTCAGATTTCCGGTGTGTTTCTCATCATTTTTCTGACTCGATCTGATTTTCATATCCAATCGACTGTGTCTAGACAGCTTGTGATATTCACAGTGATACACTGTAAATACCACAAGGCAGACAACATATATATGTATATACAGAGCAGGGACAGGGACAACTCGTCTGATGGCTGCATGTACACACATGTACACGTGTGCACTGCCACGCCAATCAGTATGCAGCTGAGGAGTAGCCACTAGGACTGTCTCGACTCAGTGAAATTGAAAACAAATATACAAAACCAAAGTGGTAAAGCATACAGCAAGATAGTGGACAAACATTTCAGCCCAAAGTCAAAGTCACATGTCAAAGTTCAAAAGGAAAAGTCGTCAAACAGCAAGATTCAAGTTACAGCTCAGCTCAAAATGGTTTAACAGTTTCTAAATGGTCGAAACAGCAATGGTGTAAATCAGCAAAACATTGTTCAGGCAGTTCAAAGAAAATGGTACAACATTTCAGCGGGACATAGTCAAAACTAGAATACATGATCAAGCAAACAAATGGCAGAAAAGTTCTAACAAGTGCAACAGCATATAAAACATAGAAACAGCACAGGATGGTGCAGCTAACCACAGTGGTACATGGCAACAAAAAGTTCAATTCAAGGCTCGAGCTCATGGCGATCAAATCCGGCGACTATGGCAAATGCAAACAGGCTAGATCAAGTGTAATAGCATGATGTTCTCACCTATATTTCAACTCAGCAGCAGTTTTATAATGGTGATAGTTCAATATGGCAACAACTACATGAACGTAGCAGCAATGTGTACAGACAAAGTGAACAAAAGGAAGTAAGCAACATGTATCAATACATTGGCAAGCATGTAAGCAAGATCCAGCAAGTGGATGTGGAGCTCAACTTAAAATCAAGCCAGAATAATGAACAAAAGTGGACATATTTCAACTCAGAAATGGTGAAGCATGGAGCAGTATTACATGAACTCAACAGTAGTGAATGAAGCATGGAAAAGGAAGTTATGTTTTCAGGTCGATAATTGTGTGACATTGATTCAAGTTTGGCAAAACGTGAAGGACAGCACAACAATATATGTATATAGGCAAATAAGAACTTGGCAAGAAATTAATTTGGTGATGACTGGTCAGCATAAGTGCACACATTTGAATGTGAAAACAAGTGGATACCATTTACTTAAATCAACAAATACGCAAGGAATCTTCCAAGAATTACAGGAGCGTTAATTTGGCAAGAAAGCCATTTGAAAATTGGACAATGAACAGAAATGGGCAAATATCAAATCCAAGTTGTATGGCAAGCATATTTGGCAAAAGAAAATCAAAATCATGCAGAAAACCATTTCTGCTAAATCTGTTTTGTTTCAAAATAAATTTCCAGAAATGGTTCACGTTATTCAAGGGACCAGCAGATATTTTTTTTAAAATCAGGAAATTCAAATCGAGGAAATTTTGAAGAGAAACAAAAATGGAAATACACACAAACAATTGAAGGCCGTGGTATTTTAAACAAGGCAACCAACATTTCATCAATCCAATCAATCGATTTAAAAGAGGAATTCAAAGCAGATTTTTTTTAATCAAAAAGGGGACAACAAATATTTATTCCTGAATTACCATATCTAATCAATGCAGAGTGGGTTCAAATTCGAAAGGGAAATTAATCAGGTTGTTTTCCTGAAATAAATCATGCCAGAAATGGATGTATAAAAGTATGTCCAGAATCATCACAAAGTTTGTTTTTATCTCGGCTAATTTACAGAGAAACAAAAGGGGCAAATCAATTCAAGCCGAGAATCAAAAGGGGAAACAACACAAAATCAGGCCAAATCATTCAAGAAATCCGAGCGCAAGTTAAGGATATGAAATCCTATATGACACCACATCATCACAGGCAGTTTATACAGATCGAAACCAAGCAAATTAACCGAGCAACCAAAGAATTAAAATCAGAAATCTTACCAAGTTTCGACCACCAGAAAATTCGATATCAGACGTGAAGATATCCATCGAAGAACTGAAGTTCATCAGAGAACCAGAATCCATCTATCTGGAGCTATCGCAATCGAATTGGGGCAAAGAAGAAAAACCCTAGAATCGCCGCCGCCATTTCTTTTTTCCCAGAGCAAAGAAGGATCGGGCAAGGGGCAATAACAAAACGGTGGAACCAATTTACAAAGGGGCCGGCCTATGTTTAAAGTGTTAAAGGGAGTGACCCCTTTTGTTTTAAATCCTAGGGTTTTTCTTATTGTTTTAGTTTTAATTGTCTTTATTTTTTTTGTGTCGTTTCATTTTGTTCTGTAAAACATTCTGAACAGTTTATAGAGTCTGTAAAACTCTAGGGGAGTTTCAGTTAGGAGTTAACTGACAGTACTAGAATCTGTAAAATCTAGGAAAACAGGTTACGGGTTTGTAATCTGGGGAAAATCTGATTCAGGGGTTTGAATCAGTCTAGGATTTTGAGCGTAGGGTTAGAATAGGAGCAGGGTTTGCGAGTGTACATGGTCTTGTATGCGGGATCTGTTCTATCACCTAGTAGAAACCTTAGAAATGCAGCAGTAGGCAGGATTTTGCCGAAGCTGGGTATATCTGTGTGTGATTTATTTTCTGCATTTCAGTTTTTGATATTCTCTATGATCTGTTTATTATTTTAATATCCTGTCAGTTTTTTTCATTTCAGTTAAAAAATGTGATAAACCCTATTCACCCCCCCTCTAGGGTTAATCTAGATCCAACAAGTGGTATCAGAGCAGGTATTTTTTTTAACTCTAGAGAAATGGTGAATTCTAGTTGTCAGTCTTCTGAGAGTCAGTCCAGTCATATTCCATCTATTTTCAATGGTACAGATTTTTTAAATTGGAAATCAGAAATGAAATCTTATTTAAAATCTGTTGATATTAAATGTTGGAATAGTATTAAAAATGGGTATGATATTGTAAGTAGGGTTGCTATTGAATTTAATTTACATGCTACTCATATTTTATATTCGTATATTGATGATATTCAATATAGCCTTATTTCCCATTGTTTGACTGCGCAGGAAATCTGGCAGACTCTCAACGCGCTATATGGAAAAATTGACAAATGCTCAAAACCCCAGAAAGATAACTCGGCTTCAGATTTGTGCTTGACAGGTTGTACAGATGGAAATCCAGATGGAGACTCAACAGGAAATATTTCTTTGATTCACCGTTTAAATGGTTTAACTGAATCTGTTGAGAAGTTAAAATCTAAAAATAAACTTCTGAAATCTGAGAAGCTTGAGTTGATCTGCAAAAATAATGTTTTGGAATCAAAACTCAAAAACGTTAAGAATTCTTCAAATTCTAATTGCAAAAATTGTTTAAAATTGAAAACCAATCTTGTTCATCTCAATAAAAATATTCAAAAGTTTGAAAAGGAAATTCTGATCTTAAAAGAAAACAAGATTGAGTTATCAAATTTGAACAATCTTCTACAAAAGGAATTTGAAGTTTTTAAGACTGATATAAGTTCCAAATTTGAGATTGCTGAAAATGAAAATTTGGTGTGAAGTGATTTGATTTTGAAAGAACTTGAAAACGAGATTGAAAATTTCAAGAAATTTGAATCTGAAAATCGAAAACATTTTGAATTTGAAATTGCTGAATTCCAAACCAAAATTAAATCACTTGAATCTGAAAATTTGGTTTTGAAACAATATGATGCTGAAAGGAAGATCATTGATAACCGCTGTTCAGATTTAATAAAAGAGAACGGTGATCTTAAATTCAAAATTCAACGACTAGAGTCAACTTTGACTAAATTTTCTAATAGTGAAAAGTCGTTGAATATGTTGTTGCGAAACCAAAATTCTATTAGAAATAAATATGGTCTTGGATTTGGGAAAACAAATGTTTTTGAAAATCGCAATTCAAATGGTGTTAAAAATCCTTCAAATCATTTTGGAAATGTTTGTTTTGAAAATTTGAACTCTAACATTCTCAAAGGATTCTTAAATCAAAAACGTGATGTGATTTTGATTGATAACAAATCATTTAAACAATCTTGGACCCCAAATAAAAATAAAACGGCTTCGACTAAATTCAAACAGATTTGGGTCCCGAAAGGTACAAAGGTAGATTCGAATGGTTTGTTATATAAACAGGTTTGGGTACCAAAACAAATGAATACAACTGTGAGTGGTTTTACTAATTTTGTTCGACCACTTGATCATCTCAATCATTAGGTACCAAAGGAGGCTGAGGAACAACTGTGCTGAAAAGAGAAACGGATTCAAACTGCTTCATATCACAGAATCATTCACAGTTCCTTAGCCACATTTGTTGAGTTAGAGATTCTGCTTTACATTGGATTCTGGTATGATCTCTAAACTCACCTTTGTATATTCTCTTTGTTTGTTTTTTATTTTCTGTTTTTATTCCTTCCTCTATCTCCTTTTTTTTGTTTTTTTATTTGACACTGCCATATTCTTCTCTGTGCGTACTTCTTAAACTTCCAGTTGCAGAATTAATGATTTTCTGGAAATTTGCCTTACTTGTATAAAATCATCATGTGTTAATCATTTCCATATCCTGAATTTGAACTTGTATATATCTGCAATTGTTTTGAAGTTTATTTTCTGATTGTTGAATTCATAACAGTGTTGATGGATTCATATCATATCTTGAACACTGTTAACTAGAATTCTAAAATTTTGAAGATCTGAATAATTAATGAAATTTCACACACTTATGCTGTTTTGAGTTCCTTCCAATTCATTTTGGAAACGCTTAAAGTATTATACTCATTACAGCATTGTTACTTCTCAATTGTGATAATCTCATTAATTTTTCAGATTGGCTTGATTATTTCTGACTTGAAAAATATTTGGGTTGAATCAGTGATACATCTTGAATTTCATCCTTATTCATGATTATTATGATTGAAATTAGTTTAGTTTGAAATCATCTGAAATTCCTGATATTTTGAATATCACACACCACTTAAATCGGAAATTATTAACCTTGTGTGACTGATTCATTATATCTCAAAATTTGACATTGATTCAAATGATTTCAAATAAATTATTTTCTTTGGATCATGAATATCTCACAAAATTGATGTAAATGATCTGATATTTCTATTGGGGTTGTAAGAAATAGTTTTTGAGAAATTCTTGAAAAGTTCTTTTTGAAAATGGTCTTTGAAAGTCATTGATATTTCATGATTAATTGATTTAAATATTTATTTGTTTAAAATCATTTGAAATTATTGATTTATTGAATCACACACATATCTTGAATCTGACATTAATAATTTGGTGTAATCGATTCATTGAATCTAGAGTATTTCATATTCATCAAATGATTTAAAATAAATGGTATTTTTAATCTTGGATCATGGACCATCTTATGTGACCATCACTCTGACAAATTTGTTTCTGAAACTATTTTTGTGCTGCTCTGATACTGTTTTCAAATAACTGCCTGTTTTGATTTGTCTGTTGCTTGCCAAATTTGTAAATCTTGTCTGAGTGAGCTCTGTGTTTGAAACTCTTTGATATCCTTGTTCGTCACAAGTGTTAATTTTAAATCCTCGAGAAGAGAGAACAATTGGTATCAGACGTGCTGATTTTTTTTTTTTTTTCTTCATGTCCTGTATAGCCTTTCACATTTCCTTTTGTAATTAATTTTCAACTTTAAAATTATTTGTTGATTATTCATTCAGAAATTGAAATCAATATCCAACTTGAGCTGTATTGATAATTCATCAAAATTATAATTAGATTTTGAAATTATGATGAACTGTGACTGCAATATATTCCACAACGAGAGGAGTTTTTTTTTATTCATATTTTCATGATGGTTGAACAATTATTATAATATCTATGAATTGGCAGTTAATTTCACGACCATCTCCTTAATCATTCACCCGTCAGCCATTCATCATGTTTTTTATATTAATGTGGAGAGTTTAATATTTTTAAAATCTTTTTGTATAAATAGTGAAATTATTCGTGATGGAATTGTGGTTATATTCAGAATTAGTGAAATTGAGAATTTTCAATTATCTCGATACAGTTGAGCTTATTTCATAATATAATTTAGAAATTTATCTTCACAGTCCATCTCTGTACCTACCCCATTTTCTACCATTCATATATTGGTTCTACATACTGAGGAGTTTTTCCTTTAAATGCTTAAAATAATAAATATAATCAATATATAAGTGTGTCTCTAACCTCATTTAAAAATCCAAGCTCTGGTCATGCATGGTTAAGAGACAACTTATAATTTAAGCTGCGACTGATCCCATTTAAAAATCCAAGCTCTGGTTATGCCTGGTCAGTGTGCTCTTTAATAAAAAAATAATAATAATGTGCTAAAAATAGAAATAAATTTTGAAATTCTCCTCTGAGTATAAAAGCCAGCTTATCAATCCATCTTCTATTCTGTGAAATATGTTGAAATTTTATGACGTATTATGATTTGTTGATTGATGGGTATTGGGATTTGAGATTATTCGATCTTGTCACTTAAGTTGAACTATTGATTATAGTCCAAATCCATCACCGTTTCTGTTCTTTATTTATAAAAATCCTTTGAAAATAATTGGAAATGAATTGTTTTAAAACTCTCCCCATTTTATATAAAATTCATCGTAAATCCCTCATTCTCTACAATGTGAGATATGCCACCAGTTCTTAGTTTATTATGATTTTTGTTTGACTAATTGAGATTTATGATGACCATTCCTCCTCTTAAGTTGAAATTATATTTTTTTGTAATTTTTTTCATCGATATTTTAAATTCTATATCCTTTTGATGATAACAAAAGGGGGAGAATGGATTAGATTTTGATTTATGAATGAATATTTTATAAATATTTTAATTTTGAGAATTCTGAATCCTTTTACATTCTTTTCACTCATGCACAGTTATAGGGGGAGTTTCTGTTGTAGGGGGAGCTAATAAATAGGGGGAGTTCAGAATTCACTGTCAAACACATTTATTGTAATCAAAATCTTTTATTTGTTTGTCATCATCAAAAGGGGGAGATTGTTTTATATAACGCAGTTGTATACACAATTATATGATTTTTGTTTGATGATAACAAACAAATATATATTATTATAAATGTGTTTTTTATTGTAATGTTTTATATATACAACACAGATAGGAATATAATATTTGAATTGAATATTATATCTCTAACATTCAAACAGTACAACTCTGTATAACTCCACTATTTAAACATTCACTGTATATTGTGCTTGTATATAAACAGAATATAATAGACAAGTTCGTTTGACAACAATAAAATGATATTTTATTTCAATCAAATTTGTTTATTACATATATTTGTACAATTCTCTCACAGCTCCTCAGTACAGTTCATTCATTGTCACTCAGTCATACATACACACAACATATACACAGTTACATTTCATATATATCCATTTTCACTTGTATATACAGTCTCATACATTCATTGACACCACACACTGTCTTCTTATCTTCAGCTTTAAGTCCAGTCATCACAGTCAGTCCAGTCATCCCAGCTTACCTGTCACACATGAAACAGAAACACACAGTATACTGCAATAGAAATAATACTGAATATATGCAAATATAAATTTTGTTTTTAGAATTTTATTTGCCTCAGATTTCCGGTGTGTTTCTCATCATTTTTCTGACTCGATCTGATTTTCATATCCAATCGACTGTGTCTAGACAGCTTGTGATATTCACAGTGATACACTGTAAATACCACAAGGCAGACAACATATATTTGTATATACAGAGCAGGGACAGGGACAACTCGTCTGATGGCTGCATGTACACACGTGTAAACGTGTGCACTGCCACGCCAATCAGTATGCAGCTGAGGAGTAGCCACTAGGACTGTCTCGACTCAGTGAAATTGAAAACAAATATACAAAACCAAAGTGGTAAAGCATACAGCAAGATAGTGGACAAATATTGCAGCCCAAAGTCAAAGTCACATGTCAAAGTTCAAAAGGAAAAGTCGTCAAACAGCAAGATTCAAGTTACAGCTCAGCTCAAAATGGTTTAACAGTTTCTAAATGGTCGAAATAGCAATGGTGTAAATCAGCAAAACATTGTTCAGGCAGTTCAAAGAAAATGGTACAACATTTCAGCGGGACATAGTCAAAACTAGAATACATGATCAAGCAAACAAATGGCAGAAAAGTTCTAACAAGTGCAACAGCATATAAAACATAGAAACAGCACAGGATGGTGCAGCTAACCACAGTGGTACATGGCAACAAAAAGTTCAATTCAAGGCTCGAGCTCATGGCGATCAAATCCGGCGACTATGGCAAATGCAAACAGGCTAGATCAAGTGTAATAGCATGATGTTCTCACCTATATTTCAACTCAGCAGCAGTTTTATAATGGTGATAGTTCAATATGGCAACAACTACATGAACGTAGCAGCAATGTGTACAGACAAAGTGAACAAAAGGAAGTAAGCAACATGTATCAATACATTGGCAAGCATGTAAACAAGATCCAGCAAGTGGATGTGGAGCTCAACTTAAAATCAAGCCAGAATAATGAACAAAAGTGGACATATTTCAACTCAGAAATGGTGAAGCATGGAGCAGTATTACATGAACTCAACAGTAGTGAATGAAGCATGGAAAAGGAAGTTATGTTTTCAGGTCGATAATTGTGTGACTTTGATTCAAGTTTGGCAAAACGTGAAGGACAGCACAACAATATATGTATATAGGCAAATAAGAACTTGGCAAGAAATTAATTTGGTGATGACTGGTCAGCATAAGTGCACACATTTGAATGTGAAAACAAGTGGATACCATTTACTTAAATCAACAAATACGCAAGGAATCTTCCAAGAATTACAGGAGCATTAATTTGGCAAGAAAGCCATTTGAAAATTGGACAATGAACGGAAATGGGCAAATATCAAATCCAAGTTGTATGGCAAGCATATTTGGCAAAAGAAAATCAAAATCATGCAGAAAACCATTTCTGCTAAATCTGTTTGGTTTCAAAATAAATTTCCAGAAATGATTCACGTTATTCAAGGGACCAGCAGATATTTTTTTAAAAATCAGGAAATTCAAATCGAGGAAATTTTGAAGAGAAACAAAAATGGAAATACACACAAAAAATTCAAGGCCGTGGTATTTTAAACAAGGCAACCAACATTTCATCAATCCAATCAATCGATTTAAAAGAGGAATTCAAAGCAGATTTTTTTTAATCAAAAAGGGGACAACAAATATTTATTCCTGAATTACCATATCTAATCAATGCAGAGTGGGTTCAAATTCGAAAGGGAAATTAATCAGGTTGTTTTCCTGAAATAAATCATTCCAGAAATGGATGTATAAAAGTATGTCCAGAATCATCACAAAGTTTGTTTTTATCTCGGCTAATTTACAGAGAAACAAAAGGGGCAAATCAATTCAAGCCGAGAATCAAAAGGGGAAACAACACAAAATCAGGCCAAATCATTCAAGAAATCAGAGCGCAAGTTAAGGATATGAAATCCTATATGACACCACATCATCACAGGCAGTTTATACAGATCGAAACCAAGCAAATTAACCGAGCAACCAAAGAATTAAAATCAGAAATCTTACCAAGTTTCGACCACCAGAAAATTCGATATCAGACGTGAAGATATCCATCGAAGAACTGAAGTTCATCAGAGAACCAGAATCCATCTATCTGGAGCTATCGCAATCGAATTGGGGCAAAGAAGAAAAACCCCAGAATCGCCGCCGCCATTTCTTTTTTCCCAGAGCAAAGAAGGATCGGGCAAGGGGCAATAACAAAACGGTGGAACCAATTTACAAAGGGGCCGGCCTATGTTTAAAGTGTTAAAGGGAGTGACCCCTTTTGTTTTAAATCCTAGGGTTTTTCTTATTGTTTTAGTTTTAATTGTCTTTTTTTTTGTGTCGTTTCATTTTGTTCTGTAAAACATTTTGAACAGTTTATAGAGTCTGTAAAACTCTAGGGGAGTTTCAGTTAGGAGTTAACTGACAGTACTAGAATCTGTAAAATCTAGGAATACAGGTTACGGGTTTGTAATCTGGGGAAAATCTGATTCAGGGGTTTGAATCAGTCTAGGATTTTGAGCGTAGGGTTAGAATAGGAGCAGGGTTTGCGAGTGTACATGGTCTTGTATGCGGGATCTGTTCTATCACCTAGTAGAAACCTTAGAAATGCAGCAGTAGGCAGGATTTTGCCGAAGCTGGGTATATCTGTGTGTGATTTATTTTCTGCATTTCAGTTTCTGATATTCTCTGTGATCTGTTTATTATTTTAATATCCTGTCAGTTTTTTTCATTTCAGTTAAAAACTGTGATAAACCCTATTCACCCCCCCTCTAGGGTTAATCTAGATCCAACAGACCTAATTTACATGAAAAGTTGGACCGGATGTGAGCCTAATTTTGAAACTTAATAGGGACCTGTGACAAACGGACCCGAAAGTGAAACCCACGTCACTAGAAACTGTAAGTGGCAAGTGATTATAAAATGAATGGGTAATGAAATTAATGTTGGTCGAGTTAAGCGAATTTAAAGAAGAAAAGGCTAAGTTATTAAAAGTTAATTTAGTCAATTGAACATTGGAGAAGAGTAGCATGGTTTATATAAAAACCATAACCGACCTTAACCCATGATTATAGAATCAGAATTCAACTAAACAAAAAGAGGAAATGAAATAAATTAGGAATTCGAATTATGAAATAAAGATATAGGAAATTTAAAACTAAAGTTCAAATTGATTGAATGAGAATGCGGGAAAAATTTGGACCTAAGTGGATTTAATTAAGTTAACTAAATTGGAATAAATGGAAGTAAGCTCGAGAAAATTTAAATTGGTCGATTTAGAACCAAATATAAGCGAATGAATATGAGGTGAGAATTACGACATTCAATTTAATTTGGATGAAGTAAACAAGAATATATTTAAGCAATAAACGGGTAAACCATAATATGAACATGGTGGAGCAATAATAAATTTAATGGATAAGCTTTGTTGCGAACTGGAATTGGAATTGGAGAATTTGGAGCTTTGAAAAAATTTGGAATGCAATGTAAATTTGTCAATTATGAAATATGCGACATGAGCTGAAGCAAAATGACCATAACTTTTGAATAGATGATCGCAAATCGACGATTCCGGACTTTCTGGAAACCTTAGAAACTAAACTAAAACTTTTGGAAATAGGGCCTTATCTAATTTTCAAGTATAATAGGTTGAAATCCAAGCGTTAGTCCTAGTTTTATGCGCAGAAAATAAAAACCTGAAGCGTATAACAATATTGTTTTGACCATAACTTCCTAACGGATCGTCAGATTTCGATGTGCTTATACAATTCGGAAAGCTCAGGATCTGAACTAAAACTTTTCTTCAGTATGCTTACAAAAATTTCAACGTTTAAAAGGTCAAAAACTAGATTGAACAATTCAGGCCTACATTTTTATAAGTTTGGGCTAAAGATTCGCTTTCGCTAAAATGGTCTTAATTTTTGAATGAATTATCGAAATTCGACGAATCCGGGCAATTCGGAAAGCCTGAAACGAATGAAAAACTTTTGCATGTGTTTTGGGCAAATTCCATCATTTGAGTGGTGATAAATCTCGATTTGTTCGCTGTCCTGTCACCAATGTGTTGATTTTGTGGTTGAAATAATTAGTATATGTTGTGCAAGTTGTGTACCTTTTCTATTTATTGTTATATATGTTTGAATCTCATGTATATTTGAGTATTGTAGTAGGTGCAAGGACTGGCGTCACGCTTTGGAGCTCACTTGCGCTAAATACTAAAGTGCTAAGATAAATAAATTTGCTAATAACGCAAAAGAAGGTATGTATTTGTGTTATATGGTTTGTGGTTATATATATATATATATATATATATATATATTGTTTTCCCCACTTTTGGGATGTCTCATCGAATGATGAGATGTATATTTGAGTTTATATAGATATAGTGATTTTTCCGGACCTCTCCCGACAGAGATGCAGTCGAAATTTTCTATGATTTTGAAAGTTAGAAATTTTATGAGATTTTATAACTCGGTAACTTATTTTACAAATGCTATTTTATAAGTTATGGATTTGGAAGTATATATGTGCTCAATACCTTATTCCGTTCCTCTTTTGAGGACGAAAAGATTTGAGTGGGGAGAATGTAACGCCCCATAATTTTTCCGTAGATTTAAATTTAAATTTAAATAAGTGAATTGAATAATATTGATTAAAAATCAAATTTGATTGATTATGGTAATGATGATTGTTTGAATCGAGTATAATCAGATTTCAAATTTAGTTTATATTTAGAAATGTTGTAATTTAGGTATTTATATTTTATTTATTAAATAAACTTGAGTTTTTTTGTTATAATTGAAATTCAAATTTTTTTTTTGGTAAATGGTGGAATTTTGAGACTAATATTTGAATAATTGAAAATAAATTTAGTTCCTTTATCTATAATTGCAACTCAAATTTAAATTCGAAATAATCAATTTCGTGAACTTAAAAAAAAAGTTTGTGAAATCGATTTACAATGTTATTTGAGTTGTAGTTGGATTTAAAATGAAATTTAATTAATATTTGAATTGAACAAAAACGGTTAAACGAAAAATTGGAGATTTATTTAATTGATTAACTGTGAAATGTAGCAGTATTGGCGACTATCTCGGAATTCGACGAAACCAGTTCCATCGGATCTGGAACGGTGAATTATTTTAGAATTTCAAATTTCGTTATAATCGGACTTCTCGTTTGATCGTACGGAATAAAAACGTGAAATGAATCAATGTAATATGGTAATTGTTTGTTTCTCGTATTGGGCCTTATATATATACAAATAAAATTCATTTCCACCCTATCAGCCCACTCTTCATTATATGTGTAATTTTCTCCATCGAATTTTATTCCTATTGGCTGAAACAAATCTTCAAACCCTAGCTCAAAATAAAAATTCAAACTTTGAATTCAAATATCCACAAAACCAAGCAAATTATATATCGATTCGAATCTCTCGACGATACGAAGCTGCTGGCACGATTTACTTCGACATGCAGTGTTTGGATTCGCCGTAATTTGTGGTCAAAGTTTCTGATTCGCAGAACCCATGAACTCGATTTGGATGTTTTCGATCTAGGCTCTAATCGTGAAATCTATGATCTGGGTATTGTCGAGTGGGACTAGCGGAGCGCGTTGGTGTTAGTCTTGGTGTCGAAATCTATCAGAGGAAGCAGGAATTTGGCGAGAAGGGTTTCCAAACCCGGTTTTCTTGTGGACGGCTGACGGAGCTTCGGTTGACCGAAGGGGGCGGCGCTACCTTGGGTAGGTGCGGGTGGAGTTGGGCATTCGAACGCGGGTGGTTGGAGGATCATCGGTGGTCGTAGCACTTGTCAATCGACGGTAAAATTTCTGGAGCTGCTCTTTGTTCCACGATGTTCACTGTTCATGCATGTACAAGAAGGAGCGGGAATTCAGTTTGAATAGGGCTAACGTGGTATTATTATTTGTTTATATTATTATTTTACATATTTATTTATCGTATAACTTCTAACCTAATAAATATTGCATATGAACTCGGATTTGGACGCGGTTTGTTGCGTTGGGATCGGGGCAAAGTTGCGGACGTTTTGATACTGACTTGGATATGTTTGGAGACTGTAAATTTTTGGCTTTTGGTTGGACACTCGTTCAACTAAAGACCTAAAGGTGAGTGAATTTCTCGCTCACGTGTAACTGAATTATTCCCATATTTACTAAATTAAATTATGAAATAAGTTTAGTTGTCGGGTTGTGATTGATTATTGATTTGTTTCAGAAACTGACATGCAAATGTGTTAATGTGCAATTTAAATTGATAACTAGTTATTTAGTTCAATTAAATTTTTAGTTAGAAATCCCGACCCTTGTTAACCAGTGAAACGATTTAATATTTACTGTTAGAATAAAATGGTTGTGATGGAAGCCTTTGTTTGATTTGGTTAATGAATTGATATTGATGTTGAAATGTTCTGTTATTCGGTATATAGTTGTGGTATGCTTGTTTCGACAATTAATCCCATTTTCACCCTAGATGTTACGGGCATCAAATTAACCCGTTATTAATCGATTTAAAAAAATAAATTAAGAACACAGGTTGAAATGATAGATATTCGTGACCCTGATTTGGATTGAAATGGTATATATCCATCCCTGAAATATCGAAAATTAAATTTAATATCACTTGATACTAGGATAGAAAATTATATACAGACATCGGTTGGTTAAATGATCTTAAATATTTGAAAATTTTATTTGATAGAAATTTTATTTAAAAGAAATGTGCTGATACTCGATAAATTTTTATTCTTTTAAATCTTAATCTTGAATGTTTACTGAAATTGTTAAGAAAATTATCCCAAAAAAACTAAAAAAATTTAAATTGGGATTTCGAATATGATTTGGAATTATTCAAATTTATGGTGTAAGTTAGAATTTAATAAATTCTCCTTGAACTGAATTTTGGGAATATAAGTATTTGATGATACTCGGAGTTGTTTTAACTCAGTGTGAATACGGATTTGAATCCTTTAAATCGAATGTTTGGTTTGGATGATGCTTTGAAACGAGATGGGAAAACGAAGTAAACCCTATCGAGACTGGAATATATATATACTTATATATATATATATATTAAAGATGTTGAAATTTGGAAGAAAGGAATGATTATGCTTTAAATTTTATTTTATAAAAATTTTATTTATATACATATATCGCTTGGTTTACAAATAGATTATATTTTATTACTTAAAAGTGATTTAGTAAATTTTGTAACCTATATACCATTTTGTGATAAATAAATTTTCTTATATTTTATTATTTAAAATTATTTAGTAAATTTTTATTATATGTATATACATAGTGATTTAAATTATCTTGTTATACTCTAACTATTTTATTATATATATGAAATTTTTATATAAGGATTCTATTTTATAAGTAATTAGTTTTCATAATTATGTTAAATGATTGTAAATTTCTTCCTAAATGGACATTGTTCTGGTTTAGATCGTTGGTCCAAATTGGAGATTGATATAAAGTTATATTCTATTTGAATATGACTCGATTTTAATATGATTATCATATTTCAAAGCGAAATATATTCTTCTGGAAGATAAATGGGATCATGGAAATGATTATAATGGGTTGTTAAGAAAATAAATTCTTTTGAATATAAATTGTTTTTGAATTTAAATCGATTTTTGAAATAATTAAAATCCTTTGGTATGAAGTATATTCTACACGAATATAAATCAACTTTTGAATATTATAGATGATTATAATATATTGATATAGAAATATATTATATTTTGAATCTAAATCGGTTTTCGAATGATTATGGTATCTCAATGTGAATGTATTATTCTATTTGAATATAAATCGGGTTCGAAGAGAATGTGATATTTTGATATGAAAGTGACCTTGTGAAAAGTAAGAGAACCGATCAATGTGGAAAGCGTAAACGTTTGATTGTTAAAGAGACCGGAGTCGGTATTGTCATACTCTCTGCCGGTACCAGTATCATTTTAACAACTGTGCACGTGGTGGAGAATCCAGAATGAAGTAGAAAGGTATAGAGGCGATTACTGGATTTGAAGATGGAGAACGATAATGGATGGGCTTGACCTTCGGGTCATAATTAAAATGACTAAAATAGGAGCTATACCGTGACTAAGGGAGATCGCATCTCCGATCGGACACGCTCATTCGATACCATCTATATTACATTGTGATCGATTTGGGGTGCCCTTTGATATGGGAGTGTGTCCCTAGGTGGGCGGTAGTTGCGGCTATGTGTTACCACCGGTCCGGGAGTGCAAATGGTAGAATCCTACTCTGGGTATTGCCTCGCGTGCCTTGTCATATTTATCCTGATCGAGCACCTACGATTTTGATCTGACGGTGTTCGTTTCGCTGCGCATCCCTACCTACTGACATACTGGTGTTGTATATGCAATGCATACGACAATGTCGGTAAACGGCATAAGGGTAAAAATGTAATCTCGCTTATACTATTTACTATATTTACTTTACTGAGTAGACATTATAATAATAGCATATTATACTGTGTATGTAAATAGTTTAATGGATCCTTAAAAGATGGAAAATTCTCGTAACATTTCTTAAGTTACTGCACCCATAACACTCATGTTATTTCAGATTTTAATTTGACTAATATGAGAATGATTTAGTTCTGATCCAAATGTTTGTTGTGTTTCAATTTATGTAGAGCCAACCCTAAGTCCCATATTTCTGAGACAACGCCGAAGCTCTTTCATTCCTCTCTCTCATCAAATCTATTCAGAAAATTAAGATTATTAGTTTAGGAAAAATTCTGAATCCAGATCTGAAGGAAAGGAATGTTTGCTTGTAAATGGGTGTTTAGATCTCTTATCAAAGTGAGGTAATTCCTAGATCTGATCTATTTTCCATTCTCTTCTCTTTCTTCTTTTTCTCTCTATCTTTTAGTAAAAATTATGAATCCATGGTTGTTAGGATCTGAATCCAATTAGGGGAAAAACCATGGAATGATAATCTGGATCTGTAACGACCCGGAAAATCTGAACCAATTTAAAATTTTTAAATTGGCTATTTTAGTGGATTTTAAATATTTTAAATAAATATTTTAAATAATAACGATGAAAAGTAAGCTTGAATCGACATTTGAAAACGAATATAATTAATTCTAATTATAAACAAGGCCTGAAATGGCGCGGTAGTTTCAAATTTTCAATTCAAACTTTGACTGACTGTACTGGGTGCAAAATAAAACGGATTTGAGTGAAACCAAAAATATTTAAATCTGTTATGAATATCTTTCTAACGAATCTGAAAAATCAAAGTTTCATAGTAGGAAGCAGAAGTTATGGCCAAATGAATTTTCAGAAAGGTCGATGTAGAAATTATATAGCCCGTGAAAATGGCCATTTTGCAAACAAGCTCGGAATTCGATGAAACCACTTTTGTTTGATCCGGGATGTGAAGTTATTGCTGGGTTTCAAATTTCAGAAAGCTAGTATGTGAGTGTGGCAAAAGAAAATGTGTTTGGTCGATTTCTATTAAATTTGATCGACCAGAAATGGGCCATTTTTCAAACAGTCTCAGAATTCGACGAAACTAGTTTTGTTCGGACCGTATCGTCAAAACATAGCTAGATTTATTTTTCTGGAATTTTTAGAATCAGTATGTGGCCCTGGCAAATTGAAATGTACGTTCAAATTAAATATTGAATGTTATATATTTTAATTTGAAGAAAAACTGACTGAAACACTCAAATGGTCCTACGAAACATATCCCATTGTGTTCGGAATGGGGGTAAAACGCTAGGGACGACAGTCATTGGGTTTGGATTGGTGTTCGTGGGTGAAAGAGGGTATTTTCGAAATTTAAAAATATATAAATAAATAAAAATTATCTCATTCGTCCATCTCAGCCTCTCTCTCCCTGTAACCCTCGTTTGAACGGCTGCTCCCCTTCAAACTTTCTCCCTCCGATTCCTCCTCCTACACGCGACAAAACCCCATGCCCCTTTGGAGAATATTGTAGCGCCCACCTCCATCTTTGAATCCATCCTTGTCTCGCCCGTTATTATGGAGAGTTCGTCGAGATCCAGCCTCCGAAAGTCAGAGACTTTCGAGCGCCGCCAGGGTCGGGATTCGCCATCGCAGGGGGCGCAACCCCCAGGAGAAAGAAGCCCTTACTTCCCTCTTCGACGCTGTACAAGTGGATCTTCGTATCGTGCAGCGATTTGATCGAAAGATTGAAATCTAGTTTGGAACAGGTTTGAAAGTATACGGCTATTTTAAAATAAATTATATTATAGCACTTTAAAGCGCTACGGTTTTTGATTTCACTGTAAAAATCATATCTTTTTCGTTTCTTGTCGAAATTCAGTGAAACAAGAGACAGTGGACTCGTGTGGACGTCTTCTACATTTTAGAAGAGACCGCATATTTTTCTGAGCATTCTGCTATTTTTGGTGGAGTGGAACCCAATGTGAGATTTTTAAATTATAAACGATGGAAAACGATGATGTATAAATTATATAGTCGATGTATGAGTTATATAAGCGTTGTACACCTCTTGTATAAGCGTTGTATAAGTTGTACGTCCGATGTATAAGTTATATATGCGTTGTAAAAATTATATATTTGTTGAAATAGAAGTGAAATGCTTATATATATATATATATACGCCCCTCGCCCACAAACCGTGGACGATATTTATTGATTGTGATTGGTGTGAAAATTTGGTTGATTACGAATGGTTGATTAAAATTGTTTGTGGTAGAAATTGATTGATTGTGGTTGAAAAATACCCGTTTGTGGTTGAGAATTATTTGGTTAAAACCACATAGGATTAGTTTGTGGAAATGGAAAATATATACATGCCGCCTGCGTGCGAACTAGATGCATGAATCCCCATTGTCAAAAGCTGCGAGGCTTTAAGGTAGAGCGAGGAGTCCTACTAGGGACGGCCCCGGTTTTAACTACCCTGCCGTTATGCTGCCGAAATTTTGAATAATATTCATGTGTTAGAATTATTTTCATGAGTTGAAACTATATTCGTGTGTTGAATAGAAAGTCATCTATTGAACGACATTCATGTTTTGAAATAAATTGTTTTGCAATAAAAATCAACTTTTTATCTGTATATATAAACTATAGAAAACCTTCATGTGTTGAATTGATATTCATTCGTTGAATAGAAATTCATGTGTTGAATGGTATTCGTGTTTTAAATATAAAAATCACCTTTTTATCTATATATATGAACTATAGAAAACCTTCATGTGTTGAATAGAAATTCATTCGTTGAATGGAAATTCATGTGTTGAAGGGTATTCGTGTTTTGAAATAAATTGTTTTATAATAAAATTCATGTTTTTATCATCTATATGAACTACATAAATTAGTCATGTTTTGAAAGAAATTGTTTTACAATAAAAATCACATTTTTATCATATACATGAATAGTTAAAATTAGTGAAGTGTTGAAATAGAAGTCAGTTGGATAAAAATATCATTTTTGTTAAACGTATGAAAAAGAAATGGTTTTGAAATCGAATAATCAATTATATTTTTATATATATATAAATATAATTAAATTAAATCGAATAACGAAGCTGCAGTTCGTGTTTTTAAACCATTATTTCAAACGATTAGTGCGGGAGATCCGACCATCTGATTTTCCCGAAACCGAAATTGTTGGGTTCGCTTTGGAAATACCTTTCCAACGGCACCAACTTTGCAAAGATCCAACGGTTGGATTGTCTGGAATGTTTAATTCAAATCTAAAGAAAAACAGCATCAGAATCGATTATATTTATATATATATATATATAAATATAATTAAAATTAATCGAATAACGACGCTGCATTTCGTATTTTGAAATTGAAACTTCAAACGATTGTACCGGGAGATCTGACCGTCAGATTTTACCAAAACTAGAACCGTTGGATTCGTTTTGAAAAGATATTTCTAATGATGTAAATTTTGTGAAGATCCAACGGTTAGATATTCAGATATGTGTAAATCAAATCTAAAGAAAAACAGCGCCACGACCGCGTTATGGCCCGAAGCGTCGTTTGAATAAATTGGCTATTTTAAAATAAATAAAAGTAGCGATAAGTCGTTATAAAATTTTATAAATGATATGGATGTGAAATTTAGAAACTAACTGAAGGTTGGCTAAGTCGAATGGTTCCCTGGATTTTGATCTGATGTTGGTTTCGGCCTTCGGGGTTAATATTTGGGAAATCGTTCTCTTACTGATTTACGGTTAGTGACTAATGAATTAGAATGAAGCGTATGTATGTTTGTGTAATACTTGTTTATTATATACGTGAGTTGCTCAGAAAGACCGGGTTTATCCCATTCTGAATAATTGAATCGACGATAAGAAATCGAAGATGAAGGCGGTGGTCAAAGACCGGAGATTTTCACCTCGTTTAGATGGTAACCGATGTCCTGATTGGGAGGCATCCTGAAATATGGATAATGAGTGGTGATCGTCCAGACGTACATGGAGATCGATGGGTTTGCAAGGTATATAGTGCCTACGGTTTCGTTCAGACCTAGAACGGACTTGCCAATGGACTGTGTGTTTGACATTGGAATTCATTCTGTGTGATTGATAGCCATCAGTTACATGGCGTGAATTGCCTGTGTGGCATGCTAAGATGCAGTTATCAGGGCTTCAGTTGAAAAGCAAAGTCTTGTGGTTGATGATCAAAGCCCCGCCTATGTGGCGTAGCTTTGTGTATAACGTGAATTCGCGAGCCTCACACCCCGGTATGAACCAGAAACAGGAGAAGGACCTCATGGAGGACATGTGTTTCTTTCTAGCTAGAGGTGGTGTCGGAGCTCACACTGGCTGACATTTATATTATTTTCACCTATGTGGTTGTTGCTGTTGCGAGGCGCCTAGGAAATATCGATCGTTCCGGGACCGATGGAGTCATTCGTTGGCTCATTTGCGCCCCATAGGGTGGGGAGACGTATTGTTCAGGCATAATAATCCACATCGGTGGACCGGCCCTGACGATCCAAGGGTCACTCGAGCTTTGATCCTGAGACATGGTAGCTAGATTGTCCCGAAGTCAGTAAGGACTATCTTTTGCCTTGGTTCATGACAGAAATCCCATTTCCAAATACGTGACTGTGCGGTTTTGATTGTATACCTATATATGGCGACATAGTGGTATGGGGAATTAATGTCGTCTATGATTGATACTTATTATTTGAAATTGTTTTTGAAACATATAAACACTAGTAATAATATCAAATGCTTTTGTTTTATTCGTATCAAGCATATTTTGGCCGTTATACGGTAAAAACTCTATCCTCTGGTTTGCGTTGCATTGTGTGATGGGAACTGAGTCTTATAATGGCTTCATTTTTATAAAAAGCATTGCGATGTTTAAAAGAATTATTTGTTTTAAAGCACCGACAATCCAATGGAGTAAACCCGTTCCACGAAAGTGGCGTGGTCCTGTGATTAGCCATATTGTAAATGTGTTAAGTAGATTTCTCATACCAGTCCCATAATTGACTCGTAGTTTGTTTCACTTGCAAACTCGGGTGCCCCTTTTTCTACACGGCCATCCTTGTATTCAGGTTTTAGAAGGCTTGTTCTGGATAGCTGGAGTTGAAGATGGATTCTATCATTTATCTCTTTTTATGTTGTTCAGCTCCTATTGTACATATTATGTTTGTTTTCCGTTGTAGACATTTACTTATAGCTGAACTGTATTTGTACTAAGTATGATCCTGTATACTGTGTAACTATGATGATTACGTTTATCCAATGTGTTATTTGTTCATTATCTGGTGTATTTATTTATTTCTGTTCTACTATTATCTATTTCTGTGTTATATTCCAAAGATTACCCTTGTCACCGTCAGTATGTGATTTGGGTTCATCACAGCGTGGCATCAGAGCTTTGGTTAAGCTTAGCTCTGGTATATAACACATTAATGAACTCGTCAGAGATAGAACCAGTAGTGTTCTAGGACGAATAACTCATTACAGATAGGATCACTAATATCCCAGTATGAGTAAAGCAGAATCAGAATAACTCGTTAGAGATTGGGTCAGAAGTGCCCCAGGACGAGTCGAGAGTTATATGTTTAAAAATAACGTATTTGTGATTATATATCTAGCTTGGTTTTAGAAATATGATTTTTGAACATATATAAAAGATATATATTTGAGAAGTTAAAAACAAATTGATTGTTGTTTGTGTTGTGTGATAGTAAATTTGATTAATTAAATTATTGAAACGATAGTTAATTTAATTAATAAGAGAATGAATGGTTTAATTTATTCGATTAAATCACACATTGAACTGATTTAAAAATGGATCGAAAGATATACATGTGCATTATATATGTTTGAATAGGTAAATGGATTAGCTATTAGGTAAAGAAATTATTTGCTTGCCTGACAAATAGGTAAACCTTAATGAGTTGGATGCGCAATTTTATTATTATATCAACTCCTGTGAATGCCATTGGATGCGGAGTGCTGGTTGTTCTGTGTGTAATAATAAACGACGCCATAGGATAGTAACAATTAATTTTGAACTACACCGCATGGCATACTTCATCATATACCACATAAGCATTTGGAGCTTGTGTGATGAGGTGGAAGATTTACCATATGAGCGAGAGGCTTGTAATGCGATGACTATATTTTACAGGTTGAACTGATGACTGATATGACCATATAAAATTGTAACGATAAATTTCCAGATTGATGAAAACCCCACACGGGTCTGGAGTTGACAATAATCACGTCTCTCTAGTCATTAGATTCGGCACATGGATTATTTATTTCCCACATGGGATGAGGTGACGAGGATTTATCCTCTGCAGCAATTAAAATACACACTCCCTCAGGCTTTGACAGGGTAACGAGAATTTATTCTATGGAGTTATTATCTATACACGCTCCCCTGTAAACACCAGAATATATCACTATGAATATATGTATGCTTTATTGGATTTATTGGGTACCTAATACGGCCCAATAAATTTCCAAACCCCTCCCCGTACAAAGGAGGTTATGGCGAAATTTTTCGAAAATTCCGGGTGTTAGCCAAATTTTTTGAAGAATTTGAAAGTTCTCAGAAACTGAAAAGTTGGAGAATGGAAGCCACATTGGACGTAGAGTTAATTAATCAACCCACTTTCGACTTTGTTCCTTTTCGGGGACGAAAAGTTTTAAGTGGTGGAGATTGTAACGACCCGGAAAATCTGAACCAATTTAAAAATTTTAAATTGGCTACTTTAGTGGATTTTAAATATTTAAAATAAATATTTTAAATAATAACGATGAAAAGTAAGCTTGAATCGACATTTGAAAATGAATATAATTAATTCTAATTATAAACAAGGCCTGAAATGGCGCGGTAGTTTCAAAATTTCAATTCAAACTTTGACTGAATGTACCGGGTGCAAAGCAAAACGGATTTGAGTGAAACCAAAAATATTTAAATATGTTAGTGAATATCTTTCTAACGAATCGAAAAAATCGAAGTTTCATAGTAAGAAGAAAAAGTAATGGCCAAATGAATTTTCAGAAAGGTCATTGTAGAAATTATATAGCCCGTGAAAATGACCATTTTCAAACGAGCTCGGAATTCGATGAAACCACTTTTGTTAGATCCAGGATGTGAAGTTATTGCTAGGTTTCAAATTTCATAATTTTTGAAGCTAGTATGTGAGTGTGGCAAAAGAAAATGTGTTTGGTCGATTTCTATTAAATTAGATCGACCATAAATGGGCCATTTTTCAAACAGTCTCAGAATTCGACGAAACTAGTTTTTTTTGGGACCGTATCGTCAAAACATAGCTAGATTTATTTTTCTGGAATTTTTAAATCAGTATGTGGCCCCGGCAAATTGAAATGTACGTTCAAATTAAATATTGAATGTTTAATATTTTAATTTGAAGAAAAACTGACTGAAACAATCAAATGGGCCTACGAAACATATCCCATTGTGTTCGGAATGGGGGTAAAACGCTAGGGACGACAGTCATTGGGTTTGGATTGGTGTTTGTGGGTGAAAGAGGGTATTTTCGAAATTTAAAAATATATAAATAAATAAAAAATAATCTCATTCGTCCATCTCAGCCTCTCTCCCCCCGTAACCCTCGTTTGAACGGCGGCTCCCCTTCAAACTTTCTCCCTCCGATTCCTCCTCCTACACGCGACAAAACCCCATGCCCCTTTGGAGAATATTGTAGCGCCCACCTCCAGCTTTGAATCCATCCTTGTCTCGCCCGTTATTGTGGAGAGTTCGTCGAGATCCAGCCTCCGAAAGTCAGAGATCTTTGAGCGCCGCCAGGGTCGGGATTCGCCATCGCAGGGGGCGCAACCACCAGGCGCAGGAAGCCCTCACTTCCCTCTTCGACGCTGTACAAATGGATCTTCGTATCGTGCAGTGATTTGATCGCAAGATTGAAACCTAGTTTGGAACAGGTTTGAAAGTATACGGCTATTTTCAAATAAATTATATTATAGCACTTTAAAGCGCTACGGTTTTTGATTTCACTGTAAAAATCATATCTTTTTCGTTTCTTGTCGAAATTCAGTGAAACAAGAGACATTCAGTCAAAGTTTATTTGCGCCCCATAGGAGTCATTCGTTCCCAAAATTTACATCATTAGAAAGATATTTTCAAAACGAATCCAACGGTTCCAGTTTTGGGAAAATCCGTTGGTCGGATCTCCCGGTACAATTGTTTGAAGTTTCAATTTCAAAATATGAACTACATCGTCGTTACTCGATTAATTTTAATTATATTTATATATATATAAATATAATAGATTCTGGTGCTATTTTTCTTCATATTTGAATTCAACATTCCAGACAATCCAACCGTTGGATCTTTGCAAAGTTGGTGCCGTTGGAAAGGTATTTCCAAAGCGAACCCAACGGTTTCGGTTTCGGGAAAATCCGATGGTCGAATCTCCCGCATTAATCGTTAGAAATCACGGTTTCAAAACACGAACTGCAGCTTCGTTATTCGATTTAATTAAATTATATTTATATATATATAAATATAATCGATTATTCGATTTCAAAAACATTTCTTTTTCATACGTTTGATAAAAATGATATTTTTATCCAACTGACTTCTATTTCAACACTTTACTAATTTTAACTATTCATGTATATGATAAAAATGTGATTTTTATTGTAAACCAATTTCTTTCAAAACATGACTAATTTATGTAGTTCATATAGATGATAAAAACATGAATTTTATTATAAAACAATTTATTTCAAAACACGAATACCCTTAAACACATGAATTTCCATTCAACGAATGAATTTCTATTCAACACATGAAGGTTTTCTATAGTTCATATATATAGATAAAAAGGTGATTTTTATATTTAAAACACGAATACCATTCAACACATGAATTTCTATTCAACTAATGAATTTCAATTTAACACATGAAGGTTTTCTATAGTTTATATAAATAGATAAAAAGGTGATTTTTATTGCAAAACAATTTATTTCAAAACATGAATGTCGTTCAATAGATGACTTTCTATTCAACACACGAATATAGTTTCAACTCATGAAAATAATTCTAACACATGAATATTATTCAAAATTTCGGCAGCATAACGGCAGGGTAGTTAAAACCGGGGTCGTCCCTAGTACGGCTCCTCGCTCTACCTTAAAGCCTCGCAGCTTTTGACAATGGGGATTCATGCATCTAGTTCACACGCAGGCGGCATGTATATATTTTCCATTTCCACAAACTAATCCTATGTGGTTTTAACCAAATAATTCTCAACCACAAACGGGTATTTTTCAACCACAATCAATCAATTCTACCACAAACAATTTTAATCAACCTTTCGTAATCAACCAAAATTTCACACCAATCACAATCAATAAATATCGTCCACGGTTTGTGGGCGAGGGGCGTATATATATATATATATATATATATATATATATATATATATATATATATATATATATATATATATATAAGCATTTCACTTCTATTTCAACACATATATAATTTTTACAATGAATATATAACTTATACATCGAACGTACAACTTACACAACGCTTATACAAGAGGTGTACAACGCTTATATAACTCATTTATGATTTTTACAGTGAACTATGGGGCCCATAGGAGTTATATAAAATAAATTATATAACCCAAGGAGTCATTCGTTGGCTCATTTGCGCCCCATAGAGCGGGGAGACGTTTTGTTCAGGCATAATAATCCACATCGGTGGACCGGCCCTGACGATCCAAGGGTCACTCGAGCTCTGATCCTGAGACATGGTAGGCTAGATCGTCTCGAAGTCGGTAAGGACTATCTTTTGCCTTGGTTCATGACGGAAATCCAATTTCCAAATACATGACTGTGCAGTTTTGATTGTATACCTATATATGGCGACATAGTGGTATGGGGCATTAATGCCGTCTATTATTGATACTTATGATTTGAAATTGTTTTTGAAACATATAAACACTAGTAATAATATCAAATGCTTTTGTTTTATTCGTATCAAGCATATTTTAGTCGTTATAAGGTAAAAACTCTATCCTCCGGTTTGCGTTGCATTGTGTGATGGGAACTGAGTCTTATAATGGCTTCATTTTTATAAAAAGCATTGCGATGTTTAAAAGAATTATTTTTTTTAAAGCATCGGCAATCCAATGGAGTAAACCCGTTCCACGAAAGTGGCGTGGTCCTGTGATTAGCCATATTGTAAATGTGTTAAGTAGATTTCTCATACCAGTCCCATGACTGACTCGTAGTTTGTTTCACTTGCAAACTCGGGTTCCCCTTTTTCTACGCGGGCAGCCTTGTATTCAGGTTTTAGCAGGTTTGTTCTGGATAGCTGGAGCTGAAGATGGATTCTATCATTTATCTCTTTTTATGCTGTTTAGCTCCTATTGTACATATTATGTTTGTTTTCCGCTGTAGACATTTATGTATAGCTGAACTGTATTTGTACTAAGTATGATCCTGTATACTGTGTAACTCTGATGATTACATTTATCCAGTGTGTTATTTGTTCATTATCTGGTGTATTTATTTATTTCTGTTCTGCTATTATCTGTTTTTGTGTTATATTCCAAAGATTACCCTTGTCACCGTCAGTACGGGATTTGGGGTCGTCACAGGATCAGATCCAGGATTTGGAAAGCATATGAGGTGAGTGGATTTAAGTTATATCATTTTAGGTAATGATATATTATCATTTAGCATTCCCCGTTATTACATGTGAATTTACCAGAACAATTAAAATTGTTGTTATAACAAGTTGAGTTATTAATGTGAATGTGTTGAAAAATTCATATGTTGAATCAGTTGAAGTGTTGAAATGTTTACACGTTGAAAAACAAACTTGTTAGAATATGAGTAGCAACTATTGTTGTTCGCATTACATGTTAACTTATCACATGAACCCTTACTTGTATGTATTGGAAGAGTTATATGATTAAATGGTCTCATGTTAGCATAAAATTGAATACATGAATATGGGTTTGGGGCGTAAATCAAATTATGATTAAAGATCTTAATTTGGGCATATGGTACATAATAAATATGACTTGGGAAAGGGGCACGAAAACCTATAATGAAATAGGAATAATTGTTAAAAAACGAACATGCCTAGATTCACAGTAATTAGACACAGTATCGCGCTTAGACACGAGGTTAGATTACACTTGTGATAGATGTCTGCCCGGAACCGCCCGGCATATCCAACATTCACAAGTGGTAGTCTAATGTGAGGGGTCTAAGTGCATAAATAAAACATGCAGTGGCGCTAAGACACAAGGTTAACCCAACTTTTGGTAGAAGTCTGCCTTGAACTGCCCAGCAAATCCAGCATCCATAAGTATAAGCTTAATGTGAGCGGTCTTAGTGCATGAATATATACATATATATAAATATATGTAAATAGCAGGATTGATGAACATCATTAATTGTAATTAATGGAAATAAATGAAACTGAATGAAAGATAATTACAATATTAAAGAAAAGGGAATAAACAGGGAATGATAATAACCTACTTAAATAAATTACATTAATGAGAATGTTGTATAATATGTATACTTGTCCTAGGGACAAGTGAAGATTATAACTCAGGTTATAATAAACTAGTAAGGACATGAGATAACTGGTGAAATGAGATAAGTGACACTTAATTATAAATTAAGTAATCAGTAAATGGGGAAAATCGAAACCAGTTGTTTGTAATAAGTAGAGAAAAGAGGGAAAGTTTATGAGATGTAAGAAGCTGTACTTAATTATAAATTAAGTAATCTATAAACATGGAAGTATGAAATTAGCTGATAAGAATAACATGTTTAGGCTTGCCCTAGAAACAAGCAAAAATTATAATTTAGATTATAATAAACGAAAAAGGGAAAGGAATAACTTATGTAAGGAGATAAGTTGTACTTAATTGTAAATTAAGTTATTTATAAGAACAAGAATCTGAAATCTACGGATAAGGACAACATAAGTTGTATTTATGGGAAGAGAAACTTATTTGTGGACCTTAGTTAAGAGAACTAAGTTAATAAGTAAACAAAGATAAGTTGTAGTGAGAATGAAAGACGGAAGTATGATTAAATAGGAAAGAGTGAGGCAAACTTATATGAAACAAGTTGTAATTAATCATAAATGATAGGTGACATGTTAAATAGAAAACACGTGAATTGAGATATACTTAATTACAGATTAAGTAGAACATGTTATTGTAACCTTGAATCAAACAAAAATATAAAAGGGATTGTAGATTATATGATCTTGGACCACAATCTAGAGATTAACATGTTGTGGGCTTATTAATAAACTTAAATGGATTAAGTTATATGAGTGAAATTAATAAGCAGGAAGAACTTGGTTACTTGAATAAGAAGTCAATGTGAATGGGAATAATCAACTTAAATGGAAACCTGATGAGGTAAAGCAAGCGCTTAAAAGAATGTTTAGACCAAGGGTCTAACATACTATAGTAAGGCTCTTGGACCAATCCACACGTTTGAGGGTGAATAACCCAACGGGTAGATCATCGTGTTGTCACAAGGCACTAGGGGAGCGCACGTTCATCTGATTATTCGGTTGGATCCAAAGGACTAGAAGGGGAAGTACGCAGCTTCCTGAGGTATGTAAGTTGCTCCTGGTAGTCCTCTATGTGGTGGTAGATGTTTAGGCTGTGCTCTCAGAGGTTGGGTCTGCGCGTAACTACTAGGTGGGTGGGACTTGACTGTAAAAGCAGCTTTGCAGTCAGAATACTATGAAGCGGCGACACTAGGGTGATTCGGCGGTCGACTCAACGGGGAGGTAGAGGTCAGGACCAACAGAGATAATAGATCATCGGGTACCCATCATCGGCAGCCGTGGGATGTAAAAACACTAGAGCTAAATCCAATAGACCATTCACATTTCACTATCGGGGTATGGTGGTTGAGGGGAGATGCTAGCTGGTTGTTTAGATTGTTTGTTGTTAGGGGCAAGTCGCTTAGCTCTTGTAGTCTTTACTAGTTAAGGGAGGGGCCGAGGTGGGGCCTAGCCACCCTGAAAAACAGACCCTAGGAATATCTGCATATAGAGGCTCTTAAAGACAGACCTGTACAGATATGAAAAAGCTCCCGACCGACTTCCGTGTTTCTTGTATAGCCCTGCCACGGAACCCGGTGCATATTATGTGCGGTTAAGGCATCAAATACGATTAACAATATGTACGTGGGACAGTCTAGATACTTGCATGTTGGCTCTGGGTGGTGTATCGTAGACTTGAGAGCATTACTCCAGTATGATATCTGATTCAATTGACGGTGCCAGTCCATACGCTTACGTAGCACAGTAATTGACAGATATATGCGGAATGTAACATTGTTATATAGAGATCCGTATGTCACTCCGGCGTAGGATGAGAAACTGTGACAATTTCTATACGGTGAAGACCGTGCGAGTGGGAGTACCTGAAACACCCCACCTCCGTTAGGGTCACTCTCAAAGGGAATGCCCTAATTTAAGTGGAGGTTTATAAGTATAAGTCACAGATATACAAGACAGATATAATAACACATATTTTTGAATAGCGGAAAATAACAACTTTTATTTCATTAAAATACGTGTTACACAAACCATGCCATAATTGTTTTACAATACTTCCAAAAACATAACATCTTCATAACTGTCTTGATTACATTATTTAAGGAAGCATAAAGAAAACATAAATAAACTGCAAAAGTCCCATAATTGCTATCCCAAGCCATAGCCCAAAACGGAAAAGATCCAAGCAATACATTCTTCTCTTCAAGCTGGATGCGGAAACTGGTCAAGATGCGGTATTCCCTCCCTGTGGACCTGGGGGGGGGGGGGGGGATGAAAGAAAAGAAGGCGAAAGAAAAGTAGAGTCAGACATAAAGCCTGAGAAAGTCTAGGACTATTCAGTCTATGAATAAAGAACTGGGTATGATAAGTATAAACTGGAAATGGGAAAGCACTAAGTTAAGTGGTCGAGGGTCGAATATTATCGTACCCCATATTAATCTCTATACCCATATAAACTAGTTCCCAACAGACACCCCATAATCAGGGTGAAGTGATCCATTTCTGATGATCGGCTCCTACTCGTATAGTTACATGTGTCTTACGACCCCTGTTGTTGTAGTTACCTATGTTGGTCCCACCATAGGGTGTATCAAGTCCGATGGTGGCGGCCCGACACAACCCTAGAATGCACAGGTATGCTACAACAACAGGTGCCCAGTGCCTTATTTTTCTGCGCCGGAGTGTATGCACGGCCGCACCCCGTTAGAACCTACACTGCTGCACCACCGCCGTCGATTTGACCTCTTACAGTCAGCCTAGTAATCGTGCCCCACCCTGCCTAGTTTCAGGGTATCATGATACCTTGTAGGGTTACTGCTGAAAAGGGTCCCCCGCTACTAGGTTTTCTATTTCTAGCCGATATGCTAAGTTGGTTAAGTGTTTTATAAACCTAACCCCCAATCAGTCTGTTTAGTTTAGCATGTTCTATTTTGATTAAGTATTAATTCAATTTACTTAATCCTATCAATCCTGACTCAACCTTAATTGTCTTATTAAAGCCTTGACCTCTCACATTAGACAGGTATTGTTGTGGCTGCATGTTGCCGGTTAGGTCCGGGCAGTCTTACGCCACAACTCAGTCTAACCTCGGGTCCTTGTTGGGCTCCGTGTTTAACCACCCACATTGGATAGGTATTGTTGTGACTACTGGACAGTCGAGCGGTTCCGGGCACGTTTACATCACAACTCAATCCAACCTCGGGTTAAACACATCGTATTTTCTACATTTACATATTTTGTCTCTTTCCTTTATATATGTAAATATTTGCGGCCCATTATTCAAATTCATCTTTATTAGTTAAAATTTATTTATGCCACTTAATTATTTTTCAATGTTGTTGGCATGCGTCAAACATGCCAACACATATGTTCTATATTTTAGCCCAAACGTCATTACCCCCGTTTTACACGTTCGCTCCAATGTAAGGTGTGTTGGATTTAATACTTAAACCCGATTTAGCCAAATGAAAAGGGAAGGCTTATAACATGGTGTTTATAAGATAGCATGAAAAAGGGGAGTGTGAACGCATGAACTTGCAACGAACGATTCAATTAACATAAAGTAGGCACATGTGAACTTGCAATTGTAACATCATATAATCATGGCATAACATGAATCATTTTATCCATATAATCATAGCATAAACAATACTTAAACATGAATCATTCTATTCATATAATTATGGCATAGAAAATACTTAAACATGAATCATTCTATTCATATTATTATGGCATAAGCAATACTTAAACATGAATTATTCTATTCATATGATTATGGCATAAACAATACTTAAAAATGAATCATAGGTTCAACTAATCATGTAAACTTGAAATTAAGAATCTAACTAAATTAGTTATCATTATTATTGGCACATGGTATTGACTAGAAATATTAGTCTATATTTTTATTTAGGCATAATATAAACTAATCATGTTCATAAAATCACTACATGTTAACAAAAAGGTACTTACTTTTGTCACTAATACAAAAGTATGGTTCAACTAGAATTATCCTAACCTAATTCTTATATGAATCATGGTTTTTAATCCATTTATAGAATTGTAGCATAAACATACCTAAAATTAAATCATGGTTTTTATTCTATCTATGTAAACTTGCAAGTGGAATGTAATTCTAATGTAACTTATGCGTCACATATATTATCATACGATTATGATAACAACATAAGCCTAAAAACATGTTTTTCAATTGGGCATAATAACAAACATAGTTTAGTCATCTTCATAAAATTAATACAAGTTCACAAAGATGCTTGCTTTTGTCACTATCACAAAAGCATGATTTTTATACTTGAACTATGATGCCAATTCCAACATAACTTCATATGAATCATAATACTCAAATGGATCAAATTACACTAAAGATGACCATAGATTATACCTCATTTTGGCATAACAGTAAATCATATACTTGCATGAATCTCAAATAAACTATTACAACATATAGTTGTTACTTTCAACATGGATCATATACTTGCAATTATCAAATGGGTGTTGGAAATAACTACCACAAACATGTAGTTTTCAATATGAATCATATGCTTGCATGAATCCCAATTAAAATTCCACAACATGAGGTTGTCAACATAAATCATATACTTGTATGAATCCAATCGTACACCATAGCATTGCCAAATCGTTTAGAATCAAAATAACATACAAATATAGATTATTATCGCCACAATTCCATTTCGTTGTTAACTTCCAACGCAAATCACGTACTTGCAAATATCTAATTGTATACCATAATATTCCCAAATCGTTTAGAATCAAAATAACATACAAATATATATTATTATCGCCACAATTCCATTTCGCATCTTGCACAAATCAAACGCAATTAATTATTCACATCGGAATAGCACTCTACTTACAACGTATGACGAATCTTCAATTCAGGAATCTGAATTCTGAATTTGGAGATGCTATCCTTTGTTGTAGGCGTTGTTTTGATTTGATTAACGTTGCTTTAAGCTTTTGATTTATCTCCTAATTGTCACTCTATTTCTGACGGCTATCCTCAGTCTCTCCTCAGCAACATGACGGACTCATCTCAATTTTAGTTTGTGTGAATTAGGGTTAGTCTTAGGTCCTTTTTATAGAGTTTGTGAGTTGATTTAGACCGTCGATGGAGCTTGGTTCAATAATAGCCGTTCGTTCAAAGGAGAGACCAACCAGGAGCTGACACCTAGACCTAGTGAAAAGGCAAGGCTTAGAAAATCGACCAAACATAGACTAGGCCAGCCAGGGTGGGCTGGGTTCGACCTGGCTCAGGGGCCAGGTCGACTCCCCAGTCGACCCCTAGGTCGAGTCTAGAGTCGACCTGCCTGGGGTAGGTCGACACCTAGGTTGACTCCCAGGTCGACCTGGCCTGGCAGGTTGACCTGGTGGGTTTGGGCGGGAATTTTCCCGCCTACTCTGATTGGGCTGAAATTCAAGTCTGTTTTCGAAATTTGAATTTTCTGAAACTTCATCGGGCCATAGTTTGGTCATACGGGCTCCGTTTTTCGAAAACTCGGACTCTATTTCGCGTATTTTTCCGAGACGAACGCAATGGCGTATCCTGTTTCCCTTAATACTTTGATTTGAAATTAATTATACTTTAATTTGTGAATTTCACTATTACAGAATATTCGGGATGTTACATTCTCCCCCACTTAAAAGGATTTCGTCCCCGAAATCTTCAAGTTTAGGAAGAATGTATATCCTAACATCCAAACATCCATCTACTCATCCATCAAACACGAGCATCCATTGTCCTTAAAAGACTTCTAATGCTTCATGATCATATGCGAAGTGTGTGTGTACATGTACTTATCTAATGCAAAATCAGGCGGTCTACTGATTCAGTTGACCTCCTTAATGCAAATTATGTAAGTGCCATGAATCCATTATGTATGCAAATCCTCCTATTCATGATTCTACATGAGTGCACAATCATTCATACAAATGCAACATCCATATGACAACACATTAAAGTTCAACCATATACGAATGCAAACATATATGCATATGCAATATGAAGTGACTGAGCCGATCTAAAACCTAGATTGTGTGTGTATATGCAACCACGAGCAACCACTAGCAATCACTTGCAACCAATTGCAACCATCATCCATAACATGTTTCAATTACATGTTTCCATCCAAAGGGTTTCTTCCTAAAAGATAAGGTCGAGGAGATATACCTAAAAAGATAGATAAAAGCGCAACTTAAGGTAAAAGAAAGATCAAAGATGTACCCTCGAAAAGAAAAGGGTAGGCTGCGCATATTCTAGCTTCAGTTTCACAAGTTGCGTCTCCCTCGGCGTCGCTCCACTGAACTTTGACAAGCTTGACTTCGCGGTTGCGTAGCTTCTTCACTTCCGTTCCTAATATGCGGGTTGGAACTTTCCTTACGGTTGCTTCGCGTTCCACTTCGGCTTCTTCTAGGATATTTGGCTCTACCACTTCAGCAGACTCATGTAGACATTTTCGGAGATGTGAAACGTGAAAGACGTTGTGAACTCCGGCCAATTTTTCGGGTAGCTCTAATCTATAGGCCATTTTCCCAATTTTCTCAATAATAGGAAATGGTCCTACCTAAAGGTATAGTCGAATGATAGAAGCAAGTAAAAACTTTGTGCCCATTAGGCAATGTCAAAACTGGAAATCTTTGCCACATATATATTGATTAGGAGAAGAACTCTCTAAGCATCAGCCCCGAAGACCGAAATCAACATCAGACTGACACCCAAAGAATTACTCAACCCAACCACTAGATTCTAGAAAACTAAGCGTGATGGACTCCTTTTAGGTCACAAGGGAGTCCCTTCCTAAGACCAACCTATAAAACCCAAAAAGTTTAGTCAAACCAATGAACACCCTCAAGCCCCAACATGTGTTACTAACAGATGAGTCATACTCCCTATGGGGTTTGCAACAGAAATTGGATTGAGAATGGGACTGAGAGGATATACACAAAAGATAGCATGCAAGTAAGCTCTACAGGAAGAGAGGGATCAAAGATATACTCTTAAGAAGAGATATGATGCACGAATCTAGTCTTCAATCTTCTAAGTCGCATTTCCTTGAGCTTAACTCCATTATGCTTTGTCCGTCTTTAACTTCACAATTTCGTAGCTTCTTAATTCTTGTTTCCAAAATATGAGTTGGAACCTATTTCACTGTTGCCTCTCGTTCCTCTTTCACTTACTCTACTTCTAGTATACTCGGCTCAAACATAACGGCGTACTCATGGTTTCATGCAAGCTCTCCAAAATTCACTAGTGAATCTTGGATCTCGTCCACTTACTATCAGGTATTCTACGTAGAAGAACTATCTCTTGGAAATAAATGCCAACCATGCTGCCAAATGTACTTACTAAGGTGATTCTCCACAACTCATGCATAAACGAAATGAACCTTCTGCCTTAGTGGCGAACACTACACGATCGTATTACAAATTACCAATAAATGTGTCAAGAGATTCTAGGAAACAAATCATGATAGAACCCTAAAAGTTACCTGCGACTTCGAGGGTATTACCGAGGCAAGTCAAGAGTCTAACTACCCTCTTTTCGAAACCGAGATGGTCACCCTTACTGGATAACCACTCCATCGCTAGAATCAACCAATGGCCCAAAACAAATGCACCACATTTAAACTCTACGCTTAGAATAGAAATTTTCAATCCCACACAGATCATAGACAAATGAGCCGGGCCCCCAATTGGGTTTGAAACAATTAAGGGGTCCTCTACCATACTAGTTTTTTTTTTGGTGCAGAGATTCTACTAAAGCAGACGAGATAAAGGAGTGTGATGCGCCAGAATCAAATAAAGTGCGAACGGGGTGATCATAAAGATAAACTACACTTTCTACAGAAGTATTTATACCTCGCTGTTGCAGAGGTGGCGCTTCTAGCACATGAACCTATGGCCTTGAGGTGGATCCAGCCCTCTGCCCCTTCCCTCGCTTCTTTGGGCAATCCTTAGCCATGTGGCCTGTCTCACCGCAAGAAAAACACCCACCATTCATCTTGGCCTTCTTTTTCCAGCAATCTTTTACTAAGTGCCCCACTTTGCCATAGAATTTACACTTCCTCTTCTCTTGGGACTTGTTGTCTTTCCCGCCCTTCTTAAAGTCTGTCTTCTCAGGGCAGTCTTTGCTGATGTGTCCAGTCTCCCCACAATGAAAACATTCTCCTTGCTTTCTTTTCCTCTTTCTACAATCCTTGGCTATGTGCCCTTCCGTACCACAAAAATTGTATTTCCTTTTTTCTCGTTTCTTGTTTTTACTGTTACGATCCTTTCATGTTTGACTATTATTCGTCTTCCTACTCTGGGACTCTTCCGCTTGCTGGTTCACGTGGAGTAAGAGGAGTGAAAGCGTCAGCAGCTAGGGAGTAAGGTCTCCAGACATGCTGAAACAGAAAGGATAGATTCAAAACGAAGGATAGAAGACAGTAACTATGGCTTTGGGGGACTTTGCCTTTTTCAAAATAAAATAATATTTTATCTTTTAAAAATGCTTCTTTAAATTCCCTTTTTGAAAATAATTTTTCAAAACTTTTTATCTTATCTGGTAAACCTATGCTCTGATACCAAGTGAAACACCCCACCTCCGTTAGGGTCACTCTCGAAGGGAATGCCCTAATTTTGGTGGAGGTTTATAAGTATAAGTCGCAGATATACAAGACAGATATAATAACACATATTTTTGAACAGCGGAAAACAACAACTTTATTTCATTAAAATACGTGTTACACAAACCATGCCATAATTGTTTTACAATACTTCCAAAAACATAACATCTTCATAACTGTCTTGATTACATTATTTAAAGAAGCATAAAGAAAACATAATTAAACTGCAAAAGTCCCATAATTGCTGTCCCAAGCCATAGCCCAAAACGGAAAAGATCCAAGCAATACATTCTTCTCTTCAAGCTGGATGCGGAAACTGGTCAAGCTGCGGTATTCCCTCCCTGTGGACCTGGGGGGGGGAATGAAAGAAAAGAAGGCGAAAGAAAAGTAGAGTCAGACATAAATCCTGAGTAAGTCTAGGACTATTCAGTCTATGAATAAAGAACTGGGTATGATAAGTATAAACTGGAAATGGGAAAGCACTAAGTTAAGTGGTCGAGGGTCGAATATTATCGTACCCCATATTAATCTCTGTACCCATATAAACTAGTTCCCAACATGCACCCCATAATCAGGGTGAAGTGATCCATTTCTGATGATCGGCTCCTACTCGTATGGTTACATGTGTCTTACGGCCCCCGTTGTTGTAGTTACCTATGCTGGTCCCACCATGGGGTGTATCAAGTCCCATGGTGGCGGCCCGACACAACCCTAGAATGCACAGGTATGCTACTGGTGCCCAGTGCCTTATTTTTCTGCGCCGAAGTGTGTGCACGCCCGCACCCCGTTAGAACCTACAATGTTTCACCACCGCCATCGATTTGACCTCTTACAATCAGCCCAGTAATCGTGCCCCACCCTGCCTAGTTTCAGGGTATCATGATACCTTGTAGGGTTACTGCTGAAAAGGGTCCCCCGCTACTAGGTTTTCTATTTCTAGCCAACATGCTAAGTTGGTTAATTGTTTTATAAACCTAACCCCCAATCAGTCTTTTTAGTTTAGCATGTTCTATTTTGATTAAGTATTAATTCAATTTACTTAATCCTATCAATCCTGACTCAGCCTTAGTTGTCTTATTAAGGCCTTGACCTCTCACATTAGAAAGGTATTGTTATGGCTTCCTGTTGCCTGTTAGGTCCGGGCAGTCTTACGCCACAACTCAGTCTAACGTCGGGTCCTTGTTGGGCTTCATGCTTAACCACCCACATTGGATAGGTATTGTTGTGACAACTGGACAGCCGGGCGTTTCCAGGCAGGTTTACATCACAACTCAATCCAACCTCGGGTTAAACACATCGTATTTTCTACATTTACATATTTTGTCTCTTTCCTTTTTATATGTAAATATTTGCGGCCCATTATTCAAATTCATCTTTATTGGTTAAAATTTATTTATGCCACTTAATTATTTTTCAATGTTGTTGGCATGCGTCAAACATGCCAACACATATGTTCTATATTTTAGCCCAAACGTCATTACCCCCGTTTTACACGTTCGCTCCAATGTAAGGTGTGTTGGATTTAATACTTAAACCCAATTTAGCCAAATGAAAAGGGAAGGCTTATAACATGGTGTTTATAAGATAACATGAAAAAGGGGAGTGTGAACGCATGAACTTGCAACGAACGATTCAATTAACATAAGTAGGCACATGTGAACTTGCAATTGTAACATCATATAATCATGGCATAAAATGAATCATTTTATCCATATAATCATAGCATAAACAATACTTAAACATGAATCATTCTATTCATATTATTATGGCATAGAAAATACTTAAACATGAATCATTCTATACATATTATTATGGCATAAGAAATACTTAAACATGAATTATTTTATTCATATGATTATGGCATAAACAATACTTAAACATGAATCATAGGTTCAACTAACCATGTAAACTTGAAATTAAGAATCTAACTAAATTAGATATCATTATTATTGGCACATGGTCTTGACTAGAAATATAAGTCTATATTTTTATTTAGGCATAATATAAACTAATCATGTTCATAAAATCACTACATGTTAACATAAAGGTACTTACTTTTGTCAGTAATACAAAAATATGGTTCAACTAGAATTATCCCAACCTAATTCTTATATGAATCATGGTTTTTAATCCATTTATAGAATTGTAGCATAAACATACCTAAACTTAAATCATGGTTTTTATTCTATCTATGTAAACTTGCAAGTGGAATGTAATTCTAATGTAATTATAATGTAACTTATGCGTCACATATATTATCATACGATTATGATAACAACATAAGCCTAAAAACATGTTTTTCAATTGGGCATAATAACAAACATAGTTTAGTCATGTTCATAAAATTAATACAAGTTCACAAAGATGCTTGATTTTGTCACTATCACAAAAGCATGATTTTTATACTTGAACTATGATGCCAATTCCAACATAACTTCATATGAATCATAATACTCAAATGGATCAAATTACACTAAAGATGACCATAGAATTATACCTCATTTTGGCATAACAGTAAATCATATACTTGCATGAATCTCAAATAAACTATTACAACATATAGTTGTTACTTTCAACATGAATCATATACTTGCAATTGTCAAATGGGTGTTGTAAATAACTACCACAAACATGTAGTTTTCAATATGAAACATATGCTTGCATGAATCCCAATTAAAATTCCACAACATGAGGTTGTCAACATAAATCATATACTTGTATGAATCCAATCGTACACCATAGCACTGCCAAATCGTTTAGAATCAAAATAACATACAAATATAGATTATTATCGCCACAATTCCATTTCGTTGTTAACTTCCAACGCAAATCACGTACTTGCAAATATCCAATCGTATACCATAATATTCCCAAATCGTTTAGAATCAAAATAACATACAAATATATATTATTATCGCCACAATTCCATTTCCCATCTTACACAAATCAAACGCAATTAATAATTCACATCGGAATAGCACTCTACTAACAACGTATGACGAATCTTCAATTCAGGAATATGAATTCTGAATTCTGAATTTGGAGATGCTATCCTTTGTTGTAGGCGTTGTTTTGATTTGATTAACGTTGCTTTAAGATTTTGATTTATCTCCTAATTGTCTCTCTATTTCTGACGGCTATCCTCAGTCTCTCCTCAGCAACATGACGGTCTCATCTCCATTTTAGTTTGTGTGAATTAGGGTTAGTCTTAGGTCCTTTTTATAGAGTTTGTGAGTTGATTTAGACAGTCGATGGAGCTTGGTTCAATAATAGCCGTTCGTTCAAAGGAGAGACCAACCAGGAGCTGACACCTAGCCCTAGTGACAAGGCAAGGCTCAGAAAATCGACCAAACACAGACTAGGCCAACCAGGGTGGGCTGGGTTCGACCTGGCTCAGGGGCCAGGTCGACTCCCCAGTCGACCCCCAGGTCGACTCTAGAGTCGACCTGCCTGGTGCAGGTCGACACCTAGGTCGACTCCCAGGTCGACCTGGCCTGGCATGTCAACCCTAGGGTCGACCCCCAGGTCGACCTGGTGGGTTTGGGCGGGAATTTTCCCGCCTACTCTGATTGGGCTGAAATTCAAGTCTGTTTTCGAAATTTGAATTTTCTGAAACTTCATCGGGCCATAGTTTGGTCATACGGGCTCCGTTTTTCGAAAACTCAGACTCTATTTCGCGTATTTTTCCAAGACAAATGCAATGGCGTATCCCGTTTCCCTTAATACTTTGATTTGAAATTAATTATACTTTAATTTGTGAATTTCACTATTATAGAATATTCGGGGTGTTACAGTACCATAGGAAGTACCTCAATATTGGGGGAGGTTAGCTACATATATATTGTATTAGGTTAATTCACTGGAAAGTAAATGGGTACAACGTGTGTGTAAGTCTTGAGTGTTGTTAAACCAAGTAACCTAATAAATAAGAAAATGTGATTGAACGGTATATGTAGGATTACCCTAAGTGTATAAGTTAAATCCAGTCACCAGAACTTGTGTTCTTACCCCTCTTCATCACATACCGCAGGTTAGATTTGTGGCAGAGGCATGATAGCTTTGGATACTGGCTAGGCAGTATTATTAATACGGTAATGCTATGTTTTGATTACATTATATTTTATCCATTCTTCTATGAGATATTTTCTGATCCTTAGCATATTTTATGTCTCTGTCTTTTTTGCAGGATACTAGAGAACAACAACTTGAGTTTCGATAGATTGCAATTTTAAAAAAAATAGGTCTGTCGGAATTCGGGTTGGTACAATGCCTTACAATTAAACACCACCTGCAAATAACTACCCCTACTGCCAGAACAAAAGCACCAGCTCCTCCCTTCAAACTAGCCGTTGCATACCCAATTCCATCAGCACCTTCCATCTCCTCAAACAACACTTCAAACAACCACATTCTTAACTCATATAAAAATACACCGCAGTTCACACAATCAACAACCACAACGATCTTCAAACAAACTACAATCTGCCATCATAGAAGCTATAGCTCTGACAACCCTTACACACATCCATCATCTTCAGAAATCATTTATACCTCCTCCTATACAAAAACAGACCCCAAAAACCATCAACCTCCTCTTCCATTAACCACCACAGTCAAGTCGCAACTAAATCAATACCCAATCAACTTCCCCGTCGTCAATTTCAGAACCACACAAATCCCAAGCCATCCACTTTTGAATTTCCTAGTCTTCATTTTCACATCCAGCTTGCTCTACTTCACCGTCGAATCCTGGCCGGGATTGATCAGCAAATTCAACTACATCAGTCGAAGCTTTGTTATCATCCTCATCGTCATATTAAATTTCATCACACTTCTGTTTTCTTTTCTCATAAAAAATCCCATATCTGTTACTGCTTAAATTATTGGAAGTAGGGGATGGAATGCTTAAATTTCGCTTTCTTTTTCTACTATAAACTACTCCAAACAATTTTTCTCTTTCTTTATTCTCATCCTCAATAACCACTTCATATCTCCACCAAAGTTTCAGATATGGTCCATTCTCATCAGAACTCATAACACAATCGTTTTCTTTAGACACAGCGAACTACTTACCGAATCTTAAAACTCTCGAAAAATCTCTATCTAAACCCGAACAGGGAGATGATCACAGCTGGTGCTTAGGCACGAAAACTCTTGTTCTTCGCCGGGTTCGGACCGATGGCATAAACGCCGGTGCACTCATTGGGAACACTCTGGTACCAATTTTGTCCTCTTAAAGAAATAATTGATCAATTCTTGCCTTCATCATCATTAAAAGAAATCTCTCAAATAGATCAGAATTCAATCCTGCACACGACTCCACGATGATCCCCAATATCAGATCACTTCTTTTCTTTAGCTTTCCTTAGTTTTTTTTTAATTCTCTCTCTTGTCTTTCACTTGCTCTGATACCATGTTAGAATTTGATATAGAGAGGAGAGAGGGATTAAAAGGTAAAACATAAAAAACTACATTGTTATATCTTTATTGACTGATATTACAAAAGATATTTTTTTGATTTACAATGCTAAACTTTTCCTCTATTTATACATGGTTTATCCTTATCTAAAAGAACATTCTAGATTACAATATACTAGAGTATATTGTGTCTATTATAATAAATAATACTGTACCAAATATAAACCCAAATACAATCAAATAAAGGCAAACGTATCTTATCATTATCTCTAGCATGTGCGTCTAACCAACATGCATGTTGGACATGACCAAAACTCTGTATGCGCTACATGACTTGAAATATGTCGCATGTGCTCAGATTTTTGCAGTTTTTGCAAAATAACAAGATGCAAGGAATTTGTGCTCGTAGACTTAGCCCAAAATATATTGCAATATAATTATACATAGTTGGATAATTATTACTATTTCTGTGATCTTGAATCATTTAAGTTTAATAAAGCACATATTATTAATGCGTTTTGTTGATGCACCATGTTATCAAGTGTGACCACTTTAAGGAATATTACAAAACATCTGAAGCTGGACTAATCTTAAAAATAATATTTGATTCTACGAAATGGGAAATAGTAGCATACATGTCAAAATTTTGAATTAATCAAGTGTTTGATAAGGTCACACCGTCTCATTTACAAACTTTTATGTAGATTTTAAATGCATAAATCATTACTAAAGCTTTGCAACTATAAGAGCGGTAGTAAAATGCCAACCAGTAGTAGTATTTCCTTTAAAGCATCAAATTACCTCAACATCACCAAGGCCGGTTCTAAATGCTAGATGTGACCATTACTTAGTCCATTGAACACACAATGTTCATTCCTATCCTTCAAATTACACGGTTTCGTAACCTAAGAATCACAATTTATCACAATTAAAATTACAACAAATATCTCTTTCTTTTCTTTTCTTTTACACATGACTTCAAAAAAATGCACTTACCTTTGCTAGAGGATGAGTTCCATGAATAAACACAAAAACGAAATCCAACCACAAACGTGTTTTGGGAAAGACCAGTCAACAAAATTTAGATAAAATCATCTTGCAGCGATGGTGCAACCAAGACCTACATTTATTTCATTGTTGGTATTTGCTAAAATTAACATTTTTTATCACCTATAAAGACTTAAAGTAAAATGATAGAGCACCTTACGAGTAGCCTTCTGTATTTTTCGGGCACTTTAGAAGGCATAACATTCCTACTCCTACGCAAATCATCCTGACCCATAGTGGACATAGAGGAACTAGGTGACCTATGACCCATCTTATACCCGATCAAACTTACGTTCGGGCACATAGAAGACCCGTTACAGGACCTGGGATCCACATCCTCCCAAATAACACGGTACACAGCATAAAAATTTACAAATTGTTCCCTCCGTCTCTGGTCAGAGACGAATATTCGATCAAGGTAATGTCTATGATATGCTTGGTTGTTGCAGAGTCATTTGCGGGTGTTAGGACGACGGAGAAATTTCGAACGAGTGTTAAGGCATTCGTGGGCGAGGGCGCAGAGGAGGGGAAATCAGCTTGTATTAGATTAGAAAAAGAGAAACATGGTTTGAAAACGAAGGGAGAAACAACTAAAATGCCATGATAGAGGAGAAGAATGGTGGCATACAAAGTAGATTTGGTGCTAAGGCTATCGGAAGAAAGGAAATAATGGCTTGGAAGCCTTACCGTCGATATTATTTTGGGAATGAACAGTTGCTTGCATTGCAAATAGGTTATTTTCACATGAACTATGCTAGCGTCAGTCGCTTAAATGGCGAGTGTATGCTCACCAGCCATTTGATTGGCTTCCCATATTTTCTTTTCTAATTTAAAACTAAAAGTTGGTCCCATCTGCAAATATGTGACCAATCATGTAGCGATTGCATGAACACCAAAAACAGGCTGGGTCGCTCCGTACCTAGAGTTGGCGTAGGAACTTTCCTACGCCGACTATAATCTGTAAAAAATTAACGTAGGAGTAGAAATGGCATAGGAAACTTCCTACGTCTTACCTGTGCCATTACATTTTTCTCTTTATTTCTTACGTCTTCACTACGCCTTACTTTTTGGTATAGGAAAATTCGTGTAGAAAAGTGAAGTGTTTGCAGTATACATACATACATACATACATATATATAAGAGAAAGAGAAACAAACATGAATAACAATTAACTCAACATCTAAAAAAATAACAAGAATAAGAAAGATAAATACAGGCAGAGACATAGACTAACCTGACAATCACATATAACAAAAAGATTACAACACATCATAAGGCTAACTAAAAATACATGAAAAAGCTAAAACATTTTAAACAGATAAAAACAGTGCTAGGATTACCGGAATTACAATTATGACTTAATATATCAATACGAGATTTAATAATTTTAAGAAATTTTTTAGAATTATAAAACATATTGAAATCAAATTGTTTAAACACAAGCTACAATTACGAAAAGTCACACTGGTATCTTCCATACCAAATAAACCAACAAATAATTAAGAAAATAGAATTAATTATACATACATATATATTTGTATGTATATATAACATTATAATGATATCTATAATTACTCCAATAAAAATAACACTTAAAATGACTAAAGTTTAAATCAAAATTAAATAGTTTAAAAATATAAGATAAAACGTAATTAGTAATATTACAATTAATATAAATGAGCAACAATTTCCAAATTATTATTATAAAAATAACATATCTATTTAGAATAATACTTTTTATTTTTAAAAATTCAATAATATTAAGTTCATCATATAAAACAAGCCACATACGAAATTTAGTTTTGGGAGGATCGATCATTAGCTTTCCAAAGATAACCAAAAACTTCAAAGTAACACCCAAAAAGTTTTAAAAATTACAAAACGAATGAGAAGTGAAAGATACTATTATCCCAGCACTAAATATTGATGTCATTCTCATTATCAATACTATATAAATCTAATTTGGTACATAATATGACAAATTTCTTATGAGCAGAACCTTCAGGACTACGATTAAAATTAAAAACCCAAGTAAATCTCTTACCCAAGTAAATCTCTGACTAAAATTGTAAATATCATATCAAAACCCATTTTTTGGGCATAGATGACCGACTTTTAAATTAATATGTAACATTTTTTATTATAACGAATAATAAATATAGATAATTACAAGAGATAATCAGATTGAATATCTACTACATTTGGTTATTAGAATGGCCCAATAAATTCAATTTTTAAAGTGGACCGACCACTAAGGTAGAAACTATACTATCTTATAGAGTAAGAGAAACTTATTTACTAAGTTCACATATCCTAGAAATTTCATTTTGTAAGTAAAAAACGGTTTAAAACGTCAGATTTATACTATACAAATAAATACAGTCCAGTGAGGGACAACATCCTCACCTCAACTATATCACTCCAAATCAGCTCTAAAATGTATAGTTCGTCAATACTAGCGCAACGGAAGAAACAACATCTAAATCTGATCTTGCATGCAAAATTTGTGACATGTATAAGTTTTACAACTAATTGATTAAACAAACGACTTAAACTATAATTAACAATAAACTAGTTACCCTTACTTATTTAAATCTCTCACTTCCCCAATGCACAACATATCTTCCAAACCCAAACCGTTATGCATCGTCAACTGTGATATGGAGTTCCACTTGTTCGAATCGATTATCGTTTTCTCCGTTGAACCCCTTGTCTCGAACTCGACCAGTCCACTTCCCAAAGATTGATCGTTGGAGGCCAATAGTTAATTGCAACTTGTCAGGACGACCTAGGTTTTGAAGGTCCTCCCAAAATGTCGTGACCATCAACCATGAACTAGATATGGAAAACTCTCCCACTTATTTAAATAACAAGATGGTTAATATAGCTAGAACGGATTTATATTTTTTGGGATTGATACTCTCTTTAATTTGAAATATTAATGTTTTATACGAATAGCTTGTTTGAGGATGAAGTGGTATCAAACATTACATAATTTATTGACTTAAAATAAATTTGTTTCAAAAAGTATTTCTTTTTTAAGATCATAAAATATCTTTTAAGTGCAAAATTTAGAATAAATCAACTTATTGTTCTAATATTGTTTCATATATATGGTCTGTTTGAAAGTTGATCTCCGGAAAGCATATGATAAAATTAGTCGTTATTATTATTCATATGTTAACTTGCATGGGGTTTCCAATGAAATATGTTAACCTGATCAGAGAATGCATTAATACTCCTACGTTTCCATTTTGATTAACGAAATTCCAAATGGTCAAACTGGGTCTAACAAGGGAATTAGATAAGGAGATCCTCTCTCTCCTTACCTGTTTGTTGTTGCTATGGAGTACTTTTCTCTTCAAATGGAATTGGCTGAGCATAAAAAATTAATTCAAACAGTGTACAAGTCCAACTTAAGATAAGGCATCTCCTATATGTTGATGACCTGATAATATTCATCAAACCAAATGAAACAACTGCTAAAACCATTAAGCACAAATTTCAATCATTAGAGAAGTATGTTGGTTTGAAAGTTAGTGAAAATAAGATGAAATGCTAATTTGGTAAATTTTGTTAGGAGAAAGACAATATTCTTGAAATTCGTAGTGTTTCGAAAGGCGAGTTACCAATTAAATACTTGAAGGTTCTTTTCTCTATGAATAAGATCACTGACAGAGAATATGTGAGCCTAATTAGCAAAATAAAAGAAAAACTTCAAGGTTGGAGTTCAAGAATTTTAACCTTAGCTGGTAGAATTAAATTGGTTCATACAGTTATTCAAGCTAAAGTTAACTTTTGGCTATAGACATTGCAAATACCTAAAACTTTTATTGAGAAAATTGAAAAAGTTTACGTTGATTTTATATAAAAGAGTGAACTTCACAAAATTAGATTCTTTGACTTATGTAGACCCAAGGAAGAAGGAGGAGTTGGTCTCAGGAATCTTAAAGAAATGAGTGATGTATTTGTTGTGATTTGTGAAATGAAACCACATATGTTGATGAAGATGAGATATGGATGTGCTAGGCGTTAGAGGAGACGGAGCAGCGGCAGAGAGAAGGCAAGAAGGAGCAGTTTTGGGGTGAGCTTCAGCTCATACGTCTGAGCTATGCCTGTCAGACGTCTGAGTATACAGGGTTTTCAACCCGAGAGCATTGACAGACGTCTGACCTATTTAGGTCAGACGTTTGACCTATTTTGGTCAGACGTCTGAGCGGGTTTTTCTACAGCTTGACTTGGTCTTTTCTATGACTTATTCTACAAGTAATGGAGGGGAAATTTGGGTATTTGCCTAGGGCTTCTATTCTCCTTTAAAAGCAGCATCTAGGATTGGATTAAACTGATGGGATTGAGACCGAATTAATTAATCCAAGGGTTAGCCGTCGTTCTTCATTGTTCTCCTTCTCCAACAAGAGTTGTAGTCATCTAGATATTCTTTCCCTTTCTCAATAACGTTATTGATTCTTGTAGTTTGTTTATTATTGGTTGTTGAACCAGTGTGTGTAAACAAAATTCGTTTTGAGAATCAATAAAGATGGTGGTTGGGTGGAATATTTGTGTTTGCGTGTGTGATTTCATATCTGTGTTTGTTTCCATAGAAATCATCTTTAAGTAATTGGGTGAATAAGATCCTAGACGCTTCCGCAAAGGCGCAGGTTTTCACAACAGTATTTACATTTAAACCAGGATGCAAGATTATATCTAGTAATTGTATTTGGGCAAGATGGATGAGACAAAGATATATGAAAAGTAACTTTTGGAAAATGGCTATTAATAACAATGCTTCTCCAGCCTAGAAAGCTATATTGCATATGAGAGATAAATTAGCTAAAAATTGCACCAGAGAATATGTTGGTGGATGATAAACTAGCTTATGAAAAGACTCATGGATATTGAGAAAATCTATGATTGCATTTATGGGCTAGGATACATATTTAGCATTTGGAGCACTTGATATAACTGTAGATACAATAATTGAGAACCAAATATGGAAATGTGATCAATTAACTTGTAATCATCTTATCAAGCAGAATATAGAGGCTATGGATTTGTACTCTGATAGAGACAAAGACATATGTGTATGGAATCACTCTGAGGGTAACTTCTCTATAAAAATTGTGTGGAATTCAACTCGTACAAGGCATGAACGTAAGGAATGGAGTCATACTATTTGGGACAAGGCAATTTCCCCCAAAAACTCTATGACAGTGTAATAATAAAACGTCTTCCAACTAGAGAAAGACTTTCTAATTAGGGAGTGATTGATGATAGATTATGTTCTTGTGTTGAATTGCCGAGGAATTACATGATCATTTGTTTTTTTCATGTGACTTTGCATCTACTATTTTTAAGAATTGCATGAAGGTAAATTTTTTAAAAATTCAACCAATAACGTTGAAGAAATTGCTGCGTACCAAACCAGGAATGGAAAGAGCAAAGATCTGATAACCAATATAATTAAAATTGTCGTCCTTGTTATTGTTAACACTGTTTGGAGAGAAAAGAATGCACGAATTTTCAAATGAGTGAAAAAAAATCCCGTTGCTATCAGTAAATTGACATGTATTAAAATTAATCTCTACAAACAGAGAATAAAAGGATTGACTGTTACTGGTAGCTTTGATCGCATACGCGATGATGTACGAGATGAGGATCTATTGGAGGCATTGAGAGAAATTCAAGAAATGAAAATTCGAAATCATGAGTCGCCATTTCCTATTTGAAGCTCTGGTCAAGAGTTGAAGTTCTGGAAAGTGTCAATGGAATTTAATTTTGTAAAGTGTTCTTCTTGTTTTAATGTTACTTGTCGAACTATTTCTGTCAGTTTTTTGTTGGTTCATGTGGCCCTCTCATATTGCAATCGAACCCATTTTAGGCTCTTTTCCTACCAGATTACAATATATATAGGATAGTCTAAAGGAACACAAAATATGGACACAAAATTAATCACACACAAAATCTGAACCATTAGATCTTCCCATGAATTACACCTCACACATAAAGTGTAACACCACGAATTTTCTGTTAATTGTAACTTAACAAATTAAAGTATAATTAATTCAAGATGAAAGAATTAAGGGAAACGGGTTTCGCCATTGCGATCGTCTCGGATTTCTGCTTGAGATAGAGTCCGAGTTTGCGTAAAACGGATACCGTATGAAGAAGATATGGACAAACAAAGTTCGATAGAAAAACCAGAAAGAAGGAGATATAAAAAATACATTGGTGCACTTGGGAAGTGCGCCAGTAGAAAAATTGCACTGGCGCACTTCCCAAGTGCGCCCAGACTGAGGGAAAAACCTGACCAGCTTTCTGGTTCAGTCTGATCCATATTATGACTCATTGCTGAGTCCTTTCCGACTCCTTGCTGAGTCATTAGGGCTGACTCATCACCCTATCTTGACTGAATGGCTATGAATAACCCTAAGATCATCCGATGGCTCAAATTAGGTTGAAACTCTATAATAAAAACCTTTGTCTAAACCTAAATTCACACAAATAAAATAGAACTAGAGTCGTCATGCTGCTGGGAGGAAACTAAGAATAGCCATCAGTTAGAGAAAGATTAGAGACGAGCAAAACTAAAGTAAAACAAGAATCAAACAACGTTAGTCTACCCAAAGGAAAGCATATCAAATTCAAAATTCAGAATCCAGAATCCAAGTTCGTCGTTCGTTGTAAGTATAGTGATTTTTCCAATGAGAATAAAACTAAGATTTGATTCGATGTAAATTGGAAGTGGAACTGTGCTATTATGTAACGACGATGTTAATTCATATCTATGTATTGAAATGATTGTGTTGCGAATGAAATTGGGATGTTTGTGGTATAATTAAGATTGATGTTGATCCTATTGTACTTTTAGAATGACAACAACATCACAAGCAAGTTGTATAGTTCATGTTTATGTGATTATATAGGTTGCTTGTGATTAGAACCTCATGTATATACTTTATGCTAGAACCTTTATGCCTAAATTGTTATGTTCATATACATGTCCCTATGTTTATACAAAAGTTGCAAGTTCCTAATTGGATCCATGTCAAGATCCATTTTAGTACATGTTTCATGTTGTAATTAGATATGCGATTGGATCTAGTTCACACCCTTGTCATAAAGTTATACATATTTATGAAAATGCCATATTCTTGTCATATGCTAGTGATGTTCGATGTTATGCCCAGATCCAAAAACAAGTTTAGACTTATGTTATCAAAATCATATTCTAAATTATGCGACACCTATTTGGATAAATACCTATTTCAATGCAAGATCACATATATGTTGATGTAGGCCATGTTGCAAGTTCACATTCATGTTGACTATTTTGCAAGTTCACACCTATGATGTTCATATTGACTTTGCCAAAAATACCAAGTTTACACCTATGTCATGTTTATGTTTATGAATTCCCTTGTGCCAATTTGTATGCGCTAAATTAGGCTAATTTTTTAGCCTAATATTATATGTTAAAAACTATGCGAATGAAAATTAGGCTAAGATTGTTAGCCTAATGTTTAAACGGGGTAACGTTGGGAATATTAGAAAAACTTGTCATAAAAATATATGAAATTGCATGTTTGTCACATGCCAAAAATTGGTGGCACTTGAATGGTATAAATTCTTTATACCAAAAATGTTAAACTTGGAAAGTGGGCCACATCATTTAATTGTTGACAAATTTACATATATTAAGTGATAAAGACAAATATGTAAATTTAGAAAATACGAGTATGCTTAACACGAGGTTGGATTGAGTTGTGATGTAAACCTGCCCAGACCCGCCCGGCTGTCCAGTAGTCACAACAATACCTATCCAATGTGGGTGGTTAAGCATGAAGCCCAATGAGGACCCGAGGTTAGACTGAGTTACGGTGTAAATCTTCCCGGAACCGACCGGCACATCCAGTAACTGTAACAATACCTATCTAATGTGAGTGGTCGGTGCTTTAAAAAGCTAAGGACAGACAGTCAGGATGGTAGGGTTAAGTTAATTAAAACACTTAACCAATTCAACATGTTAATGAAATTGATGGGTGGGGTTAAGTAAATATAAGCATTTAACCACTTAACATGTTTGACTAGAAAACCCTAGTAACGGGGACCCATTTCAGTAGTAACCCAATTAGGTATCATGGTACCCTAAAACTAGGCAGGGTGGGGCACGATTACTGGGCTGATTGTAAGCGGACAAAAGCTACGGCGGTGGGTGCAACAGTGTGGGTTCTAATGTAGTGCAGGCGTGCACACACTTCGGAGCAGACAAACAGGGCACTGGGGGCACCAGTAGTATAACCTATGCATCTCTAGTTTTGTGTCGGGTCGCCACCATAGGACTTGATACACCCCATGGTTGGGCCAGCATAGGTATCTACAATCTTGGGGGGCCGTAAGACACAGATGATTATGCGAGTAGGAGCTGATCTTTAGAAAAGGGGATTACTTTACCTCTGGCAAGGGGTGATAGTTAAAGATAATACAAGTAGGTGCAGAGATATAGTATAGGGTGCGATAGTATATTCGATTCAAACTGCTTTTCTTAGTTTATGACACTCCCCTATTTCCAGTTTGTACTTATCATGCCCTTATTCTTATTCTCATACTGAAGAGTCACTAGACTTACTAGGCTTTATGTCTGACCCTATTTTCTTTTGTCTTCTTTTCTTCCGTTCCCCCACCGCTGGTCCAAAGGGAGGAAACAACTCAGCTTAGTCAGACTCTTTGCAAGCTTCAAGATAATACATGTACGATTTGGACTCTTTTGCTTTGGCTATGGCTGTTGGACACAATCATGGGATTTATGTAGTTTTAATTATGTTTTATGCTTCTTTATTTAATAACCAAGACAGAAATGATGATGTAATGTTTTTGGGAATTATTATGTGACAGTTATGGAAATGTTTTGTATGAACACGTATTTATGAAATAAAAGGTCTGTTGTTTTCAGCTGCTTATATATATATATATATATATATGTGTGTGTGTGTGTGTGTGTGTGTGTGTGTGTTTATATCTGTCTTGTGTTTTATCTGTGACGTTTACTTACAAACCTCCACCAAAGTTAAGGCATTCCCTTTGTGAGTGACCTTAATGGAGGGTGGGGTGTTTCACTTGGTATCAGAGCACAGATTTACCAGACTAGATAAAAGTTTTTGAAAATATTTTCAAAAAGAAGTTAAAGCAGCATTGATTTCAAGAAAAAGTGTTGTTTTTAAAAGGCATAGTCCCCCAAAGCCATATGCAATATCTCTCTATCCTTTTGTCTTGAATCTTTCCTTTTCGTTTCAGCATGTCCGGGACCTTACTCCCCAGCTACAAACGCTTTTACTCCTCCTCCTCCTCTACGTGAAACAACAAGCGGAAGAATCGCAAAACAAGAAGACGGATAATGGCCAAGGAGGAAAGGACCACAAAAATAATAATAAGGCACATGAGAAAAGGAAATGTTATTTCTGTGGCATTGTTGGGCATATAGTCCAGGATTGTAGAATGAAGAAGATGAAGATGGGAGCATGCTTTCAATGTGGTGATATTGGACATATCAGCAAGAACTGCCCTAAGAAGCAAGGGCGAGGCCCGCAAGCAGGACCTTCTAGGGGTACATCTTTAACTTTTCTCCTGGAAGCTTTGTTTTATCTTGCTTATCTTCTCAATCATATCTTGAGAACCTTAGGTAGAAATATTTCTGTAGGAAGCTTAGTTTATCTTTATGATCATCCAGTTCGCACTCACTTTGATTTTGGTGCATCACACTCCTTTATTTCATCTGCTTTAGTAGAATCTTTGCACCTAGACACTAGTATGGTAGAAGATCCCTTGGTTGTTTCGAATCCAATTGGGGGCTCGGCTTATTTGTCGACGGTTTGCTTGGATTTGAAAATCTCTATTCTAAGTATTGAATTTAGATGTAGTGCCTTTGTTTTGGGCTTCTCAGGATATGGACTTATCTTAGTCATGGACTGGTTATCCAGTAACGGTGCCATTCTTGATTGTGAGAAAAGTGTGGTTAGGCTCTTGACTCTGCTCGGTAACACTCTGGAAAATTCTTGTAATCCCTTGAATGTTGTTATGCTTAGTTATCTAGAGTCGCTTGACGCTTCTGTTGAGAATTTGCAGTCGGTTAGAGTGGTCCGGGAATATCCGGATGTCTTTGAAGAGGTGAAAGACTTACCTCCGAAGCGGGAAATAGACTTCCGCATATATCTTGTTGATAATGCGAAGCCCGTAGCTCTGCCTGTTAGGCACATGGCTCCAAAGTAGAGAAAGGAGCTCAGTAAGCAAGTTAAGGAGCTTCTCGAGAAGGGGTTTATAAGGAGAAGTATCTTGGAATAGGGTGCTCCAGTGGTGTTCGCCGCCAAAGCAGATGGTTCACTACGTCTTTGTGTGGACTATAGGGAGCTAAACAAGCTGACCAAAAAGAATAGACACCCGCTTCCCCAAATAGACGACTTGTTTGATCAGCTTGTAGGTGCGTCGGTCTTCTCCCAACTTGATCTGGCAACTGGGTTCCATCAGCTAAGGGTAGCCGAAGATAGCATTAATAAAACGACATTCAGAACCCCAGACGGTTTCTATGAGTGGCTTGTCATGCCTTTCGGTTTGACAAACGCACCCGCTTATTTCGTGGACCTAATGAGCAGGGTGTTCAAAGAATTCCTCAATAAGTTCGTGGTGGTCTTCGTAGACGATATTTTGATCTTCTCAAAGAATGAGGAAGAACATGCTCAACATCTGAAAGAGATCATGGATACTCTCCGTGCACATCAGCTAAAAGACAAGTTCTCCAAGTGCCACTTTTGGAGAGAAGAAGTAAGATTTCTTGGAAATATAGTGTCCATGAGGGGTTAGCCGTGGACCCTGCGAAAGTGGTGGCAGTGCAAGATTGGAAGACACAAAGAAATGCAACTGAAATCCGAAGCTTTCTTGGGCTAGCCGGTTTTTACCGAAAGTTCAATAGGGATTTCGCGAAAATCTCAGCTCCACTCACAAGGCTAACAAAGAAGAATCTGGCATTCACTTGGGATTTGTATTGCGAGTTTGCTTTCCAATGATTAAAAAGGGCTCTCACAACAGCCCCAGTTCTGACTTAGTCGGATGGAAGCAAAATGTTCACAGAATATACGGATGATTATGGTATGGGGCTAGGCGTTGTTCTGATGCAAGAAGGGAGGGTAGTAGCTTATGTTGGAAGACAATTGAAAGTGCATGAAAAGAACTACCCAACCCACGATCTTGAGTTGGCCGCCATCGTCTTTGCGCTTAAGTCTTGGCGCCATTATCTTCTAGGAGAGAAGTTCGAATTATATACTGACCATAAATCGTTGAAGTATCTTTTCTCGCAGAAAGGTCTTAACTTGAGGCAGCAAAGGTGGATGGAGTTCCTTGCCTCGTATGACTTTGAAATTTACTATACTCCTTGCAAAGGCAACGTAGTAGCAGACGCGTTGAGCAGAAAGAAGCTGACCCTAAGCCCTCTCTTTGTAGAAAGGCAAAGCTTGGAGTATATAGCCAGTTTTGACTTTAGGCCCTCCTCTGATTTTGTACCGGGTTTGTTAGCATCTCTCGAAGTACGGCCCACTCTTTTAGACTCGATAGGGGCCGCACAACGTGAAGACCCGCAGCTTGTGGATGTGATTGATAAACTAATTAGGGGTGAAACTTCAAGTCACCTCAACAGGTACTCCATCGATGATAGGGGTTGGCTGAGACGGGATGGAAGGCTATGCGTCCCACAAGCTAGGGATTTAGTGAAGAAGGTTCTCGAGGAGGCACATCATTCCAAGATGACAATACACCCAGGCGGAGACAAAATGTACAAGGATGTAAAGAGAGTTTTCTATTGAGTGGCATGAAGAAGGACGTGGAAGATTTCATTTCTAAGTGCGTGACATGCTAACAGGTCAAGGCAGAACAGAAGAAGCCTGGAGGACTGCTTCATCCTCTAGAAGTCCCGCAATGGAAGTGGGATAGCATTTCAATGGACTTCATTGACGGGTTGCCTAGGTCAAGGAGAGGCAATACTAGCATTTGGGTAATAGTGGACAGACTTACTAAAAGCGCCCACTTTATACCTATCAAAAGTAGGGGGACTACTTCGTCTCTAGCTTCTCTTTATATCAAGGAAATAGTTCGACTCAATGGAATACCCTCCAGCATAGTGAGTGACAGAGATCCCATCTTCACGAGCGAATTTTGGCGAAGCCTGCAAGAAGCTGTTGGCACACAGTTATGCTTGAGCACGGCCTATCACCCCCAAACTGATGGTCAGACAGAAAGGGTGAATAGAGTACTAGAAGATCTTCTAAGACTGTGCGTTCTTTACTTCGGAGGGACTTGGAAGGATCACCTTCCTTTAGTGGAATTCGCCTACAACAACAGTTACCAAGCCACCATCGGTATGGCGCCCTACGAAGCTTTGTATGGAAGACCGTGCCGATCACCAACTTGTTGGTGGGAGTATACTGACAAGATTATACTTCGGCCAGACATTATTAGAGAGACTTCAGAAAAAGTGGACTTGATACGAAGGAGAATGAAGACGGCCCAAGACAGACAGAAATCCGATGCCGACAAAAGAAGGACCGACCTGGAGTTTGAGGTTGGGGACAGAGTTTTCCTTAAGGTATCTCCCTTAAGGAACGTCGTTCACTTTGGATCCACAGGAAAGCTAGCACCAAGATTTGTAGGACCGTTCCCTATCATCGAGAAGATTGGTATAGAGTAGACCTGCCTGAAAGGTTGGCTGGAATTCGCAACATCTTTCACGCTTCTCATCTCTGAAAATGTCTACATGAATCAGCGGAAGTGGTAGAGCCAAGAAGCCGAAGTGGAACGCGAAGCAACTGTGAGGAGAGTTCCAACTCGAATCATAGGAACTGAAGTGAAAAAGCTACGAAACCACGAAGTCAAGCTCGTTAAAGTTCAGTGGAGCAACGCCGAGGAAGACGCGACTTGGGAAACTGAGGACAGAATACGCGCAGCCTACCCTTTTCTTTTTTAGGGTATATCTTTGATCTCTCTTTTTCCTTAAGTTGTGCTTGAATCTATCATTTTTGATATATTTCCTCGATATTATCCTTTATCCTTAGGTAGGAACCCCTTTGGATGTAAACATGTATTTGAAACATGTTATGGTTGATGGCTGCAAGTGGTTGCAAGTGATTGCTAGTGGTTGCTCGTGGATGCATATACACACACACCCTAGGTTTTAGATCGGCTCAGTCACTTCATACTGCATATGCATATATGTATTCATATTTGTATATGGTTGAAACTTGGTATGTTGTCATATGGATGTCGCATTTGTATTGATGGTTGCGCACTCATGTAGAATTATGAGTAAGGACAAATTTGCTTACATAATGGATTCATGACACTTACATGATTTGCATTAAGGAGGTCAACTGGATCAGTAGACCGCCTGATTTTGCATTAGTTAAGGACATATACACACACTATGCATATAATCATAAAGCATTAGAAGTCTTTTAAGGACAATGGACGCCTGTGTTTGTTGGTTGAGTAGATGGACGATTGGATGTTAGGACTTACGTTCTCCTAGACTTGAAGATTTCGGGGACGAAATCCTTTAAGGAGGGGAGAATGTAACACCCCGAATTTTTTGTTAACTGTAACTTAACAAATTGAAGTATAATTAATTCAAGATGAAAGAATTAAGGGAAACGGGTTTCGACGTTGCGATCGTCTCGGAATTCTGCTTGAGATAGAGTCCGAGTTTGCGTAAAACGGATACCGTATGAAGAAGATATGGACAAACGAAGTTCGACAGAAAAACCAGAAAGAAGTAGATAGAAAAAAATAAACTGGCGTACTTGGGAAGTGCGCCAGTAGAAAAATTGCACTAGCGCACTTCCCAAATGCGCCCGGGCCGAGGGAAAAACCTGCACAGCTTTCTGGTTCAGTCTGGTCCATATTGTGACTCATTGCTGAGTCCTTTCTGACTCCTTGCTGAGTCATTAGGGCTGACTCATCACCCTATCGTGACTGAATGGCTATGAATAACCCTAAGATCATCCGATGGCTCAAATTAGATTGAAACTCTGTATAAAAAACCTTAGTCTAAACCTAAATTCACAAAAATAAAATAGAACTAGATTCGTCATGCTGCTGGGAGGAAACTAAGAATAGCCGTCAGTTAGAGAAAGATTAGAGACGGGCAAAACTAAAGTAAAACAAGACTCAAACAACGTTAGTCTACCCAAAGGAAAGCATATCAAATTCAAAATTCAAAATTCAGAATTCAGAATCCGGAATCCAATTTCGTCGTTCGTTGTAAGTATAGTTATTTTTCCTATGAGAATAAAACTAAGATTTTATTCGATGTAAATTGGAAGTGGAATTGTGCTATTATGTAACGACGATGTTAATTCATATCTATGTATTGAAATGATTGTGTTGCGAATGAAATTGGGATGTTTGTGGTATAATTAAGATTGATGTTGATCCTATTGTACTTTTAGAATGACAACAACATCACAAGCAAGTTGTATAGTTCATGTTTATGTGATTATATAGGTTGTTTGTGATTAGAACCTCATGTATATACTTTATGCTAGAACCTTTATGCCTAAATGGTTATGTTCATATACATGTCCCTATGTTTATACAAAAGTTGCAAGTTCCTAATTGGATCGTTGTCAAGATCCACTTTAGTACATGTTTCATGTTGTAATTAGATATGCGATTGGATCTAGTTCACACCCTTGTCATAAAGTTATACATATTTATGAAAATGCCATATTCTTGTCATATGCTAGTGATGTTCGATGTTATGCCTAGATCCAAAAACAAGTTTAGACTTATGTTATCAAAATCATATGCTAAATTATGTGACACCTATTTGGATAAATACCTATTTCAATGCAAGTTCACATATATGTTGATGTAGGCCATGTTGCAAGTTCACATTCATGTTGACTATTTTGCAAGTTCACACCTATGATGTTCATATTGACTTTGCCAAAAATGCCAAGTTTACACCTATGTCATGTTTATGTTTATGAATTCCCTTGTGCCAATTTGTATGCGCTAAATTAGGCTAAGTTATTAGCCTAATATTATATGTTAAAAACTATGATAACGAAAATTAGGCTAACATTGTTAGACTAATGTTTAAACGCGGTAACGTTGGGAATATTAGATAAACTTGTCATAAAAATATATGAAATTGGCATGTTTGTCACATGCCAGAAATTGGTGGTACTTCAATGGTATAAATTCTTTATACCAAAAATGTTAAACTTGGAAAGTGGGCCACAGCATTTAATTGTTGACAAATTTACATATATTAAGTGATAAAGAAAATATGTAAACTTAGAAAATACGAGTATGCTTAACACGAGGTTGGATTGAGTTGTGATGTAAACCTGCCCGGACCCGCCCGGCTGTCCAGTAGTCACAACAATACTAATGTGGGTGGTTAAGCATGAAGCCCAATAAGGAACCGAAGTTAGACTGAGTTACGGTGTAAATCTGCCCGGAACCGACCGGCACATCCAGTAACCATAACAATACCCATCTAATGTGAGTGGTCGGTGCTTTAAAAAGCTAAGGACAGACAGCCAGGATGGTAGCGTTAAGTTAACTAAAACACTTAACCAATTCAACATGTTAATGAAATTGATGTGTTGGGTTAGGTAAATACAGGCACTTAACCACTTAACATGTTTGACTAGAAAACCCTAGTAACGGGGACCCATTTCAGCAGTAACCCAATTAGGTATCATGGTAAACTGAAACTAGGCACGGTGGGGCACGATTACTGGGCTGATTGTAAGCGGTCAAAAGCGACGGCGGTGGGTGCAAGAGTGTGGGTTCTAACGGAGTGTGGGCGTGCACACACTTCGGAGCAGACAAATATGGCATTGGGGGCACCAGTAGTATAACCTATGCATCTCTAATTTTGTGTCGGGTCGCCACCATGGGACTTGACACACCCCATGGTGGGGCCAGCATAAGTATCTACAATCTTTGGGGGCCGTAAGACACAGATGATTATGCGAGTAGGAGCCGATCTTTCGAAAAGATGATTACTTTACCTCCAGCTAGGGGTGACAGTTAAAGATAATACAAGTAGGTGCAGAGATATAGTATGGGGTGCGATAGTATATTCGATTCAAACTGCTTTGTCTTATTTTATGACACTCCCATATTTCTAGTTTATACTTATCATGCCCTTATTTTTATTCTCATACTGAAGAGTCACTAGACTTACCAGGCTTTATGTCTGACCCTATTTTCTTTCTTCTTCTTTTCTTCCGTCCCCCCCCCAGGTCCACAGGGAGGAAACAACTCAGCTTAGTCAGACTCTTTGCAAGCTTCAAGATAGTAGATGTACAGTTTGGACTCTTTTGCTTTGGCTATGGCTGTTGGACACAATCACGGGGATTTATGCAGTTTTAATTATGTTTTATGCTTCTTTATTTAATAACCAAGATAGAAATGATGATGTAATGTATTTGGGAATTATTATGTGACAGTTATGGAAATGTTTTGTATGAACACGTATTTATGAAATAAAAGGTCTGTTGTTTTCCGCTGCTTATATATATATATATGTGTGTGTGTGTGTTTATATCTGTCTTGTGTTTTATCTGTGACTTTTACTTATAAACCTCCACCAAAGTTAAGGCACTCCCTTTGTGAGTGACCTTAATGGAGGGTGGGGTGTTTCATAAAGACAAACAAATATTGTGGCCCAGGTTTTATGTACATAAATTTATGTGTAATTTTATGTCTCAATATATATATATATGTATGTATTTATGTATACACACATAAAGAGAAAGAGAGAGACGATCTATGACACTCCTATTTCCATGCACCCCTTAATTTAGGTCACTAATTTATATTTAAATAATTTATTGGGGAGGAGAAAAATTTAGTGAAAAAGGTGAGAAATGAGAATCTGTGGTGCATATCAGGCGGTTGCAGGGGTGTTGCAGTGTTTGTGGTGCTTTTGATCCTATCTCATGTATTTACACACATGCACATACATATGTACTGAATGTTGAAGTGTTATAGATAGATTAATCACTCCAAGACACGAATAAATCATTGTCTTCCAAGAATGTTTTCCTCTCCTTTATCACAATGAGTTGACTGAAAACAATTTTTCAGGATACAATAGAGATTATCTGTGCAAGTTGTGGTTGGTTACATAAATCAGGAATGCACTTAGAAATTTATCTGATGATGCTTATTACTTTGTAACTTCGTAAATGACATTGAAAGTGATGTTATTGTGTTTCCCAACTGTGTATTTATAGAAAAAATTATGTATCTTTTCGAGGTGTCTTTGTGGTTGAACGATCATTATTGTTTTTCAATGGATATTACTAAAGACATTTGAATTTAAATTTAACAACCAATATTATATATCGTTTCAAATAGGACACCGCTCCCTGGGTCTCCGCCATCTGACCGGCTAGGTCGAATCCCGTTACTGGGGGCGTAGCCCCAGCACCTCCAATTGGAAGAGAGGGGAGGGACACCACTTCCATAGGCAGTGCCATTTAATAAAATTGGTAAAACATTTCAACGTTGAATGCACATTAGGATGAAAGTTCGATTGATTTGGTAGGTTTTAAGGTAAAAAATATCAAATCAAATTGAATTTGAAAGAAACTAAAAAAACCAACTGAATTGAGACACTCAAAATAAAAGATATTCGTGACTGTTCAAAATTGATGACTTCTTAAAAGGTAAGCTTAAATATAAGCTTGAAGCGATTTAGATTTACATAGTATTTTTATGTTTGTAGGAAATATGGCATATTTTGAATTTGTAGACCATGTTTTTATCGCTATATTAATCAATTAAAATGTTACAATACAATAAAATAAAATTGATAATATAGTCAAAGTTAATTAAAATCGATTAAACCACAAATCAAAATATATCTATTATATTATATTATATGGAAGCACAATCTTCCTCTAGAGACCTTTCAGTTCCATTTCAGTCAAAAAAATAATACGCTGACATGTTCAAGATAAATTAATCAATGGTGAAATAGTGAATTTAATTAAACATGTGTGTCCCTTGGTTTTCTGCAGTAACATGCTTTCCATCCACTTTAGACATTCACAATTGGAAAACTGCTCAATTAATTTTAGTTATTATCTATTATATAATATGAAAGTACAATATTCATCTTGAGGTTTTTTGGTTCCAATTTTCTCAAAAATTTCATGTATTGCCAGTGTAATAGAAGTTTAAATGTCTTAAATATGTCATTACTTTTGCTTATTGCAAGTATTTCTTAAAAGAATTTAATGGACCAATGGATGTTTTGTTGATTATATGCCAGTTATACATATATTATATTATATCTATTATATAAAGGTAGTTTAATTGTCTTTAATTTGTCATTATTTTTTTCTTGTTACAGGTATTTTGTAACACCCCGTAATTCTATTAATATTAATATTCACAAATTAAAGAAAAAGTAATCTCAGACATGAGAATTGTGGTAAACGGGTTGTGCCATTGTGTTCGTCTCGGAATTATGGTTGAAATAGAGTCTGAGTTTGCGTGAATTGGACTTCGTATGAAGAAGTTATGGCCATCGGAAGTTTCAGAAAATTCAAAACAGCTCGCACGAAATTTAAAATTCAAACAGAAAGTACAGAAGCAGGCTGGGCGGGAAAAATACCCACCCAGGCAGGTTGACTGGGGGGTCGACTATAGTGTCGACCTGCCCCCCCCCCCCCCACCCCGGTCGACTATAGTGTCGACCTAGGTGTCGACCTGGTCTGGCGGCTAGGGTTTCTGGTTGACCTGTTTTTAATTGACTAATGACCCATTAGGATTTCTGACCTAACCTGGTTGGCTGGGATTAGTTCTGAGATGATCTGACGGTCTAAAATAAATCCTAACTCTATAAATACCTAGGTAGTCTCTCACCCTAATTCATATGAAAAATAGAGTAGCTACCATCATACCGCCGCCATGGAATTCAGTGTAGCCGCCGCCAACTAAGAAAGAAGAAAAGCTAATTCAATTCTAATTCTCTCAACCCTAAAGCAAAGCAAAACTCTCTCTTCTTCTCTAAATTGTGAGTATGATAGTCTTAACAAGATTATTATCATTTTAATTAGGTTAAGTCATGAATGGATTATGAGTAGATGATGTGAATTATCATATATGTTGTTGTAAACCCCTTTTGCTATCATGTATATTGTAAATCCAATGTTTTGTGATGATGATATCTTATATGTTGTAAATCATGCAATGGTGATGTTATGTATGTTGAAAGTTTCTATGCTAAGTTGTGATAAATCATACATGTTAAAAATCCATGATGTTAATATCTATGCTAGTTAGTTCATGTAAATTAAATCATCATGTTTGGGCTATGTTGATCTATATGACAAGACACATATGCAAGTTAGATTTATTAGAAAAGTTATATGCCATGACATCTAGAATTATGCTATGACATATGTGATATCCTATGCTAGTTCACACCATCATTATGTTGCCTAAAAACCCCATATGCAAGTTTATGTATAGATTTGGGCTATGATCATATCATGTAAATTGTGACATTTAACAAGTTGACACCTTTTGATCCTTAACATGTGTAGTTTATGCAAGTTTCACCCCTATTATGATTTGATTTATTTTAATTGTCTATATGTTGTGATAATTTATCTTTGTGCTATGTGTTAGACTATTCAAGTCTAGCCTATATTATGCGTTGAATAAGCGAACGTATAAACGTGGGGTGGGGGTAATATTATGGATTTAATATTAAGAAGTTGGGGTGCAATTGATATGATTTTGCATGCCATAAGTGGATGGCCATAATTGAGTCAATTATGGACATCATTAAAATTGGACTTAATTAATAATTTGAATAGGGAATTATTAAAACTGGGGTAAAAGATTATAAGTGATAATCAATGCATAGGACACAAGGTTGGACTCATTTGTGACGTAAACCTGCCCGGACCCGCCCGGCAAATCCAGTGGTCACAAATGTCAGCCCAATGTGAGAGGTCCTAGGACCAAACTAAAGCATAATAGTTGTAAAGACACGAGGTTAGACTCTTTTATGGTGTAAGACTGCCCGGACCCGCCCGGCAAATCCAGCTGCCATAAATGCCAGACTAATGTGAGAGGTCTTTATGAGGTTATGGCCTGAATGAATTAAGAAATACTTAACCAGATAAACATGTAAGGTGGGACATGGGGGTTAAGTAGGTGCCTTGGGTGGCATGAGGAATATAGTGGGTGCCCTTAGTGGCATGTGAAATACGATTAGTAAGACTTAACCAAACATACATGTAAATGAACAAAACTAAGAGGGTTAAGTGGGATATACTAGGGACAAGCTTTGGTGGGTAGCTTGTGGGGGCCCATTTCAACCAGCATCCCAAACGTATCTTTGTGGGCTTGACCCAAGTCGAGGACGGGACACGCATGCTGGGTTTGAATATAAGAGGTCAAAATGGGGAGCAGTGGCAATGTAAGTCCAACGGGTTTCATATGCGTGTGTGGACCTGGGCTGGTAGGTAAGACGTTGTTGCATCGTGTAGGTATAAGTCGTGCATTCTCAAGTTGTATCGGGTTGCCACTTTAGGGGAGTGATACACCCCACTATGGGGCCAGCACGGGTATCTACGAGTAGGGAGCCGATCGAAAGTGGGTAGTGGGGTACACCTAGTGGAGATAGGGGCAGACAGCACCTATGTAGTTAACTAGGGGTACATAAGGCTATTTATACTGTTTCTGTGTGAAGCAAGTGGGATCAACCTTTAGGGTGACTGGTGCGGTGCAGTATAGTAATGTGCGGTGCAGTGTAGTAATTATTCGTTAGAAATTAGGTGTGCCTTTACCGTTATCTTTAACGTTTTCTTAAACGCTATCTTTATCTTCCTAAGAGATCATAGACATTTACTTGTCTTCCAGCTTATGCCTTAGTCTAGTAATTATGATAACAGTATTGTTAGAATTATCATACTCGCCAGACTTTATGTCTGACCCCCTCTATTTCTACCCTTTTTCCCCCTCTAGGTCCTCAGGTTGGGCCCAGCTCTAGTGGAGTTTGACTGAATTGCTTCATCTCTCTTTGGAAAGCTTGGACCGTTGAAGTAAAGTCCAGCTTGTTATCTTTTTAATGGCTATTTATGTAATGGGATTATGTATTTTGTTTTTATGAAGATGGATATTGTACTTGGTTATGATCTATGGTTTTATGATGTAACAAACACGTTTAATTTCCGCTGCAATAAAATGAAGTTTTAGATTTCCAAGTACTATTTATTATCTTTCTTGTTGTAATTTTTCTATTCTATATTCACTTATAACCTCCATGGAAGTTAATGCATTCCCTTTGTTAGTGACATTAATGGACGTGGGGTGTTACACGTGGTATCAGAGCTTAAGGTTACCAGAACAGATAAAAATACTTTAGAAAAATAGTTATTTTTTGGAAGAAGTGCTTTCAAAAACATGTTTTAATGAGTAATTTAAAGAGGAAAGTTTTTTTAGAAAAACATAATCCCCAATAGCCATATCTTTGTCTTTCGAATTCTCCATTTTGAATCTTTCTTTTTTCGTTTCATCATGGCAGAAGATCTTAACCTACCTGACGGTGTAACGATACCAGAATGGTATAGGAGGCTATTAGAGGCTAGGGCCGCTGCGGGTCCAACCAATGTTCCTCCACCACCGGTTGCACCCGTTCCTCCTCCTCCTCCTCGCGCTGATACTTTTGCAAAGACGTGCAAGGAATTTAAGGCTATGGGTGGAAAACCGTTTCTAGGGTCAGAAACGTTTGTGGAAGCTAGAGATTGGCTTAAGGAGGTGGAAGAATTGCTAGAAATTTTTGAAGTAGAAGAAGGAAAGAAAGTTCGTTTAGCAGCTTGGTTAATGAAGGGAGACTCCTCGTTCTGGTGGGAGGTCACTAATGTGGAGCGTCCTATTGATTCTTGGGCAGATTTTAGGCGTAGGTTTGAGGTGAAGTTTCTCTCAAGGGCAGAAGAGAATCTATATATTGAAAAGTTCTTGACGTTAAAGCAAGGAAGCTCATCAGTGAAGGAATATGTTAACAAATTTAATCAGTTAGCAAGGTTTGGCTTGGACTTAGTGAACACACCGGAGAAGAAGGCTCTGAGGTTCGTTAATGGATTGAATGAACCGTTGCAAGTGTTGGCTATGACCCACATCCCTATGGGGGCCACCTTTGAGAAGCTTGTAGACATGACACTCATGCACGAGGAGAAAGCCACTAAAGTTGATAAGGCACCCGAGAAGAAAGGGGATCAGAAGAAACCTCAACAGCAAAACAAGAAGGGTGGTAAAGACAATAACGGCAAGGGAAAGAAGAAATGTTTTAACTGTGGGACACCAGGCCATCTCAGTAAGGATTGCCGAAAGAAAAAGAAGACTGGCTGCTTTCATTGTGGCGATGCGGGGCATTTAGTGAAGGACTGCCCAAAGAAGGGGCAGAGGGCAGGAGCTACCTCGGGAGGACAGGTGCAGGCTCTTATGGCACCAGGGCAGGCAAGGGGACAAGTTCAGGCTCTCGCGGTCCCACCGCTGCAAGAACGAGGTAGAACCATTTCTGTTGAAAGCTTAGTTTTTCTGTTTGATCATCTTGTCCGTACCTTATTTGATTCGGGCGCATCGCGTTCGTATCTCTACATCATTAGTTGAATCACTGCACTTAAACACCAGTTTTGTAGAGGATCCCTTAGTTGTTTCGAATCCAATTGGGGGCTCAGCTTATTTGTCTATGATGTGTCTGGATTTGAAAATTTCTATACTTAGCGTTGAGTTTAGATGTGATGCTTATGTGTTGGGCTTCACGGGCTATGGGCTAATTTTAGGAATGGATTGGTTATCCAGAAATGGGGCCGTTCTTGATTGTGAAAGGAGAGTAGTTAGGCTCGTGACTCGCCTTGGCAAACTCTCGAAATCTTTTGTAATCCCATAAATTCTGTTATGCTAAGTTATTTAGAATCTCTTGACGCGTCTGAGGAAAATCTACGATCTGTCAGAGTGGTCCGAGAGTATTCGGATGTGTTTGAGGAGGTGAAGGGCTTGCCTCCGAAGCGGGAGATAGATTTTCGAATATATCTTGTGGATAATGCGAAACCAGTATCTTTGCCAGTATGCCACATGGCTCCTCGTGAAAGGAGGGAACTCGATAAGCAAGTGAAGGAGTTGCTTGAGAAGGCTTTCATAAGACGAAGTATATCGGAGTGGGGTGCTCCAGTAGTATTTTCCACGAAGGCGGATGGGTCCCTTAGACTTTGTGTGGACTATAGAGAACTAAATAAGCTTACTAAGAAGAACAGACACCCACTGCCGAGGATTGACGATCTCTTCGATCAGTTAGTTGGCGCCTCAGTGTTTTCGCAGTTGGACTTAGCCACTAGTTTCCATCAGTTGAGAGTGGCTGAGGATAGCGTTGACAAGACTACCTTTAGGACTCCAGACGGTTTCTATGAGTGGCTAGTGATGCCCTTCGGCTTGACAAACGCACCCGCATACTTTGTTGATTTGATGAGTAGGGTGTTTAGGGAGTACCTTAACAAATTCGTGGTAGTCTTTGTAGATGACATCTTGATCTTTTCTAAGGATGAAGAAGAGCATGCCCTACATCTTAGGGAAGTGTTGGAGACCCTACGAGCGCATAAGCTTAAAGCTGAATTTTCCAAGTGTCACTTCTGGAGGAAGGAAGTACGATTCTTAGGGAATGTGGTTTCCAAAGAAGGGATAGCTGTGGATCCCGCGAAGGTGGTGGCCATCCAAGATTGGAAGGTCCCTAAAAATGCTACCGAAGTAAGAAGTTTCTTGGGGTTGGCTGGCTACTATAGGAAGTTTATCAAAGACTTCGCAAAAAATATCAGCTACATTGACACGCCTGACGAAGAAGAACCTAGTTTTCACATGGGACGTAGATTGTGATGATGCGTTCCAACGTTTGAAGAGAGCTTTGACTTCAGCCCCAGTCTTAGTATTGCCAGACGGGAGTAAGCCATTTACCGTTTATACTGACGCTTGTGGGACAGGACTAGGTGCAGTCTTAATGCAAGAGGTTAGGGTAATAGCCTATGGTGGAAGGCAGTTGAGAGCGCATGAGAAGAATTACCCTACACATGACCTAGAGTTGGCCGCTATTGTTTTCACGCTTAAGTCTTGGCGTCATTATCTACTTTGCGAGAGATTCGAATTATTCACTGACCACAAATCTTTAAAATATTTATTCTCTCAGAAGGACTTGAACTTAAGGCAGCAAAGGTGGATGGAGTTCTTGGCGTCCTACGACTTTGAGATAGCATATACCCCTGGCAAGGGTAACGTGTTGGCCGATGCCTTTAGTAGAAAAAGATTATCCTTGAGTCCTTTGTTTGTTGAGCGGCGAAGTTTAGAGTTCATCTCTATGTTTGATTTCAGACCTTCCGTTGACTTTGTACCCGGTTTGCTAGCATCCTTGGAGGTCAGACCTACGCTTTTGGGATGGATTGGCGAGGCACAGCGAGACGACCCGCAGTTGGTTGAGTTAGTAGAAAAGCTCAAAGGAGGGGAGTCATCAAGCCATCTCCGTAGGTATACCCTAGATGATAAGGGTTGGTTACGTAGGGACGGTAGACTTATTGTACCAAAAGACGATGACCTAAGGAAGACTATTCTTGACGAAGCACATCGTTCGAAGATGACCATTCATCCCGGCGGTGACAAGATGTACAAAGACATGAAGAGAGTTTATTTTTGGGCCGGCATGAAGAAAGATGTGGCCGGGTATGTCGCTAGATGCTTGGTGTGCCAACAAGTAAAGGCGGAGCAAAAGAAACCCGGTGGGTTGCTTCACCCATTGTAGGTTCCACTATGGAAGTGGGAAAGTGTCTCGATGGATTTTGTGGATGGATTACCAAGATCAAGGAAGGGTAATACGGGGATTTGGGTTATAGTAGATAGACTTGCTAAGAGTGCCCATTTCATTCCCGTGAAGAGTAAGAGGACCGCTCCATGGTTAGCTTCTGTATATGTCCGAGAAATAGTTCGTTTGCATGGTGTTCCTTGAAGCATAGTGAGCGACCGCGATCCTATTTTCACTAGCGAATTTTGGAGAAGCTTACAAGAGGCGGTAGGGACTCAGTTATGTTTGAGCACCGCATATCATCCTCAGACGGACGGCCAGCCCGAGAGGGTGAATTGCATTCTAGAGAATCTTTTGAGGCTATGTATCCTAGACTTTGGGGGTACATGGGAAGAGCTTCTTCCATTAGTGGAGTTCGCATATAATAACAGCTTTCAGTCCAGCATTGGCATGGCACCTTTCGAAGCTCTTTATGGACGACCTTGTCGTTCACCTACATGTTGGTCGGAATCTACGGATAAGATCTTACTTGGGCCCGATATGATTAGGGAGACTTCGGAGAAGATCGACTTGATTCGAAGGAGGATGAAAGCAGCACAGGATAGGCAGAAATCTTATGCGGATAAGAGGAGGACAGATCTCGAGTTCGATGTTGGGGACATGGTCTTTGTCAAAGTGTCTCCATTAACGTTGTTCGCTTTGGGTCCGTTGGGAAATTAGCACGAAGGTTCGTAGGGCCGTTTTCTATTAATGAGAAGATTGGACGGATGGCGTTTAGAGTGGAGTTGCCGAAGAGACTTAGTGGTGTACACGACGTATTCCATGTGTCACATTTGAGGAAGTGCTTGCACGAGACCTCGGAGGTGGTAGAGCCGAGCTTGCTTAGAGAGGTGGAGATATAGCATGATGCGACGAGCTCCTACACGCATTCTTGGGTCGAAGATCAAGAAGTTGAGGAATCGAGAGGTCAAACTAGTCAACGTGTAATGGGGAGATGATGAGAGCAACGCTACTTGGGAGACGGAAGAGAAGATGCGTTCGCGATACCCTTTTCTTTTTGAGGGTATGTCTTTTAATTCCTCCTTTATCGTTTAGCTTGTACTTATCTTATCTTTAGTATATCCTCTCGCTAGTATCTTTGACCTTTAGTTAGGATAATCCTATGGTTGAAACATGTGTTTGAGACATGTTATGTGTGATGGATGCAAAGTGGATGCAAGTGTTTGCTAGTGGTTGCTCGTGGACGCATATACACACACTATTAGGCACTAGATTGGCTCAGTCACTTCATACTGCATATTGCATATATATGGCTGTACTTAGTAAAATGGATGTATGAGGATTTGTTTTATCATATGGATACTGCATTCGGATGATGATTGTGCACGCATATAGAGATAATATGTTGCATTAAGGAACTTTTGCATACATAATGGACGCATGGCACTATCATGAATTGCATTAAGGAGGTCAACTGAATCAGTGGACCACCTGATTTTACATTAGATATGGACATATACACACACTGTGCATTTAAACATGAAAGCAATAGAAGTCTATAAGGACAATGGATGCCTGTGTTTGATGGTTGAGTAGATGGATGATTGGATGTTAGGATATACATTCTTCTTAACTTGAAGATTTCGGGGACGAAAACCTTTAAGGAGGGGAGAATGTAACTCCCCGTAATTCTGTTAATATTAATATTCACAAATCAATGAATAACTAATCTCAGATGGGAGAATTGTGGGAAACGGGTTGTGCCATTGTGTTCGTCTCGGAATTCTGGTTGAAATAGAGTCCGAGTTTGCGTGAATTGGACTTCGTATGAAGAAGTTATGGCCATCGGAAGTTTCAGAAAATTCAAAACAGCTCGCAGGAAAATTAAAATTCAAACAGAAAGTGCAGCAGCGGGCTGGGCGGGAAAAATTCCCGCCGAGGCAGGTCGACTGGGGGGTCGACTATAGTGTCGACCTGCCCCCCCCCCTCAGGTCGACTATAGTGTCGACCTGCCCCCCCTCCCCCGGGTCGACTATCGTGTCGACCTGGGTGTCGACCTGGTCTGGCGACTAGGGTTTCTGGCTGACCTATATTTAATTGACTAATGACCCATTAGGGTTTCTGACCTAATCTGATTGGCTGGGATTAGTTCTGAGATGATCTGACGGTCTAAAATAAATCCTAACTCTATAAATACCTAGGTAGTCTTTCACCCTAATTCATATGAAAAATAGATTAGCTACCGTCATACCGCCGCCATGGAATTCAGTCTAGCCGCTGCCAACTAAGAAAGAAGAAAAGCTAATTCAATTCTAATTCTCTCAACCCTAAAGCAAAGCAAAACTCTCTCTTCTTCTCTAAATTGTGAGTATGATAGTCTTAACAAGATTATTATCATTTTAATTAGGTTAAGTCATGAATGGATTATGAGTAGATGATGTGAATTATCATATATGTTGTTGTAAACCCCTTTTGCTATCATGTATATTGTAAATCCAATGTTATGTGATGATGATATCTTATATGTTGTAAATCATGAAATGGTGATGTTATGTATGTTGAAAGTTTCTATGCTAAGTTGTGATAAATCATACATGTTAAAAAGCCATGATGTTACTATCTATGCTAGTTAGTTCATGTTAATTAAATCATCATGTTTGGGCTATGTTGATCTTTATGACAAGTCACATATGCAAGTTAGATTGATTAGAATAGTTATATGCCATGACATCTAGAATTATGCTATGACATATGTGATATCCTATGCTAGTTCACACCATCATTATGTTGCCTAAAAACCCCATATGCAAGTTTATGTATAGATTTGGGCTATGATCATATCATGTAAATTGTGACATTTAACAAGTTGACACCTTTTGATCCCTAACATGTGTAGTTTATGCAAGTTTCACCCCTATTATGATTAGATTTATTTTAATTGTCTATATGTTGTGATAATTTATCTTTGTGCTATGTGTTAGACTATTCAAGTCTAGCCTATATTATGCGTTGAATAAGCGAACGTATAAACGTGGGGTAGGGGTAATATTAAGGATTTAATATTAAGAAGTTGGGGTGCAATTGATATGATTTTGCATGCCATAAGTGGATGGCCATAACTGAGTCAACTATAGACATCACTAAAATTGGACTTAATTAATAATTTGAATAGGGAATTATTAAAACTGGGGTAAAAGATTATAAGTAATAATCAATGCTTAGGACACAAGGTTGGACTCGTTTGTGACGTAAACCTGCCCGGCAAATCCAGTGGCCACAAATGTCAGCCCAATGTGAGAGGTCCTAGGCCTAAACTAAAGCATAACAGTTGTAAAGACACGAGGTTAGACTCTTTTATGGTGTAAGACTGCCCGGACCCGCCCGGCAAATCCAACTGCCATAAATGCCAGTCTAATGTGAGAGGTCTTTATGAGGTTATGGCCTGAATGAATTAAGAAATACTTAACCAGATAAACATGTAAGGTAGGAAATGGGGGTTAAGTAGGTGCCTTGGGTGGCATGAGAAATATAGTGGGTGCCCTAAGTGGCATGTGAAATACGATTAGTAAGACTTAACCAAACACACAAGTAAATGAACATGACTAAGAGGGTTAAGTGGGATATACTAGTGACAAGCTTAGGTGGGTAGCTTGTGGGGGCCCATTTCAACCAGCATCCCAAACATATCTTTGTGGGCTCGACCCAAGTCAAGGACGGGACACGCATGCTGGGTTTGACTATACGAGGTCAAAACGGGGAGCGGTGGCAACGCAAGTCCAACGGGTTGCATATGCGTGTGTGGACCCGGGCTGGTAGGTAAGACGTTGTTGCATCGTGTATGTATAAGCCGTGCATTCTCAAGTTGTATCGGGTTGCCACTTTAGGGGAGTGATACAACCCACTGTGGGGCCAGCACGGGTATCTACGAGTAGGGAGCCGATCGAAAGTGGGTAGTGGGGTATACCTAGTGGAGATAGGGGCCGACGGCACCTATGTAGTCAGCTAGGGGTACGTAAGGCTATTTATACTGTTTCTGTGTGAAGCAAGTGGGATCAACCTTTAGGGTGACCGGTGCGGTGCAGTATAGTAATGTGCGGTGCAGTGTAGTAATTATTCGATAGAAATTAGGTGTGCCTTTACCGTTATCTTTAACGTTATCTTAAACGCTATCTTTATCTTCCTAAGAGATCATAGACATTTACTTGTCTTCCAGCTTATGCCTTAGTCTAGTTATTATGATAATAGTATTCTTAGAATTATCATACTCGCCAGACTTTATGTCTGACCCACTCTATTTCTACCCTTTTCCCCCTCCAGGTCCTCAGGTTGGGCCCAACTCTAGTGAAGTTTGACTGAATTGCTTCATCTCTCTTTGGAAAGCTTGGACCGTTGAAATAAAGTCCATCTTGTTATCTTTTAAATGGCTATTTATGTAATGGGATTATGTATTTTGTTTTTATGAAGATGGATATTGTACTTGGTTATGATCTATGGTTTTATGGTGTAACAAACACGTTTAATTTCCGCTGCAATAAAATGAAGTTTTAGATTTCCACGTACTATTTATTATCTGTCTTGTTGTAATTTTTCTGTTCTATATTCACTTATAACCTCCATGGAAGTTAATGCATTCCCTTTGTGAGTGACATTAATGGATGTGGGGTGTTACATATTTCTTAAAAGAATTCTAATGGACTCAAGAATGTTTTTCTTATTATCTTCCTACTACATCTATTACACGTATTATATAAATCTATTTATACGATTTTTTGTATACTTGCTTCTCATTCAATTTAAACTCAAATACTCATCCCTATATATGCTTTCTATTTTCAGTTATTCTAATTCCTATGTATTCATTTATATTTTCAGTTATTCTGATTACTATATCTACTTTCTTCTCATTCTATCATATTACATGAAAGCACAATATTCATCTCAAGGCTTTTGGGTTCCATTTTTCTCAAAACATTTATATGTTGCTACGTGTCATAGAAGTTTAATTGTCTTAGATATGCCATTATTTATTCTTATTGCAAGTATTTTTAAAAAAATTCTAATGGACTCATAAATATTTTGTTGATTATATTTCCGGTTATACATCTATTATATAAAGGAAGTTTAATTATCTTTAATTTGTCATTATTTTTAGAAGAATTCTGAAATGGCCCAAACTCGCCCTTTCGGGAAAGCCCGGATTGAGTTGAGAACACGACAAATCAGAACACAAATAGGAGAACATTTCATTGCTATTACAACAATTTACATCAGAGTACAAGAATATACAAAGTACGAACAAATAATATATATTTGATAAATATCAGAGATTTACAAATTACAATGCAGCGGAAAATAATACAAAACACAACTGAAAGAAATACACGGATCCAGAGTGTTCTAAATATAGCTTCAGCTGTAAACCAGGATCTTGTGAATATAATATCTGCAAAACCAAAACTACTAGTTGCCCGTGTGGAAAATAGGGGCACCCAGAGTTTAAGTTAAAACAATAAACTCCAGGTCAGTCATGTGACTGGTGTGAGAACTAAAACAGTTATTTAAAACTTTACTTTAAAATAAAGTAAATCAAGGGACCACGCAATATGATACAGAACGGGTTTCCTCCCAAGAATACGAGTGCATAAACAGTTATAAACAGCGCAATGCTTTTTGGAAAAATGAAGCTATTATAAGACTCAGGTCCCATCACACAATGCAACGCAAGCCGGAGGATAAAGTTTTACCTTATAATAGCCAAACATGCTTGGTACGTTTAAAACAAATCATTTTGATATTACTATAAGTGCATAGTGTATCAAACAGCTTCAAATATAAATATATCAATCATAGACGGCATAGTATTCCATGCTACTATGCAACCATATAGGTTTACAACTAAAACAAAAATGTCACGAATTGGAAATTGGATTTCCATCATGAGTCGAGGCAAGGGATGTATTCCTCGCCGGCTTCGAGCCACTCTAGCAAATGCCTCAGGATCTCCCGCAGTAGACCCTTGGGTCCTCCAAGGCCGGTCCTCCCTTACGTTTGAGGATTAATTATTCCTGAACACATGTTTCCCAGTCCTATAGGACCTATCCATCGGCTCTGTAGTAACCGATATATCCAAGGCGCCTCGCAATCAATCATGCACATAGGTAAAAATATAATAAATGTCTGGGCTCCATACCATTACACCACCCATTGCCAGAAGAAATGTCATGTTCTCCTTGGGTCTCTTATCCCATTTTTGACTTATACCGAAGTGTGAGGCTCTCGAATTAACGCTATACACAAAGTTATGCCCTTTCAGGCCGTGCTCTGATCATCAACCATAAGACCCTACTTTTCAACAGAAGCCTTGATCATTTTCAGATCAGCATGTCACACTGACTATTCACGCCATGCAACTGATGTCTATCAATATATAACCTCTGAGCTCGTACGTCTCAGAGAAGGGTGTTAAGCAAGAGAATAAATTTTCCGCCGCCAAACAGATATATATTTAATAAGGATCAATAAACACAGAATAAAATTCAATGTCAGACACACATCCATTTAATAGTTCGTTCTGAGTCTGAACGAAACTGGTGGCACCTTTTTCCTCGTCCCATATGTCCAATACAGGAGAGAGGTCTTTGCATATCCAGTCGATCTCCAAGTACGTCTAGATGATCACCACTTATTACCTCGTCTTGGGTGTACATCCCAATCAAGACAACAGTAATCATCCAAACAATGTGAAGACCTCCGGTCTTCAACCACCGTCTTCATCGTCGACTTATCATCGAATCAGTTATTCAAAATGGGTATAAACCTGTGACGGCCGGGAATTTCGCTCGATCCGAATCAGTCGTTAAACCGATCTAGACCTTTCGAAACCCATGATCGTTTTGAGAACAGGACAAAATAGAACGCAGACGGAAGAACATTTCATTGCTATTACAACAATTCCATCAGATACAAGAATATACAGAGTATAAATGAATAAATTACATTCGATAAATATCAGAGATTACAATAAATTACATAGTAGCGGAAAATAATACAAAGCACAACTGAAGGTGATATACGGATACAGAGCTTTTCGGATATCATTCCAGCTGTAAACCAGGATCCTATGAATATAAATCTGCAAAACCAAAACTACTAGCTGCCCGTGCGGAAAATAGGGGCACCCAGAGTTTAGGTTAAAACAATAAACTCCAGGTCAGTCATGTGACTGGTGTGAGAACTAAAACAGTTATTTAAAACTTTACTTTAAAAGAGAGTGATTCGAGGGACCACGCTGTATAACACGAAATGGGTTTCCTCCCAAGAATACTAGTGCATAGAATAAAAAGCGCAATGCTTTTACAAAAAATGAAGCTATTATAAGACCCAGGTCCCATCACACAATGCAACGCAAGCCGGAGGATAGGGTTTTACCTTATAACCGCCAAACATGCTTGGTACGTTTAAAATAAATCATTTGATACTATAATAAGTGTATAGTGTCAAAACAATTTCAATCATAAATATCAATCATAGACGGCATAGCATCCCATGCTACTATGTCGCCATACTAGGCTCTACAAATAAAACCGGAATACACATATTGGAAATTGGATTTCCGTCATGAGTCGAGGCAAGGGGCAAGGTCCTCTTCGCTCTCGAGACACTCTAGCAAATGTCTCAGGACTACACACTCTGGGCAATCCTGGATCTTCAGGGCCGGTCCTCACTTACGTAAGAGGATTAATTATGCCTGAACACACGTTTCCCGGTCCTTACAGAAGGTCAGGGCTGGTAAGTCACTGACACCACCAAAGCTAGAAAGAAACGTCGTGCTCTCCCTGCAGTCCGTATCCCGTTTTTAGCTCATACCGAGGTGTGAGGCTCGCGAATTCACGCTATACACAAAGCTACGCCACAAAGGCCGTGCTTTGATCATCAACCACAAGACTTTGCTTTTCAACAGAAGCCTTTATCATTGCATCTCAGCATGCCACACAGGCAATTCATGCCATGCGATTGATATCTATCGATATATAACCTCTAAGCTCGTACGTCTCAGAGAAGGGCGTTAAGCAAGAGAATAAATTCTCCGCCGCCAAACAGATATATATTTAACAGAAATCAATCAACACAGAATAAAATCCAATGTCAGACACACAATCCATTTACAAGTTCGTTCTGGGTCTAAATGAAACCGGAGGCACTTTCCTCGCATATCCATCCGTCTCCAAGTACGTCTGGACGACCACCAACTATTTCCATCCTCTTGGTTGTACAGCCCAATCAGGATCGTCAGTAATTATCCAAACGATGTGAAGACTTCCGGTCTTCGACCACCGTCTTCATCTTCGACTTATCGTCGAATCGGTTATTCAGAATGGGTATAAACCCGGCCTTTCCGAACAACCCGCGTATATTAATAACAAATGTTACGCAAACACAACATACGCCTCATTCCAATTCATTAGTCACTAACCGTAAATCAGTAAGAGAGCAGTTCCCAAATATTAACCCCGAAGGCCGAAACCAACATCAGATCAATACCCAGGAAACCATTCTTCTTTACTAACCTACAGCTAGTTTCTAAATCTCAATTCTTAGGGAAAGGTTCCCATTAATTTTATCCAAGATAAATTCTTTAAAATTTATCCTTTAATCTTCCTTTGGATGTCGTTTCAAACCAAATTATGGTTTTCCCAACTAGTCGAGATTAGCGAACCATACTGAAGTAATTATTTATTTTATTTCCCAATCCCAACCTATTCATCCCATGAAGCAAAACTGGTAATACTCTATATCTAACACCACAGTGTTATCGTTAAAATTAATTACCATTTCACGTTCGAATCTAGTTAAAGATTTAACTATCGCTTTGGAGCAAAACTGGTGATACTCCATTCTCGCTTATTTTCCAAATTTGATAATTTAGATTATCAATGCACATTTCAATCTAATTGCAGATTCATTAAAACTCCTTTTACTGGGTTAAAAAACTAATGTCTTTTAAAACACAGTTCACGACAAACCCAAATCACATTCTATTTATTATCGGGTTAAAGAACTTGTAACAACCCGTATTTTCAATAACCTGTAATAACATAAATCGAGGCAGAATTTAATTCTAGAATGGGAATCAAGGGAAACGGGCTATGCCATTGTGTTCGTCTCGGAAAAATACGCGAAATAGAGTCCGAGTTTTCGAAAATCGGAGTCCGTATGACCAAGATATGGCCTCGCGAAGTTTCACGAAAATTCCCAAATTAAAGTATACTTAATTAAGTGAAATGGGTTGTGTAGATATATATATATATATATATATATATTGATATATATATATATATATAATTGAAAATTTAATAAATAAATATGCAAAAATGCTCAAAACAGCGAATTGGGAGAGGGGAATAACCGAACCGGCCGATTTTTGAAGTCGACCCGAGCCCGCTGGGTCGACTAGGGGTTAATCCAGGGTGTTTGGCTGTCAACCCGTGGGCCGATTCGCTCAAGTGCAGATTTTGCATTTGAATGGTTCTCATGGTCCATCTTTAATCTAAAGGCCCTAGATGGTTCCTACACTTGACTTCTTCCCCAAGACATGCTTTGATGGCTTGGATTGAATCTAGGGTTAATCCTATGGCCTAAAACACTTGCCTAATCTATAAATAAGACCCTAACCTACCCTAATTCATTCATAATTAAACCTAGTGACTAAACTATGGCAAAATGCTAGCTCTCATGGCCTCCACTAATTTTATGAAGAGGGTTGCATACTAATCACTCTCTAATCAACTTCTAATCCCTTCTTAGCATCTTAATCTTCTTCATTTGGTGTTCAAAGTTGCTAGTTGTGAGTTTCTATCACTTTGATGATCTTTTGGTAAACTAATTAGATGAGATGTGATGAGATTTATGGTTTTGTATGTGGGTTAATGAGCTTTGAATCATATGATATGATGTTAGCATTAATCTTATGTTTATGCATGTTGAGTATGTAAGCTTATGCAAGTTTAATATGATGTATGTTATGTTTGCATGATGCTAAATATGCAAGTTGTGGGCTATGTAATCATATGCATGTTATGCAAGTTCATGGTAATATGCTATGCAAGTTACATGTTTGTTAATATGCAAGTTACATGTATGTAAATATGCAAGTTACATGTTTGTTAATATGCAAGTTACATGTTTGTTAATATGCAAGTTACATGTATGTAAATATGCAAGTTACATGTTTGTTAATATGCAAGTTACATGTTTGTTAATATGCAAGTTACATGTATGTAAATATGCAAGTTACATGTTTCTTTATATGCAAGTTACATGTTTGTTAATATGCGAGTTACATGTATGTAAATATGCAAGTTACATGTTTATTAATATGCAAGTTCATGATGACACATTATGCAAGTCTATAAGCTAATATGCAAGTTTGTTATGCAAAATGAATATGTAAGTTATGTGACATATTATATGCAAGTTATGTGACATGTTATGCAAGTTCATATGCAAGTTATGTGTTTGTTAATATGCAAGATGGCACCTTTGAAACATGTTCATTCATATGCAAGTTGACACCTTTTATATGTGTTATATCATGAACGAAATTACGTGGGAACGATGGGGTAATTAAATGCATAAGTTAATAAGATTGTGTGAAATTAATATAATTATGCATAACACAAAATAAATAAACATAGTATGGGAATTTGCCTATTTGGTTAGGTGTACCCATACTATGTGTTGGGAATTTACCTATTGAGTTAGGTCTACCCCATGGGAATTTACCTATTAAGTTAGGTCTACCCATGTTAAGAAAACTTGATTAATTAGGGATAATTAATATAAAATTATGAGGGTGATTAATTAGGTGTAATTAATTGACTAAGACACGAGGTTGGACTCAGTTGTAGCGTAAAACTGCCCGGACCCAACCGGCTTAACCAGTTGCTACAAATGTTAGCCCAATGTGAGAGGTCTTAGGCACAAACTAAATACGTAATTAATGTAAAGACACGAGGTTAGACTCTGTTATGACATAAGGCTGCCCGGACCCAACCGGCTTAACCAGCGGTCATAAAAGACAGTCTAATGTGAGAGGTCTTTACAAAGGTTACGTTCTTAATTAATTAATTAAGAAACACTTAACCACATTAGCATGTAGAGGGACATGAGGGGTTAAGTGGGTGCCTCGGGTGGCATGAGAAAATCTAGTGGTTGCCTTGGGTGGCAATAGAAAATACGATTAGAATACTTAACCAAAATAGAACATGTAATTAAAACATGATTAAAGGGTTAAGTGGGATATACTAGAAAAAGGGACAAGCTTAGGTGGGTAGCTTGTGGAGGCCCATTTCAACCAGTAACCCATACGTATCTTTGTGGGCTCGACCCATGTCGAGGACGGGACACGCATACTGGGCTTGACTGTAAGAGGCAAACGGGTTAGCGGTGGCAACGCAAGTCCAACGGGCTTCATATGCGTGAGTGGGCCCGGGCTGGTAGGTAAGCCGTTGTTGCATCGAGTAGATATAAGCCGTGCACCTTTAGTTTCATCAGGTTGCCACATTGGGGAATGATACATCCCACGGTGGGGCCAGCACGGGTATCTACGTTAGGGAGCCGATCGAATGGGAAGTAGTGTGTACACCTAGTGGATTGTAGGGCCCCGTGGCGCCTACTTGGTCACCTAGGGGTACGCAGGTACTAATTAGTAAATTTTATAAGTCCTTGGGTGGGATCAACCTTTAAGTTAGGAACGACTGGTGTGGTGCAGTTTAGTAATTTACCTTAGGGAGGGTAGATGCGTCTTTATCCTTTATCTTCGTTTAGTTGACTGCTTAGGGTAGCCATTCATCCCTATATGTTACCGTATATCAGTTTATGTCTTCTCTGGTTACTTTAACGATTGTATTGTTAAAGTTATAGGACTCGCTCAGACTTATGTCTGACCCTGTTGTTTTTATCTTTTTCCCAACCCTCAGGTCCTACGGTGGATCCTAGCAGTAGTGGAGCTTGATCGGATTGCTGTTCCAGTCTTTAGGAGCTTGGATAGATGTAAAGCTCCAGTTATCCAGTTATCTTTTCTTTTGTTTGGCTATTGTATGAGAGTGGGATTATGTACTTCTTTATTTTGATGGATATTGTACTTGACCTTTATTGTGGTTTTATGATGTAACCAGACATGTTTTACTTCCGCTGTTATGAGATGATGTTTTAAAATTTCAAGTACTATTTATATCTGTCTTGTTGTAATTTTTCTGTTCTATATTCACAAAAATACTCCACCGATGCTATGGCATTCCCTTAGTGAGTGATCATAGCGGGAGTGGGGTGTTACACGTGGTATCAGAGCTTAAGGTTACCAGAACAGATAAAATTTTTGAGAAAAACTACTTTCTAAGAGTATTTTCGAAGAAAGTATTTTTAAAAGCATGTCTTCTAAGAGAAAAAGTTTTTGAAAAAGAAAAGCATAATCCCCAATAGCCATATCTTTATCTTTCGGAATCTCCTTTTTGAATCTTTCCTCTTTCGTTTCAGCATGGCTGAAGATCTTAACATCCCGGAGGGTTTAGTTATACCACTATGGTATAGGAGGTTGCAAGAGGCTAGGGCCGCGGCTGCGGGTCCGGCCAATGCTACTACACCAGAGACAACCGCTCCTCCTCCTCAGCCTAGAGTGGATAATTTTGCTAAGGTTTGCAAGGAGTTCAAGGCTATAGGAGGAAAACCTTTTCTTGGTTCAGAGACTTTCGTAGAGGCTAGAGATTGGCTTAAGGAAGTGGAAGAGTTGCTAGATATCTTTGAAGTGGAAGAGGGAAAGAAAGTCAAGTTGGCGGCTTGGTTAATGAAGGGAGAGGCCTCATTCTGGTGGGAGGTCACTAATGGAGAACGCCCTGTTGACTCTTGGGCAGATTTTAAGCAAAGGTTTGGGGCTAAGTTTCTCTCAAGGGCGGAAGAGAATCTGTTTATGGAGAAGTTCTTGAATTTGAAGCAAGGGAATCTCACGGTGAAAGAATATGTCAACAAATTCAATCAATTAGCAAGGTTTGGCATAGAGTTGGTGAATACACCGGAGAAGAAGGCTTTGAGGTTCGTTAGAGGCTTGAACGAACCATTGCAAGGAATAGCTATGACTCACATTCCTATGGGGGCCACTTTTGAGAAGCTTGTCTACATGGCACTTATGCATGAGGATGATAAGAATTCTAAGGCACCAGAGAAAAAGGGGGATCAGAAGAAACCGCAACAGCAACAACAAGGCAAGGGCGGAAAAGGCAATGGTGACAAAAAGAAGACGAAGAAGAAGTGCTTCAATTGTGGAACACCAGGACACCTCAGTAAGGATTGTCGCAAAAAGAAGAAGACCGGTTGCTTTCATTGTGGTGAAGCAGGGCATCTTGTGAAAAACTGCCCAAAGAAGGGGCAGAAGACGGGGTCTACCTCAGGAGGCCAGGTGCAAGCTCTTATAGCACCACCTCAGTCAGGGGGGCAAGTTCAGGTTCTCTCAGTTCCACCGATTCAGCAGAGAGGTAGAACTATTTCCGTTGAAAGTCTGGTTTTTCTGTTTGATCATCCAGTTCGTACTTTGTTTGACTCTGGCGCATCGCATTCTTTTATCTCATCATCGTTAGTTGAGTCACTGCACTTAGACACCAGTCTAGTTGATGATCCCTTGGTTGTCTCAAACCCAATTGGGGGCTCCATATATCTGTCTATGATATGTTTGGGTTTGAAGATTTCTATACTTAGCGTTGAGTTTAGATGTGATGCTTTTGTATTGGGCTTCACGGGCTATGGGTTGATCTTGGGCATGGACTGGTTATCCAGTAATGGTGCCGTTCTTGATTGCGAAAGGAGAGTTGTCAGGCTCATGACCCGCTTGGGTAACACTCTCGAGATCTCTTGCAATCCCATGGAATCTGTTTTGCTAAGTTATCTTGAATCGCTCGATGCTTCGGTCGAAAGTTTGTGTTCTGTCAGAGTAGTCCGGGAATATCCGGATGTGTTTGAAGAAGTAAAGGGTTTGCCTCCGAAGCGGGAGATAGATTTCCGAATTTATTTGGTGGATAATGCCAAACCAGTGTCTTTGCCAGTACGCCACATGGCTCCTCGTGAGAGAAGAGAACTTCATAAGCAAGTAGGGGAGTTGCTTGAGAAGGGGTTCATAAGGCGAAGTATATCGGAGTGGGGAGCTCCAGTAGTGTTTGCCACGAAGGCGGATGGGTCCCTCAGACTTTGTGTGGATTATAGGGAACTTAATAAGCTCACGAAGAAGAATAGACACCCATTACCGAGGATAGATGATCTCTTTGATCAGTTGGTTGGCGCGTCAGTATTTTCGCAGATGGACTTAGCTACAGGGTTTCATCAGTTAAGAGTGGCGGAGGACAGTATAGAGAAGACTGCTTTCCGGACTCCGGATGGTTTTTATGAGTGGCTAGTGATGCCATTTGGGTTGACAAACGCCCCCGCATACTTTGTTGATCTCATGAGTAGAGTGTTCAGAGAGTATCTGAATAAGTTTGTAGTAGTTTTTGTGGATGACATCTTGGTCTTTTCCAAGAATGAAGAAGAGCATGCCTTACATCTCAAGGAAGTGTTGGAGACTCTTCGAGCGCATAGTCTTAAAGCTAAATTCTCTAAATGCCATTTTTGGAGAAGAGAAGTGCGATTCTTAGGGCATGTGGTCTCTAAGGAAGGGATAGCTGTGGATCCCGCAAAGATAGTATCTATCCAGGATTGGAAAGTTCCTAGAAATGCTACCGAGGTAAGAAGTTTCTTGGGGTTGGCAGGATATTATAGGAAGTTCATCAAAGACTTCGCGAAGATATCAGCCCCATTAACCCGCTTGACGAAGAAGAATCTGGTTTTCTCATAGGATGTAGATTGTGATGATGCTTTCCGACGGTTAAAGAGAGCTTTGACCACCGCTCCAGTTTTAGTGCTTCCAGATGGGAGTAAGCCGTTTGTTGTTTATACCGATGCTTGTGGAACAGGATTAGGCGCAGTCTTGATGCAGGAGGGAAGGGTAATAGCCTATGGAGGGAGACAATTGAGAGTGCATGAGAAGAATTACCCTACCCATGATCTAGAGTTGGCCGCGATTGTTTTCGCACTTAAGTCTTGGCGCCATTATCTTCTTGGTGAGAGATTCGAGTTGTTCACCGACCATAAATCATTGAAGTACTTATTCTCTCAGAAGGATTTAAACTTAAGACAGCAAAGGTGGATGGAGTTCTTAGCATCCTATGATTTCGAGATAGCGTATACCCCTGGTAAGGGTAACGTGGTGGCAGACGCCTTAAGTAGAAAAAGGCTATCTTTGAGTCCATTGTTCGTGGAACGACGAAGCTTGGAGTTTCTTTCTTTGTTTGACTTCAGACCTTCTGTTGATTTTGTACCTGGTTTGTTGGCATCCTTGGAGGTTAGACCTACTCTTTTGAGACGGATTGGCGAGGCTCAGCGAGACGACCCACCGTTGGTTGTGTTGGTAGAGAAGCTTATAAGAGGGGAGTCGTCCAGCCATTTGGGTAGATACACCATAGATGATAAGGGATGGTTGCATAGAGACGGTAGACTTTGTGTACCGCAAGATGAGGGTTTGAAGAAGGCTATTTTGGATGATGCACATCGTTCAAGAATGACTATTCATCCCGGTGGAGACAAAATGTACCAAGACATGAAGAGAGTTTTCTTCTGGGCCGGTATGAAGAAAGATGTGGCCGAGTATGTGGCTAGATGCTTAGTGTGCCAACAAGTTAAAGTGGAGCAAAGGAAACCCGGTGGGTTGCTACACCCATTGGAAGTTCCACAGTGGAAGTGGGATAGTGTCTCGATGGATTTCATCGACGGGTTACCGAGATCGAGGAAGGGCAATACGGGAATTTGGGTTGTGGTAGACAGACTTACAAAGAGTGCCCATTTTATACCCGTAAAGAGTAAGAGGACCGCTCCATGGCTTGCTTCAGTCTATGTTAGAGAGATTGTTAGATTGCATGGCGTACCATCCAGCATTGTGAGTGATCGAGATCCTATTTTCACTAGTGAGTTTTGGAGAAGTTTGCAAGAGGCGGTAGGGACTCAGTTGTGTTTGAGCACCGCATATCATCCTCAGACGGACGGTCAGACCGAGAGGGTGAACCGTATCTTAGAAGATCTTTTGAGGCTTTGTATCTTGGATTTTGGAGGTACATGGGAAGAACATCTTCCTTTGGTGGAGTTCGCATATAATAACAGCTTTCAGTCCAGTATTGGTATGGCTCCTTTCGAAGCTCTTTATGGAAGGCCTTGTCGATCTCCTACATGTTGGTGGGAATCTACGGATAAGATCTTGCTTGGGCCGGATATGGTTAGAGAGACTTCAGAGAAGATTGATTTAATTCGAAAAAGGATGAAAGCAGCGCAAGATAGACAGAAATCTTATGCGGATCGGAGAAGGACGGATCTTGAGTTTGAGGTTGGGGACATGGTTTTTGTCAAAGTATCTCCATTGAGAAATGTTGTTCGCTTTGGGTCCGTAGGGAAGTTAGCACCGAGATTTGTTGGGCCGTTTCCTATTAAGGAAAGGATTGGACGGATGGCATATAGGGTGGAGTTGCCCGACAGACTTAGTGGTGTTCATGATGTATTCCATGTATCACATTTGAGGAAGTGCTTACATGAGACCGCGGAGGTGGTAGAGCCGAGCTTGCTTAGAGATGTAGAGGTAGAGCGTGATGCGACGATTCGACGAGCTCCTACTCGCATCCTTGGGTCAGAAACTAGGAAGTTGAGGAACAGAGAAGTTCAGCTAGTTAAAGTGCAATGGGGAGATGACGAAAGCAATGCTACTTGGGAGACGGAAGCAAAGATGCGTTCTTTGTATCCATTTCTTTTTGAGAGTATGTCTTTTAACTTCTCCTTTATTGCTTGTCTAGTACTTATCTTATCTTTAGTATATCCTCTCGCTAATACCTATGACCTTTAGATAGGGTAAAACCTATGGTTGAAACATGTGTTTGAAACATGTTATGGTTGATGGATGCATATGGATGCAATTGTTTGCTAGTGGTTGCTCGTGGATGCATATACACACACATTAGGCACTAGATCGGCTCAGTCACTTCATGTTGCATATTGCATAAATGGATGTGGTAGTTAGATTGATGGATGTATCATGGCTGTGTTATCATATGGATGATGCATTTTTGTGTATGGTTGTGCACGCATGTAGAAATTTGTATGTGTCAATAGGGTTTCGCATACATATTGGATGCATGGCACTATCATGGTTTGCATTAAGGAGGTTTACTGTATCAGTAACCGCCTGATTTTCGCATTAGGTAAGTACATATACACACACTTTTGCATATATCCATCCAGCATTTAGAATCTTGTAAGGACAATGATTGCTCGTGGATGATGCTTTGAGTAGATGGATGATTGGATGGTAGGATACGTTCTTCCTAACTTGAAGATTTCGGGGACGAAATCCTTTAAGGAGGGGAGAATGTAACAACCCGTATTTTCAATAACCTGTAATAACATAAATCGAGGCAGAATTTAATTCTAGAATGGGAATCAAGGGAAACGGGCTATGCCATTGTGTTCGTCTCGGAAAAATACGCGAAATAGAGTCCGAGTTTTCGAAAATCGGAGTCCGTATGACCAAGATATGGCCTCGCGAAGTTTCACGAAAATTCCCAAATTAAAGTATACTTAATTAAGTGAAATGGGTTGTGTAGATATATATATATATATATATATTGATATATATATATATATATATAATTGAAAATTTAATAAATAAATATGCAAAAATGCTCAAAACAGCGAATTGGGAGAGGGGAATAACCGAACCGGCCGATTTTTGAAGTCGACCCGAGCCCGCTGGGTCGACTAGGGGTTAATCCAGGGTGTTTGGCTGTCAACCCGTGGGCCGATTCGCTCAAGTGCAGATTTTGCATTTGAATGGTTCTCATGGTCCATCTTTAATCTAAAGGCCCTAGATGGTTCCTACACTTGACTTCTTCCCCAAGACATGCTTTGATGGCTTGGATTGAATCTAGGGTTAATCCTATGGCCTAAAACACTTGCCTAATCTATAAATAAGACCCTAACCTACCCTAATTCATTCATAATTAAACCTAGTGACTAAACTATGGCAAAATGCTAGCTCTCATGGCCTCCACTAATTTTATGAAGAGGGTTGCATACTAATCACTCTCTAATCAACTTCTAATCCCTTCTTAGCATCTTAATCTTCTTCATTTGGTGTTCAAAGTTGCTAGTTGTGAGTTTCTATCACTTTGATGATCTTTTGGTAAACTAATTAGATGAGATGTGATGAGATTTATGGTTTTGTATGTGGGTTAATGAGCTTTGAATCATATGATATGATGTTAGCATTAATCTTATGTTTATGCATGTTGAGTATGTAAGCTTATGCAAGTTTAATATGATGTATGTTATGTTTGCATGATGCTAAATATGCAAGTTGTGGGCTATGTAATCATATGCATGTTATGCAAGTTCATGGTAATATGCTATGCAAGTTACATGTTTGTTAATATGCAAGTTACATGTATGTAAATATGCAAGTTACATGTTTGTTAATATGCAAGTTACATGTTTGTTAATATGCAAGTTACATGTATGTAAATATGCAAGTTACATGTTTGTTAATATGCAAGTTACATGTTTGTTAATATGCAAGTTACATGTATGTAAATATGCAAGTTACATGTTTCTTTATATGCAAGTTACATGTTTGTTAATATGCGAGTTACATGTATGTAAATATGCAAGTTACATGTTTATTAATATGCAAGTTCATGATGACACATTATGCAAGTCTATAAGCTAATATGCAAGTTTGTTATGCAAAATGAATATGTAAGTTATGTGACATATTATATGCAAGTTATGTGACATGTTATGCAAGTTCATATGCAAGTTATGTGTTTGTTAATATGCAAGATGGCACCTTTGAAACATGTTCATTCATATGCAAGTTGACACCTTTTATATGTGTTATATCATGAACGAAATTACGTGGGAACGATGGGGTAATTAAATGCATAAGTTAATAAGATTGTGTGAAATTAATATAATTATGCATAACACAAAATAAATAAACATAGTATGGGAATTTGCCTATTTGGTTAGGTGTACCCATACTATGTGTTGGGAATTTACCTATTGAGTTAGGTCTACCCCATGGGAATTTACCTATTAAGTTAGGTCTACCCATGTTAAGAAAACTTGATTAATTAGGGATAATTAATATAAAATTATGAGGGTGATTAATTAGGTGTAATTAATTGACTAAGACACGAGGTTGGACTCAGTTGTAGCGTAAAACTGCCCGGACCCAACCGGCTTAACCAGTTGCTACAAATGTTAGCCCAATGTGAGAGGTCTTAGGCACAAACTAAATACGTAATTAATGTAAAGACACGAGGTTAGACTCTGTTATGACATAAGGCTGCCCGGACCCAACCGGCTTAACCAGCGGTCATAAAAGACAGTCTAATGTGAGAGGTCTTTACAAAGGTTACGTTCTTAATTAATTAATTAAGAAACACTTAACCACATTAGCATGTAGAGGGACATGAGGGGTTAAGTGGGTGCCTCGGGTGGCATGAGAAAATCTAGTGGTTGCCTTGGGTGGCAATAGAAAATACGATTAGAATACTTAACCAAAATAGAACATGTAATTAAAACATGATTAAAGGGTTAAGTGGGATATACTAGAAAAAGGGACAAGCTTAGGTGGGTAGCTTGTGGAGGCCCATTTCAACCAGTAACCCATACGTATCTTTGTGGGCTCGACCCATGTCGAGGACGGGACACGCATACTGGGCTTGACTGTAAGAGGCAAACGGGTTAGCGGTGGCAACGCAAGTCCAACGGGCTTCATATGCGTGAGTGGGCCCGGGCTGGTAGGTAAGCCGTTGTTGCATCGAGTAGATATAAGCCGTGCACCTTTAGTTTCATCAGGTTGCCACATTGGGGAATGATACATCCCACGGTGGGGCCAGCACGGGTATCTACGTTAGGGAGCCGATCGAATGGGAAGTAGTGTGTACACCTAGTGGATTGTAGGGCCCCGTGGCGCCTACTTGGTCACCTAGGGGTACGCAGGTACTAATTAGTAAATTTTATAAGTCCTTGGGTGGGATCAACCTTTAAGTTAGGAACGACTGGTGTGGTGCAGTTTAGTAATTTACCTTAGGGAGGGTAGATGCGTCTTTATCCTTTATCTTCGTTTAGTTGACTGCTTAGGGTAGCCATTCATCCCTATATGTTACCGTATATCAGTTTATGTCTTCTCTGGTTACTTTAACGATTGTATTGTTAAAGTTATAGGACTCGCTCAGACTTATGTCTGACCCTGTTGTTTTTATCTTTTTCCCAACCCTCAGGTCCTACGGTGGATCCTAGCAGTAGTGGAGCTTGATCGGATTGCTGTTCCAGTCTTTAGGAGCTTGGATAGATGTAAAGCTCCAGTTATCCAGTTATCTTTTCTTTTGTTTGGCTATTGTATGAGAGTGGGATTATGTACTTCTTTATTTTGATGGATATTGTACTTGACCTTTATTGTGGTTTTATGATGTAACCAGACATGTTTTACTTCCGCTGTTATGAGATGATGTTTTAAAATTTCAAGTACTATTTATATCTGTCTTGTTGTAATTTTTCTGTTCTATATTCACAAAAATACTCCACCGATGCTATGGCATTCCCTTAGTGAGTGATCATAGCGGGAGTGGGGTGTTACAGAACTGGTGTTATTTAAAACACTGTTCACGCTAAACCCACATCAATTCTATTTAAAACCAATTTCAAATCCAATTTATTTATTTAAAAATGAATGGGTTTTAATTTCAGTTCAAAACTAGTTCATTTCGATAAAAATCTATTTTTATCTTTTCAAATATGGAGTTTTTCATCCCAATTTTTCCCAAATCATTTCTTTTGATTTTACACAAATTATTACTATTTTTAATAATTTTATCAAGGCCCATACAGTCGATTTCCATCAATGGCCATCGAACTGCACTTACAACGACCTTTTCCAAATTTGATTTGGACGTATCTCCAAATCCAACCGTTAGATTTCAAATTTCTAATACTCGTTAGAAAGCTCTTTTCGATACGAACCCAACGGTTCGGTTTTAGGAGAATCCAACAGTCGGATCTCCCGTAATGTCCGTTTGAAATAAATGGTCGAAATTCACGAACTGCCACGGTGCGGCGCGTTCTATTCAGACCATTATATTATATATAATATATATATAATATGTATTTCGTCGATTTCTATTTAAAACGAATTATATAAATAGTTTTAAACTCGTTTCAAAAACAATTTCAACTTCCATTTCAATTCAAATCAAAATTGAATTTTTCCTTATAAATTCGTTTTAGAATTCATTTCTATTCAATTCAAATTTCAATTCAATTCAAATTCATTTTCTATTCAGTTCAATTCATATTGGTTTTCTATTCGATTCAATTCAAATTCGTTTTCTATTCGATTCAATTCAAATTCGTTTTCTATTCAATTCAATTCAAATTCCATTTAAATCAAATTCATTTCGTTTTCTATTTGAATCCAATTCATTTCATTTTCTATTTGAATCAAATTCATTTCGCTTTCTATTTGAATCAAATTCATTTCGTTTTCTATTTAATTTGAATCCAATTCGTTTTCTATTCAATTCGAATTGGTTTTCTATTCAATTCAAATCAAATTCGTTATATATTCAATTGAAATCACATTTGTTTCCTATTCAATTCAATTCGAAATCGTTTTATATTCAATTCATTTCGAAATCGTTTTATATTCAATTCATTTCGAAATTGCTTTATATTCAATTCAAATTTCATTTCAAAATATTTGATTACAAAATCACTTTTCAATATTCATTTTAAAATGAGTAAAATCGATATAAATATCGTTCACGTCAAAATGACGTCAATCTAATCAACACGGCTTCACGTATTTCTATTTTCTAAAATTTTATTTCAAATATTTCCTTTTTCAAATATTTCTATTTCAAATATTTCTATTTTTAAAATATTTCTATTCTTAAAATATTTCGTTCAACACATGACTAATCTCAACGGATGAGTACTGTCAACACATGAACCTTTATTTTATAATATTCTTTATTTTTCAAATTGGAATAAGGCCCAATCAATCACCATATAATGTTAATTATATGGATTTTCATACATCACACGTATATAATAGCATTGAAAAATAATCAACCATCAACCTAAGTGCACTACACTGTACAAGCATCAAATATAGATATCTAACGCTTATAACAGTCTGTCAATCAATCGATCGACATATTTAATCAATCAGGATGAGTGAACTTCAAATTTCATCCTAACACCCATGTGGGGTTTCAAACAATCAAACACAGATTTTAGTTGTGTAGTTGGGCGATGTGTAAAATTTATCGACCCAATCAATGTCCTTCAAATAGGTGTACATAAACAAACCGTCCGGTTTGTAAATGAATATTTTATTTTATTCACTTCCACGTTAAAAATTATATTTTTAACGATAAAATATTTTAACTATATAAATATTTTATTTTCTTTCAACACATTAATTTCTATTTAGTTCATTTACACAATAAAATGATATTTTTATTTTTCTAACTTATTTTAGAAAATTTCTGCGGCATAACGACACGATACTAGAAACGGGACGAGGCTTAGCCTTATCCCCGGTCTAGTGAAGGCCCACGCCATTCACACATCAATCAAATCCATTCCATTTCACCAAACAAGTCAAATTTCAATCAAATAATCTAACTAATTTTTGCAATCAAACAAACAAGTCCATGGTCTGTGGACGATTGTGTCGGGTGCTACTAAACACCGTCTGCATCCTAGTATATATATATAACTAGAAAAGAAGTTGAAGAGTGAGAAATTCTCACCGATGGCTATCCAATACCACGAATCTTCATTGATAGAAATCTTCATCGTTCTCGCCTTTTTATCACCTTCGTTGCCCGTATTCTCTACATATGTAAAAATCTAATTTTTACTTCGCTATTTAATATATAAAAATCGAATTTTTACTATGCTGTTCAATATATAAAAATCGAATTTTTACTTCGCTATTCAATATATAAAAATCGAATTTTTACTTCGCTATTCAATATATAAAAATCGAATTTTTTCTTCGTTATTCAATATATAAAAATCGAATTTTTACTTCGTTGCTATATAGATAAAAATTCTATTTTTACATTGTTATTATATAGATAAAAATTATATTTTTACCTCGCTATTCTCTATATAAAGATTTCGCCTTTTCAAATATAAAGATTTCGCTTTTCAATTTCAAAGATTTCGCCTTTTCAATTTCAAAGATTTCGCCTTTTCAATTATAAAAATCTAACCTTTGCTAATTAAAAATCTATTTTTTTGCTATTTAAAAATCTAAATTTTTGCTATTTAAAATCTAATTTTTTTTGCTATTTAAAAATCTAATTTTTTGCTATTTAAAAATCTAATTTTTTTGCTATTTAAAAATCTAAATTTTTGCTATTTAAAAATCTAATTTTTTGCTATTTACAAATCTTGGGTATTAAAACTGAAAATCGGTTGCTAAATAAACTGAAAATAAATCATATATAAATAAAAGAAATAAATACTAAAACTTACTTCATCGATTAGAAGGGGAGGGCTTCGCAGCACAATTGGTGGCGCAAGGAGGGTGGGTCGCTCAGGTGGTCGGGTTGTGGGGGTTGGTTGTGGTTTGGGGAAGAAAGGGGGGGTCTCATGGTTTCGCGAGTTGGAGGTAGAAGGAGGGGAAGAGGGAGGAGAGAGGCGCGCGGGTAGGGGTCTAGCAGTGGAGGTCGGTGGCAGGGACATGGAGGCGCGGTGGGGCTTGCTCGCGCGGGCGTTAGGGTTTGGGTGCTTCGGTTGCGTCGCCGGAGGAGGGATGAGAGGGGAACGAGGAGATGGAGGGGAGGTCGAAGTGGGGAGGGGGCGCCGAGGTCGGGTGGCGCGGTGGTCCACGCCAGTGCTGGCAAACGGGATCGGAGGGGGCTGAGCGTTCTTCCCCCTTTTTTTATTTGTTTTTAATTTGGTCCACTGCTCTGTAAGGAGGGAGGGAGAGAAGTTATAGGGATTTTAATTGAAAATATATATAAATATATTTTATTATTTTAATTTCTGAAAGGTTACTTTAAATTTCGAACTCGAAATTGAGCCCACCGACTGTCGTCCCTAGCTAATTACCCCTATTCCGAACACAATGGGATATGTATCGTAAGCTGATTCGAACGTTTCGATCAGTTTCCGTTAAAATCAACATATAACTCTATATATTGAATTTGAACGCGCATTTCAATTTACTGGGGTCACATACTAACTCTAAAAATTCCCGAATAATATTTTCTAGCTTCGTATTGATGATACGGTCCTAACAAAACTAGTTTCGTCGAATTCTGAGACCGCTGGAAAAATGGCCATTTTCCAGTCGATTAAAATCAACTGAAACTGGTCAAACGCGTTTTCCTTTGCCACGCTCACATATTGATTCGAAAAATTATGAAATTTGGAATCTAGCAATAATTTGACATCACGGATCCAACAAAAGTGGTTTCGTCGAAATCCGAGGTCGTTTGCAAAATGTCTATTTTTAAGGGCCTGAATTCCATAGCGACTATTCAGAATTTTCAACTGGACATATCTTTTGATTCCCGCTATGAAATTTTGATTTTTCGGATTCGTTGGGAAGATATTATCAATTAGATCCTATTATTTTTGGTTTCGCTAAAATCCGGTTTGTTTTGCACCCGGTACATTCAATTGAAGTTTGAAATCGAATTATCGAACTACCGCGCCATTTTCAATTCTATTTATAATTATATATAAATATTTATATTCTAACGACGGCGTATATAATATATACGTTCTAAATATATTCAAAATAAATTTCTCGTCGATATTATTTAAAATAATCTATTTTAAATATTCAAAATTAGCTAAAATTGCCAAAATAAAAAATTTAAACTGGCCCAGATTTTCGGGTTATTACAAAACCTGGCCTTTCCGAATAACTCGCGTATATTATAAACAAGTGATATAAACACACAACATACGCCTTATTCTAATCCAGAATATTCTTTTACTCGAATATTCACATTTTTAGGGAAAGGTTCCTATTAATTTTATAAACGATAAATTATTTTAAATTTATTCTTTAATCTTCCTTTGGATATCATTTCAAAAGATTTCATCACCTTTTTAATTTTAAACAAAACTTAGGTTTATCTGACTAGTCGAGATTATCGAACCATACCGAAGTAATCATTTCTTTTATTATCCCAATCCCAACTTATTCATCCCATGGAGCAAAACTGGTGATACTCCATATCTAACACTATTGTGTTATCGGTAAAGTTAATTACCATTTCCCGTTCAAATCTAATTAAAGATTTAACTTTCACTTGGAGTAAAATTGATGGTACTCCACTCTCGATCATTTCCCAAATTCGATAATTTAAGTCATCCCATTCACTTTTCAATCTAATTAAAGATTCATTAACACTCCACTTAGTTTTAATCTTCCCAAAAATCAATATTAATGATTATTTAACTTTGGAAACATAAACATGCCGCATCAACATGCTACACTGTACTATTGATTTCTGCCGATATATAACCTCTAAGCTCGTACGTCTTAGAGAAGGGTGTTAAGCAAGAGAATAATTTCTCCTCCACCAAACAGATATATATTTAGCAGAGATCAACCATACAGTTTGAAATACAATGTTAGACATGTAATCCGGTCTTTAACTGGGTTAAAGAACTAATGTCATTTAAAACACATTTCACGATAAACCCAAAATCGTAATCCATTAATTATGGAACCTTCACGGAAAACGGTTCGATATATATATAATTGATATCAATTTTCGTATCCGACTAATAATATAAATGGAATAACAACTAAGCCTTTTAAATTCCAAATATATTACCAGTGTTCCTCTATAGAAGTTCCCCAATTATTATCAAATCGAATTCCAGTCCATTCCAATTCTCTATATTAAATTAGAAAACTTTACTTTGGAAAATTTCCTTTTAATCTAAATAAAAAGATTTATAAATTCCAAATCATATTTCATTGTAAATCGGGTTAAAGAATGAATGTTCTTAAAAACATCGTGCACTATAAACCCAAAAATCCATTTCTTTTATTCAATTCCAATTAAATATTAATTAATTGGAAAATTTCACTAAATCTTAAATTAAAGATTTATTCTTTACTCAACTGGATTTAAGAACAGTATTAATATAGACACCATTCACGACAAACCCAAAATCCCATTTGATATTAAATACAAGGCTCTGAATAGAAATTATATCAGCTTATATTCAATATCACATTCTGAAACCAACAAATATCGTATTGGAAATAACGATAGAAATATATCTTCCAAATTTCCATTACAATATCCGTATAATCGCGAAATCCAACATCGAAATATTCCGAAGATGATTTCCATTTAAATCCACTCTAATTCATATATTGGAAATTCTGGTTATATTAAAACCTATTCTCAATCCAATTTGTTTATTTAAAAATAATTGAATTATAATTTCAGTTAATAACTAGTTCATTTCGATAAAAATATATTTTTATCTTTTCAAATATGGAATTTTTCATCCCAATTCTTTCCAAATCATTTATTATGATTTTACACAAATTATCAATATTTTTAATAATTTTATTAAGGCTCTTTCAGTCGATTTCCATAAACGGTCATCGAACTGCACTTACAGCAACCTTTTCTAAATTTGATTTGGACATAATTCCAAATCCAACCATTAGATTTCTAATCTCTTATGTTCGTTGGAAAGCTGTTTTCGATACGAACCCAACAGGTTCCAGTTTTAGGGCAACCCGATGGTCGGATCTTCCGTAATATCAATTCGAAGTCAATGGTCGAAATTCGTGAACGGCCGTGGGCGGCGCGTTCTTTTCAGGCCATTATATTATATATATAATATACTTCGTTGATTTTCATTTAAAACGTATTTTATTAATCATTTACAAATTCGTTTTAAAACGATTTCAACTTCATTTTCAATTTTAAATCTAAACTAAATACTCCTTATCAATATATTAATTAAATGATAATATTTTCAAAATATCATATTTTGAAATAATTTCCTTTTCAATATTCGTTATAAAAATGAATAAAATCGATATAAATATCTTGCACGTCAAAATGGCGTTAATCTAATCAACATGGCTTTATATATTTAAATATTTTCGCGTCCATCCCAAATCGGACATCAAAATCACCTTTTAATTCTTTATCGAATATTGTTATAAAATATTCGTTATTTTAAAATATTGATTATTTTAAAATATTCCTTATTTCTGAGTTGGAATCAGACCCAATAAATTACAATATAATTTTATTTATATGGATTTCATACAACACATTTATATATCAACACTGATAAACAATCAACTATCAGCCAAAGTGCACTACACAACTGCATAAGCATTAAATATAAATAATTAACGCTTACAACAGTTTGTCAACCAATTGATTGACATAGAACTAAACAATTGGGATTAGTGTATGTCAAATATCATCCCAATACCCGTATGGGGTTTTAAATCAACACATAGAGATTTTATTTGGGCAGTTGGGAGATGTGTAAAATATATCGTTCTAATCAATATCAGTCAATTGAGTGTACATAAACAAATCATTCGATTTGTAAATGAATATTTATTTTCATTCATGTACATGCTAAAAATTATATTTTCAACGATAAAATATTTATTTCAACACATGAATGTTTTATACAGTTCATTTATACAATAAAAATGATATTTTTATTGTTCTAACATTTTTAGAAAATTTTGGCAGCATAACGGTGCGATACTAGAACCGGAATAAGGTTTAGCCTTATCCCTCGCCTAATAATGGCTCGCACCATACACAAACCAAATTCAATCAATTCCATTCACATCTCAAACCAAATCCAAACAAATAAATCCATCAAAACAAACAACCAAACATCCATGGTTTCAAACAAAGGTGTCGGTTGCTACAAAGCACCGTCTGCATCCTAGTATATATATTTAACTGTAAACAAAGTTAGAGTAAGAAGTTCTCACCTTTGGGATCCACTCCACTAGTTTTATTTCTGAATTTCTGAACCGTCTGGATTTGCCCGAAATTCCAATGCAATCTTTTCAACGTTGTTCATAGTAAAAATCACATTTTTAATATAATGTTTATATATTTAAAAATCGCATTTTTATGTCGCTATATATATAAACACACACGCACACATAATCACATTTTTATATTGCTATATATATAATAAAAATCATTTTTTATTTCGCTACATATATAAAAACCATATTTTTATATTTTCTACATATATAAAAATCATATTTTTATATTCTCTACATATATAAAAATTATATTTTCTTATATAATGAAAAATTATATCTTTATGTAGTGAAAGATCACATCTTTATATCGTTAAAATCAAATATTTATATCTTTAAAAATCAAATATTTATATTGTTAAAAATCAAATCTTTATATCGTTGAAATTCAAATATTTATATCGTTAAAAATCAAATCTTTATATTGTTAAAAATCAAAATTTATATCGTTAAAAATCAAATCTTTTAAAACAATAACATACATAAAAATTTCAATTTTTTTTATAAACAATGATATTTAATATAAAAACTGATTTGTGTTTTTTTTAAAACAATACCATAAAAAAATAAAGTAAAAAGAAAAATATAAACACTCACTGTTTTCGATCGGAGGAGGGGTGTTTGGGGTTCATTGGAGGGCTAGAAGTTCGAGGAAGGGTGCAGGAGGCGGTGCTGGCGGTGCAGTGTGGTCCAGCGGCGGATCAGGGTGGATTTGCGGCTAGGGCTTGGGGGTTTTCACGGGTTAGAGCCTCAATCGGAGGGAGGTGGAAGAGGCGAAGTGGGAGGCGTAGAGGAGTAGGGGGAGGGGTCTCCGACGCGGCAGCGCTCCTGGGAGGGAGGGTGACGTTGGGTTTCAGTTTATTTATTTATTTTTTTACTTACTCGTTTGAAAGCAACGACGTAGGAGGGGGAGAGATAAGGAGGGTTGAGCGGTCAAGGGAGAAAAAGGGGCACCCTATATATATATATATATATATATATATATATATAATATTTAAATAATATTCCCAAAAGGGTGAATTTTCATTTTAACTCCAAACCGATCTCAACGACTGTCGTCCCTAGCTAATTACCCCTATTCCGAACATGATGGGATATGTTTCGTAACCCTATTCAGCTGTGACGATCAGTTTTTCTCAAAATTAAAATATAAGTTAATATAACGTTTAAAATTGAATTTAACGGACATATCAATTTACCAGGGCCATATACAAAATTTCAGAAAGATAAATCTAACTATGTTTTGATGATATGGTCCTAACAAAACTAATTTCATCGAATTTGGAGATCATTTGAAAAACGGTCATTTTCCAATCGATTAAATTAAAACTAAAATTAACAAACACGTTTAAATTCACTACACTCACATATTAATTTCAAAAATTATGAAAATTGGAATCTAGCAATAATTTGACATTCCGGATCCAACCAAGGTGGTTTCGTCGAAAACGGAGGTCGTTTGCCAAAATGACTATTTATTATATATATATATATATATATATATTCCATAACGATTATTCTGTATTTTAAACTGGACATAACTTTTTATTCCTGTTATGAAATCTCAGTTTTTCACATTCGTTAGAAAGATATTTTTAAAAAGATTCAAATATTTCTGGTTTTACTGAAATCCGATTTATTTTGAATCCTGTACATTCAATTGAAATTTGAAATCGAATTTTCAAACTGTCGCGCCATTTCAGGCTCGTTATATAATTAAAATAAATTTATTCGCTCCAACTTTGATTAAAATAAAATTTTAGTCGTTATTATTTAAAATAAATCATTTTAAATATCCAAAATCTATTAAAATTGCTAAATAAAATTTTTAAATTGGTTTTGAAAATCCGGGTTGCTGCAAATTTTAATGGACTCAAGAATGTTTTGTTGATTATCTTCCTACTACATCTATTATATTTATTATATAAATTTAATTATTTATACGATTCTTTGTATAGTTGCTTCTCATTCAATTTAAAATCAAATACTTATCCCTATATATTCTTTCTGTTTGGAGTTATTCTAATTCCTCTATATCTTTATGTCTTTAGTGTTAATAGATTATCATATGGATAATTAAAATTAGCTCAATATGAACGCTAAATCTAATCCTTTCAACATAGGTTTCAAATGCATGTGCCTTATATGTTCCCATTCTTGTAATAAACTCATATAATTTCCAAGTATCCTCCACCCATAATTTTCGCATGCTATTTATTTGTTTCATTATATTGTTTCTATGTTTTTTCCTTTGCTCCATCATTTTTAGGAAGTACCTCCTTGATTCATTCCATATATATGTTTTTATCGTTAAATGCGACCTTTCATGCCATTTGTGTGCCTCTTGGAATTATTATATGCTTACTCTAATCCTTAAGCACTTTTCCCACCTTCATTCTCTTCTCCATATATTATTTCATTTCCTTCATGTTTTGCCTCTGTGCATGATTTTCCATGTTCCACAAACAATTTTATTTGTATATTAAAATCAAAAGAAAATGTTTAAATTATGAAAAGTAACAACTATAAACTAAATTATGGCTTTACTGTAGGTCATATTGGACCATACACCAAATGCATGTGAAGTTTGGGCAAAACGAATATCAAAATTACAACGAGAAATATTAAGGATTTTAGTTGCAAGTTTTAGGTCAATGCTTTGAATTGTGACCTAGATTTTGTTGTTATGTTAGCATATGCTTTCTGTATTTTTTAAGAATTTCATCAATTAAAATTATGTTTATTTCAGGATGAGCACGAATGGATTGAGCAAATAAAAAGGAAAATTTGCTTACATATATGTGATAACTAAGATTGGATTTCTGTCGCATCTTTTATAATAGTTTAGAGCCATGAATTTGTAATTTGTTTGAAATGCAAGTTTACATTTATTTTTATATGTGATTAAATTATCTATGTGTGGTTCAACGATTAGGAGAAGCTTGAGTTCTATATATCTGTTATTATATTTATTTAAAACATACTAGAATATTAACCTCATATTGATATTTTAAATAATTTTCACTTAAAAAATTGTTTTAATCATCTGGCGAGGACTGGAATATAGTAGACTTGCTAACTTCACAATAATAGGACTCTATTAGCGGAGTTATAAGGTAACATTGTTAACACTACTCCTATTAGTTCGATTTTTTACATGCACTTTCTGTTATGTTGTTGATGAAGCACTTTCTCCTTTGTTAAAAAAATAGTAGGAATCTAATTGTGTTTTTTTCTATGGTTATTATTTTTTGAGCTTTTTTAGCATTGAAAATAATGATGGAGAAAGGTATACATACTTAGCATTTATTTACAATTTTTTTATTTGTGAACTTAGTGTGCTACTTTAACTCTTTAGCTTCATGCATATGGTTGACTTGCTATATATTATATGTACACATTAATTTATATTACATCATCTTTGCATTTTCTTTGAGATAATTTTTGCTTTCCTTTGCAAAGAAATGGTTAGATTACAGATATTATAATAACTGTATAATTTGATTCTATGGTGAAACCAACAATGTACCATAAAAGATTACCCATTTCACTTCTCAATATATAATGATTGATATATTTGATAACATGTTCTTTTGTTACATGAATTCATTAGCTATGTCATAAATTATTTTATTTAACATAATGGCTATGTTTTACTTATGCTAAGTGATCTTATTTTTATCACTAATAAGACGTCATTTTTAGTGCATTTTTAAACGTATTCGAAAGTACTTTTTGTAACAGTAATTGATTATTTTATTTTCAATTTTTACTAACAACCATATATTTCAAATGTTATTTTTGTATGAGTATATTAGTTGATGGGAAAATATTATTTGGTTAGTCCAAAGACTAGATGCACAATGTTCATATTTTTGTACTTTAGTCACATCATATAATGATACTTTGCTTTGAAGCAGCTGATACCCTCAAAATTCAATTAGTGTTGGATAATGTCAAAATTGGAAGAAGCAAATCAAGGTTGTTTAGTCGAATAAATTTGAAGCACTATTTCACTTATGAAATAATTTAAATAAGGTTTAAAATATTATCATCGAACAGCCTATACTTATCTAAATTTGTATGTTAAATATCTAAAAATCCTATGTTGGATTATACATTTCATATGAAAATTAATATTGAAGCTCAATTATATAATGATCACCACTATGTAATAAGTTGATAGTTAATGTCAATATTTGTTGCATAAAGTTATTAAGCATCAAAAATGATTTGTTATCCTTGAGGTTTGATAATTTGTATGACTCAAGATTATCAAACAAATTTTATCAATAAACCATTTATAATATTGTACGGTGAAAAGATTAATCCTAAAAAAACACAATTTGATAAGAAATGTTTTTCTTACATAAAAAAAAAAAAAAAAAATATATATTGTTTTTTTTACTGAATTGAATGGTAACCCCCGTATGCACAGCACGGGTTCGTACTAGTTATTTAACAAACTGAATTCGAAATGTTTTTATTTCGTAACTGAACTGAATTAATGGTTGAAATAAACCAATTCTGTAGGTTGGTCAATTCGGTTAATAACAAAATATTGGTGATCCCTAATGCATATTCAACTGAAGGTAAAATTAAAGGACTCAAAACACTAAATTTAACACGGTAAACAAACTTCAATATTCAACTGCCATGTCGAAACTTTATTCATTGCACCAGCACTTCTTACACCACCAAACTAGCAGTAAGTCTTACCATCTTCCCTAAACAAAGATACATAAAATTCTGAAACAAACAAGAACAACAAAATTGATGATACAAAGTTATATGAATGGACGACGGTTGCTCTCATGAGCTTCAGTAGAATACTCCTTGATCATCGTAGGCTTCTTTTCTTGGACCATTTTGCCCAGATAACCCATCATTTGATTAAAGTCGTCATTTGTCTTAATTAGACTTAAGCGCACATATCGATTATCTGCGGAAAAACGCGGCCCATCTTGTGTTATAATTTTCCCTTCTTCAAATACTTTGGAACAGTTTTTCTCTTCCTCCCAGTTACACTTCACCCACGCATATGCTGTAAAATTCATTTCAAATAAAGCAATGTAAAATTAGCTATATGTATATGTGTTATTGTTATCTATGTAGGTGGACTGATTTATATACATACATGGTGAAGGAGATCGATTCCTTCTGAAATAATTGCAGTATTCGCTTTGAGGAAGTGATTGATAAGAGAATCTGTTATCTAAACTTTTATCGAGTAACTGGGTAACATTTCCCCACCTCTCCCTCAGATGCTCAAAAGCGAACGTATTTATGTCTCTTGGAGTACCCTTATGTGTTTTGATCATTGCCGTCACTTCCGTCAGTATCTTTAGTGCTCGAAGCTGTGCTTCACGAGAAGTTCCCTCGGTGTTCCTTCCCATGAAATCTATCAATTTTTTATACAAATCGTCGTTGTTTATCAACGCCCATCTGAATTTATTTGTGCCGTATTATTCTCACATTATTATATTTAAGTCGAAAGAAATAGCACTGTCAATTAAATATGAAATAAACGAACAAATTAAAGCATACCCAAACCGACTGCCAGAATGTCCGGTGAATTTAGACATGGTAAACAACATGATATCATGATCGGCTTTATACGTGATTGGTGTGAAATGAGGCCAATAGTAAACCATGTCGTAAATGACTCTAGCGCCTTTGATTACCTCTTCACGTACAATATTGCCATCGGGATTATTCGGTGAAGTCACCATCTCTATGAACTCTTTGGGGTTCTGGGTGTTAACATGGTCGCTTGCATTTCCTCCCCAATCGTACCCTTGCATGTCGAAATATTTTGTTTGATCCCTAAACAACTGTGTACCATGCACATATAAATAATGATTGGGAAGCAAATAATTACATTTGTAGAAATGGAAAACAACTTCACCCATGTATGTATCCATGAATTGAAAAAAGAGATAATTTTATTTACTCACCGAGTAATAAGGAGCACGAGCTACAACTTTATATGTCATGCCGTTAGAGGCACCATGGGACATGGTAAAAACCAATCCGTGGATAAGTTGAGTGACACCAACACCAAACACTAATTTATGCCTTGCAGTTTCAGCATTTCCGACAAGCTCGTGTAGTTCTCTAATGGTTCGGTCTAGTTCACTTGACATGAAGTTGTTATGGGGATTGAAGAAGTAGCTCATCCTGTGCCATCCTGAAACTACCACTGCTGTATTTTCCTTGTGATCCTTCCAATACTCCTCCAAGAACAGTGCATCTCCGCTGCATATATATGTAAATTAGTACATTATTTAGTATTAGTAATCAATTAATGCACATATGTTCGTCCTACTTGCATTGCATATAGCATATATTTGCATGTAGCTAGATATATGAAGAATGCATGCATATGAGTATATATACCCGGCAACATCAGCGTCACAGTCCGGGATCAGCTCAGAACAGGTTAGACCTTCATAGCAGTTGTTGCACTCACATTTTGGAGAACCATCAGACAAAGTAGGTCCATCCAGAAATGCTCTACCATGTTCAGAGCAGTTGATACGAGCAACATTTTCTGCCCTTCTAGCTGCCTTTAAGCTCCATTCTAGGTCTGGCGGTTGAGCAGTGCTGGTTAAGAAAATGCAAAGCAGTGTTAGCAGCAAAGGCATTTTGTTGCCGGCTTTGTATGTTTCCATAGCTACCTATATATCAAACTATGGGATAGTATTTGATGTATGTTTTGCTGCGATATGGTTATCCTATTTTTTGATCTCTTTATATAGGCACCATCGAGCTTTGGTAGATGACACTGGAGCATTATTTATGTAATTCACGTCAGCAGCAGGGGTGGCCACATGCACTTCTTGTGTGCTTATGAATTGTCCACCTATATATGGATAAGATGCTTCAAATATTCACACTCCAAAAAAATGGCCTCCTATTAAAGCAAACTTTAGAAAATTAGGCATGACCTTTTTGTTTTTTTCTTCAACTCAAATTTGGGTCACCTTTGCAAGATATTACAAGCATAGGTCAGTTCCGATTAAATAACTAAACTAGGGTAGGGGAGTACGCAGTTTCTGATCGATTCTAAAGTTTTCCTTCTTTCATTCTTCTTTATATATATATATATATATATATATATATATATATATATATATATATATATATATATATATATATATATATATATATATATATAATAATTGGACTACCTATATGTCATCTGATATCTATGTTCAGATAGGTAAAATCACTAGCGATTTCTTAATGGAAAAAGCAAGCAAACAATCTATCAAAAAAAGGAAATTTTTTTTTTTTTAATTTGGGCTAATTTTCAAAACTTGTAATAATAATAGACCATATTTCTAACCATTTAAAAAGTAGGTCATTTTTTTTAAATACGAAGGCAACATCGGAGATAGCGCCAACTGGTGCTATCTGGATGCCGCCACTTTTTATTAATTTACATTACATTGGCTCCATCTCGGACGCAGCCAATGTTTTTTTAAAAAAAATCTATTAAAAATTGAATATATGAAACTGGACTAAATTTGTAATAATTCGAAAACTGGTCTACTTTTGTTTAAGTTTTCAAAATCGGCTAATTAAAAAAAATCCATTAAAATATGAATATATGATGCCAAGAAGAACAGATGAGCTAATGTATAAATTTTCTGCATGTGCTTTAATTACTTAATATGTTATCAAACACACCTAATATTGTATACCTCCAAGTTGTTCATCCGGTTATCAAATATTGGTGTCTAATCCTCCGGAAGTTCCTTTTTTGAAAGAAATGAGGGATCCTACAAGGAGGAGAGCACTCATGTAATTTTATTTCACACTTAAAAAAGAGTTGTCAACAAGTCTTGATAGGTAGCAAAACCCACCCCTTATAATGAACAAAAAACCCAAACCTAAGTGCTAGAGTCGAAATAAAAAATATACAAAAAAAAAAAAAAAAACTAAAACTAGAGTCCACTAAAAAAACACTATCATAAACCTGTTACTGCATAAAGGTATATTCACAGAAGATGAATAATATAAACGAATACAGAAAGAATAATCAAAAGACAATACATATTGATGAAAATATAAGTCCCACATCGGGAAATGTTCAACTAAAATCCTGGATATATACTAAGAAGCTACAGTTCACATCAACCAATTGGTTTTGTGAACAAACTATGTAGCTCTCTAAACTATAAAATGCCAACAGTGGTATCAGAGCCCAGGTCAACTAATTCAACTAGTTCAACTAATACGTATGTGCTTAACCGCCATACGTGCTCCACTCCATCCAAAATAGCATGATCACGTAGATGGCTCAAATACGCCACACGTGAAGGGGGAGTGATGAAAATATAAGTCTCACATCGGGAAATGTTCAACTAAAATCCTGGATATATACTAAGAAGCTACAGTTCACATCAACCAATTGGTTTTGTGAACAAACTATGTAGCTCTCTAAACTATAAAATGCCAACACATATGAAACAAGAGGCAAAAGGAAGTCAGAAATAACAAGATAAAAAATCATAGGCATAAGCAGAAAACAACTACATGAGAGATCACATGCATTATTAGATATACATATATATAAAACATGATAGAGAACAACAGAGCAGATAAGATATAATTAACCGGGTATCACTAATTGGGAACAAAAGACGTAGATAAAGCATTGGTAGTGAAAAGACAGATTAGAAATTATCACTACACCATATCAGGGAATTTGGCACACAAGGATGCGGGTATACAATTCGGCTAATAGCTGTATCAAATATTATAATCCTCACATCTGTATCAAACAACAGTTTGCGATCCGCACCACCCCAAGTACCCCAAATCTGATCATCTATCGTGAATGCTCCGGATCGGTTAATTTAATTTGATTGTTGACCGTTTCAAATTCGTGCCTTTTTTATGTAAAACTTTTGGCCGAAAAAGCACACCCATCCCTCCAATTTTTTAATCCTTTCAGTTTCTCTTCCTCCCTTTTTTTTATTTTCCTCGTCTAATATTTTATCCCGTGCCCTATTTCCATTTCTGAAAATTGCTCCTAAAAAATTATAGAAATCCGATATTTGTCTGCTAAAATCTGCTTCTTCGTCATTGTCTGCAAATCGTGCGTCTCTATTGTTGGTAAAATTTAGGTTTGATTCGGTTTGTAGTAATCGATATTTTTTGCGCTATTATTTCAATTCATGCTCAACATGTTGTAGGCCGGAGAGCAATTTATTGGTTTTTAGCTAAGGACGGTTACAAATCAAGGTTGAACATTAAAGAAAGTTAGGTTTTCGCAGTTGATCATATTACACCATGGTTAGTGCATACGTTATCTGATCTATTTCCTTGTACAAAAATATTGTTTTACCCGAATGCAAATAGGTAAAATACCCGAATATGAAACAAAAATGTAGGGACCACCCATGAATTGCTTGAATTCAACCTTAAAATTAGGGTGTAGGGTCCCATATTTTTTATTTCTTGATCGGGTAAAATACCCAAAAGTAGTTCGGGTATTGTAGCAAAGTTGTTCCTTGTATTAGCAAGTTATGACACTGGATATGTAGAATATGAACCTTGAATTTTGTTTGTTAAACTGTCAAACTCATTCCAGTAAATAAAACTAGTTTTATGTTAACTAGTCAATTCATGTGCTGACCAATACATAAGAATTAGCTAGTTTTATTTAATTTTCATGCACCGGATTTAGACAAATGTACTAAAACTAACTTGCTAAGGCCTGAAAATGTATTCATGAACCAAGACAAATGTACTGAACCTAGCTAGTGATTGATGCAATTTGTAAGTTGTAACAATTTATGAATTTATAGGCTAGCAACATGCCATTCGGTATAGACAGAAAGTGGATAAGTGAATCTAATCAAAGATCTCCATACTATATTGATGGGGTGAACATGTTTATTTGTTTGGTTGAAGAAAATAGTGGTAAGAAAGGAGTGTATTCATGCTCTTGCAATCAGTGCCAAAATATGAAGAAGTTCAAATTTGATGAAATTCATTTTCATTTTCTTAGATGGGGTTTTATCCAATCATATAACATGTAGTATTTTCATGGAGAAAAAAGGGTGGAGATGGGAAAACAGTAACCACTTAGTAATGCCACAAGTACTGATAAGGCTGAACATATTGTGATGGAAGATCTAGTTAATGATGCATATAGATTTCATGATTTTCAACCTGAAAATCATTTGTTTGATCATGCTAATGTTGGAGAGTAGTGTACGGATGATGGCAATTGGCAGGCCAATGAAAGTAAGAAGTATACACCACTTTATGAAAGCGCAAAAGAGCCACTGTATCCTTCATGTCCAAAAGGGATAACAAAGTTGTATGCCATTGTGAAACTGAATAGCTTGAAGACACAATACAACTTCTCAAATAATGGTATGACTACACTACTAGAAGTAATGAATGAGTTACTCCCCGAAGGTAACACGTTGTCGATAAAATACCACGATGTGAATAAGTTTATTAAGAAAGTTGAGATGAATTACCAAATTTACGACGCATGCATCAATGATTGCATGTTGTACTGGAAAGATGATGCGAATAGAAATTCTTATACAAATTGCAATGAGCCAAGATATAGGACATCTTTTAACGACGAGAGAAAAGGAACCAGAGTAGCACGAAAGACATTAAGACATTTTCCATTAATTTCTAGATTGAAGAGATTGTATACTGTACCATGAATAACAGATGCAATGACCTGGCATGGTCGTGTCAAGTCTGATCTAAACATAATGCGTCATCCATAAGACACTTCCCAATGGAAAGTCGTGGATTCTTTTGACAAAACATTCGCAGTCAAGCCACGAAATGTCACACTTGGAATAGCAAGAGATGGTTTCTATCCGAATGCTTCTCTTACTAACCCTTATAGTTGTTGGACAGTAATTATAGTATCGTATAATCTTCCTTCGTCTCTGTGCATGAAACATGAGTTTTCAATGTTAACACTTTTGATTTCTGGGCCCAAACAACCGGGGAAGGATATTGATGTTTTTTTAGAGCCGCTGGTAGATGAGTTAAAGCAGTTATGGGAAGAAGTTGTTACATATGATTCATCAAATAAATCCGAGTTTACAATGAGAGCTATGGTGTTTTGGGCGATCCATGATCACCCTGCTCTTCGGACTTTATCGGGATGTACCACTCACGGTTACTTTGCATGCCTCGCTTGTGGGAAAACACTTGTTCTTATCATCTTCCTAAAAGTAAATAAGATGTGTTTTATGGGACATCGAATGTATCTTCCTAACGGACATAGATTTCGTTACGACAAGACAAATTTCAATAATGAACAAGAACCTAGTCGTCCTAAAAGGCCATTGAATGGGTTTGAAATTGAAAAGAGAGTAGCGAATGTCAAAACGAAAATCGGTAAACACAAAGAAGAAGTTGGTCGAAAAAGTAAAAATTCGGTCGTTGAAGAAGGTGACAATGTTTCTGCTTGGTGTAGGAGGTCTATCTTTTTTGATTTACCATATTGGAAAGCAAATATGATTCAACATAATATTGATGTTATGCATACGGAGAAGAATGTCGCAGAGCATCTCATCAGCACCATTATGGACCATGAAGAGAAGTCAAAAGATGGCATCAATGCACGCAAGGATATGAAAACCATGGCTATAAAACAAAAGTTGTGGGTGATGGTAGATCCCGAAACCAAAAAAACAATCATACCAATGGCAAATTTCACCTTGAGCAAAGAATAAAAGATAAGATTTTGCACCATATTGAAATATTTGAAAGTACCCAAAAAATTCTCCTCTAACTTCTGCAACAACATGAGCATCAATCCTCTAGAACTAAGAAATGTGAAGTCACATGATTACCACATCATAATGCAACATTTGCTTCCGGTATTGCTTCAACATACTTATACACAACATAAGGATCTACGAAATGCTATTCATCATATTAGTCTATTCTTTAATATTTTGTGCTCAAAGGTGATCAATAGGGAATACCTTATAAAAGCAAAGGCTATGTTGATGGAAGCAATGTGTGTTTTTGAAAAACATTTTCCACTTGCATTTTTTGATATCAGTATCCATGTTATGGTTCATTTAGCCGGTCAAGCATTGGTTGATGGCCCTGTCAGATATAGATGGATGTATCCTTTTGAACGGTAAATAAGTAATTTCAGTTATGTACATTATTATTTGGTATAAATGCCTATTGTGTGCAAGTTATAATTGATCAAAATCATAGGTTGATGAAAACAAATAAAGGGTATGTGCACAACAAAAGATACATTGAAGGGTGTATTGCAGAAGGATATATCATACAAGAAGTTATCCTTTGTAGCATGGAATATATCCCAAATGGAGGTTATGACATCTATAAACATACCCGCAAAGCATTTTTAGAAGAGAATGATGAGTTTGCTGGTGAGATACCTTTGGATAATGGTAGAGATATAACATTAACTCAAGTGCAATTCGAACAAGTGTGTAGATGGGTCATAAATAAGTATGATGGATTGGATCCATGGAAGAAGTAAGTTCATGAAGTAGTTTTCAAATTTCCATTTTTAATTCAATTTATATATTCATTTTGATATGTGTTATCTACGCATAGAAGGTACAACTCCTATGTGAAAAGCACTAAATTTCAACCATGAGGCAGAGGTACAACTATCGAAGTTGTTAAACCTTTTATTATATGGCTACGTAATGAGGTATTACGTCATCTAAAGTATTCACGTTTTTAAGTTTGCAATACACCATCGTGAACATGCTTGATTTTTCTTCTTGTTTTTTATGTAGTTGTTGAATTGCAGCGATGTAGACCCAACTCTTTGGCGGCTAATACACAGGCCGAAGTTCATGGCGCTTAGTTATACGAAGTACCAAGGGAATGGGTTTTTATTTTCCATGAAAATGTAAGAAGACCATATGGTAACACAAGACAATGGTGTATGCATGAGAGCAATTACAAAATTTAGAGCGAGTGGCAAAGATAAAAATTATAAGGAAGCAGAAACAACGTATTACAGAGTCATTCAGCAGATACTTGAGTTGGATTACATTGATTTCAAACAAACAGTTTTTTTATTGCGATTGGGTAAAAATCAAGGATAAGATCAATGGTTGCAAAATAGATCCCGCTTCAAACCTGATCATGGTTAATTTAGGAAATTTAAAGAATAGGGACAACGTGAATGATGAGCCATTTATTCTTGCATCAAAAGTGAGCCCAGTGTTCTACTCAAAAGACTTAGAAAATGACGGCTGGTCTGTTGTTTTGCATACACCAAAACAGTTGACTACAAATATGGATGACATTGAGTCTCCTACCGTCTATCAGTCAAATTTTGAAGACAATGAAAAACTAGAAGATCTAACCAAAATCATGTGTTAACCTATGAATTTTTGAACGCTTTTTTTTACTAAGGAATCATATGTATTTGGAATGTCACGACTTACACTTTCTGATCGCAATCCATTATGCTTTTATTATTACTTTTAACTATTTTATAGTGAGTAAGACTTATGAATTGTTGAGTGAAAATGCATTAGAGAACACGATCAGTAACAAATGTGAATAATATTCTTATTCATGGTGTTTGTCATGATTTTTAATGTTGCTTCTATTTCACAGGAAAATACATTGCAAGATCCCACATCATCACATGCTTCGTGTTCGAAAGATCAACAAGTTGAACAAAACCTACTTGGTATTCCAGTCTCAAAAACTGCTCCAAAAATCGCTACTACGCTTGGTAAACTAGTACGATCTTATGTGCCGATCTCTTACACGGGTTGGGATAAAATACCAAAACATATAAGGACGACATTTGGAACCAGTTGATGGTAAATTTGTGAAAAATAGCATGCAAATGTTACAGTTTATTTTTATAGTCTCTGACTCTTAATTTTTGCAGAAAATGTATATGATTGAGCCGCTTTCAAAGGAAATGTTTTCAAAAAGAATGGCCGAGGCATTTAGGAGACACAAGAAAAACTAGAGAGCAACTTATTATGACACTTTCGACAATGACGAAGAACGGATGAAAAATTGTCCACCTACAATTGCTCAAGATGATTGGAACGAGTTCATAAAGAATGAAGCTGTAACAACCCGGAATTTTGGAACCAATTTAAAAAAAAATTATTTTAGAATTTTTAATGGATTTTGAATATTTAAAATAATTTATTTTGAATAATAATGATTAAAAATTTATTTAAATCAAAGTTGGAAAGAATATATTTATTTTAAGTACAAAAGGAATTAGAAACAACGCGACAATTTGAAAATTTAAATTCGAACTTTGACTGAATGTACAGGATTCAAAATAAATCGGATTTCAGTAAAACCAAAAATATTTAAATCTGTTTAATTATATCTTTCTAGCGGATCTGAAAAATTGAAATTTCATAGTGGGAATAAAAAGTAATGGCCAGTTAAATATTCAGAAAGGTCACTATATAATATATATATATATATATATATATTATATATATAACCTTTAAAAATAACCATTTTTGCAAACGACCTCTGTTTTCAATGAAATCACTTCTTTTGGATCCAGAATGTCAAATTATTGCAAGATTTCAATTTTCATAATTATTGGAATTAATATGTGAGAGTGGCAAAAGAAAACGTGTTTTGTTAATTTTAGTCAAATTGGATCGACCAGAAAATGGTCATTTTTCAAACGGTCTCCAAATTTGATGAAATTAATTTTGTTAGGACCATATCGTCAAAACATAGTTAGATTTAATTTTCGGGAATTTCTGGAGTCTGTATGTGACCCCGGTAAATTTAAATGTACGACCAAGTTAAATAATTAAATGATTTATATTTAAATTTGAAGAAAACAAGATGAAAATGATCGAATGGGCTAACGAGACCTATCCCATTGTATTTTGAATTGGGGTAATTAGCTAGGGGGACAGTCGTTAGGTCTCGTTTGGAGTTCGACGCAAAACTTCATATTTAAAAGAGAATTAATTAAATATTATTATTATTTAAATCATATAAATATCACATGATGTGCCCTAACCCTAGCCTTATTATCAGTGCCGCCATCTTCAAGTGTCAATGGCTCGAAATGTCCAAATTTAATTTGCTAATTACATCCAAATTACACAAGATAAAATCATGAAATCAAAAGAGAAGTTAAAGAGTTTTGTGTGCTCTTCGAATGGATGCGGCTATGATCGAGTTCTGATCATCGTTGTGGATAAAACTGGGTTCTAAATGGGTGGCATTCGTAACAGGATATGGGCCGCCTATGGGTTTCGAATGGGGTGTGATTCTAGCAGCTGGTGGAGTGAAGAACGGCAGTTCATGTGACATCATCTAATCGAAGTCTGGTGAACGGAAATGGGGTGCGATGATGACGAAATTGGATGGAGCGTGGGTTCGTTTATTTGGCAGAAGGAGGAACGTGATAAGGAAGAAACACAGAGGCCTTAGATTTGAGAATCAATAGTAAAGAAAAATAATTAGTTTAATTATTAATTTAATTATCTAAATAATTAAATAAATGTTTATAACCTCATATCTTTTGCAAACAGCGACGAAATTGAACGAAACGACTTCCGTTGGAATCATATCGACGACCACTACAACATGGGGTAGACCAGAACTAAAATGGAGCGATCTGAAATTTCTTGAATAAATTAAACAAGTGGTTTAATTTGATTAAATCAATTGTTAATAATGATTTCTATCCGGTCAAGGTGAGAACTCTCTCATTAAAATTTTCTTGTATAGTTATTTATATAAACTGCCAAGATTTTTATTCGTGTTTAATCATCACAAATATTTGTTCGTTAAAAAAATAATTTTTAGCTTATAGGTGTGATTTCTTTTTAAGTAATTAATTTTTTTTGCAAATAAGCTGTTCAATTCAGTTTGTTGTTATACACGATTTGATTTGGGTTAATTGATGCTATTATGATGATATGTTGATTTGATGGAATATTTTTGTTAAATTAGAATTGACAAAATAAAAATAACATTTTTATTTATTATGTTGAAATTAGAATTGTAAACAAATAAAAATATCATTTTTATTTCTTATGTTGAAATTAGAATTGTAAACGAACAAAAATATCATTTTATTTTGCTAGGTTAAAAGTAGATTTGTATGCAAACAAGAATATCATTTTCAATTGTCATGTTAAAAATAGATCTGCATACAAATAAAAGAATATCATTTGCATTTGTTTTGGTTAAACATTGAATTTATATACAAATGGAAGTAGATGTTTTTATTTGTCATTGTAAATATGGAAATTGTATGCAAATAAAAATATTCATTTTTATTTGGCATGTTGAATATTGAAATTTTATACAAATGAAAAAAATTTCTTTTTGTTTTGTCACTAGGATTATAAACATGTACATATGACAAAATTGTTTTTTAATTTTGTCATTAGAATTAGAAAATATGTCATTTAGTTAGAACATATTTTGTAAATAAAAATGTCATTTTGTTAGAAAATGTTATGTTGAAATAAAAATGTCATTTTGTTAGAAAATGTTATGTTGAAATAAAAATGTCATTTTGTTAGAAAATGTTATGTTAAAATAAATATGTCGTTTTGTTAGAAAATTTTAGTTAAAATAAATATGTCATTTTGTTAGAAAATGTTATGTTAAAATAAATATGTCATTTTGTTAGAATAATGTTTTGATTAATAAAAATGTTGTGTATTTAGAATAATTTTTTGTGAAATAAAAATGTCACTTTTATCATGTTGGAGAAGAATAAAAATAATTACTTATTAAATATATGTTTTGTTGAAATTAAATTATAAATACTTATTTATAATTTGAACAGTGAAAATTTGTTAAATAAAAATAATCCAAACTGAATTAGAATTGGTTAAATTTATTAACCAATGATTTATTTATGTAAACTGTTGTTGTTTGAAAACGCCACACGGGTATTGGGATGATATTTGACATATATTAGTTCCAATATTTAGTTATATGTCAATCGATGGATTGACAGTTTGTGATGAGCGTTACTTAGTTAATTTAATGCTCACATAATTTTAAAATTCACTCTGGTTGTAAATGAATTGTTGAATGATTATTTATCATTATTGTTAAATACATGCGATGTATGAAAATCCATATAACTGAAATTAAATGGTAATTGACTGTGTTGCATTCCGATTCAGAATATTTTAAGATAAAGAATATTTTGAAATAAAGAATATGCAGAAATAAATAATCTTTTAAAATAAAGAATATTTTAAAATAACGAATATTTTAAAATAAATTTAGTGAAGAATAAAATTATGATTTTGATGTCCGAATTTGGATGGACACAAAAATATAAAAATATGAAGTCGGGTTAAGTATAAAAACGCCATTTTTAACCCGAACGGGTTTATCAATCGATTTTATTCATTTTATAATGAATATAAAAAAGAAATGATTTCAAAATCTAATATTTTGAAAATATTAATATTTTAATATGATAAAGATATAAAATACTCAATTTTGATTTAAAATTGAAAATGAAGTTGGAATCATTTTAAAATAAATATATAAACGATTTATAAAATATGACTTAAATGGAAATCAACGAAATATATAAATATATAAATATATATATATATATATATATATATATATATATATATATATATATATATATAATGGCCTGAATAGAACGCACCGCGCAGCGACCGTTCGTGAATTTCGACCTTTAACTTCAAATTGATGTAGTGGGAGATCCGATCGTCGGATTTTTCTAAAACTGGAACCGTTGGGTTCGTATCGAAAAGAGCTTTTGTAACACCTCTCTCAAAAAGCTAACACAAAGATCTTTTAGCACAGTGGTTAGTGCGTGGTGTTGCTTTACGGGAGGTCGGGGGTTCGAGACCCACGGTTGTCACATTTGGTATCAGAGCCTATGCCCAGTTGGAATTGTGTGTGCAATGCTGCGGATGTCGGTCGGTGTGGTATCGATGCGGGCTACATGCACAACGCATGGGTGGTGAGTGATATGAGCCAACGAGGACGTTGGGCTCTTTAAGGGGAGTAGTCTGTAACACCTCTCTCGAAAAGCTAACACAAAGTTCTTTTAGCATAGTGGTTAGTGCGTGGTGTTGCTTTACGGGAGGTCGGGGGTTCGAGACCCACGGTTGTCACAGCTTTACAATGAATATAAGAGTTTTGAAATCTAACAGTTGGATTTGGAATTATGTCCAAATCAAATTTGGAAAAAGTCGCTATGGATGCAGTTTGGTGGCCGTTATTAGAAACCGACTGTACGGGCCTTGATAAAATAATTAAAAATATTGAAAAATTATATAAATTCATAATAAATGATTTGGAAATATTTTGGATTAAAAATTCCATGTTTGAAAAGATAAAAACATATTTTTATCGAAATGAACTAGTTATTAACTAGAATAATAATCCAATGATTTTGAATAAATAAATTGGATTTTGGGTTTGCCGAGAATGGTGTCTTCAATAACACTATTCTTAAACCCAGCTGAGAAAAGAATAAATATTTTAATTATGATTATTATAGTTTCCAATTATATTTAGTAAGTGGAATTAAACGAAATGTGAATTGGGTTTATCGTGAACTGTGTTTTAAATGACATTTGTTGTTTAACCCAATTAACAATGAAGATATAATTTGGAATTTATAAATCTTTTTATTTAGATTTAATGGAATTTTTTCCAAAATAAAGTTTTCCAATTTAATATATTAGGAATTGAATGAAATTCGATTTAATAATAATCGAGACGAGCTTCTGTAAAAGAAGACCATTATTATATATGGAATTTAAAAGGCTTTTCCGTTATTCCATTTATATTATTAGTTTGATACGGAAATTTATATCGATTATATATTGATTTGATTTCTATGAAAATTCGATATTTAATGGAATACGATTTTGGGTTTATCGCAAACTGTGTTTTAAATGACATTTGTTCTTTAACCTAGTTGAAGGTAAGATTAATTTCTTAAATTTGAATAATCATTAAATAGTGATTTTTGAGATTAAAACCAAACTAGAGTTTTGATGAATCTTTAATTAGATTAAAAACAGAAAGAGATAATTGAATTTATCGAATTCATAAAATCAAATCTTTTGAATTGATATCTAAATGAAGTTTTAAGGATAAATTCAAAAGAATTTATCTTTGATAAAATTAATGGGAACCTTTCCCTAATAATGTGAATATTTATTTAAAAGAATATTCTGAATTGGAATGAGGCGTATGATGTGTTTATATAGCACTTAATTATTGATTATAAAACACGCGAGTTATTCGGAAAGACCGGGTTTAACTCATTCTAAATAATTTCTACGACAATCAAAAGTCGAAGATGAAGATGATGGTTGAAGACCGGAGATCTTCACATCATTTGGATGATTACTGATGTCTTGATTGGGAGGCATCCCAAGACAAGGTAATAAGTGGTGATCGTCCAGACCTACTTGGAAATTGACGGATATGCGAGAACCTCTCTCCTGTATTGGACATATGGGACGACGAATAAGGTGTCCCCAGTTTCGTTCAGACCCAGAATGAACTTGTAAATGGATGTACGTATGACATTGGATTTTATTCCATGATGATTGATTTCTATTAAATATATATCTGTTTGGAGGCGGAGAATTTATTCTCTTGCTTAACACTGTTCTCTAAGACGTACAAGCACAGAGGTTATATATTGGTAGACATCAGTCACATGGCGTGAATTGTCAGTGTGGCATGCCAAGATGCAAATGATCAAGGCTTATTGTTGAAAAGCAGAGCCTTGTGATTGGATATCAAAGAACAACTTTAATTGGCATAGCTTTGTGTATAGCGTTACTTCGTGAGCCTCACATCGCGGTATGAACTAGAAACGGGAGTAGGACCCCAGGGAGGACATGCGTTTCTTTCTAGCTCGAAGTTGTGTCATGGTATGGAGCCCAGACATTTTTACTTATGTGGATAATGGAAAGCGAGGTACCTCGGATTTGCGTCCCTTGTGGCTCTCGATTTACGCTCCATAGGGCGGGGAAACATATTGTTCAGGGATAACCAATCCACTAACATATGTGTGGACCAGCCCTGGCGCTCCTAAGGGATTGACTTAGTACTTGCCCTGAGGCTCAGGCTAGAGAGTCTCGAATTCGGTAAGGATGATCCCTTTCCTTGGTTCATGATGGAAATCCAACTTCCAATACAACATGTTCTGTTTTGATGGTAAACCTATATATGGTGACATATTATATGGTAGCTATGTCGTCTATGATTGATACATTATGATTGAAATTGTTTTTGAAACATATAGACACTAATAACAATATCAAATTTGATTTATACGTATCAAGCATATTTGGCCATTATAAGGTACAACCCTATCCTCCGGTTTGCGTTGCATTGTGTGTTGGGACCTGAGTCTTATAATGACTTAATTTTTCTAAAAAGCATTGTGTTGTTTAAAAGATTTACTTTATTATTGCACTGGCAATCCAATGGAGTAAACTCGTTTTGCATTAGCGGCGTGGTCCTGTGATTAGCCTTATTACTAAATAGGTTAAGTAAGATTTTTCATACCAGTCCCATGAATGACTCGTAGTTTTTTTCACATGCAAACTCGGGTGCCCATATTTTCCGCACGGGCAGTCGCGTGGCTTATTTTGCATATATTTATTTATTGAGCAGGATTCTGGATCGAAGCTTAAAGTTGTGTCCAGAGCAATGATAGTCTTTCGCTGTGTTATTTATTTCCGCTGCATTGTATTAAATTTGTTATAAATTAATCTTTCGTTGTTGTATTATTATATTCGATGTACTTTGATATTCTGTACTCTGATGTAACATTATTGTAATGTTCATAAAAGTCTTCTCTTATTTTTTTCTGATGTGTTGTATGCCCAAAGTTAGCGTATGCGGGTTTTGAACGGACTTGGTCGATTTATCGATCGATTAGGTCCGAGCGAAATCCGTATCATTACAGTTGGTATCAGAGCATTGGTTAACTCAAATCTTTGGGGTACAACTCGTTAGAACTGAAAAAAAGACTCATCAGAGGTAGGATATGAAATATCCTATAAAAGAATACTCATTAGAGATAGCATCAGTAGCATCCTAGAATGAGGAACTCGTTAGAGATAGGGTCAGTAATGCCCTAGAATGAGTTGAGAGTGACAAGTTAATAATTAACGTATTTTTGATTATATATATAATTCGATATTAGAAAATATGTTTTTTGAATATATAAAAGTTATATATATTTGAAAAATTAAACAACTAATTGATTAATGATAGTGTTTTTTGATTATTGGTACAACTAATAAAATTATTGAAACCAATAAAAGAATAAAAGTTGTGTTGGTTAATTAAACAACTTTCAGCTTCGTTCCTTTTCGAGGACGAAAAGATTTTAAGTGGGGGAGATTGTAACAACCCAGAATTTAGAAACCAATTTAAAATTTTTATTTTAGAAATTTTAATGGATTTTGAATATTTAAAATAATTTATTTTAAATAATAACGATTAAAAATTTATTTAAATCGAAGTTGGAATGAATATATATATTTTAATTATAAAATGAGTTAGAAATAGCGCGGTAGTTTGAAAATTTAAATTCGAACTTTGACTGAATGTACATGATTCAAAATAAATCGGATTTCAGTAAAACCAAAAATATTTAAATCTGTTTAATTATATCTTTCTAACGTATCCGAAAAATTGAAATTTCATGGCGGGAATAAAAAGTTATGGCCAGTTAAATATTCCAAAAAGTCGCTTTAGAATTTATATATATTTTAATATAATATATAGCCTTTAAAAATAACCATTTTTGCGAACGACGTCCGTTTTCCTTTTGTTGGATCCGGAATGTCAAATTATTACAAGATTTCAATTTTCATAATTTTTGGAATTAATATGTGAGTGTGGCAAAAGAAAACGTGTTTTGTCAATTTCAGTCAAATTGGATCGACCAGAAAGTGGCCATTTTTCAAACAGTCTCCAAATTCGACGAAATTAATTTTGTTTAGACCGCATCGTCAAAACATAACAAGATTTATTTTTCATGAATTTTTGTATGTAGCCCCGGTAAATTGAATGTACAACTAAATTAAATAAGTAAATGATTTATAATTTAATTTGAAGAAACCAAGCTGAAAATGATCAAATGGGCTGATGAAACCTATCCCATTATGTCCAAAATGGGGGTAATTAACTAAGGGCGACAGTCATTGGGTCTCATTTGGAGTTCGACGCAAAACTTCATATTTAAAAGAGAATTTAATTAAATATTATTATTATTTAAATCATATAAATATCACATGTTGTGCCCTAACCCTAGCCTTATTATCAGCACCGCCATCTTCAAGTTTCAATGGCCCGAAATGTCCAAATTTAATTCGCTAATTACATCCAAATTACACAAGATAAAATCATGAAATCAAAAGAGAAGTTAAAGAGTTTTGTGTGCTCCTCGAATGGATGCGGCTGTGATCGAGTTCTAATCATCGTGGTGGCTGAAATTGGGTTCTAAATGGGTGGCGTTCGCAACAGGATATGGGCCGCATAGGGGTTTCAAATGGGGTGTGGTTCTGGCCACTGGTGGAGTGAAGAACGGCGGTTCATGTGGCATCATCCAATCGAGGTCTGCTGAACTGAAATGGGGTGCGATGGTGTGGAAATTAGACGGAGCGTGGGTTCGTTTGTTTAGCAGAACGAAAAACGTGATAAGGAAGAAACGCAGAGGACTTAGATCAGAGAATCAATGGTTAAGTAAAATAATTAGTTTAATTATTAATTTAATTATCTAATTAATGAAATAAATGTTTATAACCTCATATCTTTTGCAAACAGCGACGAAATTGAACGAAACGACTTCCGTTGGAATCATACTGACGACCACTACAACAAGGGATTAACCAGAACTGAAATGGAGCTATCTGGAATTTCTTTAATAAATTAAACGAGTGGTTTAATTTGATTAAATCAATCGTTAATAATGATTTCTATCCAGTCAAGGTGAGAACTCTCTCACTAAAATTTGCTCGTACATTTATTTATATAAACTGCCATGATTTTATCTATGTTTAATCATCAGAATTATTTGCTCGTTAAAAATATAATTTTTAGCTTATAGGTGAGATTTCTTTTTAAATAATTAAAAATTAATTATTATCATGTTTAGAAATTTATGCAAATACGCTGTTCAATTCAGTTTGTTGTTATACACGATTTGATTTGGGTTGATTGATGCTGTTATGATGATATGTTGATTTGATGGAATATTTTTGTTAAATTAGAATTAACAAAATAAAAATACCATTTTATTTATTATGTTGAAATTAGAATTCTAAACAGATAAAAATATCATTTTTATTTGTTATGTTGAAATTAGAATTGTAAACGAACAAAAAAAAATATTTTGTTGGGTTAAAAATAGATTTGTATGTAAATAAGAATATCATTTTCAATTGTCATGTTAAAAATAGATTTGCATACAAATAAAAGAATATCATTTTCATTTGTTATGGTTAAACATTGAATTTATATACAAATAAAAGTAGTCGTTTTTATTTGTCATTGTAAATATGGAAATCGTATGCAAATAAAAATATTCATTTTTATTTGTCTTGTTAAATATTGAAATTTTATACAAATGAAAATATCCCTTTTATTTGTCATGTTTAAAATAGTATTATTGTCAAATAAAAATTTCCGTTTTATTTGTCACTAGAAAACATTGAACATGTTATGCAAATAACACTTCTTTATTTGTCATTTAAACATTGAAACATGTCATGTAAATAAATTATCTTTTTTTTTCACTAGAATTATAAACATGTACATATGACAAAATTGTCTTTTTATTTGTCATCGGAATTAGAAAATATGTTATTTTGTTAGAACATATTTTGTAAATAAAAATGTCATTTTATTAGAAAATGTTATGTTGAAATAAAAATGTCATTTTGTTAGAAAATGTTGTGTTGAAATAAAAATTTCATATTGTTAGAAAATGTTATGTTGAAATAAAAATGTCATTTTGTTTGAAAATGCTATGTTGAAATAAAAATGTCATTTTGTTAGAAAATGTTATGTTAAAATAAATATGTCATTTTAATAGAAAATGTTATGTTAAAATAAATATGCCATTTTGTTAGAAAATGTTATGTTAAAATAATTATGTCATTTTGTTAGAATAATGTTTTGACTAATAAAAATGTCAGTTTTATCATGTTAGACAAGAATAAAAATAATTACTTGTTAAAATATATGTTTTGTTGAAATTAAATTATAAATACTTATTTATAATTTAAACAGTGAAAATTTGTTAAATAGAAAATAATCCAAACTGAATTAGAATTGGTTAAATTTATTAACCAATGATTTATTTATGTAAATCGTTGTTGTTTGAAAACCCCACACGGGTATTGGGATGATATTTGACATACACTAGTCCAAATATTTAGTTATATGTCAATCGATAGATTGACAATCTGTGATGAGCGTTTCTTATTTATTTTAAAGCTCACACAGTTGTAAAATTCACTGTGGTTGTAAATGAATTGTTGAATGATTATTTATCATTATTGTTAAATACATGCAATGTATGAAAATCCATATAACTGAAATTATATGGTAACTAACTGAGTCGCATTCCAATTCAAATTATTTGAAGATAAAAATTATTTTAAAATAAAGAATATTCAGAAATAAAGAATCTTTTAAAATAAAGAATATTTTAAAATACCAAATATTTTAATATAAATTTAGTGAAGAATAAAATTATAATTTGTTGTCCGAATTTGGATGGACACAAAAATATAAAAATATGAAGCCGGGTTAAGTATAAAAACACCATTTTTAACCCGAATGGGTTTATCGATCGATTTTATTCATTTTATAATGAATATAAAATATAAATGACGTCAAAATCTAATATTTTGAAAATATTAATATTTTAATATGATAAAGATATAAAATACTCAATTTTGATTTAAAATTGAAAATGTAGTTGGAATCGTTTTGAAGTAAATATACAAACGATTTATAAAATACGATTTAAATGGAAATCGACAATAAATAAATATATATATTTATTTATATATAATGTTTATAAATATATTTAATGGCCAGAATAGAACGCGCCGCGCGGCGACCGTTCACGAATTTCGACAATTAACTTCAAATTGATGTAACGGGAGATCCGACCTTCGAATTTTTCTGAAACCGGAATCGTTGGGTTCATATCGTCGGATTTTTCTAAAACCGGAACCATTGGGTTCATATCGAAAAGAGCTTTTCAATGAATATAAGATTTTTGAAATCTATCGGTTGGATTTGGAATTACGTCCAAATCAAATTTGGAAAAGGTCACTATGGATGCAGTTCGATGGTCGTTTTTGGAAACCGACTGTACGGGTCTTGATAAAATTAGTAAAAATATGGAAAAATTATGTAAATTCATAATAAATGATTTGGAAAGATTTTGGATGAAAAATTCCATATTTGAAAAGATAAAAATATATTTTTATCGAAATGAACTAGGTACTAACTAGAATAATAATCCAATGTTTTTGAATAAATAAATTGGATTTTGGGTTTGTCATGAATGGTGTCTTCATTAATACTATTCTTAAACCCAGTTGAGAAAAGAATAAATCTTCTAATTAAGATTACTAGAGTTTCCAATTATATTTAGTAAGTGGAATAAAATGAAATGTGAATTGGGTTTATCGTGAACTGTGTTTTAAACGATATCTGTTCTTTAATCTAATTAACAGTGAAGAAATAATTTGGAATTTATAAATCTTTTTATTTAGATTTAATGAAATTTTTTCTGAAATAAAGTTTTCCAATTTAATATATTAGGAATTAAATGGAATTCGATTTAATAATAATCGAGATGAGCTTCTGTAAAAGAAGACCATTATTATATATGGAATTTAAAAGGCTTTGCCATTATTCCATTTATATTATTATTCTGGCACGGAAATTTATATTGATTATATATTGATTTGATTTCTGTGAAAATTCCGTATTTAATGGAATATGATTTTGGGTTTATTGCGAACTGTGTTTTAAATGACATTTGTTCTTTAACCCAGTTGAAGGTAAGATTAATTTCTTAAATTTGAATAATCATTAAATAATTATTTTTGAGATTAAAACCAAACTAGATTTTTGATGAATCTTTAATTAGATTAAAAAGAGAAAGAGATAATTGAATTTATCGAATTCATAAAATCAAATCTTTTGAAATGATATCCAAAGGAAGTTTTAAGGATAAATTGAGAAGAATTTATCTTTGATAAAACTAATGGGAACCTTACCCTAATAATGTGAATATTTATTTAGAAGAATATTCTAAATTGGAATGAGGCGTATGATGTGTTTCTATAGCACTTAATTATTGATTACAAAATACGCGAATTATTCGGAAAGACCGAGTTTAACCAATTCTAAATAATTGCTACGACGACTAAAAGTCGAAGATGAAGACGGTGGTTGAAGACCGGAGATCTTCACATCGTTTTGATGATTACAGATGTCTTGATTGGGAGACATCCCACGACAAGGTAATAAGTGGTGATCGTCCAGACCTACTTGGAGATCGACGGATATGCAAGAACCTCTCTCCTCTATTGGACATATGAGACGAGGAATGAGTCGTCCCCGGTTTCGTTCAGACCCAAACCAGACTTGTAAATGGATGTACGTCTGATATTGGATTTTATTCCGTGATGATTGATTTCTATTAAATATATATTTATTTGGTGGTGGAGAATTTGTTCTCTTACTTGACACCCTTCTCTGAGATGTATGAGCTCAGAGGTTATATATTGGTAGACATCAGTCACATGGCATGAATTGTCAGTGTGGCATGACAAGATGCAAATGATCAAGGTTTATTTTTGAAAATCAGAGCCTTGTGGTTGATGATCAAAGCACAGCTTAATTGGCATAGCTTTGTGTATAGCATTACTTCGTAAGCCTCACACCTCGGTATAAACCAGAAACGGGAGAAGGACCCCAGGGAGGACATGCATTTCTTTCTAGCTAGAAGTAGTGTCATGATATGGAGCTCAAACATTTTTACTTATGTGGATGATGGAAAGCGAGGTATCTCAAATTTGATTCCTTAGTGGCTCTTGATTTACGCCCCATAGGGCGGGAAAACGTATTGTTGGGGAATAACCAATCCACTAACATATGTGTGGACCGACCCTAGCGCTCCTAAGGGATTGACTGAGTACTTGCCCTGAGGCTCAGGCTAGAGAGTCTCGAATTCGGTAAGGACGATCCCTTGCCTTGGTTCATGAGGGAAATCCAACTTCCAATACGACATGTGCGGTTTTGATGGTAAACCTATATATGGAGACATAGTATATGGTAGTCTATGATTGATACATTATGATTGAAATTGTTTTTGAAACATATAGACACCAATAATAATATCAAATTTGATTTATACGTATCTAGTATATTTGGCCATTATAAGGTAAAATTCTATCTTCTGGTTTGCGTTGCATTGTGTGATGGGGCTTGAGTCTTATAATGGCTTCATTTTTCTAAAAAGCATTGCGTTGTTTAAATGATTTACTTTATTATTGCACTGGCAATCCAATGAAGTAAATCCGTTCCGTGTTAGCGGTGTGGTCCTATGATTAGCCTTATTATTAAATAGGTTAAGAAAGATTTCTCGTACCAGTCCCATGACTGACTCATAGTTTGTTTCACTTGCAAACTCTGGTGCCAATATTTTCCACACATGTAGTCGAGTGACTTGTTTTGCAGATATTTATTTATTGAGCAGAATTCTGGATCGAAGCTTAAAGCTGTGTCCAGAGCAATCATAATCTTCCGCTTTGTTATTTGTTTCTACTGTGTTGTATTAAATTTGTTGTAAATTAATCTTCCGCTGTTGTATTATTATATTCGATGTACTCTAATATTCTGTACTCTGATGTAACATTATTGTAATGTTTATAAAAGTCTTTTGTTATTTGTTCTGATGTGTTGCATGCCCAAACTTAGCATATGCGGGTTTTGAACGGTCTTAGTCGATTTGTCGATCCATTAGGTATGAGCGAAATCCGTATTGTTACAGAAGCAATGCCTGAAGCAAGCGGAAGAAGGGCGGCAGGCAAAAAAATAGATCTAGTCTAGGTTATGCCCACCATGCAGGACGTAAAAGTCACGCTAGAGTAGAACACGAATTGCTAAATTATTTGATTATTTTCTTCCAACAGTAGTAAAAAAGCACAATTAAGGGAGAGAATATACATGAAATGAAATATATTGCAGATCGTTGCCAGTCCATATGCAAATATCAACCATCGTCAAATATGGCAGAAGACACACAGGAAAAAAGATGGTAGCATATCAGATGCCACGTCTGCGTACTTCGTAAGTTTTTACTTGTATTATGGTTATTATGGTTAATATCGAGCAGTCTATTGTTTGGACTTTCATTTCTGGCTTTCAGGCTTTCCATAATTGTGATTAATTAGTTTCTCATTACGTTTTCTTCAATACATGTTTTTATTGTTATGGTGCCATTGTCTGGATTGAATTTATTCAATTAGGAGTAACATACTATAGTTACAAGCTATTACAGGTAAAAGTTAGTCTAAATGCATTTAACTTTTATCCCAGGATCAAAATGCCAAATTGAAGGAAAAGATCACCGATAGTGATGAAGAAAAATTGCTTGTTGATGATATCTTATCATAAGTGTTTGGTAAGAATACAAGGGTTAGGAGTTGCGTTGTTGGGAGTATCATACCAAAGATGCATGTTAAGGCTTGTGCAATTGGACAGAAACGATTCAAACATGTTCGTGAAGACAATGATGAGTCAAAAATGAGGGTGGGAAGCTTAGAGGGTATGATGACTGATATGAAGGGTACAACGGGAAATTTGTCTGGAAAAATGGAGGTTATGATCAATATGGTAGGAACTTTGACTGATCAAGGAATTCAGGCACTGTTAACTACGTTGGATAGAGGACACAGTGGTACACACATGAGTGCATCAAAGGGTGTTGCTTCTCCGGTCCAGGATACGACCAATGCAGTGAACATTCAACGATGTGAAATTCTCAACTGTGATCTAGACATAATAGCAACAGGTATTTTATTAATAAAATTAAGCATATTTTATTGCACTCTGAGATAAAGCGAGTGCTTAAAGTATAACGGATACATACTCCAGTTTTCCTATTTTAATAAAATTAAGCATATTTTATTAATACCGTCCTACGAAATTCTCGAATTTATTGCAGCAGGTACTGTCTGTCGAGATCCTTCGTCATTCAGATGCCATGGGATTACTGTACCACCTACACATGAAAAAGTTGTTTTGGACAGTATACTGCTACCAGATGAGAAGACCTCCAAACTGAATCATCAATTCACAGAGATCTTTGATTATGTTGGAGTGGGTGGGTTTGTGTGTCATGTGAAGTCCCTGATTCGCTATCTTTAGACATTGGAGCAGGTATATTTAATTTTACACTTGACTCTTGGTTTACTTATGAAATAAGAATTCCATGACACTTGTGTTTGCATTAGTTTCATGAACTCTCTTTGGTGGCATACACATGCATACGTGAGACAAGATATGTACACACAAACACAAAGCCACGATACTGACCTGACCAGACCTTAACTACCATGACGTAAGCAATAATACATCGGAGTGTTCACTCCGAATATCATGGCTTTGTGTTCCATTTTTGTTACTATGAAAATGTTCTGAATATTATTTGTTAATGATCTACAAATTTATTGATCCGTTGATAATTCATGTGTGTACATTTGCGGTTCATAAGGAATTGTTCCGAATTGTTTGCCTTGATCATGTTGCCCTTGACTATTTGCCCATGTATTTGTTACAACACCAAACAAGCGACAACACGAACCATTCCATGGACAACAAATACATGGGCAAAAAGGTCAGCATGATCAAATACATGTATAACAAGTTATACATGTATTCGACCATATTGACCTATTTACCCATGTATTTGTTGTCTGTGGAATTGTTTCTTGTTGTCGCTTGTTTGGTGTTGTGACTTACATAGCCTATTTCTACTTCCTGAACCAGAACTTTGTTATGACCTTCCATGTAGTTGATCGAAAGTCTGTGGAATTGTTTCTTTGATTAAATTTGCTACTTCCAATAACTAGCTCAGTTTTATTAGATTTTGTAATTAGATGAAACATCTGCGACACTTGCCGTTTAATAATTGTACGACAGTCTATAAATTGTGTTATGAAAATTCTTGTTATGCTTTGTGTATAAATTGTGCTATCTATGCTTTATATAAATTGTGATATGGTCTGTGTTATGGAAAATATGTGTTGTAGTTTCTATTTATATATATATATATATAATATGTATATATATATACACATATACATATATATAATAAGATACGGTGTCTGACATCATAGACACGGTCTAAAACCATTTCTAAAATATATTAAAGCAGCGTCCGTCGTAAATTAGCTATGGTTTATATTCGCATCTAGCTGCCGTTTAGATACGACAATGGGTCGTTTCTTTTTTAACTTTTTATACGTGGGCATGTCAAATTTTAAGTTGGGCACGGCCTATAGCCGTATCTAATAATTAGACACGCCCTTTTTTGATACGGCTTACAGGCATGCCGAATTGCTGTAGATACGACCATTAGCACAACCTAGTTAGCATATATGGTGTAGTGTATATATACGAGATCTAATGAATGTAAGAAAAACATTAAAATCAACAAGTTTATGAGAAGGATTTGAAAGCCAATTAAAGCAAAAGAAAGAAATTCTATAAATCAAAATATTAATATTAACATTATGATTATGAAAAGCGTATTGATTCCTTTCAAACCAAATATACCAGCAAACAATTAAAAAAATTGTATCACATAGATATCTGTTATTAGAATAAAAAAGAAACCTATAAGAATTCCAATAATATTCACAATCAAAGTGGTTAAAGTTAAAGGGAAAATTGAAAAGGTTAAAAACACTAATTAAAATATACTTAGTTATAGAGTAATCTAATTATAAATGGGTTATATCTTCTAAATGATTATTACAAAAATAACAATTTTTATTGATAAATATATTTTTCAGCTTTAATAATTCAACAGTATTAAGTTTACCATGTAAAATGAGCCACATGTGTAATTTTGTTTTAGGAGGACCATTGGCTTTCCAAAGATAATTGAAAACATTATTTTTAACCCTAGTAAAACAAAGAAAATTATACAACGATTTAGAAGAGTAAGAACAACTTTTATTCAACATCAACAATAAACACCTTTCTGATTATCAAACTTATATAAATCAAGTCTAGTACAAAGTAAGGCTAATTGTTTAAGAGTAAAACCTACAAGAGTACGGTTGAAACTAAAATTCCAAGGAAAACCTTGATCTTTATTGAAAATGTCCAAAATCAAAGCCCTTTTAAAATTACAAATATCATATAATTCTTTAAACTCGATTTTTATGGGAATAGCAAAAATCCAACAATCATCCTAGAATTAAACATTATTACCAGATTGTACAATATAGCTAACACCTGTCTTATAGACTTCAAATTAATGAACTATAGATGTAATGGCCTGCAAATCTGTACCATCTGAGTTGACTACATACATCATACGTCCAAACCAAATATCACAGAAATACGAATCATTTTTTTAGAAGAAAAACGTAGAAGAAGAACAGAAATAACAACACAGAATCTCACATCGCAGCGGAACAAAATAAAATATGTCATAACTTTTAAAATACAAAATTTTAACTGTAGAACATACAATTATCAGAGTACAACACTTACAACACAGCGGCAATAATAATACTATATATCTAACCCTGAAGCCTCCTACTCGAAGCTCCTTTAAATAGATCTGTAAAATCCTGAACTATTTAACTACCCATACAAATTTGGGCACCCAAGAATTTAAGTAAAACAAAACAAAATAAACTCTGGGTCAGTCATGGGACTAGTATGAGTAAACAATTTAAAAACAGTTTGAGAAAATAAACGATATCTCATAAGACCACGCCGTATAACATGGAACAGGTTTTTCCCTTATAATAGTGTCTAAATAAAATAAATAAAAATCTAGTGGAACACTTTCATCTCACGCTCCACATACATAATATACAATCAAACCATGACCACTTATTGGGTAATGAATTTCAACTATGAAAAGGTATGGAACCACCTTCCGATAGTGCGTCTCTAGAGGAGAATACACTGGGTTCAACAAGAACATCTTGTATGCCGACCACACATGACCGACCACTCATTTCGCTTGAGTGTATCGAATGTATATCACCAACGGTTGGGATCAGCAACCGTTTTCCCGAATGGGACAACATCGAATAGAATAACGAGTGAAATAAAATTCTCTAGATAGGTGGTAATACACCCTAATTGTGAGCTACCCACTTAGCCATGTTGCCTGCCCCATTTTTGTCATTTCCCGGTTGTTGAGGCCTGAGGCACGATTACTAACCATACACTGATAACACAATCACTTTGAATACCACACTGTCATATCAGTTAATAACTAGTTGATTTGCAAAAATATAATCTAGATATTATGCTAAGAGAATAAATTCTCCGCCACCATATATATTTATACAAACCAATGTATGCGATCATTGGAAATACTCTATCAGACATTTGTCCATAAGCGTTCGTTCTCGGATTGAACAAAACTGAAAGTACAATTTCCATTAGTCCATCTTAGGCAATTTCTACCTAAGATAAATAGAAAATCCCTTGCACTTTACTCCTTCGATTATCGTCACGTAATCTGATTTGCAACCCTACTACCAATATGGAGTCGTTATCGGATAATAATCCAACCGGTCTCTCCATATTGACAACGATATTGGCAAATACTTCGACAGTCGGTTAGTTAACTATCGAAGAAAAACAAACATCCATTCAAAGCATCAAACAATCACTGGGCCTCTTAATTAATATTTCATTAATTAAATTACTTCTCCATTTCCTTATCAATATCTGTTAACCAAATATTTTCAATAATCATCTTGGCCTCTTACGCTATTTGGAAAAAAAATCCCTATATCGCCTTATTTTATTTTCTATACTTAGAAAATATCTTCTATTTCTAATTAGAAAATATTCCAATTACTTATCTCTTTCCCGAGCTTAGTTATTTTTATACTTAGAAAATATTTATTATACTTCCAAAATTCCACTTACTTGTGTTAAAACGAATGTTGTGTAAAACATCGTTATAACAACCCAAAATACTGCATTCAACCTAATCATATTCAAACATTTATCTTTGATACTGAATCTTGTTATTTATCGGTTTAAATTGAAATCAATCAACTTGGGGTATAACTATCTCTCAGACCTTGACTAAATAACATTCTTAACTTCAAAACGGATAAGACTGCTTATCTCGAATAATTAATATCATAAAAACCAATTATTCATTTTAAAAACATATATACGATTACCAGATTTAACTATAGATTTCCTTTTTGTTTGTAATATTCTATTTTTAAGTTCGTTTCCTCAATGAATGTTGTATTTATCGATATATTGATTTCTAGTTATCGAATTTCTAAAAATTATTCTAACTCCTTAAATTTTTGAAAAATTTCGCTAGCACCTCCTTTGCACTGGTTAATATTTCAAACCTCAACTCGCCTCTCTAGGCCCTTTCCATTCTAAAAGGAAAATAAAAAGCCAAGCGGCTTGCCGATTTGGCACATAAAATCTCATATGGAATTTAAACATATACCTTTTTGTCGGGCACTTAAATTATAATCTTCTTAAACTTCATTCCATACCTGTCTAACCCATATACATCTATCCCCAGTTTATTCCATCTCAATCCGATCATTTAATCTTTAATTAGCTCTTTTGCCTATTTCACTTTTTATTTGAACATATCATGTTCAAATATATTTTTAACCTGCTTATAATAAATCAAATTCCATTTTTTTATTCAGGTTTTATATTCGGTTTCGAATATAAATTTTCAAATCACATTCATTTATCCAACGCCCAATTTCGATTCAAAACTTGATTAACTAATTATTCTTCAAATTAGTTATTCCTATTCAATAATTAAAAATCTGATTTTTGCTTCAAAAATCATTTCGTTTACACAACCTGAGTTCTTATTTATTTTACAACTCAAATCTAAATTTTTAAATTTAAAATCCATCTTTTATTAACTTAAAATACTTAGATTTTAATTAATAAACCGTTATGGTTTTATAATGGTTATGGCGCTGCTTTCTAAAAATTTTATTTTGACATAACTCAAAATCTATTCGACGAAATCCAAATTTTTCTCTTCTATTAGAAAACTATTATAAAATCGGTCCTGGTGATTTTTGTTTCAAAGAATTCCGACTTAAATTGAGTTCTGTATACTCAATTGAAGTTCAAAACGCCAAATTACGAACTACCATGCCGCGGCAAGTTCATTTTAATTATATTTAAATATAAAGGCTAAAAATCATTTATTTAAAAAATTCAAACTCCATTATTTAATATTTAAGTATAAATTAAACTGGTTTTCTAAATCTAATTTAAACAATTCCAAGTTTCCTAAATCATCAATTATTCCCTTCAATATTTAACTTAGTTATAACATCAATTACAACTTGAATTCTATATTACTTCCAATTTATTTTGGAAACAAATTATTTTATGTAATTCGATAAAACCGAATTCCAGAAATACATCCTTTGGATCTATTTCCATCCAGTTTATATCTCGAGTCCTAAAATAAAATCTATCGTTCTCTTCTCAAAAAGATTTCTGATTTCCCTATCATATTTGAATTTAAACATTTCAATTATCTAATGATAATTACTTTGCTATATTTATAAACATTGTTTATGAATTTAACTTCCTTGTTTATATATTAAAACAAGCTCCATTTAAAAATCAATTTAAAACCCAAATCTTATTTGAAATATTTTATTTATTATAACTTGTATATAATATATAATCTATTTTCATATTTTATTTCTGTTTCTATTTAACACAATTTAAATATCCTTTTTGGATATAATTTATTCTTTTAAATTCAATAAAGTCGAATTCTAACTATAAATCCATTGGGATTTATTTTAATTTATATTCTGAACATCAGAATAGATTTCCTTATTTCCCTTTTTTAAAACGGTTCCCAATTCTCATTTTAAATTCATATTTGAATTTAAATATTTAAATTATCCAGTGATAATTTTTCACCTTTCTTTATAAACATCATTTATTTTACTTGTTTATATTTTTAAACAAGTTTTGATTTCAAATTCATTTTTGAAATTAAATTTCTACTTTAGAAAAATAAATTTCCCCTTTCTAAATTCACATCTGAATTTACATTTTTCCAAATTATCTAAATGATACTTTTCCCATTTCATTTATAAACACCATTTATAAATTCACTTCAATTCCCCTTCATTATTCAATTTATAAACATCGTTTATAATTTTCAATACTTGTTTTGTTTATTCAAAACAAGTTAATATTTCTCAGTCCATTCAAAATTCAAATTCTATTTTAGAAAAAATAGATTTTTCCATTTTAAATCTCAAAACCCAATTTTTGATATTTTTAAAAATCACCATTTAGGTCCAGTGATATTTTAAACACCCAAAACAACCAATTATAAATGACAGGTTTTCTAACACATCATATACGATACTATATTTGAAAAACAAACAAATAATAATATTTTTGAGGAATCCAGTTGGATCCCTCCAACCTGTTTTCCTACATCCACAGACAACCAACATAAATAATACCCATCCTGCTTCGAGGCAAGATATCGCGGTATAAAAGGTCATCCACTATCATAGCGTGGGGTCCATAGGTTCATCTGCGAATGATATTGTGGGCATCCGCTAATGGTACTGCGGGAATCCAACCACCAATATATATATATATATATATATATATATAGTAGCCGCAAACACCAAGCCTAATTAACTAATATTTTTAATAATAGCCACAGTAATATTTTAATGCAAATAAACAACCATCAAATAATTTTTAACAACTAAAAAGTAATTCTAAATAATAAATGAGTGAGATTTACTCACAATGGTTTTTATCGCGATCTATTCCAATTTATTTTCATTGCGTAGATGATGACAACACGAATTCAATATGACCATCTCGTCTACTTGAATCTTAATCGACTGTAAATTCCTTCTCCATTGTGAAAAAAACCTGTTTTCCCTTTCGTGTACTCGAACATCATAACCACAACCCTTATACCACCTAAACCACCATCTATAACAACTTCAAACTTATCGCATTGCTTTTATAACTCCTTTTCAAAGACATGTTTCCGGAACCCTCCTCCTATAACATCCATTCACTAGCCCAGAACGATGCAACATCTTCTTGGCCATCCCTTCCCGACATAGCCAGCTCCGGCAATCACACAAAAACACACTGCCTTAAAAAGAGTCCATGCTGCATCGGGACCGAACAACAAAGGCAATGTCGCACTTCATAATTTGGCTATAAGATTTCATCTTCTCTATCACTGTACCCTTCCCATTATTGATAATCTCCCATGTTCGAAAATCCTCACCCCATTTCCAAATTGTGACATACTCGCTGCCTCAACTTGCGTCTTCTGTCTAACTCCAGGAAGTCGCGAGAGCTACTGCTAATCGTTCGGAACATTTTACCAAGAAATCTCACCCCACTCCCTAACCAGAACTGCATTGCCTCCTAATTTCCAAAGTTGACTTTGAAATGTGCTAAATCCGACCATGACAACGTCCACTGTGAACCCTAGCTCATTTTGAAAGCTTCGAACGCTCCAGTAACTTTGCACCATTTAATCCTTATGGTAATGAAAGTCGAAGTCCTTCTGATTGCGATGCTCCTTCCAACACTCGACATCTAACTTCACGAGCCCCAAATCCCTAGAACATCGCTCGTGCTATCGAGCTATTGAGCTTCCAAGACCAGCGTGCGCTTGTTGATATCGAACAAGAGTGGAATCACGGATTTGGATTTGAATGGAAGATGGTCACCACGATTTTTAATAGTGGGGCATTATTGAAGCGTTCAAATAAGTATGAGAATGGGAAATGAAAAACGAAAGGAGATAGAGGAAAGGTATTTTGCGATACTTATATGAAACGACCATTTTCATTTTTGATTATCGAAGCTTTTGCCTGCGAATGAATTCAAAGAGAAAATAGGGAGAGGGGTCATTGTGATCTACAGAAGATGGATACTTAGTTATTAAGTAGTTTGTTCAATGCAAGGTACAGAGATAAGAAAGACAAAGACTTTCCTGGGTACCTTGTTTGCTTAGGATAGAAGGAATTCTATTTTTATTTTATTTTTGTTTGTTTTGAAACGGTACCATTTTCTTTAATTTAAAATACACTATGATTCTGAACTCCTTTTGGAATACCAACTGACATTTCTAGGGTTATACCACTATTCTGAACACTCTTGGACAGGCTCCGAAGCTCGATTTGATTATATAGAGAAGATATAAATTTAAATCAATGTAAATTGAATTAAAAATAATAAATTCTTCAATAATAAATTAATATTATTATTCTAATCCAAACAGAAGTTTGTATTAATCTTCTGAACTGTTTTCAATTCATTTATGAATTTTAAATTGGATTACTTCAGACTATCATATTACGATAATTCAATATTCTTGAAATTAAACCATATTCGATTATTAAATCGATAACTCAATAAAAATATCCATATATATATATATATATATTATCAACTCAATATTTAAAACCATATTAAATAATTAAAATAAATCGACCAAAAATCTTGGTCGTTACATTCTTCCTCCCTTAAAAAAATTTCGTCCTCGAAATTACTAAGGTAGGAAAAACAGAAAAAACCCATTACTTTTCAAAAACTACTCATGTTAAAACTCAACTCTGCATATATCTACAAATTTAGTTCCAACCAAAATTTTTGGTTTTCATTCATATTTCATTCATATGTATTCAAAGTCATTTAAATTGATTCTAAATCAATTTATTCACTTCGGTCTATTTAACTTGCTTAAGTTAAATTTCAAATTCCAGAATTCATATTCCCGGGTTTTTCATTTCAAATCCTTCTAAAATCACATAAATGTGTACATATATATTTATTACCATTTCAAATTCAAAACATTTGAATTTTCCAAAACAACGCGTTTTGTTTGAAACAAATTTCCACTAAAACTTTTCTAAGGTAGCAATCCATCACTTAGAAACTCGAAAATGAATACTGATGATGCTGCAGTCATCAACAGAATTACTTCCTAGCCACTGAAGTGAGTTCAGTGCTTTATCACTTTCAAAATTCATTTCAGGACAATTTTTATTCAAAAAAGCCCTTTCAAAACAAAACTATATTATTTTAATATACTTTGGAAAATAATTTCCAACTACCAGGGATTTAAATTCCAATTTCTGGTTTGGATTTAATTTTAATTCTTATCATTGTATATTTTATTCTCATACAAACTCTATTTGGTTTTATATAACCATTCAAATTTATAAACTCATTTGATTATAATGATATCAATCAAAACATCCATATAATATAATAATTTCTGAACATTATTCATTTCTATATCAAAATAGAATTTTGAGTAAAATTATTTCATTTACCCACTTTAAAACAATATCATGTCGAATTTTTCTGTTCAAGTGTTTAGAAATTCCTATCGACTTTGTGGCATCCCACGATTCAATCAGAATTCATAAACCACTCAACAGACAAGTCAAAACAATATAAAACATTTGTTTTAATCAATTATGAAATACATGCTCTCGTATATTATACACTCAACTCATTCTAGGGTACTACTGACCCTATCTCAAATGAGCACAACTCCACCAAAGCCTAGGTATTCGCTCAAACTAAGCTCTGATACCAACTGTAATGGCCCGCAAATCCATACTATCTGAGTTGACTACATACATCACATGTCCAACCCAAATATCATAGAAATACGAATCATTTTTTTAGAATAAAAAGGTAGAAGAAGAACAGAAATAACAACACAAAATCTCACATCGTAGCGGAACAAAATAAAATATAGCATAACTTTTGAAATACAAAATTTTAGCTGTATAACAAACAATTATCAGAGTATAACACTTACAACACAGCGGAAATAAAAATACTATATATCTAATCATGAAGCCTCCCTTCTCCAAGCTCCTTTAGATAGATCTATAAAATCCTGAACTACTTGACTGCCCATACAAATTTGGGCACCCAAGAGTTTAGGTAAAACAAAACAAATAAACTTTGGGTCAGTCATGGGACTGGTATGAGTAAACAATTTAAATCAGTTTGAGAAAATAAACGATATCTCATAAGACCATGCCATATAACACGGAACGGGTTTTTCCCTTATGAGAATCCAAAACACTTGATTTGACTTTCAAAATCCTTTTGGAAGAAACGATAATCTTTATATTAAAACTCTTTTGATATTATAATAGTGTCTAAATCAAATAAATAAAAATCTAGTGGAACGCTTTCATCTCACGCTACACATAAATAATATACAATCAAACCGTGAGCACTTATTGGGTAATGAATTTCCAACTATGACAAGGTATGGAACCACCTTCCGATAGTGTATCTCTAGAGGAGAATACACTGGGTTCAACAAGAACATTTTGTAACCTAGTCACACATGACCGACCACTCATTTCGCTTGCATGTATTGAATGTATATCACCAATGGTTGGGATCAACAACTGTTCTCCCGAATGGGACAACATCAAATAGAATAAAGAATGAAATAAATTTCTCTAGGTAGGTGATAATACACCCTAATTGGGAGCTACCACCTAAGCCATGCTGCATGCCTGATTTTTGTCATTTCCCAGTTTTTGAGGCCTGAGGCTACGATTACTAACCATTCACTAATAACACAATCACTTTGAATACCACATTGTCATATCCGTTAATCACTTATTGATTTTCATAAATATAATCTGGATATTATGCTAAGAGAATAAATTCTCCACCACCATATATATTTATACAGACCAATGTATGCGATCATTGGAAATACACTGTCAGTCATTCGTCCATAAACGTTTGTCTGGGATAGAACGAAAGCGATGGTACAATTTCCATTAATCCATCTTTGGCAATTTATACCTAGGAAAAATAGAAAGGCCCTTGCACTTTACTCTGTCTTCAATTATATACATGTGATCTGATTTGCAACGCTACTACCAATATGAAGTGGTTCTTGGATAATAATCCAACTGGTCTCTCCATATTGACAACGATATTGGCAAATACTTTGATAGTTGGTTATTTAACAATCGAAGAAAAACAAACATCCATTCAAAGCATCAAACAATCACTGGGCCCCTTAATTAATATTTCATTAATTAAATTACTTCTCCATTTCCTTATGAATATTCGTTAACAAAATATGTAACACCCTAGAATTTTGACGACACTAAAGATGATGAATTAAAGAATAATCAGTGTGAAATACACTATTAACAATGAATTTAAGGAAAACTTAAATAAATATTCATAATTGAGTAAAACGGACTGCGCCATTGCGTTCGTCCTGGAAATTCTAATCAAGATAGACACCTGGTTTGCATAAATCAGACAAAGTATGAAGAAGGTATTAAGGTTTGAAGTTTGTATGCATATAGGAAAGATATATACACATATAAAATTCAAAAATATTCAAAAATCAGCAAAACCAGAAATCCAGCGCGCAAATCAAGGAAAGGCCGACATTTTGAAGTCGACCCGAGACCTTGCTGGGTCGACCCAGGGGTCGACTCAGGCTCATGGGGGTCGACATCCATGAAAGGGGTCGACCTAGGGGTCGACCCACCTGAAGGGGGGTCGACCCACCCGTGGCTCTAGAAACTTCTTTTCTGAACCTGGATGACTTTGGAGCTAGATTCATGAACCCTAGGCCATATAAAGGACCCTAGACCTAGGTTTTATTCATCTAAAAGTAGTGACGATGACGGAGCTCTGCTTCAACAAAGATTTAATGGCCTAATCTACTCCAAATCTAATTCAACAAACATTATGCAAATTCAGCGACGGCTACACAACTTATTCAACATGTTCTTTGCAAGAATTTGGATCCATTTCCTTAGATATATTCATTGTGAGTTCATGTTATTTTTAGATCTTAATATTTAAATAGTAATTTTGATATGCATATAAAAATTGGATCTTGAATCGGTGCCTAATCAGTTCTATTAAGACATAACTATCAGATTTGCTTTTATGTTGTTCATACTGCCGCCATGTTAAATCTTGCCATAACATGCTTATTCAGTTTATGCCTATTTCTATCAGTTTATTATTGGTTCGTTATTATGCCTGTTCTCGATTATCATCTCTCCCACTTTTCCCTTTTTATTTTTATATACCTAGGCTACCTCCGAGCCTAGGCCTAACGCTGAAAAATGCGAACGTGCAAAATTGGGAACGATTGGGAAAGACATAATTTGGGGAATAATTGGTATTGGAAAATATGGATCTAAATTTGGGCATAAAATTGGAAATATACAAATGTGTATTTGGGGACATATGTCTTGTTGGATAACATGAATTTAGGCATGCATTGGAATATACGTAAATATGGAATTGGGTATAAAATAGGACATGTCTAAATATTGATTTGGGACATAAATTGGAACATGAATATAAATTTTAGGCATACATTGGAAAATATACGAATATGGGTTTGGGTATAACTTGTACTGAAATGGGTGAATATGGACTAGGGACATAAATTGGAAAATATGTAGATTTGGGTTTGTGCATAATATATATATATATATATATATATATATATATATATATATATATATATATATTCCTTGACTTATAACTGGAGAAAAAGAGCATATGGTGCATAATTAAAAGGTGAATTAAAAAGGGGTGTAAAAGTCTATGATTTGAATAATGAATTGGGCATATAAGTAAATATGGGGAAAAAAGAGAAATAATCACCTATAATGACATAGGTAGTTTTGGATAGAAATGGAATGTCTAGTAATTACAATTACGAATTGTAATTATACTTATGACACGAGGTTAGGTTGCATTAGTGGTGGAAGTCTGCCCAGACCCGACCGGCATATCCAGCAGCCACTAATGTTGAACCTAATGTGAGAGGTCTGAGTGTGCAAATATGAATCGGGCTAAGAACGAGGTTGCACCCAACTGTGGAATAAGACTGCCCGGACCCGTCCGGCATATCCAGCATCCACATGTTGTAGGCCTAATGTATGAGGTCTAGCCCATTATAGGCATAATCGGACATGGTAATGAATTGGACTACTTAACCTAATTTAATTCATAAGGGTTGTATGACTATGAACTTAAGTTAGGGTTAAGTAAAATTGGATGGGTAGTGGGTGGGTTAAGTAAACTAGAGAGGGTGGGTAATATATACATATAGGCCTATGAACTTAACCCAATAAGGTTATGTAATTAAAGACACCTAGTGGTATACATTACCAGTGGAAAATATAATAAAGTTATGTAATTAAAGACAACCTTGAAGGGTAACAATAACTTATAGAAATCATATAATTAGATATGTGTAATAATTTGCTAACAACAAGTTGCAGTGACGGTATAAATTGAATTTATGATTAAATGAGAAAGAATGAGGGAATGTTGTAAAATAAATAAGTTATATTTAATCATAAATGGTAAGTGACATGTTAATTAGGAAACATGTGAATTGAGATATACTTAACAACGTATTAAGGAGAACATGTTATTGTAATGATGTATCCAAGCAACAATATAAAATAGATTGTGGATTACAGACCTTAGGCCACAATCTAGAGAATAACATGTTGTGGGCTTAGTAATAAACTTAAATGGATTAAGTTATATGACTAAAATTAATCATCTTGGTAATTGGAATAAGAATTCAATATGAATGGAATAACCAAGTTAAATGGAAACCCAGTGAGGTAAGGCAAGCACGTAAAAGAATGTTTAGACATAAGGTCTAATAACATATTAAAGAAAGGCGCTTGGACTAGTTCGTACGTTTGAGGGTGAATAACCCGACAGGGTAGATCGTCGAGGTGTTATAAGACACGAGGGGATCGCACATTCATCGGATTGATATGACAACTCCAAAGGACTGGAAGGGGAAGAACACGACTTATGAAGTACGTAAGGTGCTCCTAGTAGTCCTCTGTGCGGTGACAGATGTCTTAGGCTATACTCGCAGAGGTTGGGTCTGCGCGTAACTACTAGGAGCGTGGGCCTTGACTGCAGATGTAGCTATGCAGTCAGAATGCTGTAACGAGGTGACACTAGGGTGATTTGATGGTTGCCTCGTGAGGCGGTAGAGAAGGTCACGAAAAACAAGGATAGTAGACCGTCGGATATCTGTCATCGACAGCTAGCGGGATGCAAAAAGACTAGAGCTAAACCCAAGATATCTTTTCAGCTTTCACTATCGAGGTACAGGGTTGAGGGTAGACGCCATATGGATGTTTAGATTGGTTGTATTAGGGACGGTCGTTTAGCTCTATAGTCTTTACTTGTTAAGGGAGGGGCCGAGGTGGGACCATAGCCACCATGGAAAACAGACCCGAGGAATATCTGTATTTGAAGGCACTTAAAGGCCGCTTGTACAGGTATAAAAAAGCTCCCGGCCGAGTTCCGTGTTTCTTATTTAGCCCTGCCATGGAACTCGGTGCACATTAGACGACGTGTCATTGAGGCATCGAGCTACAATTAAAGTACAAACATGGGACAGTCTAGATACATGCATATCTTCTCTGGGTGGTGTACCGTGGACTAGAGCGCATTATTCCGATAAGGAATCTGATTCCATCGATGGTGGCAGTCCATACGCTTACGTAGCATAGTAATGATAGATATATGCGAAACATAACATTTTATACATCACTACGGCATAGGATGAGGGACTGCGTTCATTACGGTAGAGACCGTGCAAGTGGGTTACCATGGGGTGTGTCTCAATATTGAGAGATAGCTACAAATATTGTATTCGGTGAATCCATGGAAAAGTAAATGGGTAGGATGCACGTATAAGTCTTGAATGCTATTAACCGGAGTAACCTAATAATCAAGAAAATGTAATGGAATGGTATTAGTAGGGATCATTCTACTTCTGATATACTAGTATCTGCGCGGTGCAGAGAAATGTATTTAAGAAGCGCAATATATCTTGTTCACCTTATATTGCTCAGTTCACACTTGTTATTTTTACTATTATCTTGTTCTTCCAGTTTATATACCTACCATAATACTTTTATTTATTTATATTTAAAAGTAACTGGACCCTCCAGACTTTATGTCTGACCCTTTTTATTTCCTCTTCTCTCTCTTCCGTTCCCCCTAGGTTCTCAGGGTGGAAGTGCTTAGAGTTGATTTGGTCTCTTTCATCTTAGCTTGGATTTGGATATAGATGTATAGCTTTGACTTCTGGTCAACTCTCTTATGGCTTCACAGGGAAATATGGTTTTATGCTTTTGTACTTTGATATTTTTGGCAAGACAGATTATTAATGTAAATAGTTACTTATGATGTAAACTCAGTATTTGGGACCATGATGTTTTGATTTAAATAAAGTTTTTAATTCCGCTGCTATTTTACATGTCTGTCTTGTGTTATTATGTTCTTATTTAACTATAACGCTTTACGAATCCCAATGCATTCCCTTAGCGAGTGACATTAACGGACGTGGGGTGTCACATTTGGTACCAGAGCATATGGTTATAGGATCAGATAAAGTATTTTGAAAATGGTTTTCCAAAAGGTCTCAAAACCAAAGTATTTTAAAATAAAACGTCTATTTTTGAAAAGCATATTTCCCAAAGCCGTAAATATCTTCTCGATTCTCCACTTGATTCCTTTTCCTTTTTGATCAGGGAACCGCTTCCTCTCGAAAGGGTATCCCTATTTTGGCATGGTTCCATAGGCATGTTAAAACTATAGTACATGTCGAAGGGCAAAGAAGTGCCCAACCTCCATCTTTTGCCGCAGTGGTTTCACCTGAGGCTTATTTTCTTTCAATCCTCGTAAGAATTTCTGTGCGATGGAGGTAACTTTCAAGAGACTTATTAGCATGTTGCACAAGGATGGTAAAAAGGAGAATAAGTGAGTTGGGGCTAAGGAGTACAGCCCAAAGAAGAAAAGAGGAAATATCATAATTTTGGAATGGTGGGTCATCTGGAAAAGGATTGCAGAAAGATAAAAGGCGTTTGTTACCACTTTGGAAAGGCAGGACACCTCATTAAAGAGTGCTCGAAGATACAAAGACAAGGCCAGAGGGCAGGAACTTCTTGGGGCAAGCTAATGTTCTCATAGCTGGTGGACAGGATAGGGGTAGGAAAGTTTCCATCGAAGGATTGATTTCTATTTCTGATCATCCTTTTAGGATTCTTTTTCTGGCGCTTCGCATTCTTTTATATCTGATCCTTTAGTTAAGTCTCTGCACCTAGATACTAGTATGGTTTTGGATCCCGTTAGTGTCTCAAACCCATTAGAGGTACGACTCATTTATCGAGGATTTGTTGGGGTTCGAGAATCTCTTTGTTAGGCATCAAATTTGATTGTGACGCATATGTTCTTGATTTCATAAGATATGGTTTGATTCTAGGGATGGATTGGTTAACTACATATATGGAGCCATTCTAGGTTGTGAGAGGAGAGTCGTAAGACTTCTGACTTTCCGTAGAAAGACTCGCAATATTTCTTATGACCCCAAAGGGGTCCGTCGTGCTTAGTCTCCTTGAACCTTTTGATATATCTATCGATGATTTGCGACATGTGACTCCGAAAAGAAAAGAGGGAACTTGATAAGCAAGCAGGGGATCTACTTGAGAAGAGGAAGTGAAGACAGTCCTTGAGGAAGCCCGTCATTCTAAGTCGACTATTCATTTAAGGAACGATAAAATGAATAGAGTTTGAGGTAGTGAAGCCAAACTTGCGAGAGGGAGTGAAAGTATAGAAGGAAGCAATGATAGGACGAGTTCCGACTTGCATACTTGGATCGGAGTTTAAGAAATTGTAACGACCCGTATTCTACGCATCATAGGATCGTAGAATATTTATTTCTTTCACTTACGAAGTCGTATGGTCATGTAACTTTGGGAGACGACTATTGGGGTCATTTCCCATGTTCATGATTTTTGTCGATTTTTAAATGACCATTTTACCCCTAGTTGGCACTGTTTTGGCCATAACTTTTGACTGGAAAGAAATTTTGACCTGAAACCACTTGCATTGGCTTCGGATGATGGTTTACAATTCCGTAGAGTGGTCACATTAGCCAAACGGACTCACCGTTTGGGAGATATGGCTGAAACAAATTTCAGATAGTGAAAAACAGCTTAATTGGGCTTAACCGGGTGATTAACAGCTAGGCCCAATGGGGGATTTCGGGATTAGGATAAGAAGGAGGCTGAAATCAGTTAGAGAACGATCTTATCCTCATTTCCCAGCCGCCACTTTCATTTTTGAAACCTAACAATGCCCGCCAACATCTAGAAACATCCCCAAATCACCTTCTAATCGAGTTTTGGCTTAATCTACATCAAATTAAGGAGAGGAAACACGAAAGGAAGATTAGAGCTGCTGTTAGACGTTAGAATTCACCCAAATCAGCGAGGTTTCAGTTCTGAGAATTTCATTTGTGGCCAAGGTGAGTGATTAGCATTGTTTTTACACTAATTACAGTTAATTAAGGGTAATTAGTGAAGATTAGCGAATTTATACACTAATAAATTCTGGAAAAATACCTATAAATTCGAAAATAATATTTTATGCCTCTGGTAGAAATTTGGTTTAATTTGGTTAAGTTTTGTTAACCCTATGATTAGTTTTGCTTAAACATGCTTAAGGGAAAATATGGGGTTTTGGGTATATTTGATCCATTTTGACATGTAAATTCATTGTTTTGGTGTTTGTGATTATTTTTCCATGTTGATATGACTATTTGAAACGATTTGTGATTGATTAGAATAGTTAAATTGGTCGAAAACGTCGTCGAATGGCGTAAAACACTTGTTGGAAAAGTTGCAAGAAAAGTGCAGGTTCTGGACCGGATCGGATCGGATATGGAGGCTCAGATCATATGAGTTGAACTGGGCAAGGGATCTAATCGGATCAGAACTTGACACTTGAGACAACTGGCAAAAAGGAAGGCCACGCTAATTGAACTTGGATCAGATCGAATAAAGGAGGAGAGATCGGATCGACTGAAGGACGAAGGGCTCGGACTGAAGTAAGGCGAAGGGATCAGATCGGAGCAAATGAAGGATGAGGGAGCGGATCGGAGCGAAAGTACGAACAGGATGGGAGATGGCACCCGACCCGACCCGAAGTGGAACACCCGACCCGACCCGACGCAACGCTGTGAACCCGAACCGAACCGCTACAGAGGAAGACCTGAACCGCTACACGAGAAGACTACGAACCAACTCAAATTAGAGGACCCGACCCGAACCGATGGCTAGAAGGGGAACCCGACCCGACCCAGTGTTGACCAATAACCCGAGATGCAAAGGTAGTCCAATATGGGAAGTTAGAGCTCAGGATCCAGTTGGCAACTGATAAGTTCACTTCATGATTGGGCTTTGCTGCGGGACGTGTGCCAAGGGGCCGTCGATGTCTGTAACTTTGGATCACTATGTATAGGAGGTACGTAAACGGATTCAGGGCCAAAATGGCCAAGGTACGACTAAAGGGCTATAGACCAATGAAGTGGGGTCATTTGTAAAGATTTGGTCATGACTCCATGTGGTAAGCTTGGTAGTAGCAGTAGTTGTACAAGTTGAACTCCGTCACTACTTCGATGGGTCTAGTGATTGACAGTGGTGGACATCGTATGCTTTACGCACTGAGTGAGAGACGTGAGGATGGTTGCTATGGTTGATTTGTTTGCCATCATTATGACATGCACACCCCACCCCCGTAATTTCTACACTATTTATTATGGCACCTTGGAGTATTGTACGGTATGTGGTACTAACTCTTTGGTTGTAGGTCCAGGTTCAGGTATGGTTTAGTATACCTGTTATTGTTCTGTTTAGATGCTTATCGCTCATACCAGGCTTTATGTCTAACCTAGAGTTTTATGTCTCCTCTTATTACTCTGGGTGCTCACACGAGCAGACTAGAGACAGGTTAGCTGGTGATGCACGGGTAGATGATCCGGAGACGAGCAGGAGGCTTCCACGTATGATATATATATATATATATATATATATATATATATATATATATATATATAGTATTCTCCCTGTGTTGTTGAAGATCATCGCTTGGGCATTAGTAGTGTATCTTCTACTTCAGCTTTCTTTTGTTTAGAGACAGTAAATTTGGAAAAGTTGTAATAAGCTGTACTTGGATTTCCGCTGCTATGATGTTGATGTTGATTTTAGTTATCAGCTTATGCACTGTCTCACCTATTTTATGTCAAGTACGTTATTATTATATTTTATTCCATGCGCTGTGAGACATTCTACATGTTCTTGATTAGTTCATTCTCTTCTTTTCTTTCTTTGGCGACCGTTCCGTGCTAACTGGACAGGTGTACAGCGCACCTTTGGAGTAATTGTCGGTTGGTGTGGGGCGGCCGTCACACTTGGTATCAGAGCTCTAGGTTGCGTAGTTAACATAGGGAAGTTATCAGGGAAAGATAATATACGTATACGAGAGAGCGTATTTGTGATTACTTTGGTTTTTAAAAGCTATACATATATATACTATTAGTAGTATAAGAATGAAGTCGTACTGCACTAGCACCACTATGGGGCCATTAATCGTTTCCCCTTTTCAGATTGACGATGAGCCGATATGCTAGAGGTGCTGGTAGGGGAGCCAATAATGGGAATGCTGCTGACATGAGGACGATGTTTACTGACCTCATGAGAGAGATGCTTAGGGATGTGCAGAGGGCAGCTCCCAATGGTGGAAATGGTGGCGGTCCAATAGTGCAGGCACCTAGAGTCGACTTCGCCAAGCTGAATAAGGATTATACTAGCCTTGGTGGGAAGCCGTTCCACGGAACGGAGTCGGCCACGGATGTTCAGGATTGGTTGGATAGTTGCGAACGTATCTTCGAGAATTTGGGTATCGAGGATGCGATGAAGAGAAAGCTAGCGTCCCGTCAGCTGCAAGGGCGGGCAATGAATTGGTGGAATGCTATTCCTTCTTCGTCGAATGCCCCAACCGCGGCGGAGAAGGGAAAGAATGTCGTCATTCAAGGCATGCTTTCTGTTTATGATGTTCCTGTTAGAGTTTTGTTTGATACCGGAGCTTCCAGCTCTTTCATATCTAGTGACTTGGTAGATAGATTGGGATTGGAGCCCGAGATTGTCGATAGACCTTTAGTGGTGATGAACCCGATTGGTGGTTCGACTAGCCTTAGCATTATTTGTCGTAATGTGGTCTTATCGAGTCATGGATGCATGTTTGTTTGTGATTGCTTTGTTTTCGGCTTTACTGGGTTTGGCATTATTTTGGGAGTAGATTGGCTCCAAAGATACGGGGTGGTGGTAGACTGTGAGGGCTTTTTGGTGACAGCTAGAGCGGACGATGGGCGGAGGATAGTGTTTGGTGGTCTTCCCAGTGAGGGGGTATTGGCTAGTTTTCTAAACTCCCTCGACATTCCGCATAGTGAGTTGTCAGGTTTGCCCATGGTTGGCCAGTATCCGGATGTTTTCGAAGAAGTGACCGGGCTTCCACCACATCGAGAGATTGAGTTCCGTATTGATTTGGTGAAAGATGCCAGACCTATGGTGATGCCACTTCGTCGTATGGCACCAAGGGAGCAGCGAGAGCTCGAGGTGCAAGTCAGCGATCTTTTGAAGAAGGGATTTATCAGAAGGAGTGTTTCTGAATGGGGAGCACCAGTTGTGTTTGCTACCAAGGCGGATGGTTCCCTTCGTTTGTGTGTAGACTACCGCGAGTTGAATAAAGTGACGAGGAAGAACAAGTATCCTCTACCGCGGATAGATGATTTGTTCGATCAGTTGAGTGGCGCGAGAGTATTTTCTCAGTTGGATCTCGCGACAGGTTTTCATCAGCTTAGAGTGGAAGCTGAGAGTATAGCTAAAACGGCATTTCGGACGCCGTCTGGATTTTATGAGTGGTTGGTCATGCCATTCGGGTTGACCAATGCCCCAGCATATTTTGTGGATCTTATGAATAGGGTATTCAGAGATCAGTTGAATAAGTTTGTCCTTGTGTTCATTGATGATATTTTGGTCCACTCGAGGATAGAGGAAGAACACAAGGAACATTTGAGAATAGTGATGGAGGTGTTGAGAAAACACCAATTGAAAGCAAAGTTTTCTAAGTGTCACTTCTGGAGGAGGGAAGTGAGGTTCTTGGGTCATGTTGTTTCCGAGAATGGTATTGCCGTGGACCCTTCGAAGGTGGCTACGGTACAGGACTGGCCTACGCCCAAGAATGCAATAGATGTAAGAAGTTTCTTGGGATTAGCTGGATATTATCGTAAGTTTATCCAAGGCTTCTCCAAGATAGCAGCACCATTGACCCAGTTGACCAAGAAGAATCAAGCTTTCGTCTGGGATGAAAGGTGCGAGAATGCATTCAAGAGTCTAAAGGACAAGTTGACATGCGCACTAGTGTTAGTCATTCCTGAGGGGAATGAAGAGATGACGGTATACACGGATGCTTGTGGTACCGGACTAGGTGCTGTATTGATGCAAGGCGGTAGGGTTGTAGCTTATGCAAGTCGACAATTGAAACCGCATGAGAGAAGATACCCTACCCATGATTTGGAATTGGCAGCGATCGTGTTCGCGTTAAAGATGTGGAGACACTATCTCTTGGGAGAAAGATTTGAGCTGTTTACAGATCATAAGTCGTTGAAGTATCTTCTTCACTCAGAAAGATCTGAATCTCCGTCAGCAGAGATGGTTAGAGTTCTTAGCTTCCTATGATTTCGACATCGCATATACACCGGGAAAGGGCAATGCGGTGGCTGATGCATTGAGTAGGAGACATGCCAGCTTAGGGGCTGTGTTTCTAGAATGGAAGCAACTAGAGTACATCGCTGGGTTTGATTTTAGACCAAAGTGCGAATTAGATCCAGAAATGTTATCAAGTTTGACGATCAGACCCACTTTGATTGAGTGGATCGGCTCTAGTCAGAGGAACGATCCTAACCTATTGGAAATCATCTCCAAGTTAGAGATGGGTATAGATGAGGAGATGAACAAGTATGGGCTTGATCGAGAGGGATGGCTTAGAAAGAATGGAAAGCTTGTTGTACCCAATGTCAATGGATTGAGAGATGAAGTGCTTAGAGAATGTCATCACTCAAAACTGACTATACACCCTGGTGGTGATAAGATGTATCGAGATATGAAGCAGACTTACTACTGGGAAGGGATGAAAAGAGACGTTGGGAAATTTATATCCAAATGCATGAATTGCCAGCTAGTTAAAGCCGAGCAAAAGAGGCCTAGTGGGTTGTTGCAACCATTAGTGAAACACCCCACCTCCGTTAGGGTCACTCTCAAAGGGAATGCCCTAATTTTGGTGGAGGTTTATAAGTATAAGTCACAGATATACAAGACAGAATATAAGAACACATATTTTTGAACAGCGGAAAAACAACAACTTTTATTTCATAAAAGATATGTGTTACAACAACATACCATAATTGTCTTACAATACTTCCAAAAACACAACATCTTCATAACTGTCTTTATTACATTATTTAAAGAAGCATAAAGAAAACATAAATAAACTGCAAAAGTCCCATAGTTGTTGTCCAAAGCCATAGTCCAAAACGAAAAGATCCAAGCAATACATTCTTTCTCTTCAAGCTGGATAAGAAGGCTGGTCAAGCTGCGGTATTCCATCCCTGTGGACCCGGGGGGGGGGGGGGGGGAACGGAAGAAAAGAAGACAAAAGAAAAGTAGAGTCAGACATAAAGCCTGAGTAAGTCTAGGACTATTCAGTCTATGAATAAAGAACTGGGTATGATAAGTATAAACTAGAAATGGGAAAGCATCATATAATTAGTTAAGTTGTCTAGGGTCGAATATACTATCGTACCCCATATTAATCTCTGTACCCATATAAACTAGTACCCAACAGGCACCCCATAATCAGGGTGAAGTGATCCATTTTCTGATGATCGGCTCCTACTCGCATAGTTACATGTGTCTTACGGCCCCTGATGTTGTAGTTACCTATGCTGGTCCCACCATGGGGTGTATCAAGTCCCATGGTGGCGGCCTGACACAATCCTAGAATGCACAGGTATGCTACTGGTGCCCAGTGCCTTATTTTTCTGCGTCGGAGTGTGTGCACGCCTGCACCCCGTTAGAACCTACACTGCTGCACCACCGCCGTCGATTTGACCTCTTACAATCAGCCAAGTAATCGTGCCCCACCCTGCCTAGTTTCAGGGTATCATGATACACCTTATAGGGTTGCTGCTGAAAAGGGTCCCCCGCTACTAGGTTTTCTATTTCTAGCCAACATGCTAATTTGGTTAAGTGTTTTGTAAACCTAACCCCCAATCAGTCTGTTTAGTTTAGCATGTTCCATTTTGATTAAGTATTAATATAATTTACTTAATCCTATCAATCCTGACTTAGCCTTAATTGTCTTATTAAAGCCTTGACCTCTCACATTAGACAGGTATTGTTGTGGCTGCCTGTTGCCGGTTGGGTCCGGGCAGTCTTACGCCACAACTCAGTCTAACCTCGGGTCCTTATTGGGCTCCATGTTTAACCACCCACATTGGATAGGTATTGTTGTGACTACTGGACAGCCGGGCGGTTCCGGGCAGGTTTACATCACAACTCAATCCAACCTCGGGTTAAACACATCGTATTTTCTACATTTACATATTTTGTCTTTATTCTTTTTATATGTAAATATTTGCGGCCCATTATTCAAAAATCACTTTAAGCTAATGGTGTAAAGGTTTACACCAATCATGGGCCCAACCCATTCTTGAATTTGGGCCCATCTACTTTTATATTTTCATTTTTTAATTAATTTGGCCCAACGCTATTTCCCCCGTTTAATACGTTCGTTTATTATAATATATGTTGGGCTTAGCCTTTTTAAGCCCAACTTAGCCACATGAAAAAGGGAAGGCTTAAAACGTGATTATATACACAAAAAGGGGAATGTGAACGCATGAACTTGCAGCATAACGTTGAAACTACAAAATAGAAACTGGTGTACTTGCATTGTAGTAACATATACTTTGGTCATAAAGCATAAGTGACATGAATCAAACCATGTAAACTTGTGGTTAAGTTAAGAATCTAACTAAATTAGATATCATTATTGACACATAGTCTTAACTACAACATAAACCTATATTTTTATTTAGGCATAATGTCAAACATAAGCAAATCATGTTTATAAAATTACTATATGTTTACAAAGGTGCTTACTTTTGTTACTAATACAAAAGTATAGTTCAACTAGAATTATTCCAATTTAATCATGATTTTTAATCTATTCACATAATCATGGCACAAATATACCCAAACATGAAATCATGGTTTTTGATCTATTCATGTAATCATGGCATAAATATTCCTAAACATGAAATCATGGTTTTTTACTTTATTCATGCAAACTTGCAATTGGAATGTAAATCTAACTTAGCTATGTGTCACATATATTATCATATAATTCTTGTTAACAATATAGGCCTAACATGTTTTTCAATTAGGCATAATACCAAACATAGCCTAGTCATATTTATAAAATCAACATAAGTTCACAAAGAGGCTTACTTTTGTTTCTAATACAAAAGTATGGTTTTATACATAGAATCATGATGCCAATTCTAACATAATTTCATATGAATCATAATACCCCAAATTTGATCCAATTACACAAAAAGTGATTTTTTTACAAAAATATACATTATGTTGGCATAGTAGCAAAACCACATACTTGCATGAATCTCAATTAAACAACCACAAACATATAGCTTCAACATGAGTTACATACTTGCGAATATCCAATCGTATACTTGCATTAATCTCAAATAAACTACCGCAAACATGTAGTTTTTATCATGAATTACATACTTGCGAATATCCAATCGTTATACAACATTCCAAATCGATTAGAATCATATCAACGCACAAATATGAATTACTATCACCACAAATCAAGTGTAATTCTCATTTTACACAAATCAAACACAGTTATTTATTCATATCGGAATAGTACTCTACTTACAATCGTGTGACGAATTCTTCAATTCAGGAATCTGAATTCTGGATTTGGAGATGCTATTCCTTTGATGTAGGCGTTGATTTGATTTGTTTACGTTTAACTTGTAGTTGCTTTGTGCTTTAGAGTTTGTCTCCTAATCGTCTCTCAAATTGGTGGCTACTCCTAGTCGTTCCTCAGCAGCATGATGGCCTCATTCTTATTTTTGAATGAATAGATTAGGTAGAGTCTAGGGTCATTTTTATAGAGTTTATGAACTGATTAGGACCATCGATGTAGCTTAGGTTAATCGTAGCCATTCATTCGAAAGAGAGACCAATCAGGAGCTGACACCTAGCCCTCGTGACAAAGCAAGGCTCAGAAAATCGACCAAACACAGACCAGGCCAGCCAGGGTGGGCTGGGTTCGACCTGGCTCTGGGGCCAGGTCGACAGCCCAGTTGACAGCCCTGTCGACAGCCCTGTCGACCTGGCTAGCCCAAGTCGACTGCCAAGTCGACCTGGGTGCCTTAGGCGGGAATTCTCCCGCCCTGGCCAATTGGGCCCGATTTTGAATTTTAAACTTGTTTTCTGAGCTGTTTTCATCTGTTTGAATTTTAACCTAAATTCTGAAACTTCCGGAGGCCATATCTTCTTCATACGGACTCCGTTTTTCGAAAACTCGTACTCTATTTCGCGTATTTTTCCGAGACGAACACAACGGCGTATCCCGTTTCCCTTAATTATTTGATTTGAAATTAATTATACTTTAATTTGTGAATTTCATGGTTATAGAATTCACGGGGTGTTACATTCTCCCCCACTTAAAAGGATTTCGTCCCCGAAATCTTCAAGTTAGGAGGAATGTATATCCTAACATCCAATCATCCATCTATCATCCATCAAACACGAGCATCCATTGTCCTTAAAAGACTTCTAATGCTTCATGATCATATGCGAAGTGTGTGTGTGTACGTGTACTTATCTAATGCAAAATCAGGCGGTCTACTGATTCAGTTGACCTCCTTAATGCGAATTATGTAAGTGCCATGAATCCATTATGTATGCAAATTTTCCTATTCATGATTCTACATGAGTGCACAATCATTCATACAAATGCAACATCCATATGACAACACATTAAAGTTCAACCATATACGAATGCAAACATATATGCATATGCAATATGAAGTGACTGAGCCGATCTAAAACCTAGATTGTGTGTGTATATGCAACCACGAGCAACCACTAGCAATCACTTGCAACCACTTGCAACCATCATCCATAACATGTTTCAATTACATGTTTTCATCCAAAGGGTTTCTACCTAAAAGATAAGGCCGAGGAAATATACCTAAAAAGATAGATAAAAGCGCAACTTAAGGAAAAAGAAAGATCAAGGATGTACCCTCGAAAAGAAAAGGGTAGGCGGTGCGTATTCTAGCTTCAGTTTCCCAAGTCGCGTCTCCCTCGGCGTCGCTCCTCTGAACTTTGACGAGCTTGACTTCGCGGTTGCGTAGCTTCCTCACTTCCGTTTCTAATATGCGAGTTGGAACTTTCCTCACGGTTGCTTCGCGCTCCACTTCAGCTTCTTCTAGGATATTTGGCTCTACCACTTCAGCAGACTCATGTAGACATTTTCGGAGATGTGAAACATGAAAAACGTTGTGAACTCCGGCCAGCTTTTCGGGTAGCTCTAATCTATAGGCCATTTTCCCAATTTTATCGATGATACGGAATGGCCTTACGAACCTTGGTGCTAGTTTCCCTGTGGTTCCAAAACGGACAACGTTCCTTAGCGGAGATACCTTAAGAAAAACTCTGTCTCCAACCTCAAATTCAAGGTCGGTCCTCCTCTTGTCGGCGTAGGACTTTTGTCTGTCTTGGGCCGTCTTCATCCTTCTTCGTATTAAGTCTACTTTCTCTGAAGTCTCTCGGATCATATCTGGTCCAAGTATGAGCTTATCAGTAGACTCCCACCAACAAGTGGGCGATCGACACGGTCTTCCATATAAAGCTTCGAAGGGCGCCATCCCGATGGTTGCTTGATAGCTGTTATTGTAGGCAAATTCCACCAAAGGAAGATGGTCTTCCCATGTCCCTCCGAAGTCAAGGACGCACAGTCTTAAAAGGTCCTCCAAAACTCTGTTCACTCTTTCTGTTTGGCCGTCGGTTTGTGAATGATAGGCTGTGCTCAAGCATAACTGCGTTCCTACTGCTTCTTGCTGACTCCGCCAAAACTCACTGGTGAAGATAGGGTCTCGGTCACTAACAATGTTGGATGGTATTCCATGGAGTCGAACGATTTCCTTGAGGTAAAGAGATGCTAGGGATGAGGCAGTTCTTTTACTTTTGACAGGTAAAAAGTGGGCGCTTTTAGTAAGCCTATCCACTATTACCCAAATGCTAGTGTTGCCTCTCCTAGACCTAGGCAGCCCATCGATGAAGTCCATTGAGATGGTATCCCACTTCCACTGCGGGACCTCTAGAGGATGTAGCAGACCGCCAGGCTTTTTCTATTCCGCCTTAACCTGTTGGCACACCATACACTTAGAAACGAATTCTGCCACGTCCTTTTTCATGCCGTTCCAGAAGAAAGTTCTTTTTATGTCCTTGTACATTTTATCTCCGCCTGGGTGTATCGTCATCTTGGAGTGATGTGCTTCCTCGAGAACCCTCTTTACTAAATCCCTTGTCTGTGGGACGCATAGTCTTCCGTCTCGCCTTAGCCAACCCTTATCGTCAATGGAGTATCTGTTGAGGTGACTTGAAGTCTCACCCCTAATTAGCCTATCAATCGTTTCCACAAGCTGAGGGTCTTCGCGTTGTGCTGTCCCTATTGAGTCCACTAAAGTCGGGCGCACTTCGAGAGATGCTAGCAAGCCTGGTACAAAGTCAGAGGAAGGCCTAAAGTCGAAGCTGGCTATAAACTCTAGGCTTTGTCTTTCAACAAACAGCGGGCTTAGGGTCAATTTCTTTCGGCTCAACGCGTCTGCCACTACGTTGCCTTTTCCCGGAGTGTAGGAGATCTCGAAATCGTACGAGGCAAGAAACTCCATCCATCTTTGTTGCCTCAAGTTAAGATCTTTCTGCGAGAAAAGATATTTCAGTGATTTATGGTCAGTGTAAAGTTCGAACTTCTCACCTAGGAGATAGTGTCGCCAAGACTTGAGTGCAAAGATGATGGCAGCTAACTCAAGATCGTGGGTCGGGTAGTTCTTTTCGTGCACTTTCAACTGCCTCCCGCCATAAGCTACTACCCTTCCTTCTTGCATTAAGACGGCGCCCAGCCCTGTCCCACATGCATCTGTATAAACAGTGAACATCTTGCTTCCATCTGGCAACGTCAAAACTGGGGCTGTTGTAAGAGCCCTTTTTAGTCGCTGGAAAGCAAACTCGCAATCCAAGTCCCAATTGAACGCTAGATTCTTCTTGGTCAATTTCGTGAGCGGAGCTGAGATTCTCGAAAAATCCTTTATGAACTTTCGATAGAAACCTGCTAGTCCTAGAAAACTTCGGACCTCAGTTGCATTCCTTGGTGTCTTCCAATCCTGTACCGCCACTACCTTAGCAGGGTCCACTGCTAACCCTTGTTTGGATACTATGTGCCCAAGGAACCTCACCTCTTCTCTCCAAAAGTGGCATTTGGAGAATTTGGCTTTTAGCTGATGGACCCGCAGAGTTTCCATGATTGCCCTTAAGTGCTGAGCATGTTCCTCTTCACTCTTTGAGAAGATAAGGATATCGTCTACGAAGACCACTACGAATTTATTGAGGAAATCTCTGAATACCCTACTCATCAGGTCCACGAAGTAAGTAGGTGCATTTGTCAAGCTAAAGGCATGACAAGCCATTCAAAGAAGCCGTCTAGGGTTCTGAATGCCGTTTTATCGATACTATCTTCAGCCACCCTTAGCTGATGAAAACCGGTTGCTAAATCGAGTTGGGAGAAAACAAGCGCTCCTACAAGCTGATCAAACAAATCATCAATTCTGGGGAGAGGGTGCCTATTCTTTTTCGTTAGCTTATTGAGCTCCCTATAGTCAACACATAGACGGAGTGAACCATCCGCCTTTGTAGCGAACACCACTGGAGCGCCCCATTCTGAAATGCTCCTCCTAATGAACCCCTTTTCTAGAAGCTCTTTAATCTGTTTACTGAGCTCTTTCCTTTCCCGTGGAGCCATGTGTCTAACGGGCAACGCAACGGGCTTTGCATTATCTACAAGGTATATGCGGAAGTCTATCTCCCGCTTCGGAGGCAAGCCCTTCACCTCTTCGAAGACATCCGGATATTCCCGGACCACTCTAACTGATTGCAAATTTTCAACAGAGGCATCTAGCGATTCAAGGTAACTAAGCATAACCGCATACGAGGGATTACAAGAAATTTCCAAAGTATTACCGAGCTGGGTTAGGAGCCTAACAACCCTTTTCTCACAATCAAGGATGGCCCCATTACTGGATATCCAATCCATGCCCAAAATCAAACCATATCCCGAAAAGCCCAAAACAAAGGCACTACATTGAAATTCTACACTTAGAATAGAAATTTTCAATCCCAAACAGATCATAGACAAATGAGCTGGGTCCCCAATTGGATTTGAAACAATTAAGGGGTCCTCTACCATACTAGTTTTTAGGTGCAGAGATTCTACTAAAGCAGACGAGATAAAGGAGTGTGACGCGCCAGAATCAAATAAAGTGCGAATGGGGTGATCATAAAGATAAATTACACTTTCTACAGAAGTATTTATACCTCGCTGTTGCAGAGGTGGCACTTCTAGCACATGAACTTGTGCCCCTGAGGTGGATCCAGCCCTCTGCCCCTGTCCTTGTTTCTTTGGGCAGTCCTTAGCCATGTGGCCTGTTTCACCGCAAGAAAAGCACCCACCATTCTCCTTGGCCTTCTTTTTCCGGCAATCTTTCACTAAGTGCCACACTTTGCCACAGAAATTACACTTCCTCTTCTCTTTGTTGCCTTTCCCGCCCTTCTTAAAGTCTGTCTTCTTAGGCTGCAAACCCTCTTTCTTCCCTTGAGAGCTCTCTGCCTTTGTCTCATTCTTGCCCTTATCCTCTTCGTTCAGCAATGCCATTTGTACCAATCTTTCATACGTGGCTCCCATGGGTATATGGGTCATGGCCAAACTGTGTAATGGCTCATTCAACCCTTTGACGAAACGGAGAGCCTTCTTGTGCGGGGTGTTGACTAGGTCCAGCCCAAACCTAGCCAGCTCATCGAATTGATTAACATACTCTTTGACTGTCTTGTTCCCTTGCTTAAGAAATAAGAATTTTTCCAACCGCAAACTCCTTTTCGCATCTGAGAGAAATTTAGCCTCAAACCTTGCCCTAAAGTCCTCCCATGTCTCCACTGGTCTTTCTGCATTAGTGACTTCCCACCAGTAGGAAGCCTCGCCCTTTAGTAGCCATACTGCCAGTTGTACTTTCTGTCTATCTTCTACCTCAAAGATGATGAATAAGTCCTCGGTTTCTTTCAGCCAATTTCTAGCTGCCACGAAGGACTCAGTTCCATGAAAATTCTTTCCTCCCATAGCTTTAAAATCTTTACATATCTTAGCAAACGTGTTTCCCCGTGGAGGAGGTGGAGGAAGAGGTGCTGCTGCAGCTGGCTGATTTCCTGCAGCTGGGGGAGGAGGAACGGTAGGACCTGGCTGAGTGGCCATTGCTTCTAAGAAATGTCTAAACCAACCAGGTATTGGTACACCCTCTGGCAAGTTAAGTTCTTCGGACATGCTGAAACAAAAAGGATAGATTCAAAACGAAGGATAATAGATAGTACCTATGGCTTTGGGGGGGGGGGACTTCGCCTTTTTAAAATAAAATAATATTTTCCTTTTAAAAATGCTTCTTTAAATTTCCTTTTTGAAAATAAATTTTCAAAACTTTTTATCTTATCTGGTAAACCTATGCTCTGATACCAAGTGAAACACCCCACCTCCGTTAGGGTCACTCTCAAAGGGAATGCCCTAATTTTGGTGGAGGTTTATAAGTATAAGTCACAGATATACAAGACAGAATATAAGAACACATATTTTTGAACAGCGGAAAAACAACAACTTTTATTTCATAAAAGTTATGTGTTACAACAACATACCATAATTGTCTTACAATACTTCCAAAAACACAACATCTTCATAACTGTCTTGATTACATTATTTAAAGAAGCATAAAGAAAACATAAATAAACTGCAAAAGTCCCATAGTTGTTGTCCAAAGCCATAGTCCAAAACGAAAAGATCCAAGCAATACATTCTTTCTCTTCAAGCTGGATAAGAAGGCTGGTCAAGCTGCGGTATTCCCTCCCTGTGGACCTGGGGGGGGGGGGGGAACGGAAGAAAAGAAGACAAAAGAAAAGTAGAGTCAGACATAAAGCCTGAGTAAGTCTAGGACTATTCAGTCTATGAATAAAGAACTGGGTATGATAAGTATAAACTAGAAATGGGAAAGCATCATATAATTAGTTAAGTTGTCTAGGGTCGAATATACTATCGTACCCCATATTAATCTCTGTACCCATATAAACTAGTACCCAACAGGCACCCCATAATCAGGGTGAAGTGATCCATTTTATGACGATCGGCTCCTACTCGCATAGTTACATGTGTCTTACGGCCCCCGATGTTGTAGTTACCTATGCTGGTCCCACCATGGGGTGTATCAAGTCCCATGGTGGCGGCCCGACACAATCCTAGAATGCACAGGTATGCTACTGGTGCCCAGTGCCTTATTTTTCTGCGCCGGAGTGTGTGCACGCCCGCACCCCGTTAGAACCTACACTGCTGCACCACCGCCGTCGATTTGACCTCTTACAATCAGCCCAGTAATCGTGCCCCACCCTGCCTAGTTTCAGGGTATCATGATACACCTTATAGGGTTACTGCTGAAAAGGGTCCCCCGCTACTAGGTTTTCTATTTCTAGCCAACATGCTAATTTGGTTAAGTGTTTTGTAAACCTAACCCCCGATCAGTCTGTTTAGTTTAGCATGTTCCATTTTGATTAAGTATTAATATAATTTACTTAATCCTATCAATCCTGACTCAGCCTTAATTGTCTTATTAAAGCCTTGACCTCTCACATTAGACAGGTATTGTTGTGGCTGCCTGTTGCCGGTTGGGTCCGGGCAGTCTTACGCCACAACTCAGTCTAACCTCGGGTCCTTATTGGGCTCCATGTTTAACCACCCACATTGGATAGGTATTGTTGTGACTACTGGACAGCCGGGCGGTTCCGGGCAGGTTTACATCACAACTCAATCCAACCTCGGGTTAAACACATCGTATTTTCTACATTTACATATTTTGTCTTTCTTCTTTTTATATGTAAATATTTGCGGCCCATTATTCAAAAATCACTTTAAGCTAATGGTGTAAAGGTTTACACCAATCATGGGCCCAACCCATTCTTGAATTTGGGCCCATCTACTTTTATATTTTCATTTATTAATTAATTTGGCCCAATGCTATTTCCCCCGTTTAATACGTTCGTTTATTATAATATATGTTGGGCTTAGCCTTTTTAAGCCCAACTTAGCCACGTGAAAAAGGGAAGGCTTAAAACGTGATTATATACACAAAAAGGGGAATGTGAACGCATGAACTTGCAGCATAACGTTGAAACTACAAAATAGAAACTGGTGTACTTGCATTGTAGTAACATATACTTTGGTCATAAAGCATAAGTGACATGAATCAAACCATGTAAACTTGTGGTTAAGTTAAGAATCTAACTAAATTAGATATCATTATTGACACATAGTCTTAACTACCACATAAACCTATATTTTTACTTAGGCATAATGTCAAACATAAGCAAATAATGTTTATAAAATTACTATATGTTTACAAAGGTGCTTACTTTTGTTACTAATACAAAAGTATAGTTCAACTAGAATTATTCCAACTTAATCATGATTTTTAATCAATTCACATAATCATGGCACAAATATACCCAAACATGAAATCATGGTTTTTGATCTATTCATGTAATCATGGCATAAATATTCCTAAACATGAAATCATGGTTTTTTACTTTATTCATGCAAACTTGCAATTGGAATGTAAATCTAACTTAGCTATGTGTCACATATATTATCATATAATTCTTGTTAACAATATAGGCCTAACATGTTTTTCAATTAGGCATAATACCAAACATAGCCTAGTCATATTTATAAAATCAACATAAGTTCACAAAGATGCTTACTTTTGTTTCTAATACAAAAGTATGGTTTTATACATAGAATCATGATGCCAATTCTAACATAATTTCATATGAATCATAATACCCCAAATTTGATCCAATTACACAAAAAGTGATTTTTTTACAAAAATATAATTATGTTGGCATAGTAGCAAAACCACATACTTGCATGAATCTCAATTAAACAACCACAAACATATAGCTTCAACATGAGTTACATACTTGCGAATATCCAATCGTATACTTGCATAAATCTCAAATAAACTACCGCAAACATGTAGTTTTTATCATGAATTACATACTTGTGAATATCCAATCGTTATACAACATTCCAAATCGATTAGAATCATAGCAACGCACAAATATGAATTACTATCACCACAAATCAAGTGTAATTCTCATTTTACACAAATCAAACACAGTTATTTATTCACATCGGAATAGTACTCTACTTACAATCGTGTGACGAATTCTTCAATTCAGGAATCTGAATTCTGGATTTGGAGATGCTATTCCTTTGATGTAGGCGTTGATTTGATTTGTTTACGTTTAACTTGTAGTTGCTTTGTGCTTTAGAGTTTGTCTCCTAATCATCTCTCAAATTGGTGGCTACTCCTAGTCGTTCCTCAGCAGCAAGATGGCCTCTTTCTTATTTTTGAATGAATAGATTAGGTAGAGTCTAGGGTCATTTTTATAGAGTTTATGAACTGATTAGGACCATCGATGTAGCTTGGGTTAATCGTAGCCATTCATTCGAAAGAGAGACCAATCAGGAGATGTCACCTAGCCCTCGTGAAAAAGCAAGGCTCAGAAAATCAACCAAACACAGACCAGGCCAGCCAGGGGGGGCTGGGTTCGACCTGGCTCTGGGGCCAGGTCGACAGCCCAGTCGACAGCCCTGTCGACAGCCCTGTCGACCTGGCTAGCCCAGGTCGACTGCCAAGTCGACCTGGGTGCCTTAGGCGGGAATTTTCCCACCCTGGCCAATTGGGCCCGATTTTGAATTTTAAACTTGTTTTCTGAGCTGTTTTCGTCTGTTTGAATTTTTATCTAAATTCTGAAACTTCCGGAGGCCATATCTTCTTCATACGAACTCCGTTTTTCGAAAACTCGGACTCTATTTCACGTATTTTCCGAGACGAACACAACGGCGTATCCCGTTTCCCTTAATTCTTTGATTTGAAATTAATTATACTTTAATTTGTGAATTTCACGGTTATAGAATTCACGGGGTGTTACAATTAGAAATTCCCGAATGGAAATGGGAGCATGTCTCGATGGATTTCATCGATGGTTTACCAAGGACTAGATCGGGACATGATAGCATTTGGGTAATCGTGGATCGATTGACTAAGAGTGCAAGATACCAGTCAAATCGACCAGAACGGCAGCCAAGTTGGCAGAATTGTATATGAAGTGGGTAGTGAGATTTCATGGAGTACCTAAAAGCATTGTGAGTGACCGAGACCCGTTGTTCACTAGTGGATTTTGGAAGAGCTTACAAGAGGCTCTGGGGTCAGAGTTACATCTCAGTACCGCATATCATCCTCAGACCGACGGTCAGACGGAGAGGGTGAATCGTATTTTGGAAGATCTCTTGAGAGCTTGTGTACTGGATTTTGATTGATCATAGGATGACCATTTGCATCTAGTAGAGTTTGCATATAATAATAGCTACCAATCCAGTATCGGGATGGCTCCGTTTGAAGCTTTGTACGGAAGACCGTGCAACTCGCCATCATGTTGGATAGAGACTGGCGAGAAGTTTATGCTTGGACCGGATGTGGTGAGGGGAACTTCAGATAAGATTAAGATCATTCAACAACGAATGAAGGCTGCCCAAGATAGGCAGAAGAGTTATGCTGATAAGAGGAGAAGAGACCTAAAATTCTCCGTTGGTGATTGGTGTTTGTCAAGATTTCTCCGTTGAAGAGCGTGATACGATTTGGCAGGAGAGGCAAGTTGGCACCAAGATTTGTTGGCCCATTCCCTGTTCTTGAACTAGTCGGGAATTTGGCATATAGAGTTGACTTACCAGAGAAGATGGCGGGAGTTCACAATGTATTTCATGTTTCCCAACTAAGGAAGTTCGTTCACGACCCAGATATGACTATTTCACCTGATCAGTTAGAGGACTTCGAAGTAGAACCCGAGGCGGTTAGGAACCGCAAGCCGGCCCGTATTGTCGAGCACGACATGAAGCAACTTCGAAGGAAGGCGGTGAAGCTAGTCAAGGTTCAGTGGGGCGAGGATGAGAATGATTGCACTTGGGAGACAGAGGAGAACATTAGGAAGATGTATCCAGAACTCTTTGCCTGGTAAGATTTTGACCTCGATTTAATTTTCCGCATGCTAGGATAGGTTTGTTTGCTTGTTTTGCTTGTTTGATTGTTGTATGTGGTTGTTAGGCATGCGGGATCCTTTGTATGTTTTGGGTTATGGAATTTCGGGGACGAAATTTCTAAAGGGGGGGGAGAGTGTAACGACCCATATTCTACGCATCATAGGATCGTAGAATATTTATTTCTTTCACTCACGAAGTCGTATCGTCATGTAACTTTGGGAGACGACTATTGGGGTCATTTCCCATTTTCTTGATTTTTGTCGATTTTAAATGACCATTTTACCCCATGTTGGCACTTTTTTGGCCATAACTTTTGACTGGAAAGGAATTTTGACCTGAAACCACTTCCATTGCCTCCGATTGATGGTTTTCAATTCCGTAGAGTGGTCACATTAGCCAAACGGACTCACCGTTTGGGAGATATGGCTGAAACAAGTTTAAGATAGTGAAAAATAGCTTAACTGGGCTTAACTGGGTGATTAACAGCTAGGCCCAATGGGGGATTTCGGGATTAGGGTAAGAAGGAGGTTGAAATCAGTTAGAGAACGATCTTATCCTCATTTCCCAGCCGCCACTTTCATTCTTGAACCCTAACAATGGCCGTCAACATCTAGAAACATCTCCAAATCACCTTCTAATCGAGTTTTGCCTTAATCTACATCAAATTAAGGAGAGGAAACACGAAAGCAAGATTAGAGCTGCTGTTAGACGTTAGAATTCACCCAAATCAACGAGGTTTCAGTTCTGAGAATTTCATTTGTGGCCAAGGTGAGTGATTAACATTGTTTTGACACTAATTACAGTTAATTAAGGGTAATTAGTGAAGATTAGCGAATTTATACACTAATAAATTTTGGAAAAATATCTATAAATTCGAAAATAATATTTTATGCCTCTGGTAGAAATTTGGTTTAATTTGGTTAAGTTTTGTTAACCCTATGATTAGTTTTGCTTAAACATGCTTAAGGGAAAATATGCGGTTTTGGGTATATTTGATCCATTTTGACATGTAAATTCATTGTTTTGGTGTTTATGGTTATTTTTCCATGTTGCTATGACTGTTTGAAACGATTTGTGATTGATTAGAATAGTTAAATTGGTCGAAAACGTCCTCGAATGGCGTAAAACACTTGCTGGAAAAGTTGCAGGAAAAGTGCAGGTTCTGGACCAGATCGGATCGGATATGGAGGCTCAGATCGGATGAGTTGAACTGGGCAAGGGATCTAATCGGATCGGAACTTGACACTTGAGACAACTGGCAAAAAGGAAGGCCACGCTAATTGAACTGGGATCGGATCGGATAAAGGAGGAGAGATCGGATCGACTGAAGGACGAAGGGCTCGGACTTAAGTAAGGCAAAGGGATCGGATCGGAGCAAATGAAGGACGAGGGAGCGGATCAGAGCGGAAGTACGAACTGGATGGGAGATGGCACCCGACCCGACCCGAAGTGGAACACCAGACCCGACGCAACGCTGTGAACCCGAACCGAACCGCTACAGAGGAAGACCCGAACCGCTACAGGAGAAGACTACGAACCAACTCAAAGTAGAGGACCCGACCCGAACAGATGGCTAGAAGGGGAACCCGACCCGACCCAGTGTTGACCAATAACCCGAGATGCAAAGGTAGTCCAATATGGGAAGTTAGAGCTCAGGATCCAGTTGGGAACCGATGAGTTCACTTCATGATTGGGCATTGCTGCGGGACGTGTGCCAAGGAGCAGTCGATGTCTGTAACTTTGGATCACTATGTATAGGAGGTACGTGAAGGGATTCAGGGCCAAAGTGGCCTAGGTATGACTAAAGGGCTATAGACCAATGAAGTGGGGTCATTTGTAAAGATTTGGTCATGACTCCATGTGGTAAGCTTGGTAGTAGCAGTAGTTGTACAAGTTGAACTCCGTCACTACTTCGATGGGTCTAGTGACTGACAGTGGTGGACATCATATGCTTTACGCACTGAGTGAGAGATGTGAGGATGGTTGCTATGGTTGATTTGTTTGCCATCATTATGACATGCACACCCCACCCCCGTAATTTCTACATTATTTATTATGGCACCTTGGAGTATTGTACGGTATGTGGTACTAACTCTTTGGTTGCAGGTCCAGGTTCAGGTATGGTTTAGTATACCTGTTATTGTTCTGTTTAGATGCTTATCGCTTATACCAGGCTTTATGTCTGACCCAGAGTTTTATGTCTCCTCTTATTACTCTAGGTGCTCACACGAGCAGACTAGAGACAGGTTAGCTGGTGATGCACGGGTAGATGATCCGGAGACGAGCAGGAGGCTTCCACGTATGATATATATATATATATATATATATATATATATAGTATTCTCCCTGTGTTGTTGAAGATCACCGCTTGGGCATTAGTAGTGTATCTTCTACTTCAGCTTTCTTTTGTTTAGAGACAGTAAATTTGGAAAAGTTGTAATAAGCTATACTTGGATTTCCGCTGCTCTGATGTTGATGTTGATTTTAGTTATCAGCTTATGCATTGTCTCACCTGTTTTATGTCAAGTACGTTATTATTATATTTTATTCCATGCGCTGTGAGACATTCTACTGGTTCTTGATTGGTTCATTCTCTTCTTTCCTTTCTTTGGCGACCGTTCCGTGCTAACTGGACAGGTGTACAACGCACCTTTGGAGTAAATGTCGGTTGGTGCGGGGCGGGCCGTCACAGAAATTGTGCAACAAAGAAGTGAAGCTAGTAAGAGTGCAATAGGGAAAGGGCCACGAGGACGCTACAAGAGAGGCTGAAGACAAGATTCGCGCTTCATATCCTTTCCTTTTCGAGAATATGTTCATAAATTCTTTTCCAAGCTTCGAATTAATACTTATATCCATCGTTTGAATATCTCCTATCAATCGAATCTTTAGGTAGAAAACTAATGAGTGTAAACATATGTTTGAGACATGTTAGGTTTGATGGATACAAATGTTTGCTTGTGATTTCTCGTGGATGCATATGCACACACAATATGCACTAGATCGGCTCGATCAGTTACATATTACATATTGATGTGTGTTTATTTTAAATTTTTATGGATTATCATTACATTGATGTTGCATTTGGATGGATGATTGTGCACACATATAGAACTTACATGGATTAGGATGATTTGCAAACATTTTGGTTGTATGGTACAAACATACATTGCATTAAGGAGGTCAACAGAATCAGTAGATCGCCAGATCTTTCGCATTAGTTTACAGACATACACACACTATTGCGTATGTTCATAAAAGAATTAGAAATTCCTTAAGGACAATGGATGCTTGTGATTGCTAGATGGATGTATGATTGTTTGATGTTAGGATACACGTTCTTCTTAACTTAGAGATTTCGGGGACGAAATCCTTTAAGTAAGGGAGAATGTAACACCCCCAGAATTTTAACGACATTAAAGATGATGAATTAAAGAATAATCAGTGTGAAATACATTGTTAACAATGAATTTAAGGGAAACTTATTTAAATACTCATAATTGAGTAAAATGGACTATGCCATTGCGTCCGTCTCAGAATTCTTGTCAAGATAGACACCTGGTTTGCGTGAACCGGGCACCGTATAAAGAAGGTATTAACGTTCAAAGTTTGTATGCATATTGGAAAGATATATATACATATAAAATTCAAAAATATTCAAAAATCATCAAAACCTGAAATCTAGCGTGCAAATCGAGGAAGGGCCAACATTTTGAAGTCGACCCGAGACCTTGCTAGGTCGACCTAGCGGTCGACTCAGGCTCATGGGGGTCGACCTAGGGGTCGACACCCATGAAGGGGGGTCGACCCACCCGTGGCTTTAGAAACTTTTTTTTAAACATGGATGACTTTGGAGCTAGATTCATGTACCCTAGGCTATATAAAGGACCCTAGACCTAGGTTTTATTCATCTAGAAATAGTGACGACGATGGAGCTCTGCTGCAACTAAGATTGAATGGCCTAATCTACTCCAAATCTATTTCAGCAAACATTACTCAAATTCAGTGATGGCTACGACAACTTATTCAACACTTTGCAGTAATTTGGATCCATTTCCTTAGATCTGTTCACTGTGAGTTCATTTTATTTTTAGATCTGAATATTTAAATAGTAATCATGATATGTATATCAAAATTGGATCTTGAATCAGTGCCTAATCAGTTCTATTAAGACATAACTATCAGATCCGCTTTTATATGTTCGTACCGTCGCCATGTTAAATCTTGTCATAATATGCATATTCAGTTTATACCTCTTTCTATCAGTTAATATTGGTTCGTTACTATTCTTGTTCTCTATTCTCTTCTCTCCCTCTTTTCCCTTTTTATTTATATACCCTGGCTATCTTCGAGCCTAGCCCTAACGTTGAAAAATGCGAACGTGCAAAATTGGGAAGGATTGGGAAAGACATAATTTGGGGGCATAATTGGTATTGGAAAATATGGATCGAAATTTGGGTATAAATTTGGAAATATATGAATATGGATTTGGTGACATATGTCTTGTTGGATAATATGAATTTAGGCATGCATCGGAATATATGTCAATAAGGAATTGGGTATAAAATGGGACATGTCTATATATTGATTTGGGACATAAATTGGAACATGAATATTAATTTTAGGCATATATTGGAAAATATGCGAATATGGGTTTGGGTATAACTTGTACTCAAATGGGTGAATATGGACTAGGTGCATAAATTGGAAAATATGTAGATTTGCGTTTGTGCAAAACATATATATGTATATATATATATATATATATATACGTATATATATATGCCTTGACTTATAACTGGGGAAAAAGAGCATTGGTGCATAATTAAAAAGTAAATTAAAAAGGGGTGTAAAAGTTTATGATTTGAATAATGAATTGGGCATATAAGTAAATATGGGGAAAAAAGAGAAATATTCACCTATAATGACATAGGTAGTTTTGATATAGAAATGGAATGTCTAGTCATTACAATTAGTTATTGTAATTTTACTTATGACGCGAGGTTAGGTTGCATTAGTGGTGGAAGTCTGCCCGGACCCGACCGGCATATCCAGCTGCCACAAATGTTGAACCTAATGTGAGAGGTCTAAGTGTGCAAATACGAACCGGGCTAAGAACGAGGTTACACCCAACTGTGGAATAAGACTGCCCAGACCTGACGGGCAAATCCAGCATCCACACATTGTAGGCCTAATGTGGGAGGTCTAGCCCATTCTAGGCATAATTGGACATGTTAATGAATTGGACTACTTAACCTAATTTAATCCATAAGGGTTGTATGACTATGAACTTAAGTTATGGTTAAGTAAAATTGGATGGGTAGTGGGTGGGTTTAAGTAAAATAAAGGGAGTGGGTAATATTTACATATAGGCCTACGAACTTAACCCAATAAGATTATGTACTTAAAAACACCTAGAAGTACACATAACCGGTGGAAAATATAATAAAGTTATGTAATTAAAGACACCCTCGTAGGGTAAGCATAACTTATAGAAATGATAGAATTAGATATGTGTAATAATATGCTAAGTAAACAACGACTAGTTGTAATAATGGTGTAAATTGAATTTATGATTAAATAAGAAAGAATGAGGGAAACTTGTAAAATAAATAAGTTATATTTAATCATAAATGGTAAGTGACATGTTAATTAGGAAACATGTAGATTGAGATATACTTAACAACGTATTAAGGATAATATGTTATTGTAATGATGTATCCATGCAAGAATATAAAATAGATTGTGGATTACAGACGTTGGGCCACAATCTAGAGAATAACATGTTGTGGGCTTATTAATAAACTTAAATGGATTAAGTTATATGACTGAAATTAATAAGCTTGGTAATTGGAATAAGAATTCAATATGAATGGAATAACCAAGTTAAATGGAAACCCGGTGAGGTAAGGCAAGCGCATAAAAGAATGTTTAGATATAGGGTCTAACAACATATTAAAGAAATGCGCTTGGACCAGTTCGTGCCTTTGAGGGTGAATAACCCAACGGGGTAGATCATCGAGGTGTTATAAGACACGAGGGGAGCGCACATTCATCGGATTGTTATGACGGCTCCAAATGACTGGAAGGGGAAGCACGCGGCTTCCTGAAGTACGTAAGGTGCTCCTAGTAGTCCTATGTGCGGTGACAGATGTCTTAGGCTGTACTCGCAGAGGTTGAGTCTGCGTGTAACTACTAGGTGGTTTGGCCGTGACTACAAATGTACCATGCAGTCAGAATGAAACGACGAGGTGACACCAAGGTGATATGATGGTTTCCTCACGTGGAGGTAGAGAGGGTCATGACCAAAAAGAATAGTAGACCGTCGGATATCTGTCATCGACCGCTAGCGGGATGTGAAAAGACTAGAGCTAAACCCAAGATATCATTTCACCTTTCACTATCGAGGTACGGGGTTGAGGGTAGATACCACATGAATGTTTAGTTTGGTTGTATTAAGGGCGATCTCTTAGCTCTATATTCTTTACTAGTTGAAGGAGGGGCCGAGGTGGGGCCATAGCCACCACGGAAAACAGACCCGTGGAATATCTATTTTTGAAGGCACTTAATGGCAGCCTATATAGGTATGGAAAAGCTCCCGGCCGAGTTCCGTGTTTCTTATTTAGTCCTGCCACGGAACTCGGTGCACATTGGAGGACGTGCGATTGAGACATTGAGCTACAAATATAGTACATACGTGGGACAGTGTAGATACAAGCATATCTTCTCTGGGTCGTGTATCGTAGACTAGAGGGCATTATTCCAATAAGGAATCTGATTTGATCGGTGGTGGAAGTACCTGCGCTTACATAACATAGTAATGATAGATATATGCAGAACATAACATTTTATATAAAGATCCATACATCACTCCGGCGTTGGATGAGGGACTGCGTTCATTACGGTAGAGACCGTGCGAGTGGGTTACTGTGGGGTGTATCTCAATATTGAGAGATAGCTGCATATATTGTATTAGGTGAATCCATGGGAAAGTAAATGGGTACGATGTGCGTATAAGTCTTGAGTGCTATTAACCCAAGTAACCTAATAATCAAGAAAATGTAATGGAACATTATTAGTAGGGATCATTCTACTTCTGATACACTAGTATCTGCACGGTGCAGAGAAATGTATTTAAGAAGTGCAATATATCCTGTTTACCTTATCTTGCTTAGTTCACACTTGTTATTGTTACTGTTATCTTGTTCTTCCAGTTTTGTATATCTGCCATGATACTTTTATTTATTCATATTTAAAAGTAACTGGACTGGCCAGACTTTATGTCTGACTCTTTTTGTTTCCTCTTCTCTCTCTTTCATTCCCTCTCCCAGGGTTCTCAGGGTGGAAGTGCTTAGAGATGATTTGGATTCTTTCAGCTTAGCTTGGATTTTGGATATAGATGTATCGCTTCGACTTCTGGTCAACTCTCTTATGGCTTCACAGGGAAATATAGTTTTATGCTTTTGTACTCTGATATTTTTGGCAAGACAGATTATTGATGTAATTAGTTACTTATGATGTAAACTCAGTATTTGGGACCATGATATTTTGATTTAAATAAAGTTTTTAATTCCGCTGCTATTTTACACGTCTGTCTTGTGGTATTATATTCTTATTTACCTATAATGCTTCACGAAACTTAATGCATTCCCTTAGTGAGTGACATTAATGGACGTGGGGTGTCATAAAATATTTTCAAAAATTCTCTTGGCCTCGTACGCTATTTGAAAAACATTTCCCTATATCACCTTGTTTTATTTTCTATACTTAGAAAGTATCTTCTATCTATAATTGGAAAAGATTCCAATTACTTATCTCTTTCCCGAACTCAGTTATTTATATACTTAGGAAATATTTATTATACTTCCAAAATTCTACTTACTTAGATTAAAACGAATGTTGTGTAAAACATCGTTACAACAACCCAAAATATTGCATTCAACGTAATCTTATTCAAACATTTATCTTCGATACTGAATCTTGTTATTTATCGGTTTAAAATGAAATCAATCAAGTTTGGGTATAATTATCTCTCAGACCCTGACTGAATAACATTCTTAACTTCAAAACGGACAAGACTGCTTATCTCGAATAATTAATATATAAAAACCAATTATTCATTTTAAAAACATATATACGATTCTCAATTCTATTTTTACCAGATTTAATTATAGATTTCCTTTTTGTTTATAATATTCTATTTTTAAGTTTGTTTCCTCAACGAATGTTGTACATATATCGATATATTGATTTCTAGTTATCGAATTTCCTTAAAAATATTCTAACTCCTTAAATTTTTGGAAAATTTCGCCAGCACCTCCTTTGTACCGGTCAATAGTTCAAACCTCAACTCGCCTCTCTAGGCCCTGTCCATTCAAAAAGAAAATTAAAAAGCCAAGCGGCTTGATGATTCGGCACATAAAATCTCATAGGAATTTAGACGTCTACCTTTTTGTCGGGCACTTAAATTATAATCTTCATTCCATACATGTCTAACCCATACACGTTTATCCCCAATTTATTCCATCTCAAACCGATCATTTAATCTTTAATTAGCTCTTTTGCCTATTTCACTTTTTATTTGAACATATCACGTTTAAACATATTTTTAACTTGCTTATAACAAATCCAATTCCATTTTTTATTCAATTTTTATATTCGATTTTGAATATAAATTTACAAACCACGTTCACTTATCCAACGCCCAATTTCGATTCAAAACTCGATTAACTAATTATTCTTTAAATTAGTTAATCCTATTCAATAATTAAAAATCTGATTTTTGTTTCAAAAATCATTTCATTTACACAACTTGAGTTCATATTTATTTTACAACTCAGATCTGGATTTTTAAATTTAAAAACCTATATTTTATTAACTTAAAATACTTCGATTTTAATTAATAAACCATTTTGGTTTTATAATGGTTATGGCGCTGCTTTTCTGAAAATTTGATTTTGACATAACTCAAAATCTCCAAAATTTTCTCTTCCATTAGAAAACTATTATCAAATCGGTCCTGATGATTTTTGTTTCAAAGAATTTCGACTTAAATTGAGTTATGTATACTTAATTAAAGTTTGAAACGCCAAATTACGAACTACCGCACTGAGACGAGTTCGTTTTAATTATATTTAAATATAAAGGTTAAAAATTGTTTATTTAATAAATTCAAACTCCATTATTTAATATTTAAATATAAATTAAACTGGTTTTCTAAATCTAATTTAAACAATTCCAATTTTCCTAAATCATCAATTATTCCCTTCAGCATTTAACTTAGTTATAACCTCAATTACAATTTGAATTCTATATTACTTCGAATTACTTTTGGAAACAAATTATTTAATGTAATTCGATGAAATCGAATTCCAAAAATACATCCTTTGAATTTATTTCCATCCAGTTTATATCTCGAGTTCTGAAATAAAGTCTATTGCTCTCTTCTCGAAATGATTTCCGATTTCCCATTCAAATTCATACCTGAATTTAAAATTTTCAATTATCTAATGATAATTACCTTGCTATATTTATAAACATTGTTTACGAATTTGACTTCCTTGTATATATATTAAAACAAGCTCCATGTAAAAATCTATTTAAAACCAAAATCTTATTTGGAATATTTTATTTATTATAATTTATATATAATATATAATCTATTTTCATATTTTATTTCTGTTTCTATTTAACACAATTTAAATATCCTTTTTGAATATAATTTATTCTTATAAATTCGACATAATCGAATTCTAACCATAAATCCTTTTGGATATATTTTAATTTATACTCCGAACATCGGAATAGATTTCCTCATTTCCCTTTTTTAACACGGTACCCAATTCTCATTTTAAACTTGTATTTGACTTTGAATATTTAAATTATCCAATGATAATTTTCCACCTTTCTTTATAAACATCATTTATTTTACCGATTTATATTTTTAAACAAGTCTTGATTTCAAATTCATTTTTGAAATTAAATTTCTACTTTGGAAAAATAAAATTCCCCTTTCTAAATTCACATCTGAATTTACATTTTCCCAAATTATCTAAATGATACCTTTCCCATTTCATTTATAAACACTATTTATAAATTCACTTTAATTCCCCTTCATTATTCAATTTATAAATGTCATTTATAAATTTTAGTACTTCAATTTCCCGTATTATTTAATTTATAAACATCGCTTATAAATTTCAATACTTATTTTGTTTATTCAAAACAAGTTAATATTTCTCAGTCCATTCGAAATCAAAATTCTACTTTAGAAAAAAATAGTTTTTTCCATTTTAAATCTCAAAACCCTGTTTACGATATTTTTATAAATCACCATTTAGGCCCAGTGATATTTTAAACACCCAAAACACCAGTTATAAATGATAGGTTTTCTAACACATCATGATAATATATATGAAAAACAAACAAATAATAATAATTTTGAGGAATCTAGTTGGATCCCTCCTACCTGTTTTTCTGCATCCACATACATCAGCCAACATAAATAATACCCATCTTGCTTCGAGGTAAGATATTGCGGTATAGAAGGTCATCCACTATCATAGCGTGGGGCAATAGGGTCGTCCGCTAATGATACTGCGGTCATCCGCTAATGGTACTGCGGGAATCCAACCACCAATATATATATATATATATATATATATATATATATATATAATAGCAACAAATACCAAGCCTAAATAACTAATATATTTTTTATAATAGCCACATTAATATTTTAATGCAACCAAACAACCATCGAATAATTTTTAACGACTAAAAATAATTCTAAATAATAAATTGAGTGCGATTTACTCACCAGGGTTTTTATAGCGATCTATTCCAATTTATTTTCATTGCATAGATGACGAAAACATGAATTCAACATGATCATCACATCTGCTTGAATCTTAATCGACTGTAAATTCCTTCTCCTTTGTGAAAAAACTTGTTGTCCCTTCTCTGTACCCGAACATCATAACCACAGCCCTTCAACCACCTAAACCACCATCTATGACTACTTCAAACTCACTGCATAGCTTTTATAACTATCTTTCAAAGACATGTTTCCGGAACCCTCTTCCTATAGCAACCATTCACCAACCCAGAACGATGCAACACCTTCCTGGCCATCCCTTCCCGACATCGCCAACTCCGACGGTCACACAAAAACACACTTCCTTAAAAAGAGTCCATGCTGCCTCGGGACCAAACAACAAAGACAGTGTCATACTTCACAATTTGGCTACAAGATTTCATCTTCTCTATCACCGTACTCTTCCCATTACTGATAATCTCCCCTGTTCGAAACCCCTCGCCCCATTTCCAAATCGTGACATACTCGCTGCCTCAACTTGCGGCTTCTGTCTAACTCCAGGAAGTCGCGATAGCTACTGCTAATCGATCAGAACCTTTAACCAAGAAATCCCACCCAGTCCCCAAATCGAACTGCCTTGCCTCCTAATTTCCAAAGTCGACTATGAAATGCGCTAAATCCTACCATGAAAGCAACCACGGTGAACCCTAGCTCATTTCGAAAGTTTCAAAAGTCTAAGTCCTTCCGATTGTGATGCTCCTTCCGACACTCGACATCTAACTTCGCGAGCCCCAATTCAAAGATAATCGGAACCCTAGAACATCGCTCGAGCTGTCGAGCTATCGAGCTTCCAAGACCAGCGTGCGCCTGTTGGTATCGAGCAAGAGTGGAATCATGGATTCGGATTTGAATGGAAGATGGTCACCACGATTTTTAACAGTGGGGCATTAGTGAAGCGTTCAAATAAATATGAGAATGGGAAACGAAAAATGAAAGGAGATAGATGAAGGGTATTTCGCGATACTTATATGGAATGAACATTTTCATTTTTGATTACTGAAGCTTTTGCTTGCAAATGAATTCAAAGAGAAAATAAGGGGAGGAGTCATTGCGATTTATAGAAGATGGATACTTAGTTATTAAGTAATTTGTTCAGTGCAAGTACAGAGATGAGATAGACAAAGACTTTCTAGGGTACCTTGTTTGCTTAGGATAGAAGGAATTCTATTTTTATTTTAGTTTGTTTTGAACCGGTACCATTTTCTTTAATTTAAAATACCCCATGATTCCGAACTCCTTTCGGAACACAACAACCAACATTTTTAGGGTTATACCACTATTCTGAACACACTTGGACATGCTCCAAAGCTCAATTCGATCATATGGAGAAGATATAAATTTAAATCAATATAAATTGAATTTAAAACAATAAATGCTTTGATAATAAATTAATATTATTATTCTAATCCAAACAGAAGTTTGTATTGAACTTCTGATATGTTTTTAATTCAGTTATAAATTTTACATTGGATTACTTCAGATTATCGTATTATGATAATTAAATATTCCTGAAATTAAACTATATTTGATTATTAAATCAATTACTCAATATAAATATCCATTTATATTATCAACTCAATATTTAAAACCATATTAAATATTTAAAATAAATCGACCAAAAATCTGGGTCGTGACAATAGATTTCCAAAAATGTGACACATTATTAGGATTATTTATGGAATGACGACTAAGATTAAAATTATCTTCTACCATTGATTCAAAATTAATTTTTTCCATAAAAATTTAGGTTACAATCATTAACCTCCCACATCCATTTGCAAAGTAGGGAAATATTAAGATTGTATAAGTTTAAGACACCTAATCCACCCTCACTTTTAGGTTTACAAACAGTATTCCACTGGATCAAAAATTTGAAATAGAAAAAAGTATTATCCCTACACCAGAGAAAATTTCTTCTACAGCTTTCAATTTTCTTGATGACCCAGATGAGGAAACGATAAAACGACATCCAATAAATGGGTAGTGCAGACAACACTGAGTTAACAAAGACTACTATACCCGCTCTCAAAAGGAATATATTATTCCAATTAGCTATTATAAAATAAAATAGAACATATGTTAAACAAGAAGCCATTAGAGAGAACTTAAAAGATAGGGGAGAGACTTTTATTTCTATTACTTTAAGTCTGTACATTTCTATTACATTGGTTCCTTTATATATAAGCTTTGGAGCTGATGTTAAACTTATCCCTATGATGTGGGACTAAATAAAATATCACAAAAGCATATTCACTCTTATATATCACAACACTCTCGCTTGAATATGCATCTTCAAAATCTGGAATGCCCTGCTAACTTGAAGTTGTCCCTTTTAAAACATATATGATGATTGCTCACCCTTATTATTACCTTGCTTGCAAATATCCGTTCAGTCGATACAACTGCTGTCTGTTGCCTTCAAAACTCTATCAGGAAAATGCAATGGGTAAAACCTGGAATGAGAAAAATAGTAAACAAAGTTTGACATTATGAATATCATATTAAAATGATATTCCTTAAAGGAGTTTGATGCTTTTGGATCAAAACAATGCCTAATTAAAAACCTTTTTATGAGAAACCCTGTAACATCCAGGATTTTTGACCGTTCAAATCGACAATGATTCTCAATGTCGACATAAACAAATCAAAAATATGGATAGTTATTGGGATTTGTATAAGAAAAAGAAGAGAAGAAGCAAAACAAATACAAAATCTCGCAGCAGAAGGACAAAATATAATAATTAAATAACAGTTCATGAAGCTGTTAAAGCATGCATTTGATTATATTTTTTGACAATTATCAGAGTTAATTATAATAACAATACCAATATTTGCAGCGGAATAAATAGTAATAAATACGTCTGTTGAGATCCATCTTTATCTCCATAATGGTATCTTCAACAACTGAAAACTCAGGCTGGCCGGAGCATAAATGAAAATACAAAACATCCGGATCAGAACTAAAATATTCTCATATTAGTTAAATCAATTTCATGTGATAATATGAGTGCAATAACTTAATAGGCGTTACGGGAAATTCCATCTCTTAAGGATCCGTTAAACTAGATACTATAGAATATAATGCGTTATTATAATAGTGTCTATGGTTAAATATAAAATATTAAAATAGTGTAAGCGGGATTACCATTATTATCCTTACACCATTTATACCATTACCATACAGTTTGCTTATAACACACCAGTACGTCGGTGGATAGGGATGCGCCTTGATACGACAACGTTAAAACAAAATCATAGGGGGCTCGATCAGGATAATATGACAAGGCACACGAGGAATGCCCAGAGTATGAATATACTAGTTGCATGCCCGGACTGGTGGTAACGCACAGCCGCGACTACCGCCCACCTCGGACAACACTCCCAAATCACGGATGCACATCAAATCAAATCAATCAAACCAAGGGACTATAGTAATAAAGGAAGAAGTTTTGCCGATGGAGGTAGCTAACCCCACTTGGTCACGGTATAGCCCTGTTTTAGTCATTTTAATTATGACCTAAGGTCAAGGATATCCATCATCGTTCTCTTTCTTCAAATCCAGTAATCGCCTCCAAATTAACCCACTTCATTCTGGAATTCCACCGCGTACACAGTTGTTAAAGTGGTTTTCGGTATTGGTAGAGAGTATGTCAATATCCGATCCCGGTTTCTTTAACAACCAATCGTTTACATTTTTCACACCGGTCAGTTCTTTTACATTTCAAAGCGGTTCGTATTTCATATCAAAATATCAGATTTGTTTTTTAAAATCGTTTCAATATTCAAGAGAGAATATTATTCATCATAACTCTACATTTTAACTTTAAAATCTTGAAACAATTCCAACTTTGAAATAATTTAAAATAGTACCAAAAAAAAAGTTTTTCTAAATAGTTTAAATATATAATATGAATAGTTTTATAAACGAATTTTTTTATTTAAAATAGAATTTCAACTTTAGTAAATCTATAGGTAAAATATTAAAATAGTTTATAAAATAAACAGTCAAATATTGTAATAGTTAATTTAAAATAAATAATAAAATAAAATAGTTAAATAGTTTATAAAGAAAATTATTATTGTAAAAATAAAATAGTTTATAAAATGGTTTAAAAATACTATAGTTGGAATTAGAATCATATCTTCAAAAATTTAACCAAACAGGAAATCATATTTCAATTTCAAATCAATCGACTTAAATATCAATATCTTGATTCAAATCGATTCAACTTCACAGCTCTTTTTCAATTCGGTTCAACAATTCGATTTCAATAACTCGTTTAAATAATACGATTCATATAATTGAATTTCTATTATAATTCTCACTTTGAATTATTCGTTTATGAAATCTCGAGTTCACAGTTCAATTATTTCAATAAATTAGGTTAATTTAAAATGATATCAACGATGGATAAATAATTCAATTTCATTAAATTTATATGTTATATTCAATTCAATTTAACTTCAATTATCCACATTTACGAATTCTGTTAAATTGGAACTTTAATTTCAAAGCACAAAGTTCAAATTTAAAGAAAATCGATTAATAATGTCATTTATTTTGCCTATAAAATAATATTCAGAATTTCAATATTTTTTTAAATTTTAAAATAACATTCAAAAATTCAAGGAATTTTTTTATTATATTCAAAAATTCAAGAAAAAAAAACATTTTTTTAACCAATTGGTGTCCATATATAATTTCCTATCCTATGGCCAAGTAATACTTAAAATTTAATTTTAGTATTTTGGAAAAGGATATACATCATTTCAATCCAAATCAAGGTCATATATATTTATCATTTCAACCTACGTTCTTAAATCATTTTAAGGAATAATCCCGGTTTTATTCGATACCCGTAACATCTAGGGTAAAAGTTGGGATTAATCAACAGAAATCAACAAATTTTATAAACAATATCGACAACAAGGTGAATTTCCAATACATCAAATATATAAATTCAAGGCCTACATCAAAATCAACACATCTATACAGTTCAGTAATATCAGTTACTATTCATCAGGTATGAGAATTTTCATAAAACTTGAAATTAATCTCTATTAGCACAATTTATATAACAATTAAATCAAATTATACAGTTTATACATATTTAACATAAATATGCAATTTAAACAATCAAACAACAACCAATACAATCATATCATGACATGAATTTAACTTAACTAACAATCAAATATTTTAGTTAAATGTGAGTGGTTTTAATCACTCACCTTTGGTTTTGAACGTGTTTGAAATCCAAAATATGCCTCAAAATTTGATTGTCTCAGAATTAGTCCAAATTTGTGCCATCGCGAAGAGCTCATCGATACGATTTCAATGCAACAAATCGCATGTCAAACTGAGGTCGTATGAAAAGGTTATACATATTTGAATGTATGAATTTCAAATTTTATAAATAATTAGAAACATATCCCACCCAAATAGGATCTGCCACATCACCACTGCTTTTTCTCCTCATCTTCTTCGCGCAAGCATCAGGAAACACACCCTTAATGGCAATGAAAACCGCAAGTTTGATCCTTCATCCCTCCTTGTCCTTTCAACGAAATCGCCTACCATTTATACCGTCGGCCTTCTCTTCATGAACCCTTCCATCTCCACACCACCAAGCCCAACTCGCATCACCAAAAAAAATGCCTCTTCCAGGCTAAGTCTCGTAAGCACTGTACAATGCGACAAACATTTTCATTGATTCCCTTAATACTTTTCCAACAAGTGCCAAATTCAATCCCATATCCAAATACAATAACTAAAATGCGAATCAATCCCTGAGCGAATCAAAGATCCCAACGCTAGCTCGTTCTCTACATGGCAGAAATAATGTCGAATAGAAAACTGATGTCGCACCCTCAAGAAACCATATAGGATCGAAGATGGTGTCTATCTCGGTTGTATCAAATCTGTTTTATAATTTTTCATGAGGAGAATAACATGATTTTGATTTTTAAAGCATAAGAAAGAGGCGGCCATTGCTATTTCTGAAGAAGCAAATAAAAAAGAATGTGACTATCTAAATTTGTATGGCTAGGAGATATAGAATTAGGTTATAGTTAAGGATGTATTTATAGATCATGTTGATCTATATTATTCCATATTCACTAAATTAACCTTTTCAATATATATATGAATTTCAAAATTAGTTAATTCCTTCTATTTATAGCTACTTTATTCGAATTTTTTTTAAAATAAATTTCATTTTAGTTTTCAATTATAGATTAATCAAAAGAAATCCATTAAATATTCTAATGAATCCTAACTTTCCTTATTCCGACATATAATAATTCATAATTTCATTTGCAATTAATACATGTTACTATTATTTAAATAAGTTGAATTTCATGATTTAAACAATTAAATTAAGTTTACACTATAAATATTCACAATTTAAATCATTAATTCTAACTACAAAATTTATCGACTCGGTTTGATTAAATATTTTGATATTAAGTATCATGTCTTAATATTTGACAATATAAACCAGATTATAGAGATATTTACAATCAATGCAGATTATCACATTTATACCAAGTTGAAATTAATATTATACTCAAATGATTTATAATATTTCCAAATTTAATAAATTAAAAATTTCAATATGTACATAGAATTCCAAAATTCGTTGATTCATTTAGCTATTGTTCATTTAATGTTACCTTCAATTTCAACATATGTAAAAGCTATTGAAATTCATTGTTTAACAAGACAAGTTAAATTCATACCTTATATGACATAAATCATTAATTTTTATATTTAAACCAAATTGTTCAAAATCACCCTAAATTTAATATTTTAAATTATCACAAAAAAAATCTTGGGATGTTACACTCTCCCCCAAATAAACTTTTCGTCCTCGAAAAGGCATAGTAAAAAAATTGTCAATTTATATATGTTTTGCCATATAATTTCTTATTTAACTTTTCTCATTCGTTAGTTTACATAACTAATTTCGTTAATAATTTAATTTTGAATTGTGAATTACCAAACCGCGATTTCTCTGAAAATTTAAATTACACATATCTTAAAATCTACAAATCGAAATTTAAAATTTTCTCTTTCATTAGAAAATTTTCTTCAAACAAATCCAAAGGATTCTTGTTTCAAATAATTCCGACTTATTTTGGATCCTATATATCCATTTAAACTTCAATTCAGAAAATTACAAACTGTAGCTTCGCGACAGATTCATTTTAATTAAATATAACAATTTGTTCAATCTTCATTTAAATTTATAATTTGTAAACCAATTCACGTTTATTTTCACAAAACATGTTAAACATTTATTTTCGACTTGGAAATATCGATAATCCAAAGTCATCAACATTCAACCATCTATATCAATACTTTTAATTCATAACTGAATAATTCACTTAATTAGTTTATTTCATTGATCTAGTTTGTTTGCCCTACTTAGCTGAATTCAATTTCATCACAAATTAAGTATACATCGTTTATAGCCATGATTTATGTTTTATTCATTTTCATAAGCCAACAAATTAATATATAAGTAAACGATTTGCTTAATTAATTTTCCATTCATTCGGTTTATTCATGTTACTTAGTTAAATTAAATTTCACAACATAACTAAGTATATATCATTTATAGGAAAATATTTACAAGGAAAAAATTAAAGGCTTTTTTTACCATAAGGACAGCCCGCTTAAATTTATCTCAAAAGGACAATATATATTTATTTTTTTCCTCATATGCGTTATTTCCTTCTTCCAGCAAAAATTAAATCCGTAAATCGCGCGCTATTTCCTTCTATCATCATCTATTTATCGTGGACGAAAATTTCTATCTTGCCGTCAATGATCGCTGTTCTTCTTCTTCCATATTTTCAGATTAATTTTTCGTACTGAACGCATAAAACCAACGAGATCTGAAATATATTTTCAAATTCTGGACGGAAAGTCGATCGATCAAGAATCGATCTGGAAAATCAATTGCGCATTAGGTTTAGGGTTGATTTCATCCATTCAATTTGAGTTGATCATACGATTACTTCACTATTTCGGATAGATTTTTGCTTCTTCTATCGGTAATTCATGTATTCTACTGGTATTACAAGCAGGTATTACAAGCAGGTATTAGTTATTACATTTTCAGATTTCTTTTATTTATTTATTCATTACTTTCTTTTTCGTTTGTTGTTTTTTATCATGTTGTAATTGGTTTGTGAATGCATTTCATGAATTACATATGTTTTACATTAAAACATGTTTTGCTTTAATTTGTATAAATGTTACTTGGATTGATTTTTCATTAGTATTTGTTTTAGGAAAACTGAACTAAATAGGTATCATTTTCGTATTTTTTACAGGATCAGTTTATTCCCTTTCTTTTGAATGTGCACCAGTTTGTAGTTATCATTTTATTTTGTTTTTAGGTATCATTTTTTAGGTAATACCCATGTTTTCCTGGTTTTTGTTATCTGTTTTCATCTTTGTCATGTCTAAATGATTTTTTCAAATTACTTATTTGTTCCAGTGGTAAAGGTACTCTCCTTATCGTACTTGTCTTCAACGATACCTCTTTCAGTACTCAGTTGTCGGTTAATTGCTTATTGCATGATTTGCAAAACGAAATATGTGAGTATTGGTCTCAACTTACTCCTAAGTCAATTGAAATTAGCTATGTGCTTGAGGATAGAACTAAAATTGTTGAGAGTGAATCTGATCTTCAAAGTATCTTTTTATTTCAATTACATAAGAAGAGTGCTTTTTTTGTTTTGATGTTAAGTAAAAGGAATTTCTGTGGGAAAATGTGTTTGATGGTTCTTCTACACTTTCTACTAATGTTTCAATTCTTTCGTCTTCTGATCAATGTTTGGGTGCGAACATTGTCATTCATAGGAAGATTTATTTAAAAGATTTGTTGAAAAGAGGATCTACACTAAAATTTACTGATTTTACCGGTTTTTGTTTTGGAAGCGCCGAGGAGTTCAGAGAATTCTTAATGGCCTTTCAAATTAAATCAGGTCATGAATTCCAATTTCTTAAGAACAGTGCTACTAGGATCACAGCTTTTTGCTCATCGTCTTCTACTGGTTGTCTTTTTAAAGTGCATGCTTCTTGTGATGTTGGCCAACTAAATATGTTTTTCATTAGAAATTTGGTTGCTGAACATTCTTGCGGGGGTGGTCTAACAAATTTGAGTAACCCTACTCTATCAAGCTCATGTGTTAAATCATTGATAATAGATGAAATTAGAGATCATTCGAGTAAGAAACCGAAAGACATAATTGATGATTTTCGAAGAGAGTTTAATCTGAATTTATCTTACTCTTATGCTTACAAAGGAATGAAACTAGCTTTAATGGAACTATACAACAATGATGCAATGTCGTACAATGATTTGTCTTGGTATTTACGTGCACTACAGACTCACAATCCGGGTTCTCATGTCGCTATGAATGTTAACTCTTCTACAAATCAGTTTGAGAGAGTGTTTGTTGGTTTTGGTGCTTGTATTCTTGGCTTCAAACATTGTTGGCCTATGATATTTTTAGATGGTACCCAATTGAAAGGGAGGCCAGGAGTCTTGATGGGTGCTACATCTAAGAATGGCAACCAAGGTATTATTTTAAAATAATTTTAGATGATGTACATATACGTATGGTACCATTTGGATTCTACGGGATTAGTTTTCTTTATTACATTTTCTGATTTATCAGTTTATTATTTTTTCCACTATCATTGTCTAGCAATACAGATTTTAGTTATCATTTTTATTGGCATTAAGGTATCATTTTGTTCTCTGTTTTTAGTATACAGTTTGTAGGTAGCATTTTAGTCCATATCTAAGTGTCATTTTCTTCTCTGTTTTTAGTATACAATTTGTAGGTATCATTTTAGTCTGTATATGAATATCATTTTCTTCTCTATTTTTAGTATACAGTTTGTAGGTATTAATTTAGTCCGTATCTAGGTATCAATTTCTTCTTTGTTTTTAGTATACATTTTGTAGGTATCATTTTAGTCTGCATCTAGGTATCATTTTCTTCTCTGTTTTAGTATACAGTTTGTAGGTATCATTTTAGTCCGTATCTAGGTATCATTTTTTGTCAAACAGTTTTTAACAATCACTTTTGGTTGTTTGCAGGTATCAGTTTGATTTATGCAGTATTTAATTCTCTTTTTTGTATGTTTGAAATTGTCATTTTTTAAAAAAAATCATGATTTCCTTTTGAATTTTTATTCAATTTTTTTTTGCAGGTTTCTTCCCTCTAGCTATGGCCATAGTATCAATAGAAAATGTGGATAATTGGAGTTGGTTTTTAAATCATTTGAAGAAAATGCTCAACGAAGATCGTAATTTAGCTTTTATGTTCGATCGACGTCAAGGTCTGATTTCCGGCGTTCACGATGTTTTTCCCACTTCATACCATAGTTATTGCTACCTTCACATGGAACAAAATTTACTGTTTGCTGTTAAGTCCAAAAATGCACACATTTCGATTATGGAATTGTTTCGGAGATGTACTCGAGCATCTAATGTTCATGAGTTTCAAGTTGCTCATTCTAAGTTTTTACAAGTTGGTGGTCCTACAGCGGCTAATTTTTTGAAAGACAAACCTTTCGATAAATGGGCTGGTTTTTTTTCCCGTGGTAAACGGTATGGTGAGTACAGCTCTAATGTGGCTGAAAGATTCAACAATTGGATTTTAGAAGAATGGGCCTTACCAATTACATCTTGGTTGGACGGGATACGAATAAAAATCATGGAATAAATGGCTAAACATCGAGAAGAATCTCGTTTATGGACTACAATTTTGTGTCCAACCATGGAAAATCGATTAAAAGACTTAGTTGAAGAAGGTTTGGGTTGGGATGTATTCAAGGCTTCTGAATTCCTTTTTGAAGTGAAATCACCAATTTCTCATCGTGTTTATCTTAAAGACTGGACGTGTAGCTGTAATTAGTGGAAAGTGATGGGTTTTCTATGTGCTCATGCGATAAAATGCATTAATAAAATGAAATTAAATTTGTATGATTTCATTGAGCACTATTTCACTATGGAAGCTTACTGATCTTCATACAGCCATACAATTAATTCTATACCTACATATGACAAACTGGATGTTGATTCAAGTAATGATGCAGTAATTAAGCCACCAAAGGATAAACGTGGAGCCGATAGACCTTCCTCAAAAAGAAAAGGAGGATTTGCATATTTCCATAACAAGCAAAACAGATGTAGAGTGTGCAATGAATATGGTCATAATAAGCGCAATTGTCAAGCTTTCAAAAATAAAAATTGAATTCCATTTCATTTGTTTTAGGTATTATATGTATCTCCATATATACTTGTCAAGTAAACTTGAATGCGTTAGCAATAAAGTGTTTGATGAACTGCAAATGTACGTAATTATCTACATTTTTAATAAAAAATCTTCTTAGCTTATTTTGTTTAAGTTTGATTATTTCATTGATGTGTTGTTGGCATTATGTTTTTTCTGTTGTTCTGATCAGTGATATTCGATCTGCATGTTTAATATTAGCTTTTATCTCTTGCATGAATCTATTTAATTAGTTATTCTTTATGTTTGATTAACTGGTTAGTTTTTCTATGTCTTAGTAGGGTTCATTTTTGTGTTGTTACCATGTGAAGAAATTTATTTGGTATCATTTTTATAATTTTTTAGGGGTCATTTTTTATTTATCTCAATTTAAAAGTCTATCTGTATCTTTTTTTCTTTACTGCAGTTGTCATTTTTATTTTTATTTTTTAACTTCAGATTCTGGTTATAATTTTTTCTTTATTTTAGGTATCATTTTTTAAATTCATACCACTACACAGTTTGTAGATATCATTTTTTTAATTGTAGTTATCATTTTCTGATTTTTGTTTATTAAACACCATTTCGGCACAAACAAAAATTATTAGCCAAAAATATTGTTGTCAGTTCAAGTTTTAATCATCCAATTTACTGAGTAGACTCTTTGATGTAATGATTCACTTGTTTATTCAATCCCATTTTATGTGCTGAGTATTTAACATATGAAAAGTCCATAGGTATAAATTTTTTCACAATTCCGTATCATTTAAATTGTACCAATATTCATTCAAATTTTTCTGATCATTTTGTATATATTGTACGTATCATTTTCTGATTTCTTATCCACTTTACAGTTTTTAGTTATCATTTTTTGGCAGTTGTAGTTATCATCTTTTACATTAAGTTAGTTCACATCAATTCTGCACACATAAAAAAAGACTGAGAATGAAAAAAAATCTGACATAAATTCAATCTATTCAAATCAAATTCGGCAATGTATCAAGTATGCAGATTTATCATCATATATTCATGCAAGATTAGTATTTCGCACATCCACCCATTCATTACTGAAATTCAAAACATTAACATCTGCATAAATTCAATCTAAAAGAAAATACACTATTTTCCAATCAACTACAATATACAGCTCTGTTTCACTCATTTTTTTCATTCATTTTTTTAGTCTTCTTTGTCAATCCAGTGATGAATCAAACCAAATTCCAGCAGTATGCATGATTGGATATGACTTCACGCACAATCAGTGCTCTTATTTTATTCATTTTCCCTTTTGAGACCTTTAGAGGAATTTCAGCTCTGTTGTCTAAAATTATGTTTATGATGATGAATATCCCGCAGTCCACTCTGCATAAATGAAAATTAACGATGTTTAGAAAATATAAAGAACAAATGTCAGTTATTTTTCTTGTGCATTGAATACTGATTTATGTCGGTTACAATCAATTATCAGTAAAAACTACTACTTTTTTGTATTGACCAAATAAATCAAAAATAATTAAAAAAAAGATGAAAAAATAATTAACCTGTCAGAATGCTATTGTGCGGATGGTTCTTGAAAAGTCTCTTCATCAACAATCTTCTTATCTTAAATTTTATTCTCTACCCAAAGTTGTTGCAGAATTTCTTCAACTTTCTTTCGCTGTAATGAACATTTTTTATTAGTAATTCACTATCAATAAAGACATTACAATTTCTTACCACTTCATATGCTTCGTTTAAATGAAGATTATTGAACTTGTTTGATCTCCTTGGTCTCAAAGAATCATAGTGAACCAATTGCATTTTTGGATACGCCAATGTCAACAGCGTCCAATGATTGTCAAAATGTAATGGGAAGTAAATCTTTTTTGTATAACTGTTCAAAGCTGCTTATTTTAAGAAAGGAGTAACCAAACTTTTAATTATTGAACTCCTACCTTCCATAATTGCTTTCTGCACAGTTTAAATTTTATTTGAATAAGTATTGAAGACAAGAAAACTACAATAATATTTTTACAAACTGTGATTAAACTTACTGTCATAATTGTAGACATTGCATAATTGTTGTCGACTAAATCACATTTATGGGTGCACCAGTCGATTATCTGATAATACAATGAAAAAAATAAATTACATCAAGTAAATAAACATGTTACAACATCATATAACATATTTATGTCTATATATTTATCTGTTTTAGTACGATATAATCTGAACCTATGTTTTACAGTTTCTAAGTATTTAATTAGGTATCATTATCTTATTCATTATACTGATCATATAAAAAATAAAAAATTCGGTTATCATTTTTTTATCATGGTAATCATTAACAAATATTTGTACATTTGTTTACCTGCCCATGTGTAAATAAACCTCTCAGCACTTCTTTCAACATATCTTTTGTAACAATACATCCTCCTCTTGCCGGATCATCATCTTGCCAAGCAACCGGACTGTTAATTATTTACAAGTCCAACAGTTAATAAAATTATTTCTATGTTGTACAAGTACAGATGAAAATATTATACTTACTTTTCTTCAGCAATTGACATTGAATAAAATTTCCTTACAATTCTACCTTCCTCATCATTGAGATGTTTTGTCACCTTTTGGCATTTTGACAGGTGCAAGTCTTTCCATGAAGGTTCTTCAACATTTATTGGCTCTACTAGTTTAATAGTTGTTCCTGATCTACGTTATCTTCATTTACCTTCTTTTTCTTACATTTTTCATCATCTAATGGTATCAATGAAAGTTGTAATTCATCATTTTTTCCTTCACATGAACATTCATTCTCCTTTTTTTGTGTTACCCGTGCTTTCTTCCTTGCTTTTACAAAATATTCATACTCCTCTTTTCTTTTTTATGTTCTTCTTCTAGCTCTCATTCTCAGTATGTAAGAAGGTGGTTTTGCACTTTTTGGCTTAGAAGATGATTTTTGAAGTCTTTTTTTAATTGATTTTTGGGAATTCCCTTCTGTGACTTTAATCTTTGAAATCTCTGCAGTCAAATTCAAACTAAAATTCGGAGGAACAATGTCGTCAATTGACTGTACACCCTTTTTTTCTCTCCCACTATCATTGACAAAATCAGTTACTGTGATTGGCGTTTTTTCATTCTCTATTCCAGCAGCCTTGTTTTCTTCTCTGCAAGTCCTTTCATCATCATTCGTCATGCTATCAGTCATTTTATCTTTGTCCTGATTCTCAATATTCACATCATTTTTAGTTATTTGATTACTTTCCTTGTTTTCATTTGTATGTGCAGCAACCATTGTCGGTTCTGAATCAACTCCACCATCCGTTTTCTCGATCTGAATATCAGCTTTCTACTCTTTCATCTGGTCTTTAAGTTTAGATAACTCCTCTTCTGCTTTTTCTTCTCAACTTCCTTTCTGACTTCCATTTACTTTTAAATTTTATGTTTCTTTCTCCAATTCTGTGATGCGATAGTTAAGAACTCTATTTTCCACGTCCTTATCAACTTTTTCCACTACTTGTACCTACTGACCACGTTTTCTTATTTTATTTGTGCATCTTTTCTTTTTGTTGTAGATCTTCTTGCCAAACTTTCCTTACATTCTAAAAGAAGTGCCACTTGTATCTCAATTTTTCCCACACCCATCAGCTATAAAAAAATACACACTATATGAACCAATCTGCATACTTCACACATTGCTGAATTTGATTTGAAAAGACTGAATTCATATCAATTTTTTTCATTCTCAGTCTTTTGTATGTGTGTAGAATTGATGTGAACTAACTTAATGTAAAAAATGATAACTACAACTGCCAGAAAATGATAACTAAAAACTGTAAAGTGGATAAGAAATTAGAAAATGATACCTACAATATATACAAAATGATAAGCGAAATCTGAATGAAAATTGGTACAATTTAAATGATAACTTAATTGTGAAAGAAATGATACCTGTGGACTTTTCATATGTTAAATACTCAGCACATTAAATGGGATTGAATAAACCAGTGAATCATTACATCAAAGAGTCTACTCAGTAAATTGGATGATTAAAACTTGAACTGACAACAATATTTTTGGCTAATAATTTTTGTTTGTGCAAAAATGGTGTTTAATAAACATAATTCAGAAAATGATAACTACAATTAAAAAAATGATATCTACAAACTGTGTAGTAGTATGAATTTAAAAAATGATACCTAAAATAAAGAAAAAATGATAACCAGAATCTAAAGTTAAAAATTCAAAATAAAAATGAAAACTGCAGTAAAAAAAAAAGATACCCATGGACTTTTAAATTGAGATAAATAAAAAATGACCCCTAAAAAATTATAAAAATGATACCAAATAAATTTCTTCACATGGTAACAACACAAAAATGAACCCTACAAAGACATAGAAAAAATAACCAGTTAATCAAACATAAAGAATAACATACAGAAAGGTTTTTATTACCAATGTAGATTATTGTTTACATTTGCAGAGTATCAAACGCTAAAATGCTAATGCATACAAGTTTACTTGACAATTATATATAGGTATACATATTAAACCTAAAACAAATGAAATTAAATTAAATGTGTACAAAATTAATAGTGAAATATTAATATTTCTACCTGTCCAGAGTTGAGAAATAGAAATATCCAAATGGAATGATTTGGGATTATTTGGTTGAGATTGATTGCATAAATATGGATTTAAAAGTTGGATGAACTTGATTGAAAATAGTCTGAAATATAATTGATTCGTTAAGGTAAATCTAGGATGGTATGGATATTTGAATTTGACTGGTATTGTTTTAAAACTAATAAAGTTTATTAAAGTTGAGAACAGGTGCAGAAGAGCTAGTTATCTTTAAACTATGCCCAAGAAGATTATGCAGTTAACTGAATCCAGTCTGGCTGGAGCTGCACCGTAATTGAGCAGGCTCGCATATTGTTAATCGCTTATTACATAATAACGCTCGCAAAAAGGTACGCCTACGCTAAATATGAATTTTTTGTTTTGTTTTGGGTTTTGAATTGGATTTTTCCTTTTTTCCGACCGTGTTTGTCGAGGTATACATATTTATTGTTCCTGCAATTGCAGATGTCCCTCCGTACATGTAACGACCCTTATCTTCTGGCCGATTATTTATTTTATTTTATTATTTAAAATGTTAGTTTGAATTTAAATAATCGAATTTAATTATTTTGAATATTTAATTAATGATAAATAATATAATAATATTTTAATTTTAAAATATTGGGAAAATGTTGAATTCACCGTATAATGTGAATTGGCAAAATATAAGGGTCGATATCGTCTATATTGAGAATATAGCGACGATATCACTTATTTAATGACCGTCGCGCGTATAGTTTATAATTTAATTAAATAACGAGCTACAGTGGTGTGGCAGTTCGTAATTTGGCGCTTAGAACTTCAATCGGCCGTACAGGGCCCAAAATAAGTCGGATTTTCTCGAAATAAGAAACGTTAGAACCGAATTGATGATATCTTCCTCATGAAAGAGAAAAATCGAGTTTTCATGTTTTAGATTTTATTTTATGTCCAAATCAAATTTTGAAAAGGTCGCTGTGGAATTTCCTTTATAATTTTATCATTATTTATATTAAATAAAGGGGTTTTTAAATATTTTGAATATCGATTTGGCTTGGAATTCAACCCAAGATATTTTATCTTGGTAATATATGTAATTCTGGTCGTATATGGCCAATTTCAATATTTTAATATTATTATATTGAGGTACTTTAAAATTGGTTTATTTTAATGTAAACTGGACCCTGTAAAAGGGACATTTTTCAAACGACCTCAGTTTTCGACGAAACAAATTTTATTGAGACCGCAACAGTAAATTATCGCTAAATTTCAAATTGCGCGTCAATCGGGGTTATTTCGTGAGCGTGGCAAAATAAAGTGCAAATTTAAAACGACCAATTGGGCATGAACGAGCGCTGTTCGAGCAATCGAACTCAGAATTCGACGAAACAAGATTCGTTAGGACCATATCGTCAAATTATACTACGTCATTCAGTCGTGTCATGAACGGGGTTTGTATGCGAGCGCAGGAGCAAATAACAGCATTCAGAAATAGCGATAGACACGAAATAAAAATTGTCGGTCGTTGTCAGACATCACGTCAACTTAAAATAATAAAAATTCCACCTATATAAACCCCTCTAACTCATATTTTCCAGCCAATACATAATTTCCATCAATACATTTTGCAAATAAGTCCCTAATCCTAAAATCATTTATATCTCTCGATCCGGGAAGAAATCGATAAGGGGTTCTGAGGGAATGTTGTAGATCGGGAGGAGGGCTACCTACAGCCAAAAGTTGGGGAAGTTTCGTCAAGGGTGGTTGCCGGAAATCACGAGGAAAGGCAGAAAAACATTTTCGTTTTCAGGCCTTTTGGTGGAGATTTGGTTGTCGATAGATGAGGGACCAATGGGGAAGTTGTTTAGAGGAGAGAGGGCTTTGTTTTTGTCTTTGGTCGGGGTACCTAAAAGGGGCTGTGGCGACGGGAAATCGGAGTTGAACGTGGGGCATAGTTTTCTGGTTCGTTTTGGAAGTTGGGGTTGGAGTTTGGCCATTTCCAGCGTCGAGGTGTAACGGGGTGACAGGGGTCTGAAGCGGAAAGGTCCTAGGAAGCGAGGGGGTGAGGTAGGTGGAGGTCCGGCGACCTGAAATGGTCCACGGCGTCAGAATTTTGGGGTAAACCGATTTCTGGTCGGACGGAGCACCATCGGGGTAGGGGCCTTCGGGCGTGGCAACTTCTAGGACTAACGGTTCCGATGGTGGGTGTCTGGCGGCGCCAGGTTGGCCAGAGCGGTGGTGGTGGTGGTCATCGACGGGGTGATGGTGAAGTCGAGTTTCTTTGTATCGAGGCCATCGGGTTTTTCAGTAGCAAGAAGAAGAAAACGTGTAGGACCTTAAATGATGGCTGACGTGGCACCTGTTTTAAGGTAATAACGATTTAATTAAGGTTTTTGTTTTATTAAGGTTTAATTATAAAGTTAATTAATTTATTTAATATATAATGTTAAACCTATAAAACTAGATATCTCACTCATACGTGAACGAAATTCGACGAAACTGGATCCGTTGAGATCGCAAAGACGAGCTCTAGACGATGGCACTGACCGGGAGTCAATCTGACGCAGTTGAAATTTCAGTCAATTTTGAATGTTCGTTCAAAATAAAAAGGAACAAACGCGTCCACCGTCAACCGTATTCACTGGTGAGTTACTTCTCACACTTTTCTAGACTACTGTGATGTGATAAATCCACATAAGTTAAATTATCACATATATTGGTTGATTGGTTGCCTTGGTTGCTTGTGGTTTATTTGATGATTGTTAATAATTATATTATCATCATTTATTTATTTATTTTATATTCTATCATGAATTGTTATAAAAATCTGTGGTGCAGAGAAGAACATGTAGGAGGAATCAAATCGAATTCCTCAAATTTATTGTTTTTTGTTTGTTGTTCACATTATTCACATATATGAATTGTTTACCCCAAAATGACATCAAACCTGTTCAGACTGAATGGTTGTTGATCGTGTTGTGTTTTTAATCAATCGACAGTATTGATTAATTAATTGGCAGTGATGGTGTAAAATCCATCGGTTATGGCGTCGTTTTGCCGCTAGCCGAACTGACAAAGATTTTAGTTATAACTTTATTTTATAACTGAAAGGGAATTTTTAAACTGTTTTATATGAGTTAATTAAAATAGAAATTTTATAAATATATTTATAATCATGTTTATATAAGAATTTATGTAAACATTTTATAAAATGAATCATGATGTCTTTAATGATTAGAAAGGTAGAAATTTATTTACGGATAGATAAAATTGGGTAAAAGTGTTTACAAATCACTTAAACGATATTTTTAAATTAATTAAGTTATTAATTAATTTAAAAAGGGAAAACGGTGAATGAATATCAGTTAATGGTTAACTGATGTTGACGGTCGACGAAAGCGACTGTTTAACCAAAGTTGACGATTAAAATGATTTGATTTAAATTTAATCAAATCGATAGGTTTGAATATTTATTAAACTAAATGAATATGATTAGAAGTTAGTTAATCGTTGACTAACTATATTTTAAAAAAGGATTATCAAGTTAACTATTGTTAATGAAGTATTTTTATTTAATCATCCCTTAAATTGATTAGTTACCTGTTTTAATGGAATTAACCACTTTTTAAGTGGTTAATGTTAAAGTAGAATTATCATTTTAAGGAATGATAATCAAAGCGATGGTTTCTAATGGTAAATTAGATTTAAGAAATAAACAAATGAAAAACAAGTTGATTGCGATCTAGTAATTGCTTAAAGGAGATTTATATTCATGATTTCAAAAAAGATGTAAAAAGGGGATTTGTAAGGGAAAGCGAGGATATAAATAAGGTTTATTGAATTAAGTAAACGAGTATGGTTAAAATAGGGATTAAAGGGGGTTCGATAAATAATTACTTAGTAAATTAAGTAAAGAGATCCTAAGAGAATTACAAATGAAAGGAACGGGTGATAAAACCATATTTGAATCCGATGGCAAATGAGATTTGTCGAGCATTTCACTTAATCAAGGAAAGAGAATTTACAAGTGAAGTGGGTTTTTAAATCAAAGGAAATGGTTTATAAAACCATGATAAGTGGAAGATGGAAATGGAATATAAGGTTTTTGAGTTGCAAACTCGTATTGTCTTGCGATAAGAACGTTGTCGGTCAAGGTCTGAGAGGCAATTAAAATACCCCAACTTGGGCGACCTCACTATTATCAAAGGATGGTATTGGTTTGCAAGGGTAGAGGATGTTGGGTTTCCTGGGAGTGTGAAATAAAGAGCGATATTGGTTTTGAAATGAAATCGTATATTGAAAATAAAACTATAAGTTCAAACACGATTCTTTAAAGTGGATAAACCCTTTTGAGGCTATGTTATAAGGAAATGAATCACTTAGCGATATTATAACCATGTAAGATTTTTAATTGAAATTTTACCTTTTGGTTAAGGATAAATATGATGATATTCCCAATGGGTAATGGAAATATAAAGAAGTTTGTGAAGCGATAGCGATATTTTTAAATAAGACAATATAGGAAGGGTTAAGAATTGAAATGGTATTTTTTTTCAAGATAAAGGGAATAAATATGTTTTATGAAATATATAAGAATATTTCCGAACCAAGGGAATAAATTGAAAGTTTGATAAATATGTTATTCAAAGTGAATATTGATAAATATTTCAAAATAATGAACCAAAAGAGTTTTGTCGAGATAAGATTATGAAATCGTTTATAAGAATCGATGAGGTGGTTTAATGAAGTGTTTCGATATAAATGACCTGAGCTGCCAATCTGCTTAACGACACTGTTAAGATTTGATAGTTAAACCACCGACTATCAAATGAAATGTTCTATTTACCTTTTGACGAGTTGTTTTCGAAGAGACCGGGATGGGAACTAGACCTAAAACCACTTCGAATCAACTGTACGATCGCGACTAACGTGCGAGCGATGAAGATGGAGCATTGAAGACCATAGATCTTCATAAGTGGAAGAACCACTAACAATCTCTGAGTCAACACAGAGATATACTGGGGTTCTGTCATGGTTGAAATCTGCGGGTTGCGAGGAATTCTCGCTACTGATCCTTGAGGTGATTCATATATAGGATGCGGTAGGAGAGTGCCTTCGGTTCATCCTGTTCCTGGATGACTTGTATGGACGAGTGTCTGACAGAGTATTTCCAGACGATCTCGTATATTGATTTCTTCAACCGTACCAAGAGTGGAAGCGGAGATGGAAACTTCTTTTAGCTAACACGTAATGTACTGTTGTAGACGTCAATTAAGTGATTTCGATGGATCTAACGATGTGGCATTCAAAGTGATGTGCTGATTTAAAAAGGACGAAATCCTAGCCTCAAGCCTCATCAACCGGGAAATGACAAAAATCGGGCAGACAACATGGCTATGTGGGTCACTCCCATTAGGGTGTATAATCACCTACCTAGAGAAATTCCTTTTGCTTCTTTAATCTATCGATGCTGTCCCTTATCGGGAAACGGTGGTTTGAGCCCAACCGTTGGTGATATACATTCGATACACTCAAGCGAAATGAGTGGTCGGTCATGTGTGGGCCTGGTTCCAAGACGTTCTTGTGGAACCCAGTGTATTTGCCTCTAGAGATACACTATCGGCAGGTGGTCCCATACCTTGTCATAGTCGGAAATCCAATTTCCAATGAGCGCCCGCGGTTTTTGATTGTATACTATATATGTAGAGCGTGAGATGCAAGCGTTCTGCTACTTTGTTATTTATTTGTGGTTTGATAGACACTATGATAATATCAGATGAGATATGATTTCAAAAATGATTTGGGTTATAGTAAGGTAAAAACCGTCCGTGTTTATGTGTGGACTGGTCTTACTATTATCCTTTTATTTCAAAAGGATTTCCAAAGTTAAACAAGTTGTTTTGTTGTGAATTTGTCACTGATAGTATTCCAGACTGACCCGGTGAATTTTGTTTTAAATCAAATGTGCTCGGGTCAGACCGAGTATGTTCCAGGTTAGGTTTCGCTTGGAGTTCCAGGAGTTGGAAGCAGGTGGCTTCACCATTAATTATTCAAAGTTATTTCCGCTGTGTCTGAAGTATGATGTAATCTGATGATTGGTATGTATATATATATATATACAGTTTCCTTTTGTATAAAGGTATTGGATATATTATATTTATTCGTTCCGTTGTGAGATTCTGATGCGTGTTCTTCTTCTTTCTCCTATTCTAACATTTCTTTCTTTCTTTTCTCACCCTCTAACTTCTTTCTATTAACAGTCAGGGATTCGATACTCGGATTTTTGGCAAGTGATACGGGATTGTGTATCATTGTTGAAAATTCGAGCGTCGGGTTTCCCGGGCCGTTACAGTACAAGAGAGACTCTGCCAAAAAATTTCCAAATTTTAAGGTGTTATAAAAATTTCAACTCTTTTTGAAATTTTTGTTAATAAGAATAAATTTGTTTTTCGATTTAAATTATTTGAATTAGTTTTAATTAAAAATTTAGGAAGTGATGGTTTTAATTAAAATAGTTTTTTTGAAATATAATAGGTTTGCAGCATTCTTGTTACCTTAGCAATTTCGAGGACAAAATTATTTTAAGGGGGAAAGAATGTAGCGACCCAGATTTTTGCTATTTAATTTAATATTTAATTTTGTTTTAAATATTGATTTGAATTTTAAATGGTTTGGAATTAAGGGATTTTGAATAATTTATTTGTTTAAATAATATAAATAATAATTTAATTTCGAAATAATCGAAATTGGCTGAATATGCGTTGTTATATGATTTGTAACGTTAGGGGGTTTATTTATGTTTAGATTTAATTTATTTACGATTTCACTTATTAAGCATTGTTTAAAAGTTTAAACTATAATTTTAATTATATAGCGAGCTGCAGCGGCGCGGCAGTTCGTAATATAGCGTTTCGAACTTCAACGGGATATACAGAGCCCGATATAAGTCGGATTTCTGTGAAATGAGAAACGTTGGAACCGTATTGACGATAATTTTCATATGAAAGAGAAAAATTTAGATTTCGTTTTATAGTTCGCTAGTTATGGCCAAATCAAATTTTGAATAATCGCTATGGAAAATCACTATTAAAATATACGCGTTAAAATAGCCGTTTTGCAAACGGAATCATATTTCGACGAAATCAATTTCATTGGAACCATATCGTTAAATTATTGTACGGTGTTGAGTTGCGTGGCAAACCGATATCGTATGTGACCACGACAGCCATAAACGCCCGTTCAATTTCTATAGCGCAAAATTAAAGTAATAAAGGGTTATTAGGGTATAACTTGAACAGACGATCAAATTAAGCCATGAAAACAATTCCATTGAGTTCGTATCGTCGATTAGAGTCAGGATAGATATATAGTTTGTTATTTTTGGAGACCGTGTAATTTGGGGTCTGAAGTGGCATTGCGGTGCGCGTAAAAATAGCCTACCGGGAAAACAGTCTCAGAATGCGACGAAACTGGTGTCGTTGGGTTCGTATTGAAAAATTATTATAGGATTGCAAGGTTTCAAGTTGATTTGATTTATCTGGTGATCGTGAAAAAATTAAACGCGTGTTTATTTCTGGTTTTATAAAGGAAATTTTTTCATATGACCTCGGATTTTGACGAAACTTGTCCCATTGGGTCCGGAATATATTTTTACACCAAGATTAGCATTTTTATTAGAAAACAAAGGTCATATAAAATGTTTTTCTCTTGAAAAGTTGGCGGTAGGAGTTCGTTATATTATAATATAAATAAACCATTCCCATCTTGTATATATAAAGAAGACATTGCACACCCATACTAATTGAAGCACACGCAGCAACTTAATTACTAAGAAATGAAACCAAATTCAAGCACACTACAAATCTACATATCCCTACCCTATGCATTTTATTTTCACATTTATTAAACTTGCCGACAAAGTTTGGAAAAAGTCTGTCCAACTCGTCCTTAACATCACAGCTAAGCTATTTTACTACACACCTATAACACCCTTAAACTTGGCACCCACGTTTGTTTCATTTATAAATAATTATTGATGTTCTCTCTCTTCTAACCATATTCTCCTCAGACAAATTAAGAATGGCGATCTCCATTCAAATCGAAGTCCAGATCTAAAATAAAACCAAAACCGCTATTTCTTTTTCTTTTTACTCTTCTTCCTTTTTGACTTCCAAACTTAGTACTAGTGCACAATTTTCGTTTTACCGCCACTCTGTCCACAACGTAACATCCGTCACCGGAAAAGAATGGGAAAACTGAACTGGGAGGAAACGGAGGAGGTATCGTTGTGCTTGAGTGGGAACTGGGAAGGGGTAAGTTGCATGCGAAGGGGCACGAATGAAAGGCTGGGAGCTACATGCAGTAGCACGTTGGAGGGCATAAGAAGGAAGGGTAGGCGAGTGGTCTGTTTGACAGGGCTTTCGTTGGAAAAAAAAAAGAGAAATGAAAGTTGGGGAAACAGGAAATGGGAAGGGTGTGCATGCCGGCGTTACATGGTGGGGTAAACGCAAGTATTAGATGGGGTTCCAGGAAGAAAGAACAGAAAATGGAACTGAGAGCTATGAGAATGAATGGGAAATTTATGGTTCTGGATTCTTTTGGACAGTGATTATCGGACCTAACTATCCTGAAATGGATAAAAAATGGACAAGAAATTAAGGTCTGTCGGATTATATGCTAGACTAATAGAACATTTAACCGATAAATGATTTTGAGACCATGCTAATCGCTTTGAACATAGCATTTTCTAGGGTATCAATTTTATTCAAGTAACGCTTATATTTTATTAACTCAGAAGCATAAACCGATAATTATTTTATAATTAAGAAGTTAGTTTAAAATCTGTCTAGTGGAAGACTAATTAGTGTTTACTCTAAGTTAAGCTATTAAAATAATAAAGTAGTATATTTTTTATATATATATACAGTGCGTGCTGGGAATTTAGAAATAAAATATTATTTAAGTTTTAATAATACTAATTTTTAAGTGAATAACGCGTATATTTTATATCGTGCTCATACGTGTGCAGAATCGGATCAAACTAGAAGCCTTGGAAGGGACGGAGTGAAATAACTGAAATCGAACCATTACATCGAATCAACTCAAGGTGAGTTAAACTCATTCAGTATATTTTCGCATTTATATTTTATATAAATTGGGTTTTTAATTTGTGTTCTTTGTTTGCAGATGGTTGACTGTTTGCTAATTATACATTCATTTGTTGATTAAACTGATGAAATTAAACCGTCGTGTAATTTCAGCGAAATACGAAATCGTTATTCTAACGATTGGTCCCAATAAAGGTAACTTACCTTATTGGTCACGTTTAGTTATAAACATGTTTGATTATCTGAATTGTTTAAATTGTTTGATCTGATTAAATTGTTTGGAAAATTGGTTGATGTGAAATTGTTGCTATTTACTATTATATATCAGTTAAATGGAATTAACCGATCTGCTGGGAGATAACCAGTTGAATACAGAGAAGAACAGGTTGGAGGGATCCAACCGGATTCCTCAAATATATTATTTATTTATTTCATACCATCATATGAATTGTCCTGTTTGGTGTGATGGATTTGATTATTGATCATTGATTTGAAAGCCAACCTGTGTTGTGTTTTAACCAGTGAGCTATATTGGTTGAGTAATCGGCAGTAAATGGCCTAAAAGAAATGATATCGATTTACCGTCAGGTAAGTCGATAGAAATGAAGTTATAAAATTTATTTTATAAATAAAGATAGATTTGAAATATATATTTTTAAATAAAAACTTATTTAAAAGGAAATAAATATTTATGTTTATAATCAATTGTAAATTGATTTTTATAAAGTCAAACTAATGTTAATCAGATTTATAAAGGTGAGAATAAGAAAGTTAACGTAACGATTAAATTTGGATAATTTTGTTGTTGAGAAACAATTTAATGGAATTATTTAAATTAATTAATTATATTATTAATTAATTTAAAGAGAAAACGAATTGGCATTGATTAATAAGATAATCGTGTTTTGAGTAAATAAATTGACTCTTTAGTTGGATTGATTTCTATACTAGTATGTTTTGAATACACTACAAGAAAACACTGAATAAGCGTCAAATTTTTAGAAGCGGAATTTTCCGTCACTAATTTGCGACGGATTTCCTGTGATTTACAAGGGATATTTTTTTGTAATTTTATACTTTTTTCTTTTATTTATTACCGTCGTATTCTGTCATCCCTCACTAATCCTTCTCAAATTGCATCGAATTACCGACAGAAAATTTCTATCGCTGTTTTCCGCTGCAAATACAAGGAGATTACCGACGAATATTAATAGAAGCTATTTTGCAACAGAATTCCAACAGATTTTCAAGAGATATTTATATTATTTTTCTAAGATATACTTTAGTGTTTTTTTTAATAATTATTAAAAAAAAATAACTAATTTGTTCTATTAATGATTTATAAGTAGTAATAAATAATAATTTACGTTCTATATTAAATAACTTAAAATAATTGCTTATTTAGAATTAGAAAAATAATCTTTGCTCATAACCGATGTAATTACTAAATTCTTAATTTAGTTCTTTGTTTTCATCACAAATTTCAGTTAGTATGCCAGCATATTTTACGCTAAATCTAAAAATTTTGAATTGTTCTTTTATATTTATTATCCTAAATAATGAAAATATCAATTTATTATAATAATTATTTAATATTTAATAATAAAATTTAATACTTAGAAATTATATCTACCACTCAATGATTAATTTTAAATAATTGTATTTAATAGTTACAGTTGATACTTATATTTTAATAAAATTAAAAATATGAAATCATCTTGAATAAATTTGAAATAAATCATAAAGTTTATAAAACCAATTATTGTTTGACACGAAATAACCAAATATTCTAAACTTTCAAATATTGAAAAAGTTCATTTAATAGTTTAATTTAAATTGTATAATACTTTATATTCTAATTTTAAAATTTTCTATAAATCTTACGATATATTGAAGCAAAGGCCACATGTCATCACCAGGTTATTTGTTATCCCACCAAAATGCCTTCATGTTTATACATGCATATATATATATATACATATATATATATATATATAATTTAATCTTTTTTTATGCACTGTAATTATTAGTGTAATAATTGCCAGTTACCAACTATAATGTTATATTGATCATTAGTAATATTATATTAATCATCAACAATATTATATGTTACGAATTTGATAATATTAATCACAATTATATTAAAAATTAATAATGTTTAGACATTAATTATTAACGGTTGATAATTAACATTAGATTATAATTAACAAATATGAAGTAACTTTTAATAATTAATTTTTACTAATTAAAAAATACTTTCAAATAATTAGTTTTCATGACTACTTTCATTAGTTGTAAATTTTTATTTGCTTAGTCTATAAGTTAGGCATAATTTACATATAATGTTACACCTTAAAGGTATATAGTTCATTGGCTCCAAAACACATTTTTTGGCTCCAACGCCAAACTTTTGGCTCTTAAACTAAATTTTCACGTATTAATAAAAATACTCACCGCCATTTTTTTGTCCCGAGTCCCAATGCCCTTAATTTTATTTTGTCCCTTTTCACCAACTCTACTCTTCCTCAAACCGCATTTCCTTAAATCGTTGTCGAAGCTCATCAATTTAGGGTTTTGAAATCAGGAGTAATCAAGTTGAATCATCATTGCCGTTATCGTAGATCTTTGCGCTGCACATAGCTGGTGATTATGCTTAGACAGCCGTTCGAAAATTGGACCGATGTTTAAGGCAGCGGCTGGATTCCAAATCTAGGGTTTCCCTCCTATTCCGCCTCCTTTAGTCGTCTCGTGTTTAAAAAAAAAATAGGTTTTCATCTTGTTTTACCTCCTTCAGTGTTCGGTTTGCCTCCTTTTGCCTTCCATTCTTAGGTTCTTTCCTTACTTGTATTAAGGTTACAGTTTTTATATTATTTTCTAAAATCTAGAATTGATTGATGGGTTTTTTCGTTTTACAAGTATTTTTGTAGTTATGGCACTATTTCATTTGTCTCAGCTATTGGATCTACATTTTTTATCCTTAGAAAAGTAATCTCATTTTTTTGGATTTAATTTCGACGATTTATGATGGAACCAGTAATTTTATATAAGTAGTCTATGGAGATGGGTCATTGTTAAAATTAACTCACGTATCTTGGAAGTGATTTTGCTTGTAGTTAAGAATTTCTAATAGTTGTCTAAAGCAACAAAACTCAAGTAGGGAGTGTTGGATAATGATATATTTAGTTTCAAGCTGGTCTTGTTACCTAAGAGTTTCATTTCAGTTATCTTTAAACCAAATTTAACAGCTATAAGCTTCTATCTTTTGCAGTAATCAGTTGAATCGTTTTTGTTAATGTTTGAAACTGCTATTAGTTACAAGTAGTGACAGCAGCACGTATTTGGGAAGAGACATAAAATTCAGTTTATCAATTTAAAGGAATATATGTATAATAATAACAATAACTATTATGTATTTTTTGTCATTTTATTGTACAATTGTTTAGTCTATTTAACTAGTTCAAAACTAAAATAATTTTCAAGAGGAGACTTGTAGTAGGATAGAAAAATAAGATATTAATTTGTGTGTTTTGATGATGTATGCAAATAAGCATCTCTTAGGCACTTGAGCTGATACATCAAAATTTCCTAGTTTTTGCCTTCAAAAGATGACGTATCTTATGAATGATATTGCAGACTTGAGAACTTTATGCGATCTTTCTCTGATCTGCAAAAATCAAACTAGGCATTGCATCACTCAATATATCAGATATCATGAGTTTTTTAATTAAACCATATTTCAATTTATTATACAACGGTGTTGATAATGAGGGTATGCAGCTTGTATTCAATTCTAGAAAATATTTAAACAATGTTGTATCATTTTAGGCGTATAACATCTAAAGGGGAGGATGCTTCAAATGCCGTAAATATGCTAAACAGTATTCAATTTGTGTTGCCAAATGGGTATGATTCTTCCATTTACATTTGCTTCCTTTATTTTTAAAATTCTTTTCGCTAAAATGACATGAAAGTAAATAGGCAGTCACCATTTATAAATTTCGCATTTAGGCTCATTTAGGAGCTTATCCTTTTAAAAAAAATTGTTGATAAAACAATTTATAAATTTGGTGAAACCATTTATATCAACTTGCTTCAATGAACCACTGTTCTGATGTTTGTGGACAATGTGTTTGCTTCCAAGTTAGTAGGCAGTCATCATTATATTATTTTTTGATAGTACGGATTTCTTAAGTTAATGATTGTAGTCCTGAACCAACTGCACTTGTTTGAAAGCTTCATAGATAATTTGATGAGATTAAGCATCAATGAGATAAAGTGATACTTATCCACTGCACATGGATTCATTTTGCCTGACCTGATTGTAGTCCTAAACCAGCTGCACATGGATTCATTTTGCCTCACATAGATAATCTTCATTGATTATATATTTTGACATTGACATGCTAACTCTGTTCGTTCTCTTCACATTTCCGAGATTGCTGAAGATGTTGATTTGATCAATAACCACTATGATCTATGTGGCAAGTATAAAGCCAAAGTGCTTTTATCAGTTTTGGATGAACTAAAGGGAGCTGATAATGGTATGTTATGGTGGGATTAACCCTACTCCACTTGGAGAAGGTAAGAGTACTACTGAGTGTATGTTGTGGTTCGTGCATTTTTGTTGAATACTTGTTTTTAAATAACAAAACATATTGAAGAGATTGAAGTATAGCATTTGAATATAATTTCAATTTGCAAACATATTTAAACTTCAAACTTGAACTGCTACTAGCATAGGATCCTACTTGCCCATCAAACAGTATTGCATTTTATGTCCGTAAGTTTTGGCCTTATACATCTATACTCTTGAATAAAGTTTATTCATGGTATTTTAATATGATAAATAAATAGGTGACCTGCTCTTGAACAGATTATACAAGGAGGTTTCAGGCCAAAAATATCCGCAAGTAGAAAAAAGCATTCAGTAAAAGCAAGGGAATTAAAGTCCACTGTAGAAGAGTATATGTAAGTACTTTGGCAATTTTTGGGGTTTAGTTTCTATATAGGCAACATGGCTCGAATTTTTCAGAACCCATGATTTTGTACAGATTTTGGTTAAGTAACTGATTTTATGTACAAAGACAAACTTTTTTTAAAACAGGAAACAGAGAGGTCTCGCAGGAGATTAAAGAAGGAAGTATGCCAAAAAAGGTAAAGAAATTATCAAAGCTTGACGAGAATTGGATTAAGAAAAAAAAAGAGGAAAGTAGGAGAAATTCAAAGGACGGAAACAAATAAAGTGAAGTGGAGAAGTACCTTTCATTATGTCTTTCGATATTATTCTGTTTATTCGGATTTTATTATCTTTGGCATTTTTTTTTATTATGTAGTGACAGATGAAGACATTGATTGAGTGTGGGAGGGAGTGAGTATAACCGAGTGTTTGTAGTGAGGCAATGCTTGTACAAATGAGTATTTTGTATAGTGATTGTGTAACATAAAGGAACATACTTCTGTTTTATTCAAAAGTGTAATAAGATACATGTTTGAATATAATATTGGAACTATTCGATAGACAGATGGATGATTTATGAATGCATATACATAAAAATATATAGATTTTCTCTTTTGTGTATTTCATGTTCGTAAATTCAAAAAAGCTTGCACGTGACGTATTTTAATATTAATTACATCTGCGTATGCGTGTGTTATATATATATATATATATATATATATATATATATATATATATATATATATCAGAATGGGAATAGGGACAGATTGCCGGCAAAAGCTATTTAAATAAAAATTATTTGTCGCAAATCCATTGCTAACTTGCAAGGGTTTACCGACGGATAATTACAAATAATAATTTCAAAAAAGTACTTTTCCGTCGCTAAAACGTCAGTAAATAAATTAAAATTAAATTAATAAATAAAATTATATTTTTATTATATAAATAGTAAAATGACGGAAAATTGTCGGAAAACTCATGCTATATTCCGTCGCTAAATCTGACACAATTACCGTCATGGTTTTTACCGACCACCGTGTTATGCAGGAAATCCGTCGCTAAAGCCGATATTGCGACGGATTAGCAGCGGATTTTGTCGCTGCTAAATGCTATTTTTCTTGTAGTGATAGAAAATAGTTTAAATGAATATTTTTAGATTATAATAAGATTTAAAAAAAAAGAGATTTACTGGTTATTTTAGTGAATAAAGTAATTAACTACCTATGTAGTTAATGGTTGAAATAAATCATTATTATAATTAATAATAATTTAGGGAATTACTTTTAATGGGAATTTATTTAAAAGTAATCTAAGTTAAAAAGGAATTTTTAAGAAAATATTCTAGCTTTAAATAAATGTTACTTAATAATTTGAATTAAGAAAAAGGAAATTCAGATGAAAGAGTTTGATAATAAACCAGAGTTATATAAAAGAGATTTGAGGTGTTATATCGTTAATTCTAAATTAACGTTATTTGAGAATGTGATTAAGCGGGGGAATTGAAATAGGATTTCCAAAGCATGAAAACATTGAATAGCTATGAAAGGAGTTTGGTTAAAGAGGTCAAGTTAAAAGTGGTGTGTTATAAAGAAGTTATTTAATTGAATTGAGAAATGATGATGGTATTTTAGAAAAGGAGATTTTTAAAAGGATAATAAGGTTTATTAAACCGTATTTTGAATTAAATTGTTAAATGGAATCTGAATCGATTTAGAATGAAATATTGGGTTTTGGGTTACAACTTGTATCTGTCTGAAAATATGAACATTGTTGGTCAAGGTCTGAGAGGTAATTAGAATACCCCAACTTGAACAACATCAGGATTATCTGAAGATGATATCTGTTGGTAATCGTAAAAGAGGTTAGTGATTATTTATTATTTCCATCTAAAGAAACTATAAGGCAACGTGTGGTGAAAACATGGAATATATATGTATATATTTGGGATTTCCAACGTAACGGAATGTGAAAAGGATTTGAGTATATATAGTGCAAATTTCCAGAGTAACGCAAATAAGAAAATTAGAGGATATATATATATATATTTACTTATTTAACGATAAGTTTTTGGAATGAGTTTATTCTAAGAATAGAAATTGAATATTGTTTTCAAAAAAAATGGTTTACGTGAAATTGGTTAAAACAAGGTTGGGAATGTACATATATATATATATATATAATGAATTCTAGTGTATTTGAAATAGTTTTGGAAAAAATAAAGTCTTGTGTCAAATAAGAAGCAAGAAACTATATTTATAATATCGAAAGATTTAAGAGTTTTAAATTCACATTTGTTTTCAATTAAAAGCCAAGTAATGCTGAATACTGAACCAGTGAACCCATTGAGTTGTCATGTTTGGAACACTGTCTATTTTGATAGTTAAATCACCGACTATCAAACCTGTCCAATACGATTGTTGGTATGGAAAGACCGGGATCGAATTACATTCGAAAACCATTTCGACGAACAAATACGTGAAGAGATCAAGAGATGATCGAGGTGGAGCATTGAAGACCGTAGATTTTCATAAACGGAAAGCCACTAAAATTCTCTGCCTTGCAAACAGAGATAAGCTGTGATTCTGTCGTGATTGGAATTTACGGGTTGCAAGGACTTCTCGCTACTGATCCATGGGGTGATTCCTATATTGGATGCAGTAGGAGAGTACCTTAGGTTCATCCTGTTCCTGGATGACTTGTACGGATCAGTGTCTGACAAGGTATTTCCAGACGGTCACGTATATTGATTTCTTCAACTGTACCAAGAGTGGAAGCGGAGAAGGAAACTTCTTTTAGCTAACACATAATGTATTGTTGAGGACGCCAATCAGTGATTTGACGAATTTGACGATGTGGCATTCGAAGTGAATCTGGTGTGATGATAAAGCGTAGCCTCAAGCCTCATCAACCGGGAAATGACAAAAACCGGGCAGGCAGCATGGCTATGTGGGTCGCTCCCATTAGGGTGTATATCACCTATCTAGAGAAAATCTATTTGCTTCTTAAATCTTTTTCGATGCTGTCCCTTTTCGGTAAACGGTGGGTCGCTCCCAACCGTTGGTGATATACATTCGATACACTCAAGCGAAATGAGTGGTCGGTCATGTGAGGGTCGGGTTACAAGACGTTCTTGTCGAACACAGTGTATTCGCCTCTAGAAATACACTATCGGCAGGTGGTCCCATACCTTGTCATAGTCGGAATCCAATTTCCAATAAGCGCCCGAGGTTTTGATTGTATACTATATATGTGGAGCGTGTGATGCAAGCGTTCTACTAGATTTTATTTACTTGTAATTAGACATTATAATAATATCAGACAAGATATGGGTTTCAAAAATGTTTTGGGTTATCGTAAGGTAAAAACCGTCTGTATTTATGTGTGGATTTGACCTTACGATTACCCTTTGTTTTCGAAAGGATTTTAACTTTAAAATCAAGTTGTGTGATACCTTAATACTGTGCGAGTTTATCTCACTCTGGTTCACCAGACTGACCTAGTATTTTGTAAATGCTCGGGTTAGCCCGGGGTGTACAGGTTCAGGATAACAGATGCTGCGAAGTCCAGAGACGAGCTGGAGGTGTTCAGGCATATGATATTATATAGTTACTATTCCGCTGTGTGCTGTGTATGGAGCAGATTACTATAACTGCCCAGTGATGTCGATGTACTCTGATATTGTAAGTTTTATTTAATGCTCTCAATAAAGATTTATTTCTGTATTATATTTTGTTCCGCTACGATGTGAGACTCTGATTCTATGTTGGGGTGTTTTCTTCTTATTCTTTTATTCTAATATTTCTTTCTTTCTTATCTCACCCTCTAATTTCTTTCTAATAACATCTAGTGTTTTCGGTGTTTGTAAGGTCGACATGAGTTACGGTAAAGGTATTTATGTCGATTTTCAGGGCTGAAAATCCCTCGATCGTTACAGTGGTATCAGAGCTATTGGTTTAGTGATAACCTTGGCTCTGTGGCGTGACTCGATAGAGATAGTGTTAGTAATACCCTAGATTGAGTTTGATCGTATTTATATGAGTACACGTATTTGTAATTTGAATATAAAATTATTTTTAATTTATTTCGAGAATGGGATAAATAAAATAATTTTCCCTGAATTATACTTTGTATAAATAAAAAGAGGTAATTATTTTAAATAGTTGACTGGTTGTTTGAAATTTGTATTGCCTTGATTGGTTGGTTTGAATGTGTTTGATTACGAGGTTGGATTGGACCAATCGAAGGACATTTCAAATTTGAAATGTGAAATGTGGAAATTTAACTCATGTTGGGTTGAATAAATCGTATGAATTAAATTTTGAATTGGATATTGAAATAAAATATAACTTTAAGTCTACCCAGTTTGAATGGAGTTGAGAAATAGAAATATCCAAATGGAATGATTTGGGATTATTTGGTTGCGATTGATTGCATAAATATGGATTTAAAAGTTGGATGAACTTGACTGAAAACAGTCTGAAATAGAATTGATTTGTTAAGGTAAATCTAGGATGGTATGGATATTTGAATTTGACTGGTATTGTTTTAAAACTAATGAAGTTTATTAAAGTTGAGAATAGGTGCAGAAGAGCCAGTTATCTTTAAACTATGCCCAAGAAGATTATGCCGTTAACTGAATCCAGTCTGGCTGGAGCTGCTTCGTAATTGAGCAGGCTCGCGTATTGTTAATCGCTTATTACGTAATAACGCTTGCAAAAAGGTACGCCTACGCCAAATATGAATTTTTGGTTTTGTTTTCGGTTTTGAATTGGATTTTTCCTTTTTTCCGACCGTGTTTGTCGAGGTATACATATTTATTGTTCCTGCAATATTGCAGATGTCCCTCCGTACAAGGGAGACTCTACCAAAAATTTTCCAAATTTTATGGTGTTAGAAAAATTTCAACTCTTTTTGAAATTTTTTTAATAAGAATAAATTTCTTTTTCGATTTAAATTATTTGAATTAGTTTTAATTAAAAATTTAGGAAGTGCTGGTTTTAATTAAAATAATTTTTTTCAAATATAATAGGTTTGCAGCATTCTTCTTAGCTTAGCAATTTCGAGGACGAAATTATTTTAAGGCGGAAAGAATGTAGCGACCCAGATTTTTGCTATTTAATTTAATATTTAATTTTGTTTTAAATATTGATTTGAATTTTAAATGGTTTGGAATTAAGGGATTTTGAATAATTTATTTGTTTAAATAATATAAATAATAATTTAATATCGAAATAATTGTAATTGGCTGAACTTGCGCTGTTATATGATTTGGCAACGTAAGGGGGTTTATTTATGTTTAGATTTAATTTTATTTATGATTTCGCTTATTAAGCATTGTTTAAAAGTTTAAACTTTAATCTTAATTATATAGCGAGCTGCAGCGACGTGGCAGTTCGTAATATAGCGTTTCGAACTTCAACGGGATATACAGAGTCCGATATAAGTCGGATTTCTACGAAACGAGAAATGTTGGAACCGTATTGATGATAATTTTCATATGAAAGAGAAAAAATTATATTTTGTTTTACAACTCGCTAGTTATGGCCAAATCAAATTTTGAAATAATCGCTATGGAAAATCGTTATTAAAATATATGCGTTAAAATAGCCGTTTTGCAAACGAACTCAGATTTCGACGAAATCAGTTTCATTGGAACCGTATTGTTAAATTATTTTACGGTGTTAAGTTGCGTGGCAAACCGATATCGTATGTGACCACGGCAGCCATAAACGCCCGTTCAATTTCTATAGCGCGAAATTAAAGTAATAAAGGGTTATTTAAGTATAACTTGAACAGACGATCAAATTAAGCCATGAAACCAATTCCGTTGAGTTCGTATCGTCGATTAGAGTCAGGATAGATATATAGTTTGTTATTTTTGGAGACTGTGTAATTTGGGGTACGAAGTGGCATTGCGGTGCGCGTAAAAATAGCCTATTGGGAAAACAGTCTCAGAATGCGACGAAACTGGTGCCGTTGGGTTCGTATTGAAAAATTATTATAGGATTGCAAGGTTTCAAGTTGATTTGATTTATCTGGTGATCGTGAAAAAATTAAATGCGTGTTTATTTCTGGTTTTATAAAGAAAAATTTTTCATACGACCTCGGATTTCGACGAAACTTGTCCCATTGGGTCCGGAATATCTTTTTACACCAAGATTAGCTTTTTTATCAGAAAACAAAGGTCGTATAAAATGTTTTTTGCTTGAAAAGCTGGCAGCAGGAGTTCGTTATATTATAATATAAATAAACCATTCCCATCTTGTATATATAAAGAAGACATTGCACACCCATACTAACTGAAGCACACGCAGCAACTAAATTACTAAGAAATGAAACCAAATTCAAGCACACTGCAAATCTACATATCCCTACCCTATGCATTTTCTTTTCACATTTATTAAACTTGCCGACAAAGTTTGGAAAAAGTATGTCCTACTTGTCCTTAACATACACAGCTAAGCTATTTTACTGCACACCTATAACACCCTAAATCTTGGCACCCACGTTTGTTTCATTTATAAATAATTATTGTTGTTCTCTCTCTTCTAACCATATTCTCCTCAGACAAAATAAGAATGGCGATCTCCATTCAAATCGAAGTCCAGATCTAAAATAAAACCAAAACCCCTATTTCTTTTTCTTTTTACTCTTCTTCCTTTTTGACTTCCAAACTCAGCACTAGTGCACAGTTTTCGTTTTACTGCCACTCTGTCCACAATGTAACATCCTTCACCGGAAAAGAATGGGAAAACTGAAGTGGGAGGAAACGGAGTAGGGGTCGTTGTGCTTGAGTGGGAACTGGGAAGGGGTAAGTTGCTTGTGAAGGGGCATGAATGAAAGGCTGGGAGCTACATGCAGTGGCACGTTGGAGGGCATAAGAAGGAAGGGTAGGCGAGTGGGCTGTTTGACTGTGCTTTCGTTGGGAAAAAAAAAGAGAGAGAAACAAAAGTTGGGGAAACAGGAAATGGGAAGGGTGTGCATGCCGGCGTTACATGGTGGGGCAAACGCAAGTATCAGATGGGGTTCCAGGAAGAAAGAATAGAAAATGAAACTGAGAGCAACGAGAATGAATGGGAAATCTATGGATCTGGATTCTTTTGGACAGTGATTATCGGACCCAACTTTCCTGAAATGGATAAAAAATGGACAAGAAATTGAGGTCTGTCAGATTATATGCTAGACTAACAGAACATTTAACCGATAAATGATTTTGAGACCATGCTAATCGCTTTGAACATAGCGTTTTCTAGGATATCAATTTTATTCAATTAACGCTTATATTTTATTAATTCAAAAGTTTAAACCGTTAATTATTTTATAATTAAGAAGTTAGTTTAAAATCTGTCTAGTGGAAGATTAATTAGTGTTTACTCTAAGTTAAGCTATTAAAATAATAAAGTAGTATATTTTATATATATATATACACAGTGCGTGCTATGAATTTAGAAATAAAATATTATTTAAGTTTTAATAATATTAATTTTTAAGTGAATAAGGCGTATATTTTATATCGTGCACATATGTGTGCAGAATCAGATCAAACTAGAAGCCTTGGAAGGGACGGAGTGAAATAACTGAAATCGAACCATTACAACGAATCAACTCAAGGTGAGTTAAACTCATTCAGTATATTTTCCCATTTATATTTTATATAAATTGGGTTTTTAATTTGTGTGCTTTGATTGCTGATGGTTGACTGTTTGCTAATTATACATTCATTTGTTGATTAAACTGATGAAATTAAACCGTCGTTTAATTTCAGCGAAATACCAAATCGTTATTCTAACGATTGGTCCCAATAAAGGTAACTTACCTTATTGGTCACGTTTAGTTATAAACGTGTTTGATTATCTGAATTGTTTAAATTGTTTGATCTGATTAAATTGTTTGGAAAATTGGTTGATGTGAATTTGTTGTTATTTACTATTATATATCAGTTAAATGGAATTAAATGATCTGCTGGGAGATAACCAGTTGAATACAGAGAAGGACAGGTTGGAGTGATCCAACCGAATTCCTCAAGTATATTATTTATTTATTTCATATCATCAGCTGAATTGTCCTGTTTGGTGTGATGGATTTGATTATTGATCATTGATTTGAAAACCAACCTGTGTTGTGTTTTAACCAGTGAGCTATATTGGTTGAGTAATCGGCAGTAAATGGCCTAAAAGAAATGATATCGATTTACCTTCAGGTGAGTCGATAGAAATGAAGTTATAAAATTTATTTTATAAATAAAGATAGATTTGAAATATATTTTTTAAATAAAAACTTATTTAAAAGGAAATAAATATTTATGTTTATAATCAAATGTAAATTGAATTTTATAAAGTCAAACTGATGTTAATCAGATTTATAAAGGTGAGAATAAGAAAGTTAACGTAACGATTAAATTTGAATAATTTTGTTGTTGAGAAACAATTTAATAGAATTATTTAAATTAATTAATTACATTATTAATTAGTTTAAAGAGAAAACAAATTAGCATCGATTAATAAGATAATCGTGTTTTGAGTAAATAAATTGACTCTTTAGTTGGATTGATTTCTATATTAGTATGTTTTGAATAGAAAATAGTTTAAATGAATATTTTTAGATTATAATAAGATTTAAAAAAAGAGATTTACTGGTTATTTTAGTGAATAAAGGAATTAACTACCTATGTATTTAATGGTTGAAATAAATCATTATTGTAATTAATAATAATTTAGAGAATTACTTTTAATGGGAATTTATTTAAAAGTAATCTAAGTTAAAAATGATTTTTAAGCAAATATTCTAGCTTTAAATAAATGTTACTTAATTGTTTGAATTAAGAAAAAGGAAATTCAAATGAAAGAGTTTGATAATAAACCAGAGTTATTTAAAAGAGATTTGAGGTGTTATATCGTTAATTCTAAATTAACGTTATTTGAGAATGTGATTAAGCGGGGGAATTGAAATAGGATTTCCAAAGCATGAAAGCATTGAATGGCTGTGAAAGGAGTTTGGTTGAAGAGGTCAAGTTAAAAGTGGTGTGTTATAAAGAAGTTATTTAATTGAATTGAGAAATGATGATGGTATTTTAGAAAAGGAGATTTTTAGAAGGATAATAAGGTTTATTAAACCATATTTTGAATTAAATTGTTAAATGGAATCTGAATCGATTTAGAATGAAATATTGGGTTTTGGATTACAACTTGTATCTGTCTGAAAATATGAACGTTGTTGGTCAAGGTCTAAGAGGTAATTAGAATACCCCAACTTGAACAACATCAGGATTATCTGATGATGATATCTGTTGGTAATCGTAAAAGAGGTTATTGATAATTTATTATTTCCATTTAAAGAAACAATAAGGCAACGTGTGGTAAAAACATGGAATATATATATATATATATATATATATGTATGTATATATTTGGGATTTCCAAAGTAACGGAATGTAAAAAGGATTTGAGTATATATAGTGCAAATTTTCAGAGTAACGCAAATAAGAAAATTAGAGTATATATATATATATATACTTAATTAAAGGTAAGTTTTTGGAATGAGTTTATTTTAAGAATAGATATTGAATATTGTTTTCAAATAACAATGGTTTACGTGAAATTGGTTAAAACAAGGTTGGGAATATACATACATATATACATATATATATATACACACACACAATGAATTCTAGTGTATTTGAAATAGTTTTGGAAAAAATAAAGTCTTGTGTCAAATTAGAAGCGAGAAACTATATTTATAATATCAAAAGATTTAAGAGTTTTAAATTCACATTTGTTTTCAATTATAATCCAAGTAATGCTGAATACCGAACCAGTGAACCCATTGAGTTGTCATGTTGGAACACTGTCTATTTTGATAGTTAAATCACCGACTATCAAACCTGTCCAATATGATTGTTGGTACGGAAAGACCGGGATCGAATTTATATTCGTAAACCATTTTGACCAACAAATACGTGAAGAGATCAAGAGATGATCGAGGTGGAGCATTGAAGACCGTAGATTTTCATAAACGGAAGGCCACTAAAATTCTCTGCCTTGCAAACAGAGATAAGCTGTGATTCTGTCGTGATTGGAATCTACGGGTTGCAAGGACTTCTTGCTAATGATCCATGGGGTGATTCCTATATTGGATGCAGTAGGAGAGTACCTTCGGTTCATCCTGTTCCTGGATGACTTGTATGGACGAGTGTCTGGAAAAGTATTTCTAGATGATCACGTATAATGATTTCTTCAACTGTACCAAGAGTGGAAGCGGAGAAGGAAACTTCTTTTAGCTAACACATAACGTATTGTTGAGGACGTCAATCAGTGATTTGACGGATTTGACGATGTGGCATTCGAAGTGAATCTGGTGTGATGATAAAGAGTAGCCTCAAGCCTCATCAACCGGGAAATGACAAAAATTGGGCAGGCAACATGGCTATGTGGGTCGCTCCCATTAGGGTGTATAATCACCTATCTAGAGAAAATCTATTTGTTTCTTAAACCTTTTTCGATGCTGTCCCTTTCCGGGAAACGGTGGGTCGCTTCCAACCGTTGGTGATATACATTCGATACACTCAAGCGAAATGAGTGGTCCGTCATGTGAGGGCCGGGTTACAAGACGTTCTTGTTGAACACAGTGTATTCGCCTTTAGAAATACACTATCGGCAGGTAGTCCCGTACCTTGTCATAGTCGGAATCCAATTTCAAATAAGCGCCCGCGGTTTTGATTGTATACTATATATGTGGAGCATGAGTTGCAAGCATTATACTAGATTTTATTTACTTGTAATTAGACATTATTATAATATCAGACAAGATATGGGTTTCACAAATGTTTTGGGTTATCGTAAGGTAAAAACCGTTTGTATTTATGTGTGGATTTGGTCTTACGATTACCCTTTGTTTTCGAAAGGATTTTAACTTTAAATTCAAGTTGTGTGATACCTTAATATTGTGTGAGTTTATCTCACTCTGGTCCACCAGACTGACCCGGTGTTTTGTAAATGCTCGGGTTTGCCCGCGGTGTATTGGTTCAGGTTAACAAATGTTGCGAAGTCCAGAGACGAGCTGGAGGTGTTCGGGCATATGATATTACATAGTTACTATTCCGCTGTGTGTTGTGTATAGGGCAGATTACTATAACTGCCCAGTGATGTTGATGTACTCTGATATTGTAAGTTTTATTTAAAGCTCTTAATAAAGATTTATTTCTGTATTATATATTTTTTCCGCTGCGATGTGAGACTCTGATTCTGTGTTGGGGTGTTTTCTTCTTATTCTTCTATTCTAATATTTCTTTCTTATCTCACCCTCTAATTTCTTTCTAATAACGTCCAGTGTTTTCGGTGTTTGGAAGGTCGGCATGAGTTACGGTAAAGGTATTTATGTCGATTTTCAGGGTGGAAAATCCCTCGGTCGTTACATTTATTTTGGGTTGGGCTAATATTTGTCATTCTGGATAAAATATAATTGTGTTGTCTTTATGGATAAAATATTAAATTATTTTGTCCTTCTAAATTTTTTTCCCTATCGTTTATTACATAACTTAAATTTTATTAGTATTTATAAACCATCAAATATTTTTTTCATCATTCATTATCCATATCAATACTTATATATGATCCTATTTTAACCCCATAACACGTTAACCTTTGATTAATTGGTAAGTTATACATATGCTATGGAAATGTTTGATTTATACAAGTTCAATTGTTCAGTTTACTTTGAATTCATTGTTTCAACCTACAAAGAGTTTTGTTTTAATTATAACTCTCTTGTATTCCTTTCTTACCATATAATTCAGAAATTTCTGTAATTTCAATTTTAGTTTATTTCAACAATTTGAAATTCATTAACTATTTGAGAACTTAAAATTTCAACTTCGGGTTCATTTCCAAATCAACTTTAAAATAATATACATATATCTTTTATAACGAACAATAATTTAAAAGATTTGAATGAAATCCAATTTTTCAAACAAAGTAAAAAAAATTCTAAGTGGTCTCTCCCTACTTAGTCACATAAAAATAATGTCGATAATGCGTGCACTCATTACCGAGATCATTTTCCAAAGGCAAAGGGGAAAATATACCCTTTTTTTTAAAATTCATTTGAAAACAATTTCTATATGGAACAACATTTTAAAATATAAATATATTATTTCAAACCCATTTTTAAATAAATATTACAAAACCATCCGAAATTAAATTCTCAAATTCATATTTAATTTCTTATTCATTACTGAATTAATTTCAATATTTGATTTGTTTTCTTAAACCATTCAATAATCAATGGTTCTAATTATTAATTAATCGAATGATAAATGATGAAAAATTTAATATTATCATCAACAAAATCAAAATTCATATATTTTCAAATAATTCTATATATATATAATATAATTCAAAACAATATTATGTTGGTAAGCCCTGTTCGACTGTTTAGAAATCCCTATCAATACATTGGCGCCCCAAGTACCGACCGAAATTCATAAATAACTCAACAGAACAAATCAACACAACGCAAAATCATTTTATATCAAAATTACAAGTATGCTCTCTCATATACACTCAAACTCATTCTAGGGTATTACTACCCTATCTCTAATGAGTTAATCCCAAATAGAGACAAGGTTTTCGCTAAACCAAAGCTCTGATACCAAATGTAACATCCAGGATTTTCGACCGTTCAAATCGACAATGATTCTCAATGTTGACATAAACAAATCAAAAATACAGATATTTATTGGGATTTATATAAGAAAAAGAAGAGAAGAAGCAAAACAAACACAGAATCTCATAGCAGAAGGACAAAATATAATAATTAAATAACATTTCATGAAGCTGTTATAGCATGCATTTGATAATATTTTACGACAATTATCAGAGTTAATTATAATAAACATAACAGTATTTACAGCAGAATAAATAGCAATAAATACGTTTGTTGAGCTCCATCTTCATCTCTATAATGGTATCTTCAACAACTGAAAACTCAGGCTGACCCAAGCATAAATGAAAAGACAAAACACTCGAATCAGAACTAAAATATTCTCATATTAGTTAAATCAATTTCATGTGATAATATGAGTGCAATAACTTAAGAGGTGTTACAGGAAATTCCATCTCTTAAGGATCAGTCAAACTAGATACTATATAATATAATACGCTATTATAATAGTGTTTATGTTTAAATATAAAATATTAAAATAGTGTAAGCGGGATTACCATTATTACCCTTACACCATTTATACTGTTGTCGTACAGTTTGCATATAACACACCAGTACGTCGGCGGATAGGGGTGCGCTGTGATACGACAACGTTAAATAAAAATCATAGGGGGCTCAATCAAGATAATATGTGTACCGACCCATATTTTTGACCGTTCAAATCGACAATAAACCACACATGTCGACCCAAACAAATCGCCAACACAGGCAGTTATTTGATAAAGAAGAAAAAGAAAGAAAGAAGAGAAAAACCAATCACAAAATCTCACAGCGGAAGGACAACATATAATAAATAAATAGCAGTTAAAGCAGTTGAAATGTATACATTGGTTATAACATTCAAATGAATATCAGAGTTACATATACATACAGATGTACAAAATAAGCAGCGGAAATAAATGCAGCGGATATACATACTTAATGGATATCCATATATACCAAATCTTCGTCTTCGATCTCCAAGGCAAGGGAACTTCGTTAACTGCAGACTTCTGCTGACCCGAGCGTATTGCATAAAAATAAAACACAACAAACACTCGGATCAGCACTAAATCATTCTCATATTAGTCAAATTAAAATACGAAATAATATCAGTGTCATGGGTGCAGTAACTCAAGAGATGTTACGGGATTTCTCCATCTCTCGAGGATCCATTAAACTAATATCTATATAATAATACGCTATTATTATAATGTCTATTCAGTAAAGTATAAATACTGAAAATAGCGTAAGTGGGATTACCATATTACCCTTACGCCGTTTATAGGCATCAACAGTCTATACAGTACCGTAAATTCACCGTACTGGTGTTAACAGAGGGCACTCCATACAAGGCAATGCTAAATCAAAATCGTATGGGCTCGATATGGATTTATATGACAAGGCACTCGAGGCAATGCCCAGGGTAGGATTCTACCAATTGCACTCCCGGACCGGTGGTAACGCATAGCAGCCACTACCGCCCACCTCGGAACACACTCCCAAAGTCATAAATGGGCCCAATCATCATCATCATCATAGTCATAGAAATAGTATCGAAGAAGTGTGTCCGATCAAAGGTGCTACCTCAGTTAGTCACGGTATAGCTCCTGTTTTAGTCATTTCAATTCTGACCCGAAGGTCAGGGCTATTTCGTCATCGTACATTTTCTTCGATTCAATAATCGCCTCCAAGTCATCATACTCATTCTGGATACGTCATAACGTTCACAGTTGTCAAAGTGGTATCGACACTGACAGAGAGTATGCCTTATGCCGACTCCGGTCTCTTTACAACCAACGCTTACATCTTTTCACATCGGTTGGTTCATTTACATTTCAAAGGTTCGCTTTTCTATCAAAATATCATCTTCTGTTTCGAACCCAGTTTATATTCAACGAATAAAATTTTCATATCAACATATCAGAATCATACCCAACCGATAATATTCTAAAACTAGAAAATATCCCATACCCTTATATTATAATCACATAATATTTCCAAAACGAAATATTCAAATAGAATAAAATTTACCTCAAAGGTTTCCAATTATCACGGATTCTTATCTCAATTCCATTTGAACCAGTGGTTCAAACTCAAGCATTTCCATTCGGAAGAAATTTAAAATTTGGGAAAAATACTCGTAAACTAAATGTTTATATAAAAGTAATAATAATAATAAATATAAAAAAATTAATTTTTTTTTATAAAATAAATATATAGATATATATATAGAATATAATAATTAAGATAAATTAGTAATTTAAATATTATATATATATACTTAAAATAAGATTTACTAGAAACTTTTGAAAAATGAATTATAAGGAAATTATTTAAATACAATAGTATCAAGTAAAGGTAATTGATAGTTTTTAAAGCTAGAATAATTAATTAGAATCAATGCATAAATATTTAAAATAAATTTCTCAAATCAAAACCTTTCTTCCTTCCAAATTTCAAATACTTGAATTTATCCTCCGATCTCAACGGAGTTCATTTAATTCCCTATCTCGTTTCAACCTCGTTCAAAACAACTACTTGATTTCAAGAGTTCCGAGATATATATATATTCCAACTGGGTTATACAACTCAGATACTCTTGATTTCTAATTTTCCCAACATTTGATTTCTATAAGAATTTTCCCTCTAAACCAACTCTTATTTTGGAAAGTTTTCAATTCATATTCAAACCCCAATTTAGATATTTCTATTTTGGTTTGGAAAATTCCTTCAAACCCTTTTTATTATCATCCCAGTTCAGAATCTTTAAAGAATTTAAAAATCGAGTATCGACACATTCTTTTATGTGAAATTCTATCAAATAAAATTTCAAATATTAAAATCATTTAACCAACCGATGTCTGTATATAATTATCTATCCAATGGCTAAGTGACTTTAAATTTAATTTCTCGATATTCAGGGATGGATCTATCATTTCAATCCAAATCAGGGTCACAGAGGTTTATCATTTCACTCTGTGTTCTTAATTTATTTTATTGATAAATCCCGGGTTCATTAGATGCCCGTAACATCAAGGGTAAATGGGATTATCGCCACAATCACATGCAATACAATATACTGAATATAAAGCCTTAGCAGTGTCAACATCAAATTCACTCATAAAATCCAACCAAGCATCCATCAAAACCATTTACTTCAACCGATCAGCGTTAACAGTTTCAGGATTAATAAAGGTTCGGATTTCAAACTAGAAATTTAAATTTAATTAAATAACTAATTATTGACTTAAATTCGAATGTTAACGCACTTGCATGTAAAGTTAACAACACATCGACAATCCAACACAACCATGCAACCAACTTTACTTCATAATTTAATTCAATAAATATGAGAATAATTCAGTATTTCGTGAGTGAGAAAACCACTCACCTTTGGTCTTTATTTCAGATGAACGTCCAACCATAGCCCAAAATTTGACAGTCTCAGAACGCAGCCAGGTTAGTGCCAAAACGTCCGCAATTCCGTCACGATCCCAACGCAACAAACCGCGTCCAAATCCGAGTCAAAACGAAAGAGTTATCAGCGTTTTACTCTCTGAACTTTAAATATATATAAATAATTAAAATATAAAAACAATTCCCACCCACCATCTTTGACACGTCAGCACCCCAGGTTTCCCGCTCTTCCCCTCGGATTGCTACAGTAACGACGGAAAATGAACCCAAAAATCCGAAACTTTGACCCCCTTTAACTCCCCGTTCCGACCAAGTTAAGACCTCAGACCACCACCATCGTGAAGGTCATCGAAATCCGCACCCAACCCTGGCCTTGGCATCGCCTCTGGTGCCCCCAAATTGTCGCGCCGCCGTGCCCTAAAACCGGCATATCTGACCTTCAACGATGAAATTCCGGCCAACCTTTCACCTACACCACAAACGCACGCCACCGTCGAGCTCAGGAGCACCTCCTCTACAAAACCCAGCTTCCAGTTTCTCCGATTAGAGCCCAAATCAAAAACCCCCAATTCGAAATATAGGGTTTCGAATTTCAGAGACTTTGACCGAGTTTCCCGACCAACCTAGTCGCTGCATGTTGAAACAAACTATAGATCTGCGTTCTACAAGTCGAGAGCTTCGAATCGACATATAATACGATATGGTTTGGAGAAATTTGATTTTGGAGTTTGAATTTTATTTTCCAGGATTTTCTTTTGAAGCTTCAGCCATTGGAGAAAGGTAGGTGGAGAGAAAACAACGTGAAATGAGAGAAATGGGCTGAGTAGGGTGGAAAGGAATTTATTTATATAAAATTATAAGGCCCAAATATGAAGAATACCCAAATTTCATTTACATTGATCTCGTTCACAATTTCTCTCGTACGACCAAACGGTAAGTCGGATAAAAACGCAAATTGGGATCCTGCCATAATTCACCGTTCCGGTTTTGATGGCGCCAGTTTCGTCGAATTCCGAGACAGTCGCCAGAACGATTAAATTCCACAGTTAATTAAATAAATAAAGTATTCAATTATTCGATTAACTATTTTAAATTCAAATTAAATATTTATAAATTCAATTTAAATCAAATTATAACTTAGATAAATTCTATAAATAAATATCACACATTTAAATCTGGATTTGATTATTTAAATCTCTGATTCGAATTCTAGTTATAATTCAACAATTTAAAATTCCATCATTTCAAATTAAATTTGAATTTTCATTATAAACCAAATAACTCAAATTTATTAATTAAATAAAATATAAATTTTCAAATTGCACCAATTCTAAGTATAAACTAAATTTTAAAACTATTTATACTCCACTCAAACAGTCATCCTCATTATAATCGACGAAAAATTGATTTTTATCCAATATTATTCAATTTTATTTATTTAAAATTTGAAAATTAAATATACAGAAAATATGGGATGTTACATTCTCCCCCACTTAAAATCTTTTCGTCCTCGAAAAGAGAACGAACGATATTAAACATATATCCATTTTAAACTCATACTTAAAATAGTATCTACAAAATAAGTATATAGTTGTCAAACTCATAAATTTTTCTAACTCCCGAAATCACGGAAAATTTCGGCAGCATCTCCTTTGTACGGAGAGCCCCGGGAAAAATCCCGATACATATATCAATCCAAAATATACATCTCATCAATGATGAGGCATCCCTGAACCAGGGGAAAACAGAAACAAAACCACCAAGCTTTATATAACCCCAAATACTTACCTCTTTAAGCGTTTATTTGCATTTTGATTTACCTTAGCATTTTAGTATTTAGCGCACGCGAGCTCCACGCGTAATTCCGAATCCTTGCACCTACTGAAACACTCAAACATACATAAGAATCAAATATATAACAATATATGGCGAATTTATATAGCTTACACAACATATACAAAGTAATTTAACCACAAAACCAAGATTTTCATAGCAGACCAGCGAACAAATCATTGATTATCACCCTTTAATAGTTGGAATTTGACTAAATATACTAGGCAAAAGTTGTAGCATTTGTTTCAGGCTTTCCGAATTGTCCGGATTCGTCGAATTCGGATAAGTCGTTCAAAAGTTATGATTGTTTTGGTGAAGGCGAACGCTGCAGCCCGAACACTGAAAATACAGACCTGAAATGTTCTATCCAGTTTTTTAGCCCTCTAAACATCAGAATTTGACTCATCATATTAACAGAAAGTTTTAGTTTACATTCTGGCCTTTCCGAATTGTACTCGCACATCAAAATCCGACACTCGGTTAGAGAGTTATGGTCAAAACAATATCGCTATTTAGTTCAGATTTTTATTTTCTGCGCATACGACTTTGACTAAATCTTAAATTTCAACATGTAGACTTGAAAATCTGATGAGGCTCTATTCACGACAATTCTAGTTCAGATTCTAAGGTTTCTGAAAAGTCCAGAATCGCCCGATTCTAATCATCCATACAAAAGTTATGCTCATTTTGTTTCAGCTTATTGAATACTTCAAATTTACGCATCAACATTGACTCATTTATTTTGGAACTTCCAACTTTCGGATTCTAAATTTTCTAATTTTATAAGTCTTCATCATCCCAAAACTAGTGGTCACTTCTTTACTCAAGAAATGAATTCATATTCATTTGCTTATTCAATCTCGATATATTTCTATTCGCTTCATTTTCAAGCATTCAATTCCAAACAACATTGAATTCTTTTTAATGTTTCCAACCAACTCGATTTAAATAAAACATAATTTCATAAATATAAATTAAGTTGCCACTTCATTACTTATTCAAAGTTACTTTATCCATTTTGCGTTGAATAATATCTTGTTTACCCACATTAGCTTAACCATTCACTTGAACTAGTTCGGATTCATTTATTCTGAACTAGTTCAAGTTCATTCACATTCACTCCTTTCACTTATGTCTGCATCTCACTATTCTTATGTTGGTACTTCCTTCATATATTAACCACTCTCTTCTTCACCTATCTAAATTTAATCTTCTTAGTTCAAAGTCCTTTCGATATTCTAATTTAACAAATTAGACTTGGTTTACATTCTTATCACCTTATCTCATATTCTAAACCTCAAGTTTATTTCAGTTGCTCCCTCATTTGGGTTAACTTCGAATCTATATAAACGGGTTAAGGTTCGTCATGGTTTTATATAAACCATTTTTATTTCATCCCGTTTATTAACTCTACTTGACTCGCCTACTCATCACTTACTAATATGAGTCAAAATATTTTTTTTTATATATATATATAACCAAAGTTCCGTATTGGTTCTAGACTGACTTATTAAAATTTTCCAAGTCGATTTCATTTATTGAATCCATCAACTCGAACTACGATTTCCCAGATTGTGATTTAGAATTCATTAACTGTTATTACTCCGTATGAGCCAATTTTATATTTGCACCATATTATTCATGTTTGGCACTTCGATTCAAATCTTAATCATTTTCTCTCATCCATTACTTTTATTTTTATTTTAAGCAGATCCATAATTTTAGTTAAATCAATGTTGTTCATGATTTAAATTTAGACTTAGTCTCCAATCATCATTACTCACTTCCTTAAGTTAAACCTTTTATAAGATTTCCATTTCTAAACTTATATATTAATAAAGTATATATGAGTATATAAGTTCCATAGCGCTATTTCTAAATTTTAATTTAGTCATAACTTACCATTTATAAAGTAAAACTAAATTTCTTACATTCATCAAAAAGATATGATCATTTCGATCCTAACGTTTCTTGTTTTATCCAATTCTGACTTATATTGAATTTTATATATTTTTCCAAAGTTAAAGATCGAATTTCCAAACTACCGCGCCGTTTCAGGCTCGTATTATATAAATTTATAAATTTCGAACTCAAGTTTCGTTTTAATAAATTTATAGTTATCATTAGTTAAGTAAACTAAACGCTTGATTCCGGTTTTGCAAATCAAGTTCAAAATGACCAACATATATACTTATATTATTTTATAAACCATACTATATGAAATTCCAAATCCGAACTTTTAATTTGAGCAAGAAATTTAAATTCTGGGTTTACATTTAAATTCAACTTTAAATATCATAAACTAATACCTTTATATAAAATTTATACAACTATGGGTTAAATCCAAAATTCTTTGTCACACAAGTTATAATAACTATCGAGTGGTCTCCCCACTTAAACTCTTCAGAATAAACATCGATAATGCATGCACTCATTATCGACATCGTTTCTAAGGTCCAAGAAGGGATTTTACACTCGTTTATAAAGACTTTGAAAGCCCCATTTTTTTTTATATAATACTTATAATATGATTTTTTCCAAAATTCCATAATTCTACTTCAAGAGTACCCCAGGATCAAGTTTCAAGTTCATTTCTATTTCAATCTCTAACCTTCTCATTCAATTATACTTAAAGGTATCATTTCATTTTCATATATTTCTTAGACCATTTAAATTCCTTATTAAATTTATTATTGAATCAACCGTAATAGGTATAAATTTAATATTACCACCTACTAGAACGAATACATATATACTTGAACCAATAATATATATTTGATAAATTTTAAAATATAATCGAAAACCGTATTATGTCGATTCATTCTATTTGACTATTCAGAAATTCCTATCGATTGTATGGCGTCCCATATATCGACCAGAATTCCTAAATATTCAACAGAACAACTCAATATAATATAAACCAATTTATATCAAAATACAAGTACGCCCTCTCATATCACTCAAACTCATTCTAGGGCATTTCTAACCCCATCTCTAATGAGTTAATTCCCAACAGAGCCAGGGTTATCGATAACCATTGCTCTGATACCAAATGTAACAACCCATATTTTTGACCGTTCAAATCGACAATAAACCACACATGTCGACCCAAACAAATCGCCAACACAGGCAGTTATTTGATAAAGAAGAAAAAGAAAGAAAGAAGAGAAAAACCAATCACAAAATCTCACAGCGGAAGGACAATATATAATAAATAAATAGCAGTTAAAGCAGTTGAAATGTATACATTGGTTATAACATTCAAATGAATATCAGAGTTACATATACATACAGATGTACAAAATAAGCAGCGGAAATAAATGCAGCGGATATACATACTTAATGGATATCCATATATACCAAATCTTCGTCTTCGATCTCCAAGGCAAGGGAACTTCGTTAACTGCAGACTTCTGCTGACCCGAGCGTATTGCATAAAAATAAAACACAACAAACACTCAGATCAGCACTAAATCATTCTCATATTAGTCAAATTAAAATACGAAATAATATCAGTGTCATGGGTGCAGTAACTCAAGAGATGTTACGGGATTTTTCCATCTCTCGAGGATCCGTTAAACTAATATCTATATAATAATACGCTATTATTATAATGTCTATTCAGTAAAGTATAAATACTGAAAATAGCGTAAGTGGGATTACCATATTACCCTTACGCCGTTTATAGGCATCAACAGTCTATACAGTACCGTAAATTCACCGTACTGGTGTTAACAGAGGGCACTCCATACAAGGCAATGCTAAATCAAAATCGTATGGGCTCGATATGGATATATATGACAACGCACTCGAGGCAATGCCCAGGGTAGGATTCTACCAATTGCACTCCCAGACGGGTGGTAACGCATAGCAGCCACTACCGCCCACCTCGGAACACACTCCCAAAGTCATAAATGGGCCCAATCATCATCATCATCATAGTCATAGAAATAGTATCGAAGAAGTGTGTCCGATCAAAGGTGCTACCTCAGTTAGTCACGGTATAGCTCCTGTTTTAGTCATTTCAATTCTGACCAGAAGGTCAGGGCTATTTCGTCATCGTACATTTTCTTCGATTCAATAATCGCCTCCAAGTCATCATACTCATTCTGGATACGTCATAACGTTCACAGTTGTCAAAGTGGTATCGACACTGACAGAGAGTATGCCTTATGCCGACTCCGGTCTCTTTAACAACCAACGCTTACATCTTTTCACATCGGTTGGTTCATTTACATTTCAAAGGTTCGCTTTTCTATCAAAATATCATCTTCTGTTTCGAACCCAGTTTATATTCAACGAATAAAATTTTCATATCAACATATCAGAATCATACCCAACCGATTATATTCTAAAACTAGAAAATATCCCATACCCTTATATTATAATCACATAATATTTCCAAAACGAAATATTCAAATAGAATAAAATTTACCTCAAAGGTTTCCAATTATCACAGATTCTTATCTCAATTCCATTTGACCCAGTGGTTCAAACTCAAGCATTTCCATTCGGAAGAAATTTAAAATTTGGGAAAAATACTCGTAAACTATATGTTTATATAATAATAATAAATATAAAAAAATAATTTTTTTTTATAAAATAAATATATAGATATGTATATAGAATATAATAATTAAGATAAATTAGTAATTTAAATATTATATATATATACTTAAAATAAGATTTACTAGAAACTTTTGAAAAATGAATTATAAGGAAATCATTTAAATACAATAGTATCAAGTAAAGGTAATTGATAGTTTTTAAAGCTAGAATAATTAATTAGAATCAATGCATAAATATTTAAAATAAATTTCTCAAATCAAAACCTTTCTTCCTTCCAAATTTCAAATACTTGAATTTATCCTCCGATCTCAACGGAGTTCATTTAATTCCCTATCTCGTTTCAACCTCGTTCAAAACAACTACTTGATTTCAAGAGTTCCAAGATATATATATTCCAACTGGGTTAAACAACTCAGATACTCTTGATTTCTAATTTTCCCAACATTTGATTTCTATAAGAATTTTCCCTCTAAACCAACTCTTATTTTGGAAAGTTTTCAATTCATATTCAAACCCCAATTTAGATATTTCTATTTTGGTTTGGAAAATTCCTTCAAACCCTTTTTATTATCATCCCAGTTCAGAATCTTTAATGAATTTAAAAATCGAGTATCGACACATTCTTTTATGTGAAATTCTATCAAATAAAATTTCAAATATTAAAATCATTTAACCAACCGATGTCTGTATATAATTATCTATCCAATGGCTAAGTGACTTTAAATTTAATTTCTCGATATTCAGGGATGGATCTATCATTTCAATCCAAATCAGGGTCACAGAGATTTATCATTTCACTCTGTGTTCTTAATTTATTTTATTGATAAATCCCGGGTTCATTAGATGCCCGTAACATCAAGGGTAAATGGGATTATCGCCACAATCACATGCAATACAATATACTGAATATAAAGCCTTAGCAGTGTCAACATCAAATTCACTCATAAAATCCAACCAAGCATCCATCACAACCATTTACTTCAACCGATTAGCGTTAACAGTTTCAGGATTAATAAAGGTTCGGATTTCAAACTAGAAATTTAAATTTAATTAAATAACTAATTATTGACTTAAATTCGAATGTTAACGCACTTGCATGTAAAGTTAACAACACATCGACAATCCAACACAACCACGCAACCAACTTTACTTCATAATTTAATTCAATAAATATGAGAATAATTCAGTATTTCGTGAGTGAGAAAACCACTCACCTTTGGTCTTTAATTCAGATGAACGTCCAACCATAGCCCAAAATTTGACAGTCTCAGAACGCAGCCAGGTTAGTGCCAAAACGTCCGCAATTCCGTCACGATCCCAACGCAACAAACCGCGTCCAAATCCGAGTCAAAACAAAAGAGTTATCAGCGTTTTACTCTCTGAATTTTAAATATATATAAATAATTAAAATATAAAAACAATTCCCACCCACCATCTTTGACACGTCAGCACCCCAGGTTTCCCGCTCTTCCCCTCGGATTGCTACAGTAACGACGGAAAATGAACCCAAAAATCCGAAACTTTGACCCCCTTTAACTCCCCGTTCCGACCAAGTTAAGACCTCAGTCCACCACCATCGTGAAGGTCATCGAAATCCGCACCCAACCCTGGCCTTGGCATCGCCTCTGGTGCCCCCAAATTGCCGCGCCGCCGTGCCCTAAAACCGGCATATCTGACCTTCAACGATCAAATTCCGGCCAACCTTTCACCTACACCACAAACGCACGCCACCGTCGAGCTCAGGAGCACCTCCTCTACAAAACCCAGCTTCCAGTTTCTCCGATTAGAGCCCAAATCAAAAACCCCCAATTCGAAATATAGGGTTTCGAATTTCAGAGACTTTGACCGAGTTTCCTGACCAACCTAGTCGCTGCATGTTGAAACAAACTATAGATCTGCGTTCTACAAGTCGAGAGCTTCGAATCGACATATAATACGATATGGTTTGGAGAAATTTGATTTTGGAGTTTGAATTTTATTTTCCAGGATTTTCTTTTGAAGCTTCAGCCATTGGAGAAAGGTAGGTGGAGAGAAAACAACGTGAAATGAGAGAAATGGGCTGAGTAGGGTGGAAAGGAATTTATTTATATAAAATTATAAGGCCCAAATATGAAGAATACCCAAATTTCATTTACATTGATCTCGTACGACCAAACGGTAAGTCGGATAAAAACGCAAATTGGGATCCTGCCATAATTCACCGTTCCGGTTCTGATGGCGCCAGTTTCGTCGAATTCCGAGACAGTCGCCAGAACGGTTAAATTCCACAGTTAATTAAATAAATAAAGTATTCAATTATTCGATTAACTGTTTTAAATTCAAGTTAAATATTTATAAATTCAATTTAAATCAAATTATAACTTAGATAAATTCTATAAATAAATATCACACATTTAAATCTGGATTTGATTATTTAAATCTCTGATTCGAATTCTAGTTATAATTCAACAATTTAAAATTCCATCATTTCAAATTAAATTTGAATTTTCATTATAAACCAAATAAATCAAATTTATTAATTAAATAAAATATAAATTTTCAAATTGCACCAATTCTAAGTATAAACTAAATTTTAAAACTATTTATACTCCACTCAAACAGTCATCCTCATTATAATCGACGAAAAATTGATTTTTATCCAATATTATTCAATTTTATTTATTTAAAATTTGAAAATTAAATATACAGAAAATATGGGATGTTACAATATGACAAGGCACACGAGGAATGCTCAGAGTATGAATATACTAGTTGCACGCCCGGACTAGTGGTAACGCATAGCCGCGACTACCGCCCACCTCGGACAACACTCCCAAATAATGGATGTGATGGAGGTAGCTAACCCTACATGGTCACGGTATAGCCCTGTTTTAGTCATTTTAATTATGACCCAAAGTTCAAGGATATCTATCGTCGTTCTCTTTCTCCAAATCCAGTAATCGCCTCCAAATTAACCCACTTCGTTCTGGAACTCCACCGCGTAAACAGTTGGTAAAGTGGTTTTCGGTATTGGCGGAGAGTATGATAATATCCGATCCCGGTCTCTTTAATAACCAATCGATTACATTTTTCACACTGGACAGTTCTTTTACATTTCAAAGGGGTTCGTATTTCATATCAAAATATCTGATTTTTTTAAAATCATTTCAATATTCAACAGAGAATATTATTCATCGTAACTCTACATTTTAACTTTAAAATCTTGAAACAATTCCAACTTTGAAATAATTTAAAATAGTACCAAAAAAACAAGTTTTATTTTTATATAGTTTAAATATATAATATAAATAGTTTTGAACATGAAAAATTTGTATTTAAAATAGAATTTCAGCTTTAATAAATCTATTGGTAAAATATTAAAATAGTTTATAAAATAAATAGTTAAGTATTAAAATAGTTAATTTAAAATCAATAATAAAATAAAATAGTTATAAGGTAAATAGTTTATAAAGAAAATTATTATTGTAAAAATAAAATAGTTTATAAAATGGTTTAAAAATACTATAGTTGGAATTAGAATCATATCTTCAAAAATTTAACCAAACAGGAAATCATATTTCACTTTCAAATAAATCGACTTAAATTTCGATATCTTGATTCAAATCGATTCAACTTCACAATTTTATTTCAATTCGATTCAAAATTTTGATTTCAACAACTCGTTTTAATAATACGATTCAAATAATTGAATTTCAATTTTAATTCTCACTTTGAATTATTCGTTTATGAAATCTCGAGTTCACAGTTCAATTAGTTCAATAAATCAAGTTAATTTAAAATGATATCAACGATGGATAAACAATTCAATTTCAATAAATTTATATTTTATATTCAATTCAATTTAACTTCAATTATCCACATTTACGAATTCTATTGAATTGAAAATTTTAATTTCAAAGCACAAAGTTCAAATTTAAAGAAAATGGATTAATAATGTCATTTATTTTGCCTTTAAAATATAATTCAAAATTTCAAGAAAAAAAACATTTTTTTACTTTAAAATAACATTCAAAAATTCAAGGAAAAAAACATTTTTTATATATTCAAAAATTCAAGGAAAAAAAACATTTTTTATAACCAACCGGTGTCCGTATATAATATCCTATCCTATGGCCAAGTAATACTTAAAATTTAATTTTAGTATTTTGGGAAAGGATATATCATTTCAATTCAAATCAAGGTCATATGTATTTATCATTTCAACCTACGTTCTTAATTCATTTTAAGGGTTAATCCCGGGTTTATTTGATGCCCGTAACATCTAGGGTAATAGTTGGGATTAATCAACAAAAATCAATAACTTATATAAACAATATCGACATGAAGGTGAATTTCAAACAAATACATCAAATATATAAATTCAAGGCCTACATCAAAATCAACACATCTAAACAGTTCAATAATATCAATTACTAGTCGTCAGGTATGAGAATTTTATTAAAACTAGAAATTAATCTCTACCAGTACAATTTATATAACAGTTAAATCAAATTATACAGTTTATACATATTTAATGTAAATATGCAATTTAAATCAAAAAACAACCAATACAATCATATCATGACATGAATTTAATTTAACTAACAATCAAATATTTTAGTTAAATGTGAGTGGGTTTAATTACTCACCTTTGGTTCTGAACATGTTTGAAATCCAAAATATGCCTCAAAATTTAACTATCTCAGAATCAGTCCAAATCCATGCCATCGCGAAGAGCTCATCAATACGATTTCAACGCAACAAACCGCGTGTCAAACTGAGTCGTTGAAAAAGTTATACATATTTGAACGTATGAATTTTAAAATATATAAATAATTAAAAACATATCCCACCCAAATAGGATCTGCCACGTCACCATTGCTTTTTCTCCTCATCTTCTTCATGCAAGCATCAGGAAATGCACCCTTAATGGCAACGAAAACCGCAAGTTTGATCCTTCACCCCTCCTTGTCCTTTTAACGAAATCACCTACCGTTTATACCGTCGGCCTTCTCTTCATGAACACTTCCATCTCTACACCACCAAGCCCAACTTGCATCACCAGAAAAAAATGCGTCCTCCAGGCTAAGTCACGTAAGCACTGTATAGTGCGACAAACATTTTCATTGATTCCCTTAATACTTTTCCAAAAAGTGCCAAATTCAAACCCGAATCCAAATACAATAACTAAAATGCGAATAATCCCTGAGCGAATCAAAGATCCCAACCCTAGCTCATTCTCTACATGGAAGAAATAATGTCAAATAGAAAACTGATGTAGCACCCTCAAGCAACCGTATAGGATCGAAGATGGTATCTATCTGGGTTGAATCAAATTTGTTTTATAATTTTTCTCGAAGAGAATAACAGGATTTTGATTTTTAAAGCGTAAGAAAGAGGCGGCCATTGCTATTTCTGAAGAAGCAGATAAAAAAGAATGCGGCTATCTAAATTTGTACGGCCAGGAGATATAGAATTAGGTTATAGTTAAGGATGTATTTATAAGCACAAGAGCTCAATATAACATTTCTCTTAATTATGTTGAAAGAAAAATTATCAATTTTATTTTAAATCAAAATATAAATTTAAAATACATTATAAATCATGTTGATCTATATTATTCCATACTCACTAAATTAACATTTCCAATATATATATATATATATATATATATATATATATATATGAATTTCAAAATTATTTGATTCCTTCTATGTATAGTTACTTTATTCGAATTTTGTTTAATATAAAATTCATTTTGAATTTCAATTATAGATTATTAAAACAATTCCATTAAATATTTTAATGAATCCTAACTTTCCTTATTCCGACATATAATAATTCATAATTTCATTTGCAATTAATACATGTTACCATTATTTAAATAAGTTGAATTTCATGATTTAAACAATTAAATAAGTTTACACTATAAATATTCACAATTTAAATCATTAATTCTAATTACAAAATTTATCGTCTCGACTTGATTAAATATTTTGATATTAAATGTCAAGTCCTAATATTTGACAATATAAACCAGATTATAGCAATATTTACAATCAATGCAGATTAACAGATTTATACCAAGTTGAAATTAATATTATACTCAAATGATTTATAATATTTTCAAATTCAATAAATTAGAATTTTCAATATATACAAAGAATTCCAAAATTCGTTGATTCATTTATCTATTGTTCATTCAATATTACCTTCAATTTCAACATATGTAAAAGCTATTGAAATTAATTGTTTAATAAGACAAGTTAAATTCATACCTTATATGTAACAACCCGTTTAAAATTTTTATTTTGGCAATTTCAGTGAATTTTGAATATTTAAAATGAATTATTTTAAATAATAACGACGAGAAATTTAGTTTTAAATGAATTAGAACGTATATATTTATATACGTCGTCGTTAGAATATAATTATTTATTTATAATTATAAAGGAATTGAAAATGGCGCGGTAGTTCGATAATTCGATTTCAAATTTCAATTGAACATACCGGGTGCAAAGTAATCCGGATTTTAGTGAAACCAAAAATAATGGAATCTATTTGAGAATATCTTTCCAACGAATCCGAAAAATCAAAATTTCATAGCGGGATTCAAAAGATATGCCCAGTTGAAAATTCAGAATAGTCGCTATGGAATTCTGGCCCTTAAAAATGGAAATTTTGCAAACGACCTCGGATTTCGACAAAACCACTTTTGTTGGATCCGTGATGTTAAGTTATTGCTAGATTCCAATTTTCATAATTTTTTGAATCAATATGTGAGCGGGGCAAAGGAAAACGCGTTTAACGAATTTCAGTTGATTTTAATCGACTAGAAAATGGCCATTTTCAAACATTTTCAGAATTTGACGAAACTAGTTTTGTTAGGACCGTATCGTCAATACGAAGCTAGAAAATATTTTTCTGGAATTTTTCGAGTAAGTATGTCACCCCAGTAAATTGAAATGCGCGTTCAAATTCAATATATAGAGTTATATGTTGATTTTGACGGAAACTGATCGAAACGATCGAATTGGCCTACGATACATATCCCATTGTGTTCGGAATGGGGGTAATACGCTAGGGACGACAGTCGTTGGGTCTCGATTGGAGATCAAACTTAAAAGTTGCTTTTTAGAATAAATTAATAAACAAATATAATATAAAATTATATAAAAACCCCTCCCTTTCCCCTTTCCCCTTTCTCCCTCGGATCTCGATCGAACCCAAAAAGAAAAAAACCCGACCGCTCTTCAAAACCTTCGCCCTCCGCCTCCTTTTCCCCTCCGCTCTGCCACCCACGCCTGTTGCATATAACGGTGTTGTATACACAATTATATGATTTTTGTTTGATGATAACAACCAAATATATTTTTATTATAAGTGTGTTTGGTACTGTACTGTTATATATATACGTCACAGCAATGAATATAATATTTATATTTAAATAAAATACGACTGTACAGAAATTCAAATATTAACACAGTATTTTATTTAAATAGAATATTTTATTTCAATATTCAAACAGTACAACTATTTGTAACTCCACTATTTATACATTCACAGAATATTTGTACTTGTATAAACAGAATAAAATAGACAAGTTCGTTTGACAACAATAAAATGATATTTTATTTCAATCAAACTTGTTTATTACAGACATCAGTACATTTCATATATACACAGCTCCTCACAGCAACACTCATACATTCATTCAGTTTACATTTCATATATATCCATTTTCACTTGTATATACAGACTCATACATTCATTGACACCACACTGTCTTCTTGTCTTCAGCTTGTCAGTCCTGTCATCACAGTTAGTCCAGTCATCCCAGCTTACCTGTCACACATGAAACACACACACACAGTACACTGCAATAGAAATAAAACAGAATACATGCAAATTTAAATTTTATTTTTAAAATTTTATTTGCCTCAGATTTCTGGTGTGTTTCTCATCATTTTTCATGACTTGATCTGAATTATAAAACCATCAATCTGTGTCTAGACAGCTTGTGATATTCACAGTGATACACTGTAAATACCACAAGGCAGACAACATATATATTTCAATGCAGGGAAAGGGACAACTCGTCTGATGGCTGCATGTACACACGTGTATACACGTGTGCACTGCCTCGCCAATTCAGCGTGCAACTGAGGAGTAGCCACGTGGACCTTCTCAACTCAGTGCATATTTGAAAAACAACAAAGTCAACACAAACAAACACGATCAAAACCTCAAAGAAAGCAATCAATTTCAAAGTGTCAAAGCATGGAGTCGAGCCAAGCAAGCTAGAGTGCAAAAGTGGTCGAGCTTGCATGAATCAACTCAAAACAGCCCAATCAAGCGTCGAGCCATGTCAAAGTCAAACCATGGTCAAACAAGACATCACATCAATGAAGAAATGGGTCAACAGCAATATGAAACTCAAGTATAGCCAATGTGTGGTCGAGCAACAATACATGGCAAAGAACAGCAGCTACAAAGCATCGAAGCAGCACATTTAGAGTGCAACAAGCTCAAATTCAAGTACACAGCACAACCCAAATAAAATGGCCGAGCGCATATGCATCAATGAACAAGTGTGCATACAAAACAAAGCATAGGGATGAATGTCAGGACAACATGCCACAACACAAGACAAACAAGTCAACATAAAGTCAAAGTGAAATCAACTTAACATATCACCAAAGTGGTCGAGACAGCTCGACACAAATGGCCGAGCAAAGTTCAAATCAAAATGACCAGTACAAGATGTTTACAGCAGCATAAGGTGTGTCAAATAACATAGCCAAGGTCAACAAGTCAATGTATTAAAGTGAACATGAACCAATGGTGCAAGATGTTTACACAGCAACATACATGTGTACATGAAAGGTTCAGCCCAGGTTAAAATTCATGTATCAACACAAGCCAACAAAACTGAAATGAGCATGTCAGAGCTCATGAGAATGTGCAAGTAGGCAGACTTATTATTTTGATCTGCATTGTACAAATAGTTCAACCAGGGTGCACAAGCATAGTGGAACAAAGCAGCATGTTTATATCAGAGCAATCTTGGTGCATACATGGTTGATGGCTAAGCTACAAGTGCTTGGAGTTTCAGTTTCAAGTATATAGTGCAACGCTTTGTTGAAGCAACTCAGCAAGAATACAGAGAGGAGAAGATTATAAATGCTTATGGCATACACAAGTTAATCAGTGAATTAGTGTATGGCATGGTAAATCAAAGCGTTCCAGTATTATTATACATCAGTGAAACAAAGGTAATCAACATTTATATACATAAATAATTTCCAGAAATCACTCTACAATATTTGGCATTCTTCAATCAAACAATTCAACTCGCCAACAATGTACTAAAAGATTTTCAGAAATGAAGATAGCATTTTTTTTGGCAAGTTTTTATTTTTGTCAAATAAAACATAGGAAAGTTTTTTTTGGAAAGATTTTATCATAGAAAAGATTTGCTCATCAATCTTCATATGTAGCAAATTAATTTGTTTCCAGAAATTACAGGAAATCCAAATTCATTCAAGACAGTTTTTTTTTCAAGGCAAATATTCATTCACGGCATTCATATCTTAGAGGAGTCAAGGCAGAATAATATCAAGTTATTCAAGGCAAAAAATCAATGGAGCAATCACGCAGTGAACAAAAGGGGATTCACGTTTTTAATCCTTTCCAAGAATGTACAGGAAATTCAAAAATCATCAAATGCTATCAAAGTCGTGGACATGCCTAAATTCATCAAGCAATTTACAGAGAATCAATTCAAGACAGGTTTTAAATCGAAAAAGGCAATTCCTTTAGGATTCAATCAAGGCAGAGAATCATGCAAGGAAATTCAAGGATATATTTTCCAGAATTACTCAATCACAATTAAAGCCGAGATTTTTCATACGCATGAAATCAGTCAAAGCCAATTACAGCGAAATCAGAGTAAAGTTAGGGTTTTCTATAACCCTATATTAGCACACAAAATTCATCATCGGAAAATGTGAGATTGAAAAAAAAAGTCCACAACATTCATGAACAAAGGGGAATAATCAATTTTTCAGAAAAACTCACAGTTTCATTCAATCGAGAAAGACAGAAGAATCTTCCCAAATCAGTGAAGCAGGAAGCACCGCAAATCAACCTACATCATCAAAGTGAAGCAATCAGAGAACCACGAACTCATTCTCTTTAAACATCGATTCGGATTTGGGGAAGAACGAGAGAAACCCTAGTTTTTTTTGTTCAGAGCCGCCGCCATTTTTGTGTTTCAGAACAAAAAGGAGATCGGGCAAAAGCAAAGGAAAGGGGCCGACCTAATGGGCTTAAAACCTAGCCAAGTGTTTTAATAAAGGGATGACCCCTTTGTTTTAAATCCTTAAGGATTTAATTTCTTTTTATTTTGTTTTCTTGTTTTTTAATTCGTGTTGTAAAAAATCAAATGAACAGGTGTCTAGTTTTGTGAAGTCTAGGTAAAACAGTCAGGGTGTTGACTGTCAGTTTCAGAGTCTGTAAAATTCTGGGATACGGATTACGGGGTTGTAATTCGGGGAATCTGATCGAGGGGACATCGTTCAGTCTAGGGTTTTGAGCGTAGGGTTAGAATAGGAGCAAGGGTTTGCGAGTGTACATGGTCTTGTATGCGGGAACTGTTCTATCACCTAGTAGAAACCTTAGAAATGCAGCAGTAGGCAGGGTTTTGCCGAAGCTGGATATATCTGTGTGTGATTTATTTTTGCATTTCAGTTTCTGCTATTTTCTGTGATCAGCTTATTATTATATATCTCGTTAAGTTGTTAATTCAGTTAAAAACTGTGAAAAACCCTATTCACCCCCCCCCCCCTCTAGGGTTATTCTAGATCCAACATTTGGTATCAGAGCCTGGTAATTTCATTAACTCTAGAGTCATGGGTAACCCTTGCAGTCAGTCCACATAGAGTCAGTCCAGTTCATCTCCAACTATTTTCACTGGAACAGATTTTTTAAATTGGAAATCCGAAATGGAATTTTATTTAAAATCTGTTGATATTAAATGTTGGGATGTTGTTATCAATGGGTTTGACACGGTAGATAAAGCTTCTAATTCTCGTGCTACACATATTCTGTATTCTCATCTTGATGATAATCAATACAGTCTGATTTCTCATTGTTTAACTGCACAGGAAATTTGGTCAGCTCTAACTACAAGATATGGAAATGACAGCAACTTCTCAAAACCCTCAACTGTCAACTCAGATTTAGATCTTTGTTCAACAGATGAATCAGCTGATGAAGACCCAACAGATGATGAGATAAGAAATTTTTCATATGAAGATCTGGTTTATTTTTGTGTTGATTTAACCAAATCTGTTGACAAACTCCAATCGAAAAATAAATCTCTAAAATTTATAAATTCTGAGTTGACCAACAAGATAAATTGTTTGGAATCGAAATTGTCAAATGTCGTGAAATTTGAAAATTCTAATTGTGAAAATTGTTTGAAATTAACAACTGATCTCGTTCATTTCAATAATAATATTCGAAGGCTTGAAGAAGAAATTTTAATCTTAAAAGATAACGAGATTGAGCTGAAAGATGCAAACAATTGTTTACAAAAGGAATTTATAAATTTCAAGGCTATCAAAAATTCCAAACATGAAAACGCTGAAAATGATAGTTTGTTGAAAACAAATCTGATTTTGAAAGAGCTTGAAATCAAAATTGAAAATTGGAAGAAACTTGAATCTGAAAGTCGAAAATATTTTGATTCTGAAATGGCTAAGTCCCAAACCAAAATCAAATTGCTTAATGATGAAAATTTGGTTTTAAAATCTGAGTTTGAAAGATGTAAGATCACTAAAAGTCGTTGTTCAAATTTAATAAAAGAAAACGATGATCTTAAAACTGAAATTCAACAACTTGAAACAATTTTATCTAAATTCTCAAACGGTGAAAAATCTTTGGATATGTTGTTGAAAAACCAACTTTCTGTTGGAAATAAACGTGGTCTTGGTTTTGGGAAGAATAATGTGTTTGGAAAACAAAATTCAAATGATTTGAAAAATCCCTCAAATTGCTTTGGAAAGAACTACGTTGAAAATTTGAACTCTGAAAATTTCAAAGGTTTTTTTAATCGAAATTGTGATGAGAAATCGTTTTATAATAAACCATTTAAACAATCTTGGATCCCGAATAAAAATAAAACGACTTTGACTAAAATCAAACAGATTTGGGTTCCAAAGGGTACAAAGGTTAATTCTGATGGTTTGTTATACAAACAGGTTTGGGTACCAAAAGTGGTAAACGTATTTCAGAGTGGTTTTACAAATTTTGTTAGACCACTTAATTCACTCAACTGCTAGGTACCAGTGAAGGCTGAGGAACTGCTGTGCTGAAAAGAAATTTGAAATCAAGATTGTCTATAATTCTGTGTCATTTACAGTTCCTTAGGCCAACATTTGTTGAGTTAGAGATTCTGCTTTACATTGGATTCTGGTATGATCTCTAAACTCACCTTTGTATATTCTCTTTGTTTTTATTGTCTGTTTTTATTCCTTCCTCTATCTCCTTTTTTTTTATTTGACACTACCATATTCTTCTTTGTCTGTACTTCTTAAACTTCCAGTTGCAGAATTCATGACCTTTTTGGAAATATGCTTTATTTGTATAAAATCATCGTGTGTTAATCATTTCTATTTCCTGAATTTAATTTTGTAAATATCTGCAATTGTTTTTGAGATTTTTTTTATTTCTGAATTCATAACAGTGTTGATGTATTCTTGTCATATCTTGAACATTGTTAATTTGAATTCTAAATATTTGAAGATCTGAATATCTAATGAAATGTCACACACCTTTGTTGTTCTGAGTTTATTCTAATTCATTTTAGAAAAGCTCAAAATATTATACTCATTACAACACTCTGTTATTTATCAGTTGTGATAATTTCATTGATTTTCAGATTGGCTTGTATCAGTGATACATCTTGGAATTCATCTCTATTCATGATCATTATATTAAAATATGTTTGTTTGAAATCATCTGAAATTCTAGATATTTTGAATATCACACACCTCTTTTTTTAAATTGTCAATCTTGTGTGACTGATTCATTATATCCCAAAACTTTACATTGATTCATGTGATTTCAAATAAATTATCCCGATCATGAATATTTTCAAATTTGATGTAAATGACCTGAAATTTCTCTTGGGCTTGTCGAAAATAGTTTTGAGAAATTCTTGAAAATGTTCTTTTTGAAAATGGTCTCTGAAAATCATTGTTATTTCATGATTATTTGATTTGAATATATGTTTGTTTAAAATCATTTGAAATTATTGATTTATTGGATCTCACACATATCTTGAATCTGAAATATAACCTGGTGTGATTGATTCATTAAATCCTAATACTTTCACATTTCTTCAAATGATTTAAAATAGAGTATATTTGCAAATCTTGGATCATGAACCACCTTATATGACCAACATCTTGACAAGTCTGTTGTGATACTGATTTCTCTGTCCTGCTCTGATACTGTTTTTGAAAAATGTTTGTTTTGGAATCATGCTGCTCTGATTATAAGAAATTGATTTGTAAATATATTTTTTGAGGACTGCTTGATTTGGTATCAAAGGTTTATCGTGCTTTGATAAATAAAATTTGTGTGCATGAGTTGCTTGCTTTGTAATTAAGTAATTTCTGTTGACTGAGGTACCATTTGTTTGCCACCGGGGTGTCATTAAAATCCTCGAGAAAGCGAGAACATTTGGTATCAGAAGCGCCTTATATTTGTCTCATCCATCTGTTCTGATTTTTCACTTTGTAGAGACACCATGTGGTATCAGTTTAAAAGTGCTGCATATTTTTTTGCTGTATATATATATATTTTTTCCCCTCTTGTCATGTATAGATCAGCATATTACTCTTGTAATTGATTTTCAATTTTAAAATTATTTATTGATTATTCTTTCAGAAATTGAAATCAATATCCAAATTAAACTGTATTTATAATTCATCAAAATTATTATCAGATTTTGAAATTGTGATGAATTGTGACTACAGTATATTTCACAACAAGAGGAGATTTTATTTAGATTTTCATAATGGTTGAATATTTATTATAATATCTTTGAACTGGCAATTATTTCACGACCATACTCATTATCTATCATCATTCTGCCATCCATGATAAAAAAAATTTGTGGAGAGTTTTTTTTTTAAATAAATAAAATTTTTTTTTTAATAAATAGTGGAAATTTGTGATAGAATTGGAACTATACTATTTATTCAGAATTAGTGATATTTGAAATTTTTTTCAATTATCCCGGTACAGTTTGTCATATTTCATAATATTATTAATTTAGAAATTCATTTCACATTCCATTTCTGTACCTACCACATTTCTATCATTCATATTGGTTGTATATACCGAGGAATTTTTCTATTTAAAGCTGAAAACGATAAATATTTAATTAATACATAAGTGTGTCTCTAACCTCATTTAAAAATCAAAGCTCTGGTCATGTATGGTTATGAGACAACTTATAATTTAAGCTGCGACTGACCTCATTTAAAAATCCAAGCTCTGGTTATGCATGGTCAGGGTGCTCTTAAATCAAAAGAAAAAGAAAAGAAAATATTTTGCAATAAATAAATTTTTATGTGAAATTCTCCTTGGTGTATAATAACCAGCCTATCAATCCACTTTCTAATCTGTGAAATATGTTGAAATTTTATGACGTATTATGTTTTGTTGATTAATAGCTACTGGGATTTGAGATTATCTGATTTTATCACTTAAGCTGAATTTATAATTATAGTCCAAATCCACCACTATATTTTGTGCTTTAATTTTATAAAATTCTTTTGAAAATAATTGGAATACATTTTTTTTCTCTCCCCATTTTATATAAATTTCGTCGTAAATCGGTCATTTTCTGCAATGTGAAATATGCCACCTGTTCTCAGAATATTATGATTTTTGTTTGACTGATTGAGATTTATGATGATCGTTCTTCCTCTTAAGCTGATATAATATTTGTTAGTCACTATTCATCTATATTTTAAAATCTGTATCCTTTTGATGATAACAAAAGGGGGAGAATGGATTAGATTTTGATTTATGAGTGAATATTTTATAAATATTTTTAATTTTGAAAATTTAATTATTCATACATTTCACTCATGCATAGTTATAGGGGGAGTTTCTGTTGTAGGGGGAGCATTTAAATAGGGGTAGTTCAAATATCCACGAACAAACACATTTATTATACTCAAAATCTTTTATTTGTTTGTCATCATCAAAAGGGGGAGATTGTTGTATATAACGGTGTTGTATACACAATTATATGATTTTTGTTTGATGATAACAACCAAATATATTTTTATTATAAGTGTGTTTGGTACTGTACTGTTATATATATACATCACAGCAATGAATATAATATTTATATTTAAATAAAATACGACTGTACAGAAATTCAAATATTAACACAGTATTTTATTTAAATAGAATATTTTATTTCAATATTCAAACAGTACAACTATTTGTAACTCCACTATTTATACATTCACAGAATATTTGTACTTGTATAAACAGAATAAAATAGACAAGTTCGTTTGACAACAATAAAATGATATTTTATTTCAATCAAACTTGTTTATTACAGACATCAGTACATTTCATATATACACAGCTCCTCACAGCAACACTCATAATTTCATTCAGTTTACATTTCATATATATCCATTTTCACTTGTATATACAGACTCATACATTCATTGACACCACACACTGTCTTCTTGTCTTCAGCTTGTCAGTCCTGTCATCACAGTTAGTCCAGTCATCCCAGCTTACCTGTCACACATGAAACACACACACACAGTACACTGCAATAGAAATAAAACAGAATACATGCAAATTTAAATTTTATTTTTAAAATTTTATTTGCCTCAGATTTCTGGTGTGTTTCTCATCATTTTTCATGACTTGATCTGAATTATAAAACCATCAATCTGTGTCTAGACAGCTTGTGATATTCACAGTGATACACTGTAAATACCACAAGGCAGACAACATATATATTTCAATGCAGGGACAGGGACAACTCGTCTGATGGCTGCATGTACACACGTGTATACACGTGTGCACTGCCTCGCCAATTCAGCGTGCAACTGAGGAGTAGCCACGTGGACCTTCTCAACTCAGTGCATATTTGAAAAACAACAAAGTCAACACAAACAAACACGATCAAAACCTCAAAGAAAGCAATCAATTTCAAAGTGTCAAAGCATGGAGTCGAGCCAAGCAAGCTAGAGTGCAAAAGTGGTCGAGCTTGCATGAATCAACTCAAAACAGCCCAATCAAGCGTCGAGCCATGTCAAAGTCAAACCATGGTCAAACAAGACATCACATCAATGAAGAAATGGGTCAACAACAATATGAAACTCAAGTATAGCCAATGTGTGGTCGAGCAACAATACATGGCAAAGAACAGCAGCTACAAAGCATCGAAGCAGCACATTTAGAGTGCAACAAGCTCAAATTCAAGTACACAGCACAACCCAAATAAAATGGCCGAGCGCATATGCATCAATGAACAAGTGTGCATACACAACAAAGCATAGGGATGAATGTCAGGACAACATGCCACAACACAAGACAAACAAGTCAACATAAAGTCAAAGTGAAATCAACTTAACATATCACCAAAGTGGTCGAGACAGCTCGACACAAATGGCCGAGCAAAGTTCAAATCAAAATGACCAGTACAAGATGTTTACAGCAGCATAAGGTGTGTCAAATAACATAGCCAAGGTCAACAAGTCAATGTATTAAAGTGAACATGAACCAATGGTGCAAGATGTTTACACAGCAACATACATGTGTACATGAAAGGTTCGGCCCAGGTTAAAATTCATGTATCAACACAAGCCAACAAAACTGAAATGAGCATGTCAGAGCTCATGAGAATGTGCAAGTAGGCAGACTTATTATTTTGATCTGCATTGTACAAATAGTTCAACCAGGGTGCACAAGCATAGTGGAACAAAGCAGCATGTTTATATCAGAGCAATCTTGGTGCATACATGGTTGATGGCTAAGCTACAAGTGCTTGGAGTTTCAGTTTCAAGTATATAGTGCAACGCTTTGTTGAAGCAACTCAGCAAGAATACAGAGAGGAGCAGATTATAAATGCTTATGGCATACACAAGTTAATCAGTGAATTAGTGTATGGCATGGTAAATCAAAGCGTTCCAGTATTATTATACATCAGTGAAACAAAGGGAATCAACATTTATATACATAAATAATTTCCAGAAATCACTCTACAATATTTGGCATTCTTCAATCAAACAATTCAACTCGCCAACAATGTACTAAAAGATTTTCAGAAATGAAGATAGCATATTTTTTTGGCAAGTTTTTATTTTTGTCAAATAAAACATAGGAAAGTTTTTTTTGGAAAGATTTTATCATAGAAAAGATTTGCTCATCAATCTTCATATGTAGCAAATTAATTTGTTTCCAGAAATTACAGGAAATCCAAATTCATTCAAGACAGTTTTTTTTTCAAGGCAAATATTCATTCACGGCATTCATATCTTAGAGGAGTCAAGGCAGAATAATATCAAGTTATTCAAGGCAAAAAATCAATGGAGCAATCACGCAGTGAACAAAAGGGGATTCACGTTTTTAATCCTTTCCAAGAATGTACAGGAAATTCAAAAATCATCAAATGCTATCAAAGTCGTGGACATGCCTAAATTCATCAAGCAATTTACAGAGCATCAATTCAAGACAGGTTTTAAATCGAAAAAGGCAATTCCTTTAGGATTCAATCAAGGCAGAGAATCATGCAAGGAAATTCAAGGATATATTTTCCAGAATTACTCAATCACAATTAAAGCCGAGATTTTTCATACGCATGAAATCAGTCAAAGCCAATTACAGCGAAATCAGAGTAAAGTTAGGGTTTTCTATAACCCTATATTAGCACACCAAATTCATCATCGGAAAATGTGAGATTGAAAAAAAAAAGTCCACAACATTCATGAACAAAGGGGAATAATCAATTTTTCAGAAAAACTCACAGTTTCATTCGATCGAGAAAGACAGAAGAATCTTCCCAAATCAGTGAAGCAGGAAGCATCGCAAATCAACCTACATCATCAAAGTGAAGCAATCAGAGAACCACGAACTCATTCTCTTTAAACATCGATTCGGATTTGGGGAAGAACGAGAGAAACCCTAGTTTTTTTTTTGTTCAGAGCCGCCGCCATTTTTGAGTTTCAGAACAAAAAGGAGATCGGGCAAAAGCAAAGGAAAGGGGCCGACCTAATGGGCTTAAAACCTAGCCAAGTGTTTTAATAAAGGGATGACCCCTTTGTTTTAAATCCTTAAGGATTTAATTTCTTTTTATTTTGTTTTCTTGTTTTTTAATTCGTGTTGTAAAAAATCAAACGAACAGGTGTCTAGTTTTGTGAAGTCTAGGTAAAACAGTCAGGGTGTTGACTGTCAGTTTCAGAGTCTGTAAAATTCTGGGATACGGATTACGGGGTTGTAATTCGGGGAATCTGATCGAGGGGACATCGTTCAGTCTAGGGTTTTGAGCGTAGGGTTAGAATAGGAGCAGGGGTTTGCGAGTGTACATGGTCTTGTATGCGGGAACTGTTCTATCACCTAGTAGAAACCTTAGAAATGCAGCAGTAGGCAGGGTTTTGCCGAAGCTGGGTATATCTGTGTGTGATTTATTTTTTGCATTTCAGTTTCTGCTATTTTCTGTGATCATCTTATTATTATATATCTCGTTAAGTTGTTAATTCAGTTAAAAACTGTGAAAAACCCTATTCACCCCCCCCCCCCTCTAGGGTTATTCTAGATCCAACAACGCCATCCCTCCGATCATCGCACCCCCTCCACCAATTCCTCTCTCCGTTCACTCCCTCTCTCCCTCTAAAACCACCTAAACCCGCATCCCCTGGCCACCGTTCGAACCCCAGCACCGCCATTCCCCATTCCGCCGCCCATACACCTTCGCCGCCACCTCTAGAGACCCACCGTCGATCCTCAGCCCACCTCCTCCCTGACCTGCGCGCCAACAGCAATCCCCCCTCCTCCGTTCAAGATTCCGACGCTGGCATCGCTGGTTTAGGGCTCCTCCGGCGAAAATTATATGTAAGTATTTCTATTTTAATTCGCTAATTTAAATTGCTATTCTAACACTAGGAAGAAAAATATAATTTTTATTATAATTAGAGAAGAAAAATATAATTTTTATTATTGTAGAAGATTAAAAATATGATTTTTATATTGTAGAAAGAATAAAGATACGATTTTTATATTATATAGATAGTAAAAATTTGATCTTTATATATGTAACGAAACAAAAATCTGATTTTTATCATATATATGTTGAAATAAAAATGTGGTTTTTATAGTGACGAAATAAAAATGTGGTTTTTATAGTGACGAAATAAAAATTTGATCTTTATATTAGAAGTAGATATAAAAATATAATTTTTACACAAAGAATAGCGTGATAAAAATATAATCTTTATTATATAAACACTGGTGTAAAAATAGAATTTTTATCTATATAGTAGGGATGTAAAAATAGAATTTTTATCCATATAAAGTGATTATAAAAATGTGATTTTTATAAACATAGCAACAATATAAAAATATGATTTTTAAATTGAAAGTGAACAAATAAAAATGTGGTTTTTATTTTAAAGACAGCAGTATAAAAATGTGATTTTTATATATGTAGTGGCTACGGGCAACGAAAGAGACAAAAGGCGAGAACGACGAAGATTGCTACATATGAAGAGTCGAGGCGTTTGGATTAGCTAGTCGGTGAGAACTTCTCACTTTAAATTTTATTTTCTAGTTATAAAAATATATACTAGGATGCAGACGGTGCTTAGCAGCACCCGACACCCGTCATCCACAGACCATGGATGGCTTGTATGTTTGATTGTTTGTTGTGGTGAAAATTGATTGTGTGATGTGAAATGAAATAAAATATTTATATAGTTAAAAATATTTTATTGTTAAAAATATAATTTTTAATGTGAATGTGAATAAATATTTATAAACAAATCGGAGATTTTTTTATATACACTGATTTGATTGATATTGATTGGGACGATAAATTTTACACATCGCCCAACTGCACAAATAAAATCTGTGTTTGATTTTTGAAACCCCACACGGGTATTGGGATGATATATGACATACACTAATCCCAATAATTAGTTGTATATCGATCGATTGATTGACAGACTATTATAAGCGTTAAATATTTATATTTGATGCTTGTACAGTGTAGAACGCACTTTGGATGATGGTTGATGATTTATCGTTGCTGTTATATACGTGTGTTTTAGAAAATCCATATAATTAACATTATATGGTAATTGACTGGGCCTCATTCCAGTTTTGAAATAGAATATCTGAATAGAAATATTTGAAAAGTGATATTTGAAATAGAATATTGGAAAATAGAAATATATGAAGTCATGTTGATTAGATTGACGCCATTTTGACGTGAACGATATTTATATCGATTTTATTCATTTTTAAATGAATATTGAAAAGTGATTTCAATAATCAAATTGAAATTGAATTGAATAGAATTCAAATCGAATTGAATAGGAATTCAAATCGAATTGAAATTGAATTGAATAGAAAATGAATTCGAATTAAACTGAATAGAATTGAAATTCGAATTAGATTGAAATAGAATTGAAATCGTTTTGAATTGAATTTAAAACGTATTGAAATTGAACTAAAAATCGATTTGAATTGAAATCAATTTGAAATGAATTTAAAACGAATTTGTAAGGGAAAATTCAATTTTGATTTGAATTTGAAAAGGAAGTTGAAATCGTTTTGAAAACGAATTTAAAATGATTATAAAATACGTTTTAAAAGGAAATCGACGAAATATATATAATATATATATAATGGCCTGAATAGAACGCGCCGCGCCGCGGCAGTTCGCGAATTTCGACCATTGACTTCGAATGGATATTGCGGGAGATCCGACCGTCGGATTCTCCTAAAACTGGAACCGTTGGGTTCATATCGAAAAGAGCTTTCTAACGAATATTAGAAATTAGAAATTAGAAATCTAACGGTTGGATTTGGAATTATGTCCAAATAAAAATTGGAAAAGGTCGCTGTAAGTGCAGTTCGATGGCTATTGATGGAAATTGACTGTACGGGCCTTGATAAGATTATTAAAAATAGTAATAATTTGTGTAAAATCATAAGAAATGATTTGGAAAGAATTGGGATGAAAAACTCCATATTTGAAAAGATAAAAATAGATTTTTATCAAAATGAACTAGTTTTGAACTAGAATTATAATTCTATTTATTTTTAAATAAATAAATTGAATTTGAAAAGGGTTTTAAAAGTAACCAGAATTTCCAATAATTGAATTGGAATGGATTTGAATCGAAATTGTCTCTGGAATATTTCGATGTTGGATTTCGTGATTATACAGATGTTGTTATGGAAATTTGAAATATATATATATATATATATATATATCGTTATTTCCAATACGATATTTGTTAGTCGTAGAATTTGATATTGAATATAAGCCGATATATTTTCTATTCAGAGCCTTGTATTTAATATCAAATGGGATTTGGGTTTGTCATGAATGGTGTCTTCATTAACAACGTTCTTAAACCCAGTTGAGAAAAGATTAAATCTTTTTATTTAGATTTAATGAAGTGTACCAATTAAATGGTATTTAATTGGAATTGAATTTGAAATTGATTTTTGGGTTTATCATGAACGGTGTTTTAAATAACACTTGTTCTTTAACCCAATAATTAATGGAATGTGATTTTGGGTTTATAGTGAACCGTGTTTTAAACGACATTGATTCTTTAACCCAGTTAAAGACAGGATATTGATTTATGTGAATATTAAAACTAAGTGGGGTTTTAATGAATCTTTAATTAGATTGAAAAGGTCGGGAATGGAGTATCACCAGTTTTGCTCCAGGCGATAGTTAAATCTTTAATTAGATTTGAACGTGAAATGGTAATTGAATTTACCGATAACACCGTGGTGTTAGATATGAAGTATGAATAGTTTCACTTCATGGGATGAATAGGTTGGGATTGGGAAATAAAATAAATGATTACTTCGGTGTGGTTCGCTAATCCTGACTAGTTTGAATTGATATTCAAAAGGAGATTAAAGTATAAATTTAAAGAATTTATCTTTGATAAAATTAATGGGAACCTTTCCCAAAGTATAAGAATATTTGAATAAAAGAATATTCTGAATTGGAATGAGGCGTATGTTGTGTTTGTGTAACACTTGTTTATTATATACGCGAGTTATTCGGAAAGACCAGGTTTATCCCATTCTGAATAACTGATACGAAGATAAGTCGAAGGTGAAGATGGTAGTTGAAGACCGGAGATCTTCACGTCGTTTGGGTGATTACTGATGATCTTGATTGGGACGTACACCCAAGAGGAGGGAATTAGTTAGTGATCGTCTTGACGTATTTGGAGATCGATGGATATGCGGGGTACTAGGTGCCTCCGGTTTCGTTCAGACCCAGAACGAACTTGTAAATGGACTGTGTGTCTGACATTGGATTTTATTCTGTTTGATTGATTTCTATTAAATATATATATATGTTTGGCGGCAGAGAATTTATTCTCTTACTTAACGCCCTTCTCTGTGACGTACGAGCTCAGGGGTTATATACCGATGGATATCAAACGCATAGAGTGAATTGCCTGTATGGCATGCCTAAGTGGCAAATGATCAAGGCTTCTGTTGAAAAGCAGAGTCTTGTGGTTGATGATCAAAGCACGTCCTGTGTGGCATAGCTTTGTGTAATGTTGATTCGCGAGCCTCACACCCCAGTTGTGAACCAGAAACGGGAGAGGACCTCCGGGAGGGCATGCGTTTCCTTTTAGCTAAAAGTGGCGTCAGTGGTTTTACACGCCCTGACGAGTTTGACTTATGTGGTTGTTGTTGTTGCGAGGCGCCTCAGATATATCGGTTGATCCGGGACCGATGGAGTCATTCGTTGGCTCACTTACGCCCCAAAGGGCAGGAAAACGTAGTGTTCAGGCATAATAATCCACATCGGTGGACCGGCCCTGACGATCCAAAGGGTTGATGCGTTCTGATCCTGAGACACGGGCTAGAGCATCTCGAATCGGTAGAGGACTATCTTTTGCCTCGGTTCACGGATGGAAATCCAACTTCCAATACGTGACTTTGCAGTTTTATTTGTAGAGCCTAGTATGGCGACATAGTGGGATGGGGGCGCTTATGTCGTCTATGATTGATACTTATGATTTGAAATTGTTTTGACACTATACACTTATAGTAATAATAAAGATGAAATTTCATGTACCAAGCATTCTTTGCTATTATACAGTAAAAACCCTATCCTCCGGCTTGCGTTGCATTGTGTGATGGGACCTGGGTCTTATAATAGCTTCATTGTTCTTTATTTAGCATTGCGCTGTTGTTTTATGCACTGGTATTCTAGGGAGGAAACCCGATCCGTGTTAGCGGCGTGGTCCCTTGATTTACCTAACTTTAAAATAAATATTTATAACTGTTTTAGTTCTCACACCAGTCACATGACTGACCTGGAGTTTATTTTTTTAACCTAAACTCTGGGTGCCCTTATTTTGACACGGGCAGCTAGTAGTTTTGGGTTTTGCAGATTTTATTCACAGGAACCTGGTTTACAGCTGGAACGATATCCGGAAAGCTTTGTATCCGTGTATCTTCTTCAGTTGTATTTTGTATTATTTTCCGCTGTTATGTAATGTATTGTAATCTCTGATATTTTTCTGATGTGTAATATTTATTTATACTCTGTATATTCTTGTAATCTGGTGGAATTGTTGTTATATACAATGAAATGTTCTTTTGTCTGCATTCTAATTTGTCATGTACTCAAAACAATCAGGCATTTCGAACGGTCTGGGTCGGTTTAGCGACTGATTCGGATCGAGGGAAATTCCCGGTCGTTACATTATATGACATAAATCATTAATTTTTATATTTAAACCAAATTGTTCAAAATCACTCTAAATTTAATATTTTAAATTATCGCAAAAAAAAATCTTGGGATGCTACAAATCCTACGGTAGAAATCATAAACAAGGAAAAGAGTGCAAATACATTTCATCTTTAGGTAACATGTTTTACAATGTTACAGTAAGGGCTGATACTTCAGGATCAAGATAATGCCTCATTAAAAACCATACTAACAAAATCCCAGTGGGAGAAATATTAGTGAAGGAAAAGAGAACATTATAGCATATTTTTATATGCTCCCCCTTATTTATAACTCATTATTCAATTAGTCTATTGATGTAGTCGACGCATGCCAATTTTGTACATCATCTTCTGGAATGTTGATTTGGACATTGCCATTGAGAACAGATCTATCCGCTTTTCTTGAACTGAATTTGTTTATCCTCTTTCTTGTTTTCCTTTCATTCATGTATGAAGAGAGATTTAGAAGAAATATGCTCCATCCTATCACCCATGATACAATTCACTTGAATCCGATCCATGCAAATTGCCTTATCTTTGTAATTAATAGCTTACTGCATCAAAAGATGTTTGATACTTCTGGATCAAAATGTTGCCTCGTCAAAACCTTACTAAGAAAAACTCGATGGGAAAAATCTTAATGAAGGAAAAAGAGTACAATATAAAATGTCATATTTACTACGTCAAAAGTAGATGATACTTCTGGATCAATATAATGCCTCGTCAAAACCTTAATAAGAAAAATCCAGTGGGAAAAATCTTAAATAAGGAAAAAGAGTACATTATAACTTATTTTTGTATGTTACTTTTGGGTTGATACTTCTAGATCATGACTCATGCCACATTAAAACCTTACTAAGAAAACTCATTGGGGAAAAACTTAATTAAGGAAAAAGAGTGCATTATATCATACTTATGGATGCTCCCCCTGATTTAATAATTTCCTCTGAATTCATATTCTTCTTTTAGTAACTCAAATTGCTTACAAATACTTCCTAATGAAGTTTTTCTTTTAAAACTTCATGTGCATTTCCATGATTCTGGCATATTTTCTTATTTAAAATGCCTTCCTTTTGTGATTGTATGTTACTAATATTCATTAATGAATACACTTCAGGTTCTTATAATTTTCTGTTTCAATCGGACTTGAATGTTGCAATACATATTTGATAAATAAGACAACTTTCATTACGAAGCAGGTAGTAATCTACTCATGTTGAAGTATATCAATATATTTTTACAACGATACCTAGAAGAATGAAGTATGTCAAGATTTTTATTACAACAATACTAAGCAGGAAGTAATCTACTCACCTTTAAGTATATCAAGGTTTTCATTACAACAATACTTAGAAGAATGTTGTAACCTATCATCCATGGTCTTCGTATTCTTTATAATAACAAATGTTATTTATGTTCTTTAGGAACTTATATATTATAATAATTTTTGCATATCACAACTACCACTTCAATGGATATTAAGAGTTTCATTACAACAATTCTTGAAAGCACGAAGTGATCTACTAATCATGAATTGTTTCAAGATTTTCATCACAACAATACATAAAAGAATATCATAATCTACATTTCTTGCTCTTTATCACTACCAAAGTTATTAAAATTCTTCTGAGATTTGTATACTTTCATTGCTTATACCTTTAGGGTATTGTAAGCGTTTTAAACACTTTCACTATTTTAATCAATTCAATTATCTCCGAGAATACAATGCTCATGTCACTTAACATGTTGTTGACACTCTATGGTGCTTTAACTTCTATGTGCTTTTGTCATTATATATATTTCTATTTTTATCTTATGAACTACAGGTTCATATCTTATGGACTACAGATCCATATATCTTATTTAGGAGAATTTCACGATGGCCAATCATGTTTCTCTCTAATATGGGATTTTTAATCCATTTATAAATATAAAAGCTTTATTATTTATTAATTTATCATCGATGATTATTTCTTGTCAGTTCTATACATAATTTATTGAGATCTCAAAACTTATCATGCTTTAGGTACCTAAACCACTTCTAGGGTTATTTTGACAATCATGTCATGGGTTTCTTTCAAAGCACCATTAAGTGTATTTTTAGGAACACTTACCTCCTTTATTTTGCATCTTTATGACTTACTCTAAAAATATTTTGAAATGACTTTTATACCACATTTTCAGCTATGATTTACACCTTTTGATCCTTCGAGGATTCAAATGTATATTGGAGAAAGTCTACTAGGGACATAATTGATAATTTATGCAAGTTACTTAATACTTTGCGTAATTCTATATGTTAGCAAATATTTAACATCGATGATTCCTTTATCCTCCCCCTCAACGTTGACAAACATTGTCACTTTAAATAATGAACCTTCTTAAGATTCTCATTTTTGATCCATTATTATAGCTAGCAAATACATTAGATGTATTTCAATTATAGGAGGATAATGCTCTTATTAGTTGGTAAGATGCATTCATATTGCATTGCTTATTCCCTTTCATTATCTGATGACTTGGAGGAATTTTCTATCATTTGATATGCACATGACCTCAGGTAAATCAATACTGATGTTAATTGACTTTCTGAAATACTAAATAATGTATGCATAATTTATAATATGAGCTAATGACAACTTCAGGTTGTTAATGAAATATTTGCATATTTGTGTATATACGTGCGTCCATGTATTCCATATGTAATTGATTTGCATATTCTTTTTCATTCGAGCTACCTATTTTAGAACAAATTGTTCATAAGGTTCCAATCACCAGTTTTTGCTTATCAAAAAATGTCAATGCAAGTCTTAAAGATTATATCATAATATCCAAAATATCTGATTTGGAACTTTATTGAACTTCTGATTCAAATGATATACATGAAAAAATTCGAGTTGTTAATCTATATTGAACTTCTAGTTCAATAATATGTAAACAATTTCAAGTTTGTTAAACTGTATTGAACTTCTGGTTCAACTGTATTGAACTTTTTGTTCCACTCTATTGAACTTCTGGTTCCATTGTATTGAACTTGTGGTTTAAATAAAATATATAAACAACTTCAAGTTGTTAAAATTTCTTCTTCAATACAATATGTAAATGTAAATATATAAGCAAGATACAGCTCATTTTTGAAAATTGTGCAATCTTTGGATGCATTATCATTGTCACATATGATATAACTTCTTTAAGAAGTATAATATTATTATTTCATACATTTTCAATAAAGTTTCAGGATTTTAAATTATGAATTATTTCAAGTTCATTGATTAAGGAACTTCAAGTTCTTATGCATACATATACATATGTTTATCAAGTTTATTAATTTATGGTGAACTTCTGGTTCTTAGTTTTTTAACATACTTTTAATTTAGAAGCTTTTACATTATTGATAACTTTCAAGATTTCAGAACGTAAACTTCATCAAAAAGTTTCTTTTTTTTCATATCCAAAAGTTCAGGTCTCAGATCTGATTCATACAACTTCTTCCATTACATTACATATTAGTTTCCAAATACATTGACTAATAATACATATGTCTATTTTTATTCCAAACACAAACATACATCATTTAATTTACAATAACAAATGATTTCAATACATTTATAATAATATGGAAATACAATATATATATATTACCATAATGATACATTTAATGCATTTATTATAAAAATAACGGAAATAACCATTATACGGTCTAAATATATGAATCAAATAAATAAATTTTACTTAAATCAACATAATAAAATTTGGATCTAGCTACAGTATTGGTCAATGACAAACCCGAAATAAACAACTTATAGTTGTACTGCATTCCCAATAATCATATTTTCTAATATACCATATATACGCATAATGTCTAATCAAGAATTGAGTAAAAGTGCATAATTATAGAACCAATATTTTACATTCGTTAATATAAATAATTCCATAAACTTGCAGATCTATACATGAAATTCACAACATAAAAATTACATGTTTAAGGTTCAAATTATACAATCCATATAAAAATCTTTTAGATCTTTCTTTTTATATCAAAATGATCTCTTACCATTATAGAAACTACAGGTTCTAAATTTTCCATTTTTATAACAAAAATTGCTTCTGCACGTACTTCAGGTGTGCTAAATTAAGATCAATATTTATATCTTAGCTTATGATCTTCGAGGTGCATATTTTATTTAGTCGTTAAATTTGCATTATCATCTTTGATATTTAAAAATATTTCAATGAACATTCTTTTATAGACATATCAGAATATAATATCGCTTCTGGGATATTCCATAAACACCATTTAGGAAAAATTTATGAACTTTTCTACAAATATTTTATCACTTTTAATTGTAGAAATCTCTTCTGGAGATATTTTATATTCTCAAATAAACAGATCTCTTTTAGAGCTAATATACCATTTTCCAATATAAAAATATCTCTAAAGATATTTTGTTATCACCGCTTCTGGGATGAACTTATCACCCCTAGAGATAAATATATATACAAACTATTGAAATGTCATACCAATATACAATACTACATATCAAACCTTAAATGCATTAACAAAATTAGGTGCATTAAATAAAATTAAGATTCAAGAGAGAAAAGAAATCACTACTTCTAGATTTTATGATATTCCTTCAAGGAACATATCTTTTATTTTTGTAATTGCAATGCAACAAAAAAAATCTATAACATCTCTTCTAGGATGTTGAATTTGCTACATAAAATTAGATCTCTAAAACATCTCTTTAAGAGATTAATATGCATACTGCATCTTCAGGATATTCAATTAATATAAACTGTACATGAAAGATGTCAGTTAGATGAAACCCATTTAGAGATTTTCTATTGAATCTAATGTTATTGTCACATATTATAATGTATGTGTCTCTTTTGACTTCTTCTGGAAGTACAATCTATTTATGTCACAACTAATAAGAAAGCTTCGAGCTTCAATTTTTTTTCTTTAACATATGAACTTCAGGTTCATATTATTTCAGATTCCAAAGAATTAATACACTTTATGATTTTTCATTTGTTTATGAAATTCAGGTTCCCCATTTGCATATGAACTTCAGGTTCCTCATTTGAAAAAAAATTGTATATGAACTTCATGTCATATAAACTTCATGTCATATGAACTTCAGGTCATTTACATATGAACTTCAGGTTCCTCATTTGAAATAATTAGTTTACATCATAAGTTTTCAATCTCACTTCCAGTGGTAAATAAATATTGCCATTGAATTTAAATGCTACATCATTATATTTTATACCCATAATTCTGTTGGATATACATAAAAAACATTTTTTAAGAGATATTTTGTTTTTAGTCTATCCAAAAAACATTACATACGAAAAGTAATAGTAGATAGAAAAGGATAAAACTAGATCTATCTCTACATCATCAATAATGTAAACAATACAACATTTCTTCCAGAAATATGAATTATGTAACAACATCAAATTAAATTCGATGAATTTATTTGAATAGAGAAGAACAAATTTTTTTCGAAACCAAAAGGATAAATCAGTACAATCAACATCTCATTTTAAAATCATGTAAGGATCTCAAATGTATATAAATTGAGTATAATTTTGAGATCAACGATATGATTACATAAAAAATTCAGATCTATAATAGGGTGAGATCTGAAATATGATTAACAAAATAAGAATCAGATCTCAAAGTGTAGATCTTTATGAGTTCTAAAATTATAAGTCTAAACAAAAAATCTAGAAGATAACACAATAGATTTAAATCTAGAATGAAATGAGATCTAACAAAAAATGAAGATTTGAAAAATCAAATCAATCAGTTCATAAAAATAACCTACCATTTGGATGTCTATAATTAGATCAGTTAGTGTACCGTTTTGAGATCTATAATTAGATAGGTTAGAGCGTCGGGCTGATAACGATTTATAAAATAAAACAGAACATATGTTAAACAAGAAGCCATTAGAGAGAACAGAAAAGATAGGGGAGAGACTTTTATATCTATTACTTCAAGTCTGTACATTTCTATTACATTGGCTCCTTTATATATAGGCTTTGGAGCTGATGTTAAACTTATCCCCATGATGTGGGACTAAATAAAATATCACAAAAGCATATTCACTCTTATATATTACAACATCAGACAATTTATCACTGATTTTATACATAATAGTGTTCCAATCTTTATGTTTTAATTTCCGAGGCCTTATGAGAATATCAAGACACTCTATAGGAAATTTCATTAAATTGCAATTAAGAGTATTGGCCACTAAATTTACACAATTATGGCAGTCATTAAGAATTAAAACTGAACTCATATCAAAATTAATTTTTAAACCAAAAAGCAACTCAAAAACTACACAGAATAAATTTAAGAGAGATAATAGATTTAGGTAAACGAGAAGAAAAAAAATCAAAGTATCATTCGCAAATTGTAAAATAGAAATACCATCATGTAATAACCTGGAAAATCAGAACTAATTTAAAAAAATTTAATTTGGCAATTTTAATGAATTTTGAATAATTAAAATGATTTATTTCAAATAATTACGACTAGAAAATTGTTTTTAATAGAATTAGAACGTATAAATTTATTTAAATCAAAATTAGAATATAAATATTTATTTTTATTATAAAAGGAATTGGAAATGGCGTGGTAGTTTGAAAATTAAATTTCAAATGAATGTACAGGATTCAAAATAAACCAGATTTTGGTGAAACCAGAAACATTAGAATCTGTTTGAAAATATATTTCAAATGTATGTGAAAAAACAAAATTTCATAGCGGGAATAAAAATTTATGTCCAGTTGAAAATTCGGAATAGTCGCTATAGAAATATAGCGCTTAAAAATAGCGATTTTGCAAACAACCTCCATTTTCGACGAGACCATTTTTGTTGGATCCGGAATGTCAAATTATTGCTAGATTCCAATTTTCATAATTTTAGGAATCAATATGTGGCGTGGTGAATTTAAACATGTTTGGTCAATTCAGTTTGAATTTAATCGACTGGAAAATGACTATTTTTCAGAAGGTCTCCAAATTCGACGAAATTAGTTTTGGTAGGTCCGTATCGTCAAAACATAGCAAGATTTATTTTTCTGGAATTTTTGGAGTCCGTATGTAGCCCCGGTAAATTAAAATGTACGTTTAAATTAAATATATATTGATTTATATTTTAATTTAAATGATAATTGATCAAAACATTAGAATTGGCTTACGGGAAATATCCTATTATGTCCGAAATGGGGGTATTACGCTAGGGGTGATAGTCGTTGGGTCTCGTTTGGAGTTCTAATTTGAAAAGTAACTTTTATAATTTAAAAATCAACTATATATGGTCAACACCCCCCCTTTTCTCTCTCTCACACTTCGTTCTGAAATAAAAACACTTAAGGGTATAGGGCTATGTAATTAAAGACACCTAAGGGTATACATAGTCAGTGGAAAACCTAGTGGGGATACAAGACAAGGTGGAGAGCTTGTATCATATTGTGTGGGACCCATTTCAGTCAGTAACCCAGAGTTGGTATCAAGTAAAGAACTCCATATTAGGCGGAGAAGGGGCACGCTTACTGATTTATTTTAAGAGATCTAAACGAGATGGATGTTGTGGGCGACGCAAACAGACCGAGGACATATGCATGCATGGGACGGGCAAAGGGGGCTAAAACGACTGTGACACTAGTAGATATGGTTGTGCACACCATGGGTTGCCACTTTAGGAAGTGATACCTCCTACCGTGGGGCTAGCACAGGATATCTGCAGGGTAGGGAGCCGATCGATTAAGGTAGTGGTTAGGGTATACTTGGATGTATTACCTAAGCCTACTAACTCATAGTGGAAGGGATCATCTCACTTCGGTTTTAATAGTAATAATGCAAAGTAATCATTGGTGAGGCACATACACATTGTCTTGCTTACCTTGTCACACCTGCCATTTATGTAGTGATCTCTCTTATCCACTTTATATGCCTATCATGTTGCTTTTATTTATCTACTATCTAAAAGTAACTAGACTCGCCAGACTTTATGTCTGACCCTGTTGTTTCTCCTTCTTTCTTCCGTCCCCACCCCCCCCCCAAGGTTCTCAAGGAGGAAACACTCAGACTTAATCAGGAATCAGATATCATCTTGCTAGGAGCTACTTCTGAAGTATGGCTCAAGTTCTTGTCTCTACTATGGATTAACTGTTTTAATTGGGGGAATGATGCTTTTTATTTACTTATGTGCTTTGATGGTGCAAGATAGAAGTTATTTTATTGAAATGGTTTTTGTGGCTTATGAAATTGTGGACCACGGAACTATGACTTATGTTTGAAATAAACATTTAAATTTTTCGTTGCTGCCTTATTTATATCTATCTTGTAATTATTCTCTCTCTGTTTACCTATAGCGCTTCCTGAAACTTAATGCATTCCCTTAGTGAGTGACATTAATGGTTGTGGGGTATCTCACTTGATATCAAAGCTGAAGGTTACCAGATTAGATAAAAGTTTTTGGAAATTGTTTCCAAAAAGGTTTTAAAAGAAAAGCATTTTCAAAAGAAAAGTCTATTTTGAAAAACATTACCCAAAAATCCATATGTAGTGTCCTTCGGGCCTTTATCTAAATTTATTCCTTTTCCCTGTTTTAGCATGTCTGGGGAACAAAACATCCCCAATATCCCGGAGGGCGTCACTATACCCGGATGGTTCCGTAGGTATTTGGAGGCCACGACGCCTGCCGAAGGCCAAGAAAACGTTCCTCTCGCAACTGCACCAGTCATTCATCCTCCTCTTCCCCCTCCAAGAGTTGATAACTTTTCCAAGATCTGCAAAGACTTCCGGGCTATGGGAGGAAGGCCATTGCATAGGAACGAGACATTCACAAAAGCTCGGAATTGGCTTAAGGAGACAGAGCACTTATTCGTAATCTTTAAAGGGAGGACCAAAGGAAAATTCAAATAGCTGCTTGGCTATTAAAGGACAAAGCCTCATTTTTGTGGGAAGTCACCCAAGCTGGATGCTCAGTAGAAACTTGAGAATACTTTAGACCGAGGTTCAAAATGAAATTTCGTTCCCAAGTGGAGAGAAGCATACAGATGGAGAGGTTCTTAACTCTCAAACAAGGAAATTTTACGGTGGAGTATGTGAATAAGTTCAACCAGCTGGCAAGATTTGGCTTAGAGTTAGTAGACACACCACACAAAAGGGCTTTTCAGTTTGCTAAAAGGCTTAATGAGCCTCTACTTTGTTTAGCCATGTTCCATATTCCATTAGGGACACTTTTGAAAAGCTTGTAGATATGGACCTAATGCATGAGGAGGACAAGGGAGAGAAGAAGGAAGCAAAGACTGAGCGGACATCGCAGAATAAGAAGGCATGGCCCAAGAAAGGGTAGCAACAGCAACAACAACAGAAGAAAGGGGGGAAGATGACAAAGGCAGGGATAAGAGAAAATGTCACAATTGTGGAAAGGAGGGTAACTTGATCAAAGATTGTAAAAGAAGGAAGGCCAATTGCTTTAATTGCGGAGAGGTCGGACACTTCTCTAAAGAGTGCCCAAAGAAACAGGGATTTCAGGGACAAGGGCAAAGAGTAGGGAATTCTGAAGGGCAGGTGCATGCTCTCGCGATTAGTGCTTCTAAAAGAGGTAGAAAATTTTTCGTAGAAAGTTTAGTTTCTTTCAAAGCATCTAGTTAGAACACTTTTTGATTCTGGTGCTTCACACTCGTTTATATCTACTTATGTGGTTGAATCTCTACACTTAATTTCTAGCATGGTAGTAGATCCCATGGTTGTTTCAAACCCCATTGGTGGTTTGGCTCATTTATCGATGATTTGTCGGGGTTTGAAAATATCTGTGTTAGGCATCGAGTTTGAATGCGATGCGTATGTGCTCGGGTTTATGGGCTTTGGGCTGATTCTAGGAATGGATTGGCTTACCATGTATGGGGACATTCTATATTGTGAGAGGAGGGTAGTTAGACTCCTGACTTGTCATGGGAAGACCCTCGAAGTTTCTTGTGACCCTCAATGGTCTGTTATGCTTAGCTTCCTAAAGTCTCTAGATGCATCCATAGATGATTTGCAAATTGTTCCGATGGTTCGAGATTATCCCGTTGTTTTTGATGATGTACGGGGTATACCTCCAAGGCGTGAGATCGACTTCCGCACATATCTGGTGGACAATGCAAAGCCAGTTGCATTACTAGTGCGCCATATGGCTCCAAGAGAAAGGAGGGAGCTGAATAAGCATGTAACGACCCGTATTTATACGGATAATGATTAATTTATTTAATTATTTAAACAGTGAAAATGGTTGTTAAATTAAATTATATGGATTATTTAATTAATTTAAATAATAGAATAATATATTTAATTCTGAAATAATCATAATTATTGGAATTCACAATATTCTGTGAAATGGGGTTTTTCTAAAGATTTAATTCAGCTTAGAATTGAATTAGAATAATGTATATATTTAAATAATGTCAGTTTAAACGTATAATTATATTATAATTAAAATCGAGCTTGAAATGGCGTGGCAGTTCGTAATTTGGTGATACGAACTTTAAACGAATATACAGAAGCCTTTTTAAATCGGATTTCTGTGAAACAAGAAACTTTAGGAGCTAGTGAAGTATATTTTTCTAGTGGAAGAGAAAATTTGAGATTTTCGTCTTGTAGATTTTGATTTATGTTCAAATCAAATTTTCGAATAGTCGCTATGGAATCGTTTATCAACCATAACGATATATTTAATTATAATTAAATATTGGCCTCGAATTTAGACAAGTCCTTTGAGACATAGTGATAATTTAATTTTTAGAATTTTACTGTAATTTTTAATTAATTTAATAAGCAACTTTTTATTTCGAGTATTTTGCGCCCTTAATCAACGATTTTGGGGTTTCACAATATGAGTTAATCTACAGACATTTTTATATATTTGAAATCGTAGCACATTGCTCATCTTAACGGTATTTTTATTTTTGTTAATGACAACTCGTATGTAAACGAAATACTATGTAATAGGATACCCTTATTTTTTAAATTTTAGAACAAATATAATATAATCTTTCGATAGGTTTAGTTCAAGGCCACATACGCCATTTCTCTTCAACCACAGAAATCACGTGGAAGTCCAGAGACCACGTCTATGAATAAAATCCTATAAATAAGCTACCCCTTAAACCTAATCTCATTTCTCCGATTAGTTTACTCAGACGCCTTAATTCTTTTCCTCAGAAAAACAAATCGCAGCTTTGAAAATTCAATAGAAAATCAATTTGAAGCCTAAAAATTCCAAGCTATATGTTTTCGAGATCGTATTCGAATGGGCTTCGATCTGCAGCAGCTCTTAGCTGGTTCGGTTATGCTGTAGTTGTTCGAGTTTCAGGCAGAACGAAGCTAGGGCTTCGGAATCGTGTCGTCGCGGAGGTTATTAGGAAGGGATGGAGGAGTTCAGGAGGTCGAGGCTTCCTGTTTAGTGGTGCGCGATGTCCTTTGTTGGAGTTGTTTCAGAAGGGAGAAATGATCGGAGTCAGGAATGTGTCTGGGGAAGAATGGAGTTTAAGCAGTGCGGTTTTAATACTGTGATGAGGAGAACGATCCCTTTGTTTTTGGGTACAAGCGGAGGAGACGTAAATGTATTAAGAAGGAGGAGCCAGGTGTTGAGCTGAGTTCAAGGGTGGTGAAGGAGGATTGCGTGGGAGTTAACGATGGGGAGGAGTTTGTTTTCTGTAGTGGCTTTCCAAGTTTGGGGAAGATGAGATTTTGGTTGATGCGGTTGGGTTTAAAGGGTGGGTTGGGTTCAATTGCAGGAGGGTATGGACTGGGGTCTAAAAGGAAGTAGGCTGGTCAAAAATACTGTGGGCTTTCTTTTTGTTTGGGCCTGGGTTGTAGGAGTGGAAGAAGGAGAGTATAAGGGGATGGGTCGAGTTTATAATAAATTGCGAAAACTCGGATCTGTTGGAATCATAGGATCAGAGGCTACACCTTGTGTTAACCCCGTTTTTAGAACGCGGTTCACAACGAAGAAGCATTCACGGACAACGACATGACCGCACGAACTTATTCAAGTCATGCTAACGACATTAGCCAACCCGTGCAAATGTCCATATCGTTTGTTACTTAGTGGCGCGTCAATAAACCATGTCGGGTTAATTAAGTCGTTCGTGCGCAACAAGTTCTCGGTGCAAAGAAGGTCAGGTCGTCCACACCATTTAAATCGTTCATGATGACATACATATGACCGTCGGATGATATTCATATCGTGAGGCCCACCCATGGCGCAAGCAGTCATGGCGCTTCACCAAACCATGTCGCCAACACTCATGAAGTACTTGGGTCAGTGACATTCTGAAGGACTGGAAGCTATATACAAATTATTCCTGCACAATATAATTAGGCCATTACAATATGAAAAATAGAGCCATGTCGTTCAGGGATTCATGTCAGAAAGAAGGTCATTCACACAGCTTGAAAGCAAGTCGTTAGCTCCATTAGGCCATGTCATATTGCCAGGTCCAAGTCTTTACTTAAAGGGGAATCACAGTTGGATTGGTTCAAGGCAGTATCACGTGGCACAGTTTTCTCATGTCGTTATTATACAACTCAAATCATATTGTTGCTTATGACTTAAAGCAATCCATGCACCAGCATTTCAGCGTCATGTTGTTATATATATATAATGGCGCAAAAAGCATGTCCTAGTCACATGAAGTAGGCCCGCCTTAAAGAGAGAAACTATTATTTAACTGACACAAAGCTTCCTAGTAAAACGGTATATTAAAGTGTATGGATCACATGCCTTCATAATGGATCATTTAGCATTAGCATGTCTGGTCATTGACAGCTGTAAAAGAGCTGTACATTATTCATGTCGTTATTCACATTATGCCGCAAGTCTCCAAGCCTAACATCATATATATTCGAATCAAGTCGTTCGTTCATTGGTCCATGCCGTAGGCAATTTATGTCGCAGACCTTTAGGGCGTGGATGTTCTTACCGCAAATACCATTCATATCGCATGCAGAGTCATGGCGTTGGAGTCATGTCGCGGTCCAGCTGTACCTGTGTATTTACCACTTTGCCACTGCCCATTGAACACCACTATAAATACCCAATATGATTCACTTAAGGGGCGGACCGAAAATTCATTTCTACAAGGAGACTCCTTCAAATTCAAAGCTCATCTACAACTTCTCTAATGGCTTCCATGGATTCAACAACAATTTTCTAGCTTCATGAAGATAAAATCCAAATCAATGATCATTAGAGCTTTCTACAATTGAATCTAAACTCCTTCAATCTCATTCAAGCTACATACTAAATCTCTCAAGCATCATTCAAACGATCTTTGGTCCTCTCCAATGCATAAATTTAATGCTAATTCACTAAGAAATCTATGAAGATCATGGAAAAGGATCAAAGCACACAAGTGGTTGAAGATTCATCACAAAGTTAAAAGATCTCTTCATTTTCTTCACCAAATTCAAGTGAAACTAGATCATAAGACAGGAAAAAAGAGAGAAATGATTGTAATGAGGGAAAATTAATATGTTGTAAGCTTGAATATCATAATGAGAATGGATTGAAAGTGGGCATAGATTCATAGAGAATCAAACCACTATAAAAATTCCTTTTGTATTACTTGCTTTTATCCGTTTATTTTACGATTTCGCGGTTCCTTATTCTTACCGAATAGGTGAAGTGTAGCTTTTACACCTTTGGTTTTTGATCCCAAATTTGGAGCAAACATTTGGCGCCCACCGTGGGGCCGCGCTCGCATCTCCTACCTCTTCTCGTACTCTCCCAGAGTTGAGATCCTTGCAATAAAGCTCTATGTTGCATCCTTCTCCGAAATCATGGCAAAGTCTAAGAAGATCGTCAGCAAAACCGTGATAGAAGCCGATGATGTTGCTAATGAAGAGACACCACTTACTAACCATTTCGATGTTGGTGAAAATTCGATAAGTGGAGCTGGCAAGACTAGAAATGAACTAAATGCCGCTATTGCTAACGTGAATCGCCGAATTGATACTTCAAATAAAAATTTGATGGATGCTAATGATGCTCTAATGGAGTAAATGAACGCTCTTCTAAATGCTCAACCAATTCAAGCCCCTCCAAAAGTGCAAGTGGATTTCGACGAAAATGACAAATCGCCTGCTTCTGGTCATAACCGCAATAACAATATGGAAGATGATTATGATGGGGTAAGTGACAGGGATGAAGCTTATATCGAAGGATTGAAATCGAAAGCTAAGAACCATTATAACACCCCGCCTCCGCTAGGGTCACTCGCAAAGGAATGCACTAGCTTTAGAGGGGCATTATTGGTAAACATGCACAGAAATATCACAAGACAGAACATATAAAATAGCGGAAGTAAAATCGAACTTTCATAAACATGAATACATAAGGTCTAAAGCCTTTTACATCAGAGTACATCAAAACCTGTCTTGCAATAGTAAAGAAGCATAAAGACTTTTTCATAAATTATTCCCCAAATAAAAACAGTAAAGTAGCCATAGCCAGGAAAAGTCCAAGCCATCCATGATGACCTTCAAGCAGAAGAAGTCTGAACTAAACAGCAGTGTTTCCTCCCTGTAACCTGGGGGGGGGGAACGGAAGAAAAGAGGCGAAACAAAACGGGTCAGTCAAAAAGACTGAGTAAGCCCTATCTATTATTAGTATAAAAACTAGTAAAGTTAACTGACATGAGAAACTGAGATGAACATAAGCATGATAACAAGATAGATAAGCTAAATCAAAATAACAGGATGAACTACTGAACTCAGATAAACTAAGATGTCATGATAAATTACGATGTCAAGACAAAACAATGTATCACATCGTCAGGTTCCTATCAAGTATAATATCCCAAGATATCTATCACGTATAACGTCCCATGGTATCTATCCGGTATATCTGCTCTGCACCTACCGTACTAGTATCCCAACTGTATTACGTGTTATCCGTGAATGACCCTTACTCAAAAGTCGTGTAATGGTCCCTGTCAACCTAATATGCCGCATATATAGGTTACTCAACTCATATGTTTCTTTCCATGTATAAGTTCAGTTCTTTGCCGTAGGCTGTACGGGCTTTCCCATGTAAACGGTTTATCCTTGAAGTTGTTTTTGGGCTGCAACCCTTGATCTTGATCTAGTTGTGTTTCCTTACCATGAACTATCGCGCGTCCACTTAGGATTTATGCCACCTAGGACCGCTAGGGATTATGCTACCTAATGAACGTTTCCGTGTCTTGGTTTGGGTTTTGGCCACCTAGGACCACTAGGGATTACGCCACCCGTCAACCGCGCCCTTGATCCCACGTATGTATCGTGAATCGTTTTCCATGTCTAGATGCACATGTTCCCGAATGTGCCATCCGAGTTCCGTGCCAGGGCAAATCAAGAAATACGGAACTCGGTCGGGAGCTTTAAATCGTCTGCCGATGCAGATATCAAGGTCTGTTTTTGTACCCGTGGCTATGGTCCCACGTGACCCCTCCCTCAACTACTGAAAGGCAATCCAAGAAAAATCATGTATAAGAACCACTCCACGGCCCCACTATAGCCCACTTTCCTACGGGTCGACCTCACCCATGACTCGATAGCAAGCACATGGTCTGTTGGGGGTTCCCTGCCTTTCCGCACGTACACGATTGACTAAAGATGGTAGGTAGTCGGCGATGCGCTATCCAGGGCAAAAACAAGAATCGTCGACTCCACGCTAATCCATCCCAGTCTTTAGGTTGCTCGCATAGCAACCAAGGCATACTCTTGGTCCTTCTAACGCAGACCTTAACCTCTCATGGGCCTAGTATAATTACCTGGCAGCCCACAGAGGGATCCCAAGAATATCCTCACGTCCCCCGAAGCTTCCACTTCGGCACCCAGTGCGCTGGAGCTTTTATCCAAGTCAGATAACTTGCTCCCCCTCGTATACTAAGCGATGACCTACCGTATCAGGTTACTCATCGTTTTGAGAATTAGTCCTATGTCCTTAGCTAAGAATTATTACTTAGTTACCCTTAACTAAGGTTTACCACTTAGCTTCCTTTCCCGTTATCCTTGATTAACCACGGTTTTCTACCTAGTTCTTCTAGCTAGGGTTTGTCTATTGGGTTAAGTGTTATCATTCAAGTCCATGACTTAACCCGCCCACGAATCACGTCAAACATTGGCTAAGTATTTAAGTTCAAGACTTAGTCCCACAATTTGGTTAAGTGTACCCAGAGGCTCATGACTTAACCTTATCAAGTCAAATTGGTCAAGTACTAGCTTACCTTAATCCTATCAGATTATCTTGCTAGGTCGATTAAGCATATATTATCTTAATCTCATCAAATTATTGAGTCGGATTAGTTAAGTATAGGTTGGCTTAACCCCATCCTCTAATCGTACTATAATGGTTAAGTATATTCTAAAAAGGTCTTGTGACTTAACCTTATCAGGTCCGCGTATTAGATTGGTTAAGTGTAAGTTACTTAACCCCATCAAATCATCATGTATAATTGGTTAAGTATAAGTTGCTTAACCCCATTAAATTATCACGTTAAGTTGGTTAAGTATTGGTTACTTAACCTCATTGAATTACCGAGTTTAAATTGGTTAAGTGTTTAACTTAACCCCATCGAATTACCGTGTTTAGATTAGTTAAGTGTGGATTACTTAACCCCATCTAATTACTGTGTCGGATTAGTTAAGTGTAAATTACTTAACCCCATCCCCTAATCATCTTGTATGGTTAAGTGTCATTAAGAAAACTTACTTAACCTTGCCAAATTATCATGTTGGATTGATTAAGTGTTGGTTAACTTAATCCCCGTCCACTAGTCGTATAAAAATGGTTAAGCGTCATTAGGCAAATCAAATCACTTAACCTACCCAACCTTGTCATGTTTTGTTAAGTATCATTAGCCTAACCAATTTACTTAACCCATTTACCCATGTCATATTTGGTTAAGAGTCATTAATCAAATTAACTTAACCCTATCATGTGGCATTAATTACTTAATGCACCCCAACCTCTCACATTAGACTTTGTTGTGGTTACTAGTTAAGCCGGTCGGTTCCGGGTAGCTTTACACCACAACTTGGTCTAACCTCGGGTTCAAGAACAACATGACCAACTTCTCACATTGGGTCTTATTGTTTGCAACTACTAGTTAGGTCGGTCGGTTCCGGGTAGTTTTACGTTGCAAACTCAACCCAACCTCGAGTTGGCCACTTTCATGTTTAGTCTAGTGTCATGTTTCAAGCAATTGGGTAGACCTAACTTAATAGGTAAATTCCCAATGGGTAGACCTAACTTAATAGGTAAATTCCCAAGCTTATGTTTTTATGCATACTTACATGTCACTTCCATGTTATATTTCAAGTTATGTTTTCAAGTATAAACACATGTCATATTTAACGTTACACGTTGTCATGTTTATACCCATTTACCCAAATCATGTTCATATCATTATGTTTTCCCATAATGTGACCCCAACGCTTTTTAAACTCGCATATATGTTCGCAACAACGTAATGGATTAAAAGAAGAGACTTGGCAAAGGCATGACAAAGATGGATATTAAGCCACAAGTTAATCATGGTGGCAAATGAGGCACAAATGTGTTCATTAGCTTGCATGTTACATTCTTAAGCCTCAAAAACATGCATAAACCCAAACTTGGCACATAAGCGAATCATGGTGACAAAAGACATGGAATGATGACTAGAAACTCGCATATATCATCATATAAGGGTTATGACTTCATATGCAAGTTGACAAAAAAGGGTATGAAGGTTCTCATGTTGCATAATGCAACATTTCAACATAAAGGTTGTAGCTTTTAGCCCATAAGATCAAGATAATGACTTCATAAACTTGCATGACATGATAGCATGTATCATTCTCAATGATCAAACCCAAACTTGCAACATGAACATTTAACTTCATAGTTAATATCTAAGAGTAGGAAAAGGGCTTACATTGCTTTGAAGGCCTAAATCGATTAAACTAAAGCTTGTGAGGAAGCCTATGCGTGCCATCACCCAAAAACCCAAAGATGGATGCCCCAAATCAACAAAAACACCATCTTTATGAACAAAGATCAAAGCTTTTGCCTTGAAATCAACTTGAGAGGCTCTCATACTAGCATAGGGACTCTCTAACACTCTCATGATCATGAAACCTTTCATAGAAATGAAGTGGAGGCTAGGATAGTTGAGTGGAGGCCATGAGAGTAGAAATTTTGCCATAGTTTAGTTGCATGAATGAATAATGAGGATTTAGGATAGGTTAGGGTCTTATTTATAGATTAGGCAAGTGTTTTAGGCCATAGGATTAAACCTAGATTCAATCCAAGCCATCAAAGCATGTCTTGGGGAAGAAGTCAAGTGTAGGAACCATCTAGGGCCTTTAGATTAAAGATGAACCATGAGAACCATCCAAATGCAAAATCTGCATTTGAGCGAATCGGCCCACGGGTTGACAGCCAAACACCCTGGATTAACCCCTAGTCGACCCAACGGGCTCGGGTCGACCTCAAAAATCGGCCGGTTCGGTTATTCCCCTCTCCCAATTCGCTGTTTTGAACATTTTTGCATATTTATTTATTTAATTTTCAATTATATATATATATATATCAATATATATATATATATATATATTTCTGCGCAACCCATTTTACTTAATTAAGTATACTTTAATTTGGGAATTTTTCGTGAAACTTCGCGAGGCCATATCTTGGTCATACAGACTCCGATTTTCGAAAACTCGGACTCTATTTCGCGTATTTTTCCGAGACGAACGCAATGGCATAGCCCGTTTCACTTGATTCAGAATTTAAATTTAAATTCTGCCTTGATTCTCGTCTTTAATCATGTTATCGAAATACGGGTTGTTACATTCTCCCCACCTTTTCGGATTTCGTCCCCGAAATCTCCAAGTTAGGAAGAACATATCCTACCATCCATCATCCATCTACTCAAAACATCATCCACGAGAAACCATTGTCCTTAGATGATTTCTAATGCTGTATGGATATATGCAAGACGTGTGTGTACATGTTCCTTAGCTAATGCTAATGATCAGGCCTGAATAATCTTTCTAATGCAAAATATGTATAGTGCCATGAATCCAACATGTATGCAAATAGTCCTAGTCATATAGATACTATATGCGTGCACAATCATTCATTCATATGCAACAACCGCATGATAATACATTCGATTTCATCCATAAACAAGTATAAATACTCGTGCATATGCAATATGAAATGTGACCGAGTCGAGCTAGTATCTAATGTGTATTCGCGCATCCACGAGCAACCACTTGCAACCATATCAATCATAACATGTTTCAAATACATGTTTACATCCATAGGGTTCTACCTAGAATTCCCTGAAACAGGGTCGAGAAGATAAACAGGACAAACTCCTTACAGGGTTTGTAACGGAGAATAGGACCGAGAGGATGTCCACAAAAGATAGCCTACAAGTAAGCTCTACAGAAAACAGGGATCAAGGATATACTCCCAAAAAGAGATATCATGCGCGTATCTAGTCTTTGACCATCAAAGTCGTATTTCCTTGAGCTTAATTCCATTGTGCCTTGACCGTCCTTTAACTTCGCGATTTCGTAGCTTCTTATTTCCTGTTTCCATAACATGAGCTGAAACTCATTTCTTCGTCGCCTCTTGTTCCACTTGCACTTATCCTTTTCCTAAAATACTTGACGCAAACATGACTGCGTACTCATGATCTCATGCAAGCTTTCCAAAACTCACTAATGAATCTCGGACCTCGTACCACAAGGTATTCCACATAGAAGAACTTTCTCTTGAAAGTAAACAGATGCCAACCAGGTTATCAAGCGTACTTACTAAGTTGATTTCTATAACCCATGCATAAGTGAAACAAACCATCCGTCTTATCGGCGAACACCACTCGATTGGGCTTCCAATTTCCCATAAAGGCATCAAGGGATTCTAAGTAACTAACCATGACCGAACCCAAAAGGTTACACGAGACTTCGAGGGTATTACCAAGGCTAGTCAAGAGTCTAACTACCCTCCTATCAAAACCGAGAGTGGCACCCCTTACTGGATAACCACTTTATCCCTAGAATCCATCCATAACCGAGGCATGTCATTCTCAAATCCAAAACAAGTCATGAATAAATGGACCGATTCTCCACAGGACTTGAGACCAAAAATGGGATTCTCTATTACGCTAGTACTTAAGGTGCAGAGACTCAACTATCGAAGCAGACTTAAATGATACGAACAACGAAGTCCTAACGGGATGGTAGAGAAGAAAAGCTAAACCTTTAACGAGGTCGTTACCCTCCTTCCGAGGTACTCTAGAAATGAGAGCATACTACTGCCCTCCCGATGATCTTGTCCTTGTCCCATGATACTTAACTATCCGTCCTGTTCCACCATGTCAAAGGTACTCTCTCGTCATGGGTTTCATTGTTCATCTTTCTCTCTCATTCTGGGTTGAGCCATACCAACAAGTTGATCATCCTTAAACTCGCATCCTTCATCCTCTTTCTCACTATCCTTTCTTATAACGCGGTCATTGGTCTCTCGAGAACCACCTCCATCGCATGGAAAGTACTTTCGTAGATAGAAAAGACTAGTCGCAGTTAAAACCACTGTGACTACAGATGGAGGAAAGAAAGGAAAAGAGATTTAATCAAGGAAACAAGGATAGTGCTAATGGCCTTTGGGGAATAGCCTTTTTCTTTTTAAAAGAAAATTTTCTTGAAAAATGCTTCTTTATAAACGATTTTCAAATAGTTTTCAGAAGGTCTTTAAAAACTTTTGCCCAGTCTGGTAACCTTCTGCTCTGATACCAAATGTAACACCCCGCCTCCGCTAGGGTCACTCGCAAAGGAATGCACTAGCTTTAGAGGGGCATTATTGGTAAACATGCACAGAAATATCACAAGACAGAACATATAAAATAGCGGAAGTAAAATCGAACTTTCATAAACATGAATACATAAGGTCTAAAGCCTTTTACATCAGAGTACATCAAAACCTGTCTTGCAATAGTAAAGAAGCATAAAGACTTTTTCATAAATTATTCCCCAAATAAAAGCAGTAAAGTAGCCATAGCCAGGAAAAGTCCAAGCCATCCATGATGACCTTCAAGCAGAAGAAGTCCGAACTAAACAGCAGTGTTTCCTCCCTGTAACCTGGGGGGGGGAACGGAAGAAAAGAGGCGAAACAAAACGGGTCAGTCAAAAAGACTGAGTAAGCCCTATCTACTATTAGTATAAAAACTAGTAAAGTTAACTGACATGAGAAACTGAGATGAACATAAGCATGATAACAAGATAGATAAGCTAAATCAAAATAACAGGATGAACTACTGAACTTAGATAAACTAAGATGTCATGATAAATTACGATGTCAAGACAAAACAATGTATCACATCGTCAGGTTCCTATCAAGTATAATATCCCAAGATATCTATCATGTATAACGTCCCATGGTATCTATCTGGTATATCTGCTCTGCACCTACCGTACTAGTATCCCAACTGTATTACGTGTTATCCGTGAATGACCCTTACTCAAAAGTCGTGTAATGGTCCCTGTCAACCTAATATGCCGCATATATAGGTTACTCAACTCATATGTTTCTTTCCATGTATAAGTTTAGTTCTTTGCCGTAGGCTGTACGGGCTTTCCCATGTAAACGGTTTATCCTTGAAGTTGTTTTTGGGCTGCAACCCTTGATCTTGATCTAGTTGTGTTTCCTTACCATGAACTATCGCGCGTCCACTTAGGATTTATGCCACCTAGGACCGCTAGGGATTATGCTACCTAATGAACGTTTCCGTGTCTCGGTTTGGGTTTTGGCCACCTAGGACCACTAGGGATTACGCCACCCGTCAACCGTGCCCTTGATCCCACGTATGTATCGTGAATTGTTTTCCATGTCTAGATGCACATGTTCCCCAATGTGCCATCCGAGTTCCGTGCCAGGGCAAATCAAGAAATACGGAACTCGGTCGGGAGCTTTAAATCGTCTGCCGATGCAGATATCAAGGTCTGTTTTTGTACCCGTGGCTATGGTCCCACGTGACCCCTCCCTCAACTACTGAAAGGCAATCCAAGAAAAATCATGTATAAGAACCACTCCACGGCCCCACTATAGCCCACTTTCCTACGGGCCGACCTCACCCATGACTCGATAGCAAGCACATGGTCTGTTGGGGGTTCCCTGCCTTTCCGCACGTACACGATTGACTAAAGATGGTAGGTAGTCGGCGATGCGCTATCCAGGGCAAAAACAAGAATCGTCGACTCCACGCTAATCCATCCCAGTCTTTAGGTTGCTCGCATAGCAACCAAGGCATACTCTTGGTCCTTCTAACGCAGACCTTAACCTCTCATGGGCCTAGTATAATTACCTGGCAGCCCACAGAGGGATCTCAAGAATATCCTCACGTCCCCCGAAGCTTCCACTTCGGCACCCAGTGCGCTGGAGCTTTTATCCAAGTCAGATAACTTGCTCCCCCTCGTATACTAAGCGATGACCTACCGTATCAGGTTACTCATCGTTTTGAGAATTAGTCCTATGTCCTTAGCTAAGAATTATTACTTAGTTACCCTTAACTAAGGTTTACCACTTAGCTTCCTTTCCCGTTATCCTTGATTAACCACGGTTTTCTACCTAGTTCTTCTAGCTAGGGTTTGTCTATTGGGTTAAGTGTTATCATTCAAGTCCATGACTTAACCCGCCCACGAATCACGTCAAAGATTGGCTAAGTATTTAAGTTCAAGACTTAGTCCCACAAGTTGGTTAAGTGTACCCAGAGGCTCATGACTTAACCTTATCAAGTCAAATTGGTCAAGTACTAGCTTACCTTAATCCTATCGGATTATCTTGCTAGGTCGATTAAGCATAGATTATCTTAATCTCATCAAATTATCGAGTCGGATTGGTTAAGTATAGGTTGGCTTAATGTAACACCCCACGCCCGCTATAGTCACTCACTCTTGGAATGCCATAGCATCGGTGGAGTATTTTAGTGAATATAGAACAGAAAAATTACACCAAGACAGATATAAACAGTATTTGAAATTTAAAACACCATCACATAACAGCGGAAATAAACATGTCTGGTTACATCATAAAACCATGATAAAAGTCAAGTACAATATCTGTCAAAATAAAGAAGTACATAATCCCACTCTCTCATACAATAGCCATAAGAAAAGAAAAGATAACTGGATGACTGGAGCTTTACATCTACCTAAGCTCCTACTGACTGGAACAGCAATCCGATCAAGCTCTACTACCGCTAGGATCCACCGTAGGACCTGAGGGTTGGGAAAAAGATAAAAACAACGGGGTCAGACATAAGTCTGAGTGAGTCCTATAACTTTAACAATACAATCATTAAAGTAACCAGAGAAGACATAAACTTGACCTACGGTAATATCTGGGGATGAATGGCTACACTAAGCAGCTTGGTAGACTTAGGATAAACTAAGATAACCGTCAGGACGCATCTACCCACCCAAGGATAATTACTAACTGCACCACACCAGTCATTCCTACTTAAAGGTTGATCCCTTCCAAGGACTTAGAAAATTTCCCCAGTATTTCCGTGTACCCCTAGCCCACTACATAGGTGCCGTCTGCCCCTATCTCCACTAGGTGTACCCAGTAATTCTTACCCAGTAGTTTCGTGTACCCCTACATAGGTGCCGTCTGCCCCTATCTTCACTAGGTGTACCCACTACTCCCAAGCGATCGGCTCCCTACCGTAGATACCCGTGCTGGTCCCACAGTGGGGTGTATCACTCCCCTAAAGTGGCTACCCAATACTAACGGTGCACGGCTTTATATCTACACGATGCAACAACGGCTTATCTACCAGCCCGGGCCCACACACGCATATGAAACCCGTTGGACTTGCGTTGCCACCGCTAACCCGTTTTGGCCTCTTAGAATCAAGCCCAATATGCGTGTCCCGTCACTCGACATGGGTCGAGCCCACAAAGATACGTTTGGGATATTGGTTGAAATGGGCCCCCACAAGCTACCCACTTAAGCTTGTCAAATATCTAGTGTATCCCACTTAACCCTTTAATCATGTTTAATTACATGTTTCCACTTGGTTAAGTATTCTAATCGTATTTTCTATTGCCACCCAAGGCAACCCACTAGATTCCACATGCCACCCAAGGCAACCACCAAATTTCCTCATGCCACCCAAGGTACCCACTTAACCCCTCATGTCCCACTACATGCTATTATGGTTAAGTGTTTCTTAATTAATTAAGACCGTGATCTCCCGTAAAGACCTCCCACATTAGACTAGCTGTTATGACCGCCTGGTTAAGCCGGTAGAATCCGGGCAGTCTTACGTCATAACAGAGTCTAACCTCGTGTCTTTACCTTAATCACGTATTTAATTTATGGCTAAGACCTCTCACATTGGGCTGACATTTGTAGCAACTGGTTAAGCCGGTCGGGTCCGGGCAGTTTTACACTACAAATGAGTCCAACCTCGTGTCTTAGTCGATTAATTACACATAATTAATCACCCCCATATTAATTATCCCTAATTAATATCTAGTTTTCCATAACATGGGTAGACCTAACTCAATAGGTAAATTCCCATGGGGTAGACCTAACTCAATAGGTAAATTCCCACTTATGGTAATTTATTTTTATGGTATGCTTAATCATACCCAAACATTCATTTATTAACATATTTACCAACCCCATCGTTCCCCACGTAAATCGTTCTTGTTACATGACATAATAAGGGGAAGATCATCACAAATATCATGGGTTTAACATACAACTTTGTCATGGGTTAAGAGGATGTCAACTTGCATATATGAGCATATATTAACCCAACTACATATAACCCAAACTTGCATATTATCATACATATGATTTGCATAACATGTTGCATATGAGCTTGCATATTATCATACACATATCTTGCATAACATGTTGAACTTGCATATAGGCATTCTCATAACTTGCATAACATGTTAAACATGCATTTAAGCATACACATAACTTGCATAAGCATTCACATACTTGCATAAGCATCCACATACTTGCATAAGCATTCACATACTTGCATAACTTGCATATCATGTCATTTAAGCATATACATATCTTGCAAAAGCATTCATATACTCGCATAAGCATGCATAACTTGCATATCACATAAATCTTGCGTTTAAACATATACATGACTTGCATAAGCATCCATACACTTGCATAAGCATGCATAACTTGCATATCACTTTCAACTTGCATTTAAACATATACTTAACTTGCATATCACTTTCAACTTGCATAACTCACTTTGCTAAACATAAATATGCATAAATCCACTTATTAAACATGCATATATCAACTTGTTAAACATGCATAAATCAACTTATTAAGCATGCATAAACCAACTTATCAAATATGCATAAACATAGAACAACATAGAGTAACATATCATTATACATGATTCAAACTCACTAATCCGCATTTAAGACCATAGGTCTCATTACACCCAATCTACTTACTTTAACAATTGATGTTAAAGTGATAGAAACTCACCAAACTCAAGATTAGCAACCTTATGAAGTAGAATTAGTTGCTAACTATGAAGATAATGATGATTAAAGATTGATTAGAGAGGAATTAGCTTGCAACTTTCTTTATGAACTAGTGGAGGCCATGCTCAAATTTCATTTTGCCATAGTTTAGTTACAAGACTTAATTATGAATGAATTAGGGTAGGGTTGGGGTCTTATTTATAGGATTAGGTGAGTGTTTTAGGCCCTTAGATTAACCCTAGATTAGATTAGGACCCTTAGATTTAGGAAATCTCTAGAACCAGCCCTCTTAGCCAGCCTGAAACCCAACCTGGTGCAACCTGGTGCACCCAGGTTCACAGAACGGTGCCACCCTGTCGACAGGCAAGTCGACAGGCATGTCGACACCCCTGTCGACAGGCCTGTCGACAGCCCTGTCGACATGGGTTAGGCGGGAAGCTTCCCGCCTGACCCCGCCTGGCCCATTCCAAATCTGAATTTTTAAATCTGTTTTAGTTTTTGAATTTTCTGCAAACTTCATCGGGCCATAACTGGGCCATACGGACTCCGATTTTCGAAAACTCGGACTCTATTTCGCGTATTTTTCCGAGACGAACGTAATGACGCAGCCCGTTTCCCCTAATTCCCACATCTGAGATTATTTATCCTGTAATTAGTGAATTCTAGTATTAACTAAAAATTCGGGGTGTTACATTCTCCCCTCCTTAAAGGATTTCGTCCCCGAAATCTCTAAGCTAAGGAGAATGCATATCCTACCAACCAAACAACCATCTACTCAAATCATCAACCACGGGCATCCATTGTCCTTAAACAGTTTCTAATGATGTATTAGCATATGCAAAAAGTGTGTGTATATGTTCCCTATCTAATGTATGAACATATGCAAACCATGATAGTGCCATGCATCCATTATGTATGCGAGAGAACCCTATCGACACATACAATATCTACATGAGTGCACAATCATTCACCAAAATGCATCATCCATGTGATAACACAACCATTATACATCCATAAATATATTTTCCTACACACAATTTTATGCAATATGCAATATGAAGTGACTGAGCCGATCTAGTGCCTAGAGTGTGTGTATATGCATCCACGAGCAACCACTAGCAAACACTTGCATCCACTTGCATCCATCAACCATAACATGTCTCAAACACATGTTTCAACCATAGGTTTACCCTATCCAAAGGTCAAAGGTACTAACGAGAGGACATACCAAAGATAAGATAAGTACTAGGCAAGCGATAAAGGGGAAAGTAAGGACATACCCTCAAAAAGAAATGGGTACAATGAACGCATCTTCGCTTCCGTCTCCCAAGTCGCGTTGCTCTCATCTTCTCCCCATTGCACTTTGACTAGCTGAACCTCTCGATTCCTCAATTTCCTAGTCTCTGACCCAAGGATACGAGAAGGAGCTCGTCGAATCGTCGCATCACGCTCAACCTCTACATCTCTAAGCAAGCTTGGCTCTACCACTTCTGCGGTATCATGTAAGCACTTCCTCAGATGTGATACATGGAATACATCATGAACACCACTAAGTCTGTCGGGCAACTCCACCCTATATGCCATCCGTTCAATCCTTTCCTTGATAGGAAACGGCCCAACAAACCTTGGTGCTAACTTCCCAACGGATCCGAAGCGAACAACATTTCTCAACGGAGATACCTTAACAAAAACCATGTCCCCAACCTCAAACTCAAGATCCGTCCTTCTCTTGTCCGCATAAGATTTTTGCCTATCCTGCGCTGCTTTCATCCTTCTTCGAATCAAGTCAATCTTCTCAGAAGTCTCTCTAACCATATCGGGCCCCAGCAAGATCTTATCCGTAGATTCCCACCAACATGTAGGTGATCGACAAGGCCTTCCATAGAGAGCTTCGAAAGGAGCCATACCAATACTGGACTGAAAGCTGTTATTATATGCGAACTCCACCAATGGAAGATGCTCTTCCCATGTACCTCCAAAATCTAGGATACAAAGCCTCAAAAGGTCTTCTAGAACACGATTCACCCTCTCAGTCTGGCCGTCTGTCTGAGGATGATATGCGGTGCTCAGACACAATTGAGTCCCCACTGCTTCTTGCAAACTTCTCCAGAACTCGCTAATGAAGATAGGATCTCGATCACTAACTATGCTAGAGGGTACCCCATGTAATCGAACTATCTCTCGAAGATATATAGAAGCTAGCCATGGAGCGGTCCTCTTGCTCTTCACAGGTATGAAATGGGTGCTCTTAGTAAGTCTATCTACCACCACCCAAATTCCTGTATTACCCTTCCTCGACCTGGGTAACCCGTCAATAAAATCCATCGAGACGCTATCCCACTTCCATTGCGGGACCTCCAATGGGTGAAGCAACCCACCTGGTTTCCTTTGCTCCGCCTTCACTTGCTGGCACACCAAACATCGAGCGACATACTCGGCCACATCTTTCTTCATACCGGCCCAGAAGAAAACCCTCTTCATGTCTTGGTACATCTTATCCCCACCGGGATGAATGGTCATCCTAGAACGGTGTGCGTCATCAAGAATAGCCTTCCTCAAACCCTCGTCTTGCGGTACACAAAGTCTACCGTCTCTTCGCAAGTACCCCCTATCGTCTAGGGTGTACCTACTCAAATGGCTAGACGACTCCCCCCTCATGAGTTTCTCTACTAACTCAACCAACTGTGGGTCGCCCCTCTGTGCTTCTCCAATCCGCCCCAAAAGAGTAGGCCTAACTTCCAAGGAAGCTAGCAAACCGGGTACATAATCAATGGAAGGTCTGAAATCAAACATCGAGATAAACTCCAAGCTTTGTCGTTCCACGAACAATGGACTCAAGGACAACCTCTTCCTACTCAAGGCGTCCGCCACCACGTTACCCTTGCCAGGGGTATACGATATCTCGAAATCATAGGATGCTAAGAACTCCATCCACCTTTGTTGTCTTAAGTTTAGATCTTTCTGAGAGAACAAATACTTCAAAGATTTATGGTCAGTGAACAACTCGAATCTCTCACCAAGAAGATAATGGCGCCAAATCTTAAGCGCAAAAACAATAGCGGCTAGCTCTAGATCATGGGTAGGGTAATTTTTCTCATGTGCCCTCAACTGCCTTCCACCATAGGCTATTACCCTTCCCTCTTGCATTAAGACTGCGCCAAGTCCTGTCCCACAGGCATCGGTATAGACAACAAATGGCTTGCTCCCATCTGGCAACACTAAAACTGGAGCGGTGGTTAAAGCTCTCTTTAACCGTCGGAACGCATCATCACAATCTACGTCCCATGTGAAAACAAGATTCTTCTTTGTTAAGCGGGTTAATGGGGCTGATATCTTCGCGAAGTCTTTAATAAACTTCCTATAATAACCCGCCAACCCCAAGAAACTTCTTACTTCGGTAGCATTCTTCGGAACCTTCCAATCCTGAATTGATACTACCTTCGCGGGATCCACAGCTATCCCTTCCTTGGAGACCACGTGCCCCAAGAATCGTACTTCCTTCCTCCAGAAGTGACACTTAGAAAATTTAGCCTTAAGGCTATGTGCTCGAAGAGTCTTCAACACTTCCCCAAGATGTAGGGCATGCTCTTCCTCACTCTTAGAAAACACTAAGATGTCATCCACAAAGACCACCACGAATTTATTAAGGAACTCCCTGAACACCCTACTCATCAAATCAACAAAGTATGCAGGGGCATTCGTCAACCCAAATGGCATCACCAGCCACTCATAGAAACCATCCGGAGTTCTAAAGGCAGTCTTGTCTATGCTATCCTCAGCCACCCTCAACTGATGAAACCCCGTGGCTAAGTCCAACTGAGAAAATACTGAAGCGCCCACCAACTGATCGAAAAGATCATCAATCCTCGGCAATGGGTGTCTATTCTTCTTTGTGAGCTTGTTGAGTTCTTTATAGTCTACACAAAGTCTGAGGGACCCATCTGCCTTCGTAGCAAATACTACTGGAGCACCCCACTCCGATATGCTTCGTCTTATGAACCCCTTCTCAAGCAACTCCCCTACTTGCTTATGGAGTTCCCTCCTCTCACGAGGAGCCATGTGGCGCACTGGTAAAGATATCGGTTTAGCATTATCCACCAAATATATTCGGAAGTCAATCTCCCGCTTCGGAGGTAAGCCCTTCACCTCCTCAAACACATCCGGATATTCCCGGACCACTCTCATAGATTGCAAACTCTCGACCGAAGCATCAAGCGATTCAAGATAACTTAGCATAACAGAGTCCATGGGATTACAAGAAATCTCGAGAGTGTTACCCAAGCGGGTCATCAGCCTAACAACTCTCCTTTCGCAATCAAGAACGGCACCATTACTGGATAACTAGTCCATGCCCAAAATCAACCCATAGCCCGTGAAGCCCAATACAAAAGCATCACATCTAAACTCAATGCTAAGTATAGAAATCTTCAAACCCAAACATATCATGGACAAATAAGTGGAGCCCCCAATTGGGTTTGAAACAACCAAGGGATCATCTACCAGACTAGTGTCTAAGTGCAGTAACTCAACTAATGATGATGAAATAAACGAATGCGATGCGCCTGAATCAAACAATGTACGGACAGGATGGTCAAATAGAAAAACCAGACTTTCAACGGAAATAGTTCTACCTCTCTCCTGAATCGGTGGAACCGCGAGAGCCTGTACTTGCCCCCTAGCCTGACTCGGTGCCATAAGAGCTTGCACCTGTCCTCCTGAGGTAGATCCCGTCCTTTGCCCCTTCTTAGGGCAATCCTTCACTAAGTGCCCTGCTTCGCCACAGTGGAAGCAGCCGGTCTTCTTCTTCTTGCGACAATCCTTGCTTAGGTGGCCAGGTGTCCCACAATTGAAACACTTCTTCTTCTTGCCCTTGCCACCGTTGCCTTTCCCACCTTTGCTTTGCTGTTGTTGAGGTCTCTTTTGATCTCCCTTCTTCTCGGGTGCCTTATTAGCATTAGGACCCTTCTCTTCCTCATACATGAGTGCCATGTCAACTAGCTTCTCAAAGGTGGCCCCCATAGGGATGTGAGTCATAGCCAACCCATGCATAGGTTCATTCAAGCCTTTCACGAACCTCAAAGCCTTCTTCTCCGGTGTATTCACCATATCTAGGCCAAACCTTGCCAATTGATTAAATTTGTTAACATATTCCTTCACCGAAAGATTTCCTTGCTTCAGAGTCAAGAATCTTTCCATATACAAGTTTTCCTCCGCCCTTGAGAGAAACTTTGCCACAAGTCTTTGCCTAAAATCCGCCCAAGAGTCAACGGGGCGTTCTCCACTAGTAACTTCCCACCAGAATGAGGCCTCTCCCTTCATTAACCAAGCAGCCAACTTGACTTTCTTCCCTTCTTCCATCTCAAAAATATCTATCAACTCTTCCACCTCTTTAAGCCAATCTCTAGCCTCCACAAAGGTTTCAGATCCTTGAAAAGGTTTCCCTCCCATAGCTTTAAATTCCTTGCAAGTCTTAGCAAAATTATCCGTGCGAGGAGGAGGGGGAGGAGGAAGATCGGGTGCTACGGTTGGTGGAGGAATATTTGCTGGACCCGCAGTGGTGGCCCTAGCCTCCATCAATCTCCTATACCATACTGGTACCGTCACACCTTCCGGAAGATTAAGATTCTCGGCCATGCTGAAACGAAAAAGGGAAGATTCAAAACGGAGAATTCGAAGGATATAGATATGGCTATTGGGGATTATGCTTTTCTTTCAAAAACTTTTCTCTTAAAAGACATGTTTTTGAAAATATCTTTTCCAAAAAATGTTTTAGAAAAATAGTTTTCTAAAAATTTTATCTGTTCCGGTAACCTTTGCTCTGATACCACGTGTAACACGCCACGCCCGCTATAGTCACTCACTCTTGGAATGCCATAGCATCGGTGGAGTATTTTAGTGAATATAGAACAGAAAAATTACACCAAGACAGATATAAACAGTATTTGAAATTTAAAACACCATCACATAACAGCGGAAATAAACATGTCTGGTTACATCATAAAACCATGATAAAAGTCAAGTACAATATCTGTCAAAATAAAGAAGTACATAATCCCACTCTCTCATACAATAGCCATAAGAAAAGAAAAGATAACTGGATGACTGGAGCTTTACATCTACCCAAGCTCCTACTGACTGGAACAGCAATCCGATCAAGCTCTACTACCGCTAGGATCCACCGTAGGACCTGAGGGTTGGGAAAAAGATAAAAACAACGGGGTCAGACATAAGTCTGAGTGAGTCCTATAACTTTAACAATACAATCATTAAAGTAACCAGAGAAGACATAAACTTGACCTACGGTAATATCTGGGGATGAATGGCTACACTAAGCAGCTTGGTAGACTTAGGATAAACTAAGATAACCGTCAGGACGCATCTACCCACCCAAGGATAATTACTAACTGCACCACACCAGTCATTCCTACTTAAAGGTTGATCCCTTCCAAGGACTTAGAAAATTTCCCCAGTATTTCCGTGTACCCCTAGCCCACTACATAGGTGCCGTCTGCCCCTATCTCCACTAGGTGTACCCAGTAATTCTTACCCAGTAGTTTCGTGTACCCCTACATAGGTGCCGTCTGCTCCTATCTTCACTAGGTGTACCCACTACTCCCAAGCGATCGGCTCCCTACCGTAGATACCCGTGCTGGTCCCACAGTGGGGTGTATCACTCCCCTAAAGTGGCTACCCAATACTAACGGTGCACGGCTTTATATCTACACGATGCAACAACGGCTTATCTACCAGCCCGGGCCCACACACGCATATGAAACCCGTTGGACTTGCGTTGCCACCGCTAACCCGTTTTGGCCTCTTAGAATCAAGCCCAATATGCGTGTCCCGTCACTCGACATGGGTCGAGCCCACAAAGATACGTTTGGGATATTGGTTGAAATGGGCCCCCACAAGCTACCCACTTAAGCTTGTCAAATATCTAGTGTATCCCACTTAACCCTTTAATCATGTTTAATTACATGTTTCCACTTGGTTAAGTATTCTAATCGTATTTTCTATTGCCACCCAAGGCAACCCACTAGATTCCACATGCCACCCAAGGAAACCACCAAATTTCCTCATGCCACCCAAGGCACCCACTTAACCCCTCATGTCCCACTACATGCTATTATGGTTAAGTGTTTCTTAATTAATTAAGACCGTGATCTCCCGTAAAGACCTCCCACATTAGACTGGCTGTTATGACCGCCTGGTTAAGCCGGTAGAATCCGGGCAGTCTTACGTCATAACAAAGTCTAACCTCGTGTCTTTACCTTAATCACGTATTTAATTTATGGCTAAGACCTCTCACATTGGGCTGACATTTGTAGCAACTGGTTAAGCCGGTCGGGTCCGGGCAGTTTTACACTACAAATGAGTCCAACCTCGTGTCTTAGTCGATTAATTACACCTAATTAATCACCCCCATATTAATTATCCCTAATTAATATCTAGTTTTCCATAACATGGGTAGACCTAACTCAATAGGTAAATTCCCATGGGGTAGACCTAACTCAATAGGTAAATTCCCACTTATGGTAATTTATTTTTATGGTATGCTTAATCATACCCAAACATTCATTTATTAACATATTTACCAACCCCATCGTTCCCCACGTAAATCGTTCTCGTTACATGACATAATAAGGGGAAGATCATCACAAATATCATGGGCTTAACATACAACTTTGTCATGGGTTAAGAGGATGTCAACTTGCATATATGAGCATATATTAACCCAACTACATATAACCCAAACTTGCATATTATCATACATATGATTTGCATAACATGTTGCATATGAGCTTGCATATTATCATACACATATCTTGCATAACATCTTGAACTTGCATATAGGCATTCTCATAACTTGCATAACATGTTAAACATGCATTTAAGCATACACATAACTTGCATAAGCATTCACATACTTGCATAAGCATCCACATACTTGCATAAGCATTCACATACTTGCATAACTTGCATATCATGTCATTTAAGCATATACATATCTTGCAAAAGCATTCATATACTCGCATAAGCATGCATAACTTGCATATCACATAAATCTTGCGTTTAAACATATACATGACTTGCATAAGCATCCATACACTTGCATAAGCATGCATAACTTGCATATCACTTTCAACTTGCATTTAAACATATACTTAACTTGCATATCACTTTCAACTTGCATAACTCACTTTGCTAAACATAAATATGCATAAATCCACTTATTAAACATGCATATATCAACTTGTTAAACATGCATAAATCAACTTATTAAGCATGCATAAACCAACTTATCAAATATGCATAAACATAGAACAACATAGAGTAACATATCATTATACATGATTCAAACTCACTAATCCGCATTTAAGACCATAGGTCTCATTACACCCAATCTACTTACTTTAACAATTGATGTTAAAGTGATAGAAACTCACCAAACTCAAGATTAGCAACCTTATGAAGTAGAATTAGTTGCTAACTATGAAGATAATGATGATTAAAGATTGATTAGAGAGGAATTAGCTTGCAACTTTCTTTATGAACTAGTGGAGGCCATGCTCAAATTTCATTTTGCCATAGTTTAGTTACAAGACTTAATTATGAATGAATTAGGGTAGGGTTGGGGTCTTATTTATAGGATTAGGTGAGTGTTTTAGGCCCTTAGATTAACCCTAGATTAGATTAGGACCCTTAGATTTAGGAAATCTCTAGAACCAGCCCTCTTAGCCAGCCTGAAACCCAACCTGGTGCAACCTGGTGCACCCAGGTTCACAGAACGGTGCCACCCTGTCGACAGGCAAGTCGACAGGCATGTCGACACCCCTGTCGACAGGCCTGTCGACAGCCCTGTCGACATGGGTTAGGCGGGAAGCTTCCCGCCTGACCCCGCCTGGCCCATTCCAAATCTGAATTTTTAAATTTTTAAATCTGTTTTAGTTTTTGAATTTTCTGCAAACTTCATCGGGCCATAACTGGGCCATACGGACTCCGATTTTCGAAAACTCGGACTCTATTTCGCGTATTTTTCCGAGACGAACGTAATGACGCAGCCCGTTTCCCCTAATTCCTACATCTGAGATTATTTATCCTGTAATTAGTGAATTCTAGTATTAACTAAAAATTCGGGGTGTTACACTTAACCCCATCCTCTAATCGTACTATAATGGTTAAGTATATTCTAAAAAGGTATTGTGACTTAACCTTATCAGGTCCGCGTATTAGATTGGTTAAGTGTAAGTTACTTAACCCCATCAAATCATCATGTATAATTGGTTAAGTATAAGTTGCTTAACCCCATTAAATTATCACGTTAAGTTGGTTAAGTATTGGTTACTTAACCTCATTGAATTACCGAGTTTAAATTGGTTAAGTGTTTAACTTAACCCCATCGAATTACCATGTTTAGATTAGTTATGTGTGGATTACTTAACCCCATCTAATTACCGTGTCGGATTAGTTAAGTGTAAATTACTTAACCCCATCCCCTAATCATCTTGTATGGTTAAGTGTCATTAAGAAAACTTACTTAACCTTGCCAAATTATCATGTTGGATTGATTAAGTGTTGGTTAACTTAATCCCCGTCCACTAGTCGTATAAAAATGGTTAAGCGTCATTAGGCAAATCAAATCACTTAACCTACCCAACCTTGTTATGTTTTGTTAAGTATCATTAGCCTAACCAATTTACTTAACCCATTTACCCATGTCATATTTGGTTAAGAGTCATTAATCAAATTAACTTAACCCTATCATGTGGCATTAATTACTTAATGCACCCCAACCTCTCACATTAGACTTTGTTGTGGTTACTAGTTAAGCCGGTCGGTTCCGGGTAGCTTTACACCACAACTTGGTCTAACCTCGGGTTCAAGCACAACATGACCAACTTCTCACATTGGGTCTTATTGTTTGCAACTACTAGTTAGGCCGGTCGGTTCCGGGTAGTTTTACGTTGCAAACTCAACCCAACCTCGAGTTGGCCACTTTCATGTTTAGTCTAGTGTCATGTTTCAAGCAATTGGGTAGACCTAACTTAATAGGTAAATTCCCAATGGGTAGACCTAACTTAATAGGTAAATTCCCAAGCTTATGTTTTTATGCATACTTACATGTCACTTCCATGTTATATTTCAAGTCATGTTTTCAAGTATAAACACATGTCATATTTAACGTTACACGTTGTCATGTTTATACCCATTTACCCAAATCATGTTCATATCATTATGTTTTCCCATAATGTGACCCCAACGCTTTTTAAACTCGCATATACGTTCGCAACAACGTAATGGATTAAAAGAAGAGACTTGGCAAAGGCATGACAAAGATGGATATTAAGCCACAAGTTAATCATGGTGGCAAATGAGGCACAAATGTGTTCATTAGCTTGCATGTTACATTCTTAAGCCTCAAAAACATGCATAAACCCAAACTTGGCACATAAGCGAATCATGGTGACAAAAGACATGGAATGATGACTAGAAACTCGCATATATCATCATATAAGGGTTATGACTTCATATGCAAGTTGACAAAAAAGGGTATGAAGGTTCTCATGTTGCATAATGCAACATTTCAACATAAAGGTTGTAGCTTTTAGCCCATAAGATCAAGATAATGACTTCATAAACTTGCATGACATGATAGCATGTATCATTCTCAATGATCAAACCCAAACTTGCAACATGAACATTTAACTTCATAGTTAATATCTAAGAGTAGGAAAAGGGCTTACATTGCTTTGAAGGCCTAAATCGATTAAACTAAAGCTTGTGAGGAAGCCTATGCATGCCATCACCCAAAAACCCAAAGATGGATGCCCCAAATCAACAAAAACACCATCTTTATGAACAAAGATCAAAGCTTTTGCCTTGAAATCAACTTGAGAGGCTCTCATACTAGCATAGGGACTCTCTAACACTCTCATGATCATGAAACCTTTCATAGAAATGAAGTGGAGGCTAGGATAGTTGAGTGGAGGCCATGAGAGTAGAAATTTTGCCATAGTTTAGTTGCATGAATGAATAATGAGGATTTAGGATAGGTTAGGGTCTTATTTATAGATTAGGCAAGTGTTTTAGGCCATAGGATTAAACCTAGATTCAATCCAAGCCATCAAAGCATGTCTTGGGGAAGAAGTAAAGTGTAGGAACCATCTAGGGCATTTAGATTAAAGATGAACCATGAGAACCATCCAAATGCAAAATCTGCATTTGAGCGAATCGGCCCACGGGTTGACAGCCAAACACCCTGGATTAACCCCTAGTCGACCCAGCGGGCTTGGGTCGACCTCAAAAATCGGCCGGTTCGGTTATTCCCCTCTCCCAATTCGCTGTTTTGAACATTTTTGCATATTTATTTATTTAATTTTCAATTATATATATATATACATATATATATATCAATATATATATATTTTTCTGCGCAACCCATTTCACTTAATTAAGTATACTTTAATTTGGGAATTTTTCGTGAAACTTCGCGAGGCCATATCTTGGTCATACGGACTCCGATTTTCGAAAACTCGGACTCTATTTCGCGTATTTTTCCGAGACGAACGCAATGGCATAGCCCGTTTCACTTGATTCAGAATTTAAAATTAAATTCTGCCTTGATTCTCGTCTTTAATCATGTTATCGAAATACGGGTTGTTACAACCATTCCAAAGTGAATGCTCAAAAAGCCGCCAATCCTATCACGGGGCACCTCTTCGTCGAGAAGGCAAAGGGCCTAAGCTCTCCAATCGAGATCATATGCCTAGATGAACATTTGGTAAAGAGCTCAGCTTCACAGAGCGCCATAGCACTGAAGAATACATTTCGGACATGATAGGACGAGCCATGAAAAAGAATCAAGCTAGCAAGGACGACGAAAGAGAATGGGACTTCTCTCCCGATAGGACTCCATTCACCGAAAGAATCCTTTGAGCAGAATGTCCGAAGAAGTTCAATCCTCCGACACTTCTTCCGTACAACGGTCTCGTTGATCCGAACTACTTCCTATTCAAATATGAATGGCATATGAGTGCAGCTAAGGCGACCGATGAAATGAGATGCACGTACTTTCCTCTCTACTTAGAAGGTGCCGCGTCACTATGGTTCACAAAGCTGCCACCCAAGTCTATCGATCGATTTTCTGACCTCACCAAAAAGTACAAGGAGCAGTTCCGCCTCTACGCTACTAAAGCCAAGGATGCTATAACACTTTCAGCAATGAAGCAGAATTCAGGGGAAACTGTCAAAGCCTTCCTCAGTCGATTCAATATTGCCTTGTTTGAAGTGAGGAATCCAGAGCCATGCATAATTCTCATGGCTTTACTCGATGCCATAGACAAAACAAGCAAATTCGTAAGATGGATAAAGATGAAGGAACCGACTAAGCTTGATAAGTTCTATAAGAAGGTAGAGGAGTACATGAGAGTGGACGATAATCCTATACCTCTTCAGATCATCGGTGGTAACTAACTTCTTGAAGCTCCCAAAAGTACTGCTACTCAGTGTGATCAAAAGAATACTCAGGGGCAGAAGAGAGTAAATGACAGAAATGACAACAAAGCTAATAAAAAGTTTCACTTTCTTGACTCGTCTGAGTTAACTCCTCTGAATAACACTCCCGAGAACATCTACCTTGCCACAAAGGACGCAGAATATTACCCAGAGCCTTGCCAATAAAAATGAATGACCATCTGGCTAAATCTGGGAAGTTCTGTCGGTATCATACTCAGCCGGGCCACAGCACCAACGAATGCAGACATCTGAAATCATTGATTGAAGAGTTGATTAGGAAGAACCGTCTGCAACAATTCGTGAAGAACACTCAATATGCAAATCCTTTTACAGCTCCCTAAGGGCAAGGGGCATCAAATGATCAGTCTGGTCCAAGCAATGTAGCTTCTGCTCAGATCATTCCAAGGCTGATAATCAACTAACAACCGTTGGTGATGATCTAATATCTACGGCTCATACTAAGTGATCACTATCGCCTCTCTACTTTACTTTGCTCTTTACTATGTTTTACTTTCTTGTAAAAAATCTATAATGATTTACGTGCATTGTACAGAACAAAAGTACTACGAATGAAATACTGCCTGCTTGTGTAAATCTCTGATTTGCACAGTATACATGAAAATTTGCTAAAAGGCAATTTTCTCATTGCAGGTCATTTCATGAGCGTTTGCTTCCTCAAGATCTGACGAAATGAGGCAACTCCGATAATACCAACTCAACGGTTGATCAAGGAAGTCCCAATGAATCAAACGGCGAAAAGAGCAACAAGCTATCACGAATCCAAAACCTCATCCACCAATGGTTCGCAGGAATCCATAGGCGCGAAACAAAGCGCGGGAGCTTGCTAAAGCAAGACGAAGCGTAGGAGTTCGTAAGTGCAGATCGATGCAGCCTTAACCCAATGGTTCGCGGGAATCCGTAGGCGCAAAACGAAGTGCGCGAGCTTGCTAAAGCAAGACGAAGCGTGGGAGTTCGTAAGCGCGGAGCGATGCAGCCTTAACCCAATAGTTTGCGGGAATCTGTAGGTGCGAAACGAAGCGCGGGAGCTTGCTAAAGCAAGACGAAGCATGGGAGTTCGTAAGCGTGGAGCGATGAAGCCTTAACCCAATGGTTCGCGGGAATCCGTAGGCGCGAAACAAAGCGCTGGAGCTTGCTAAAGCAAGATTAAGCGTGGGAGTTCATAAGCGCGGAGCGATGCAGCCTTAACCCAAACCTTGCGGGAGTTCGCACTGCGAAACGAGGCAACAACCAAAAATCTTTTTCCATAGAGAAAGCGACTTCTCCATAGGAAATATCAACAACATTCAATAAAATCCAACGTGTTGATTCAATCGCAAAAAAAAGACATTGGATTAAAAGGACCTCACTAAAACACGGGGCATCCAGCGGAATCTTCAATGCCAAAACTGAACAGCATGACAAAAAAACTCTGAGCAGTGGAATTCTTCGCATGATGAATGCTAAAACGACCTACTAACTAGGGCACTGTAACAACCTGTATTTTTAATAACATGTTATAATGTAAATCAAGGCAGAATTATATTCTAAAATCTGAATCAAGGGAAACCGGCTATGCCATTGCGTTCGTCTCAGAAAAATACGCGAAATAGAGTCCGAGTTTTCGAAAAACGGAGTCCGTATGACCAAGTTATGGCCCAATGAAGTTTTCAGAAAATTCCAAGCCCGAAAACAGTTCAAATTCGAATTCAGATTCGAATTGCAACCAAGGCAGAATGGGCGGGAATTTTTCCCGCCCCCGGCAGGGTCGACACCAGTGTCGACCCCCCCCCAATGGGTCGACACCCATGTCGACCCAGGGGTCGACCCCCCGGTCGGACCAATTTTCCTGGTGCACCATTTTGACAGGTTGGGTCTTGTTCTGGAAGTTTCTGACCGGAGTTGATGGCTCAGATTCGATTTAGGGTTAATCCTATGGCTAAAACTAATCCTAAATCCTATAAAAAGACCCCTAGACCTAGCCTAAACCCTCATTAAACATTCCTACAACTAAATGCTGCCCAAATATTCACTAATCATGGCCTCCACCTTCTTCATGAGAGCATGAGTGTCTCAAATCAATCTATGTCATAAAGGAGCCAGCTTTCTTAAGTAAAAGAGCCATCTTTCTTTGTCTTTGGGGTTATTCCTTCTTGTTCTCAAGTCTTGAAGTGGAGTTTATCATCTTTGGTTGCGGATTTTCTAGCGTGGCTTCGTCTCAATCTTATTTTATATTAATTTTAGTCTTCATAGCATTGTAAGCCCTATACTGCTCTTAGATTCTAACTATGAAGTTAAATGTGACATGTTGCAAGTTGAGTTTGGGCCTAAGTATGATATGTGCTTTGATCCTATCATGTTATGCATAAATATATTCTATGCATGTTTGTAAAGCTATCACCTTGACCTTGTGGGCTAAAAGCTATAAGCTTTATGTTGAAATGTTGCATTATGCAACATGAGAACTCTCATAACCTTTATGATAACTTGCATATAATGTTATATGCGAACTTCTAGTCATCGTTCTATGTCATTTAGGACCATGTATCACCTATTCGCTAAGTTTGAATGTTATGCATGTTTTGAGGCTTATAATGTAATATGCAAGTTTATGATCTCTCATAAACCTTATGTTATCTTGCATATGATGTTATATGCGAATCACTAGCTATCATCCTATGTCATTTATGATCATGTTTCACCTATTTGCTAAAGTTTGATATCATGCATGTTTTGAGGCTTATAATGTAATATGCAGGTTTATGAACACGTTTGCCTCATATGCCACCATGTTTAACTTGTGGCCAAGCACCCTTATGCTATTATGCATGCTTGTAGCTAAATCACCCTTATGCTATTTGATATGTATGAGGCCAAGTCACTTTTTATGCCATCATACATGTTGAGGCCATATGCTAGTATGTTGAACACCTTTGCCTCAAATATCACCATGTTTAATTTGTGATAGACTTTACCACCTTACGCCCACCTTGTCATATGGTTATGTTCCCTCTTTTATCTACTTGCGTTAATGCGAATTTACGTGCGATGGGAATACGTTATGGGTACTTGGGCAAACTTAAATAACATGAGAACATGACTTGAAAATATGACATGAAAGTTTGACATGTGTTTATGCTTGAAAACATGGACTTGGACATGACTTATAGAAAACATGAGAATGGCCAACTCGAGGTTGGGTTGAGTTTGTAGCATAAATCTACCCGGAACCGACCGACTTAACTAGTGGCTACAAGCAATAGGACCCAATGTGAGTAGTTGGTCATGTCGCACTTAAAACCCGAGGTTAGACTAAATTGTGGTGTAAAGCTACCCGGACCCGCCCGGCTTAACTAGTAACCACAACAAAGTCTAATGTGAGAGGTTGGGGTGCATTAAGATAATAAATGCCACATGATAGGGTTAAGTCATGGACCACTTGAATATACTTAACCACATGAACATGATGGGTTGATAGGGTTAAGTCAACATGGACACACTTAACCAACCCAATGCTTAGTTGGATAGGGTTAAGTCGTGAACCTTTTTAGGAACACTTAACCAACTTGAAACATGGTTTGGATGGGGTTAACCACACTTAACCCACTAGAAAACCCTAGTTACGCGGTCCTTCTCAGCAGTAACCCACTAGGGAGTATCGGATACCCTAGGGACTAGGCTAGGGTGGGGCACGATTACTGGGCTGGAGTGTAAGCGACCAAAATGACGGAAAAAGTAGGTGCGCCATAATAGATTCCGACGGACCATGGTCGTGCACATTGTCCGGGGATGAAAGACAGACTTGGGCACCAGTAGGTTTTGACTGTGCGTGCTTGTTTCGTGTCAGTGGTTGACACCCTAGGGCCGGATACACCCTAGGGTGGACCTAGCACAGTCGACTACATTTCAAGTTTGGACCGTATGACACCGATACACGACGAGTTAGGCTTATAGGGAGCCGATCGACTAGACCGAGTAGTTGGACCTTGATTTAGGTCATCTCATGGGTTTGGGCTAAGGGATCATTTCTTGTTTATACTTGACATGGATTAGAATACTAGTACACACCTGGTGCAACTTAACCTTGTATATGCGATGCCATACTTGATCTATCTTGTTAACTTTTCACCATGCCAGTTATCACCCTACATCTCATCTCTGTTTACATGTTCAGTTAACTTTATTAGTTTTTATACTAATAGCAGATAGGACTTACCAGTCTTTTTGACTGACCCGTTTTCTTTCGCCTCTTTTCTTCTGTTTCCCCCCCCCCCCCCAGGTTTACAGGGTGGGAACACTTGTACCTAGCTTGGATCTTTAGCTGCTTTTCTGGATAGCTCATGTACGGTTTGGACTTGAGCATGCTATGGCCTTATTCTACTTTGGGGATAGTTACTTCATGTTTCTTTTTCAGTTTTCAGTTATGTTCTAGACTTTGTTTTACGGGAAAATAATGACCAAGTACTTCATGTTTCTGTTTACATAAACCCAAGTCTATGTTCTGTCTTGTAATATCTGCATGCATGTTTACCTCGTTTAACGCCCTCCAAAGCCAGTGCTCTTGCAAGAGTGGCATTGGCGGAGGAGGGGTGTTACAGGCACTAAACTCAGAAGCTATCCCAAACAGGGGCACGAGTATCTAAAACTTCTCCAAAAAAAAAAATCTCTCTCTCTCTCAAATATGTGTTTCTCAAATGAGAAATATCGTATACCAACACATGAAATAACATTTGGAATCAACAGTCGGCTCTAGTCGATTAGTTGATTTTAATCGTTAAATGTGAATTCAAATTAGAATATCGTATTTGTACAAACAGTATTCAGTGGGTTGTGAACCGCTGAGTAGAACAATTCTGTGCAGACGCGTTATTCAATTCAAAGTAAAAATTCGCTATAATTCATTTTCTAAATGATTAAACTAATCCGCTATCGACATGGACGACCAATAGTGAAGTATAAGTCCAAAATCGTCAAATACTTGTTTTGATTACAGAACAGGTGGCATAAAGTTTACGAATTCTAAGACACGATTTTCCATAGCAAACAAAAGGCTACAACAGAATCTCAATACAAATTATTTTGAAGCTCGCATTTCTCGCAAGAAAGAAATACAAGCTCCGAGGGGCAAATGTTAACCCCGTTTTTAGAAAGTGGTTCACAACGAAGAAGCATTCACGGACAATGACACGACTGCACGAACTTATTCAAGTCGTGCTAACGACATTATCCAACCCATGCAAATGTCCATATGGTTTGTTACTTAGTGGCGCGTCAATAAACCATGTTGGGTTAATCAAGTCGTTCATGCGCAACAAGTTCTCGGCGCAAAGAAGGTTAGGTCGTCCACACCATTTAAATCGTTTGTAACAACCCGGAATTTTGGGGCCAATTTAAAATTTTTATTTTGGAAATTTTAAAGGATTTTAAATGTTTAAAATAATTTATTTTAAATAATAACGACTAAAAATTTATTTTATTTGAGGTTAAAACGAATAAATTTAATTATAAAAGGAGTTTAAAACAGCGCTGCAGTTTGAAAATTTGAATTTGAACTTTGACGGACTGTATAGGATTCATTTTAAGTCAGAATTGAGCGAAACCAGAAATATTTAAATATGTTTAATCATATCTTTCTAAAGAATCTAAAAAACTGAAATTTCACTTTAAAAGTTGTGAGTTATGTCCAGTTTAAAAGTTAGAAAAGAAACTGTAGAATTTATTTATATTTTAATAGAATATATTAGCCTTAAAAGTAGCCATTTTGCAAACGACCTCGGTTTTCGACGAAACCACTTTTGTTGGAGCCGGAATGTCAAATTATTGCTAAGTTTCAATTTTCATAATTTTTTGAATTAATATGTGAGCGTGGTAAAAGAAAACGTGTTTTGACTGTTTCAGTCAAATTTAATCGACTTGAAAATAGCCATTTTTCAGACAGTCTCAGAATTCGTTGAAATCAGTCTTGTTAGAACCGTATCGTCAAAACATAACCAGAAATAATTTTTCTGTAATTTTTAGAGTCCGTATGTGGCCCCGGTAATTTAAAATATTCGTTTGAATTTAATAATTAAATGATTTATAATTAAATTTAAAGAAAAACATATCGTAACAGCCGAACTGGGGTTACGAAACAAATTCCAATGTGTTCGAGATGGGGGTATTTAGCTAGGGGCGACACTTGTTGGGTTTGAATCGGAGTTCGTATGAACGGATGGGCCTTATTCGAATTAAAAAAATTAAATGAATAAAATAGAAAAATAGGAATACCGTATAAATACGGTATACGGTCCGTAAAACCCTATTTCATTTCAAACCCGTACTCCAGGAAATCAATGGCGGCGGTTGCACTCTTCTTCCTCCTCAAATAACCTTCCATCCACTCACCAAATTCCACCACTCCAGTTCGGCCTTGGTAGAGTTTTCCCCAAGCTTCGACCCCATACCGGTTTCATCATCCATCAGCGCGTGTACCAGGAGAATCGCGCCCCCAAAGATGACCTGCGCCGACCCCTTTCCCACCGTCGATCTGCCACCGCACCGGGCCCCACCTCCGGCGCTGGCGCGTGTCTCAGCCCTCTCCGGCGTGGTCAACCCCGATCGACTTCATACAACCCCGGTTGGAAGCAAAATCGAACCCTAAGTTTGAAGAAATGGAAACCCATGCGGCTTTGGTTTTGGTATTAGCCGAAGTGATTATAAATAATTATATAATTAATTATTATATTTAAGTAACCATGATTTAAAAGTTCATAACTTTTTCAAACAGCGTCAGAACTTCACGAAATCAGTCGCGTTGGATTCGTATCAGAAAACACTACGTTATGGGGCAAACTAGAACGGAAACAAAGCAAACCAAAATTCAGAGAAAATTCAGATCTGAATAGCAATGTGAGAAATCTATTTTTATTATTTAAAAATAATTATGAATTTATTACCACAAATCTACAGTTGTTTCCTGTTTGCTATTATTCATGATTGTTGTGTGTTGAATGTAATGCATGTGATAAAATCAGATCTGCGATTTGTGGATTGAAATTTGTTTGTTGTGTGATCGATTTGCGATGCTCATATTTTGTTAGACCAGTAATGTTAACATAGAAATATCATAATTGGTTAGATCAAGAATGTTAACATAGGGAAATAATTTTTAGTGTTTTAAATATCAAGAATGTTAACATAGGAATTTTAATGTTATGAATATACACTAGAATTGGAATTATTCATTTTGTTTAAAACATGTTAGATAAATATAACACTTTTGTGTCAAAACCTGATTAGTGACAAAATTAACATTTTTGTTAATTAGATTATTAGTGACAAAATTACTATTTTTGATTAGAACTTGATTAGAAAAATAGAAACAGCATTTTATTTGAAATGTGTTATGTAAATCAAAATTGACATTTTTGATTAGAACATGATTAGAAAAATAAAAACAACTTTCTTTTTGAAATATATCTAGCAAACAAAATTAACATTTTTGTTTACTGTAAAAGAATGAAAACAAAATATCATATTTTTGTGGAATTGAAATAGATCAAACAAAATTTTCATTTTTGTTAAATTAAAAATAGCATTTTTGTCAAAGAATGATAATTGAAACAAAAATAACATTTTTTTCAAAGAATGGCACTTGAAATAGAAGAATGACACTTGAAACAAAAGAATACATTTTTGTCACTTGAAATAAAAAGAATACATTTTTTTCGCGTTAGAAAAATGAATTAGAAAGCATTCATTTTGTCACATTAAAAAAAAGAATGAATTGAAAATGTATATTTTTATACATTAGAAAGGAATGAATTGAAAATGTATATTTTTATACATTAGAAAGGAATGAATTGAAAATGTATATTTTTATATATTAGAAAGGAATGAATTGAAATTGTATAATTTAATACATTAAAAAGAATGAGTTAATAATGTATATTTTTATACATTAAAATGATTTGTTCAAAATTGCATTTTTTGTTTACATAAAAAGGATTGGGCAAAATATGCATCTTTGTTAACATTAAAAGGATTTGACAAAATTATCATATTTTGTACATTAAAAGAGTTAAACAAAAATAGACATTTCTCTTTATATTAAAAGAATTAGACAAGATAATCATTTTCGTTTATATAAAAAGAATTAGATAAAAATAGTCATTTTTGTCACTTAAAAAGAATGAAATGAAAATATTCAATTATGTTTTTTTTAAAAAGGTCAACACAAAAATATACATTTTTGGTTATTTAAAAGGTCAACACCAAATATACATTTTTGGTTATTTAAAAGGTCAACACCAAAATAAGCATTTTTGGTTATCTAAAGGGATTAGAAAAAGAAAATATACATTTTTTGTATATTTAAAAGAATTAGACAAAGTTTACATTGTTGTATGTTTAAAAAGATTAAACAAAACCCACATTTTGTTTACATTAAAAAGGATATGACAAAATCCATATTTTGTTTACATTAAAGAGGATTAGACAAAATTAATATTTTGTTTATATTAAAAGGATTAGACAGGAGCATCACATTCTGTTTACATTAAAAGGATCAAACAAATTATCACATTTTTTGTTAAATTGAAATTATTATTTTTGTTTACATCAAAAAGAGATATCTTGTCACTTTGTAAAGAATGACGTAAATTCATTCATTTTTGTCACTTTAGAAAAATGAATTAGAAAACATTCATTTTGCCACTATGAAAGAATGAAGCAAAAATGGACATTTTTGTCACTTTAAAAGAATGAAGACAAAAATGAAATTTTTGGTTTACATTGAAAAGATTAAACAAAATTATCATATTTTGTTGCATTGAAAGAAATTTGACAAAAGTATCTTATTTTGTACATTAAAAGAAATATGACAAAATTACAGTTTTTGTCACTTTAATAGAATTAGAATAAAAAAGACATTTTTGTCATTTTAAAAAGAATGAAGTAAAATATTCATTTGGTCAGTTAAAATGAATGAGAGTAAAAATATACATTGTGGTCAATAAATAAGAGTTAAGATTTTTATTGTCATTTGTCAACAATATAAAGAATGGAAATAAAAGGCTAGATTTTTATTGTCATTTGTTCACAATAAAAAGAATTGAGATGTTTGTCTGTGTTGTTGAAATGTGTGATGTGTTAAATATAATGTTAGTGTATCCAAAACTAAATATTACACTTCTATTTACAAGTTATCCGACTTGTTTATGTGATTGGGACGATAATTTTTACACATCGCCCAAGTGCACAGATAAATTATTATTTGGTTGTTGGATGAAAAACCCCCACACGGGTGTTGGGATGATATTTGATCTACACTAGTCCCAATATTTAGTATAGAATCCACTTTGGGTTTTATTTGGATGTTTGATAATTATTTATCATGCTTGTTGATTTCATGCAATATATGGTTGTTGATTGAGTCACATTCCAATGAAGAATATTCTAGAAAAGAATATTTTAGAAAATATCTTAGAAGAAGAATATATCTTAGAAAAATATGTTTCTATTGAAATTAACAAGTTATTAACTAGGATCAATCATTAAATTTAGAGTTAATGAAGTTTTCCAATATGTTAACATTTAATTGAAGTTAAATTAAATAAATTGGATTTTGGGTTTGTCGTGAATAGTGTCTTAAATAACACTGTTCTTAAACCCCGTATGAAAAGAATAAATCTTTTAATTAAGATTATTAAAGTTCCAGTTATACTTAGTAATTGGGATAAGATGAAATGTGAGTTGGGTTTATTGTGAACTATGTTTCTAAGCGACATTTGTTCTTTAACCCAACTGATTGTGAAAATATGATTTGGAATTTATAAATATTTTATTAAGATTTAAATGGGAATGTTCCAAAAGCCAAGTTTTCCAATTTAATATATTAAATTGGAGTTGAATGGAATTCGAATTAATAATAACCGTGATAAGTTTCTATAAAAGAAGACCGATACTACATATGGAATTTAAGAGGCTTTGCCGTTATTCCATTTATATTATTGGTCGGATACAGAAATTTATAACGATTATATATTGATTCGATTTCTGTGAAGATTCCATATTTTATGGAAGACGATTTTGGGTTTACCGTGAACTATGTTTTAAATGACATTAGCTCTTTAACCCAGTTAAGAATAAGATTAATTTCTTGAATTTGAATAATCACTGAATAATGATTTTTGATATTTAAAACCAAATTGGGGTTGTAATAAATCTTTAAAAGAAGGATTTAAGAATAATTTAAAGAATTTATCTTTGATAAAATAAGGTGAATATTTTATTAAAAGAATATTCTGAATTGGAATGAGGCATTGGATGTGTTTTTATAGTACTTGATTTTTAATTATAAAATACGTGAGTTATTCAGAAAGACTGGGTTTAACCCATTCCGAATAATTACTACGACGATGAAGAGTCGAAGATGAAGACGGTGGTTGAAGACCGACGATCTTCACATCGAATGGATGTGTTGCTACTGAGTCCCTTGATGGGAGTAGCTACCTTGAAGGGGCTTCAGTGGTGGCCGTCCGGACGATTGTTGATTGTTCGGATTTGGTTTTCGCTCAGACCCAGAGCATAAGCTATTAAATGGATGCGTGTCTGACATTGGATTTCGTTCCATGTGAATTAAATCGATTTCTATTAATGTATGTCTGTTTGGTGGTGGAGGATTTATTCTCTACTTAACACCCTGGTATATATTTATAGTGATTGATTGCATGGCGTGAATTGTCAATGTGGCACGCCAAGATGCAAATGATCAAGGCTTTTGTTGAAAAGCAGGGCCTTGTGGAATGATCAAAGCATAGCCTATTTTGGCATAATTTTGTGTATAGCGTGACTTCGCGAGCCTCACAGACCGGTATGAGTCAAAAACGGGATTAGGATTGCAGGGAGTGCACACGTTTCTTTCTAGCTAGGAGTAGTGTCAGTGCTTAAACTGGCTGACATTTTACTTATGTGGATGATGGATTTTGAGGAGCCTCGGATTTTTATAGGACGTTAGTGGTCATACTATAGGTTCAAAGGAACCGGGAAGCGTGTGTTCAGGCATATTTAATCCACTACCCTTAGGTAGGGACTGACCCTGAAGATCCAAGGGTTCACGACGGGGGATCGTCAAGCATTTTCTAAAGTGTCTCAAATCGGAGAGGAGGATCCCTAGCCTCGATTTCATGATGGAAAACCAATTTCCAATACGACCTTGTGGTTTTGAATGTAGAACTAGTATGGCGACATGATATATGGTACCCATGCCGTCTATGATTGATATATTATGATTGAAATTGTTTTTAAAACATATACACACTAATATCAAATCCATTTTTATCGTATCAAGCATCTTTTGACCATTATAAGGTGAAACCTTATCCTCCGGTTTGCGTTGCATTGTATGACGGGACTTGGGTCTTATAATGGTTTCATTTTTCTAAAAAGCGTTGCGTTGTTTAACGATTTACTTTAATTTATGCACTGGCAATCCAATGGAGTAAACCCGTTCCGCGTTAGCGGCGTCGTTCTGTGATTAGCCTTATTATTAGATAGTTAAGTTAAGAATTCTCATACCAGTCCCATGACTGACCTGTAGTTTGTTTCACTGGCAAACTCGGATGCCCATATTTTCCACATGGGCAGTCGAGTAGCTTTTTGCAGATTTTTACAGGATCCCGGCTTACAGCTGAAGCAGTATTCGGAAAGCTTTGTATCCGTGTATTCCTTCCAGTTGTATATTTGTATTATTTTTCCGCTTCTATTTAAATGAAATTTAAAACTCTGATATTATTGTATTTCTATTATGGAATAAGTATTCATACTCTGTTACATTCTTGTACTTTGATGTAATTGTTGTAATCAGCAATAAAATGTTCTTCAGTTTGTGTTCTGATGTGTATTGTTCTCAAAGCAATCCAGCCTTTCCTTTACTGGGAAGTTTGGGTCGTTTCATCGTTCATGATGACATACATAGGACCGTCGGATGACATTCATATCGTGAGGCCCACCCATGGCGCAAGCAGTCAAGGCGCTTCACCAAATCTTGTCGCCAACACTCATGAAGTACTTGGGTCAGTGACATTTTGAAGGACTGGAAGCTATATGCAAATTATTCCTGCACAATATAATTAGGCCATTACAATATGAAAAATAGTGCCATGTCGTTCAGGGATTCATGTCAGAAAGAAGGTCATTCACACAGCTTGTAAGCAAGTCGTTAGCTCCATTAGGCCATTTCGCATTGCCAGGTCCAAGTCTCTATTTGAAGGGGAATCACAGTCGGATTGGTTCAAGGCAGTACCACGTGGCACAGTTTTCTCATGTCGTTATTATACAACTCAAATCATATCGTTGCTTACGACTTAAAGCAATCCGTTCACCACCATTTCAGTGTCATGTCGTTATATATGTAATGGCGTAAAAAGCATGTCCTAGTCACATGAAGTAGGCCCGCCTTAAAGAGAGCAACTGTTATTTAACTGACGCAAAGCTTCCTAGTCAAAAGGTATATTAAAGTGTATGGATCTCATGCCTTCATAATGGGTCATTTAGCATTAGCATGTCTGGTCATTGACAGCTGTAAAAGAGCTGTACATTATTCATGTCGTTATTCACATTATGCCGCAAGTCTCCAAGCCGAACATCATATATATTTGAATCTAGTCGTCCATTCATTGGTCCATGCCGTAGGAAATTTATGTCACAGACCTTCAGGGCGTGGATTTTCCTACCGCAAATACCATTCATATCGAAAGCAGAGTCATGGCGTTGGAGTCATGTCGCAGTCCAGCTGTACCCGTGTATTTACCACTTTGCCCCTACCCATTGAACACCACTATAAATACCCCATATGCTTCACTTAAGGGGGGACCGAAAATTCATTTCTACAAGGAGACTCCATCAAATTCAAAGCTCATCTACAACTTCTCTAATGGATTTCATTGATTCAACAACGCTTTTCTAACTTCATGAAGATAAAATCCAAATCAATGATCATTAGAGCTTTCTACAATTGTAACGACCCGGATTTTTCAGCCGTTGAGTTTTGAATATTTAAATTTGTTTTAAATATTTTATTTGAATTATAGATAGGAATTTATTAAATAAAACGATATTTAAACGTGTAATTTATATTATAATTTAAAACGAGTTCAAAATGGCGCGGTAGTTTGAAAATTCGATTTCAAATTTCAAATGAATGTACAGGATTCAAAATAAATCGGATTTTAGCAAAACAAGAAATATTTGAATCTTTTTGAAAATATCTTTCCAACGAATGTGAAAAATCCAGATTTCCTAGCAGGAATAAAAAGTTATGTCCAAATCAAATTTAGAAATTGTCTTAGTGAAATCGTATATAGTCCATAACGGTTATTTAAATATATTTAAATATCGGTCTTGAATTTGGACCAGATTCTTTTGAGGCGTAATTATAATTTAATTTTTAGAATTTTTCTGTAATTTTTAATTAATTTAATAAGCAACTTTTTATTTAGAGTATTTTGCACCCTATATTAATATTTTGGGTTTTCATATTATAAGTTAAACTACCGATATTATTATATTTTTGGGATCGTGGTACCTCACTGGACACGACCGTACTCTTATTTCTGTCCGTAGTAGCTCGTATGCGAATTGAGTTTTACGTAATATCGCACCGTTAAACTTCACAAAAGCTTATATAAACACATATATTTGAAATTTCCCGTTCTCTGCCTTTTTCCGCTGGTAATTTTGTAGATTATACAACACAAGTATTTGGTGATCCCATTACCAGCTATCCAGAAGATAGGTGGGCACGCATGCAGTGGAGTATATCATATGATCTAAGAACATAAAGTGGCCATCAAAACTATATATGCATGCACACTTAATTGGGAACAATGCTTACCAGCAATAGTGTAAAAAGGTATATAAAATAATAAAATCATTTCCATATCCTGTCAGTTTTTAGCCAACTTTACCATTCAATGGCGTGCCATCCAAAACTAGAAAATATAAGGATGCAACTAAAATTCGAGTACCGTAAAACCATGTGAAAATTGAAGCATGCACAGATCATATAAAAAAAACAACAGCGTGACTTCCACGGTTTCAAAACCCTCCCTATCAAGTAATTTCAAACCGTGTGTGCCAAGGTAAAAGTAAACTGTGTCACCCAAGCTGCCTTATTTATAAATAGCTGCTTCATCCTCGTTCTTAGCAAAAAGGAAATATATAAATACGTATATATATAAATATATATAAATAAAATATTATTCCTTCCTCTCTCTCATTTTTCTAAACTCTTTGCACAGAACTCTCTTCTAACTCTTCCGATATACAATGTGCCAAGCCATCGCTCCCCACTGCTATTCATTTGCAGTCATCAACCCAACTGTCACCCATTAACCTTGCTCGCAGCGCCGACCATCGACTGGGGTTAGTGACAGGATCTGATGATCTTCAACTTCGTTTGGGTGTCGTCGGCCTGTCCATTGGTGAACTCGTGGTGTTCTGGGATGGACGGGCGTATGGTGGTGGAAGGGCTCCAGGGAGTTGTGGTTCCCAGTTAAGGAATGGAGGAGGTTTGGACTCGGTCTGGTGGAACTAGGGTGGAAAGATAGTCGTTGATGATGTCGGCACTTCAAAGGACGTGGATTAGTTTTGAGGGTGGAGCTGGATTGATGTGATCCATTGGGGAACTGTATAATGCGTGAGTAGTTTAAACAGGCGGTGCAACCGTTTTGGTGTGAATAGTGGAGATTTCGTGCAAGTTGGTGGGTTATGAATGAAGCTCTGTAGGAAAGGAGATAGCAGTGTTAGGAGAAGGGTTGATTAAGGGAAATCAATGAAGACATGAGTGGAAAGGAATTGCGTTTACTGTAGGTGTTCAGGAGGTTATTTTTGTCAAAGAAGGGGATGGCTATTATCTATGCGGGTTGTTTGAACTGTGAAGAAGAAGCTTACAAGGAAGATTAAGCAGTTGACAAATGTGATCAGGGGAATTAAAACGGTAATTTGTTTAATGTTAATGATGAAGCTTAATAACGTATGGTTTATTTTAATTCGATTTAAGACTTAACAAGCCGGGTAAGTAAAGAATATAATTAAGGTCTAATAATTAATTAATTAATTAATTAAGGTTGATGATGTTTCATTTATATAAATATACTTTCAACCCTTTAAAAATGTATATCTTGGTCATGTGATAACAGAATCGAACGCCGCCGGATCCGTTGAAATCATAACAACGGCCTCTACGTTATGGAACTGACATGCTTGAGAATGGAGCAACCGGAATTTCATGATCAAATCAAATGCTTGTTCGATTATAAACGAAAACAAAAGGCAGAATGGTCAACCGCGAATCGAGGTGAGTAAACTCACTAACTCTGACTCGTTTATATTTTTATAAATGAGTTTCTAAATTTGTTTATAAAAATTTTATACTGTGTGATGGTTGATTGTTTGAAATGGTTGATAAAATGGGTTGAAATAGTTGATATAAATATATCGTTGATCAATTATCAGTTCTGTTTACTATGATATCTCATATTGACGTGATTAACATCTGTGGATGCAGGGAAACAGGTTGGAGGGACCCAACTGGGTTCCTCAATATTTATATTACTGTTTTTCCTTGATTTTGATGTGTGGTATGATATATATAGTCGGTGATTGACTTTTTTGTGGTTGAGCAACCCTGATCTAGAATTTTGGTATTTAAATACCGTAAAATATTTTCAAATATAGAAAAAAAATTGAGTGTTAAAAAGGAATTTTATTTTCAATAATAGAAATTTAAATTTTGAATAGAGTAGAAAATAGAAAACCTATTCGAATGAATGAGTGAAGAATTTGTTTATGAATGAGAATATATATGAATTGAATTATTTATCATTGGATACATTGAATTTATATAGCGAAGTGGAAATGGGTTTTGAAGCCAATATTTGAAATGAGATGTAAACTTAGAAATTATTAAGGAAATGTTGAAAGAGATTTTAAATGATTAAACAAAAGGAAATGAGATTTATATGAATTATTCTGAATAGACATTAAATAGAAGTTGGGTTTAAAATATTATTATTTTTAATATGAAAATCAAACTGATTTAATTATATATATAAAAGAAATTTATTCACGATTTAGGTAAAAAAAATGGTTTAAAAGAAATATGGTGCGAATGAAATATCTATAAAGGAATTTAGATTGGAGGTATGAAATCCAGATATGAAATTAAATGAAAAGGAAATGGGTAATCGTTTTAAAAGGGGAAATGATAAGTTTAGTTTATAAAATAAAGTGTGATACGTTTCGTGGACTGGAGGGGTTATAAAGGAATTTGGTAGTGATTTGTAAACGATGAATTCAAATGTGAATTTGGAATTTGAATCTACCTCAAATGGTAAAGTTCAATATATAATCAAATATAGATTATTCGAAAGAGAGTTATTTATTGAAATTGGATTATCTTGAATTTAGGGAAGTAGTTAGTTTACTTCCATTTGAATCAAATTTAATCATTATTTATTTACTTATAAATTTATTTATTTAAATAAATAAATACATGTTGCATTTTGATAAACCAAATATTTTAAATAGCGATTTTAAACGCTGTCGTTAGAACAAATGTTTTGGTAAATCTAAATGGAAATCTAAACACTGCCGTTATAATAACTGTTTTAATAGCGGTTGTAATGCTATTGTTATAATAAGTGTCCTATAATTCTAAACGGCGATTGTACTGCTGTTGTTAAAAAAAATGTTTTATAAATCAAATATTTGGAAACAACGATTATAACGCTATCGTTAAAATCAATATTTCTCTGTAGAAGGAATATGTTATTAGATCGAATCCGAGAGTCGTGTAAGCAACGTTTTGTTTAATTTTGTGAGCTTTGACTATTTCAAAGTTGAGAATGTTGTTCAATTAAGGTCTGAGTGGTAATTATACCCCAACTTGATTGACTTCATTATCGATGGGGGAATGGTTAAGGCTCGATAGTGAAACTTGGTTAGTAATATGGTTAGCTAATAAATGATTAGTGGTTGGAGTTATTATAACGATGTTTTATAACATCGCTTTAATTTAAAGAATTTGAAATGTTTTGCCCCAAATAAAATGTGGAATTAAGAAATGGGAATTGTAAATAATAATATAATAAGGAATTGATTTAAAGGGGCCCAATGTTGATTGATGATTGCTTGATCAAATTCCTACCTGGAAATAAGATCGTTGGTTGCACACCTATTTTTCTTTGATAGTTAAATCACCGACTATCGAAGTTTTTAACCATTTTTCCGTCGTCAATACGGGGAGACCGGGATCAGATTCATTATCTGGAAACCACTCTGTATGGGCGTTAGTGTTGCGATCAAATATGATAAAAATAATTGGAGATGGAGTTATGCAAGGGCTATCCTGTTTACGTGATAGTGCCTTCGGTTTGTCCAGTCCCAGGATGATGTGAATGGACGAATGTCTGACAGAGTATATCTAACGGATCACGTAAGTTGATCTCTTCAAACGTACTTACGTTTGGTGGCGGAGGAATTCGTTTCTCTTAGCTTTATACCCGTGGTATTTTTGGGGAAATCAATTTGTGATTTGGTGGGTATGACGATGTGGCATTCAAAGTGAATGGTGGCCAGATGTTCTGAAAGATAATTCAAACCTCAAGCCTCACAACCCAGAATTTGACAAAAATCAGGCAGGCAGCATGACTAAGTGGGTCGCACCCATTAGGATGTATAATCACCTATCTAGAGAAATTCCATTTGTTCTTTAATCCATCGATGCTGTCCCTTTCGGGAAACGGTTGCTGATCCCAACCGTTGGTGATATACATTCGATACACTCAAGCGAAATGAGTGGTCGGTCATGTGTGGGCTGGGTTACAAGACGTTCTTGTTGAACCCAGTGTATTCGCCTCTAGAGATACACTATCAGAAGGTGGTCCCATACCTTGTCATGTTGGAAATCCAATCTCCAATAAGTGCCCTGTGATTTTCGATTTTATATTCTATATGGAGCGTGAGATGCAAGCGTTCCGCTAGATTCTATTTATTTGATGTAGACATTATTATAATATCACTGGATTTGATATCAAAAAAATATTTTGGTTATCGTAAGGTAAAAACCATCCGTGTTTATGTGTGGATCGGTGTTACGATTATCATTTCTTTCGAAAGGATTTTGAAAGTTAAACAAATGATTGGAGTTTACTCACACCAGTCCCATGACTGACCCAGAGTTTATTTTGTTGTTTTTCCTAAATTCTTGGGTGCCCAAATTTTGTATGGGCAGTCAAGTAGTCGGGATTTTCCAGATTCAGTTGGAAGAGCTGAAAGTAGGAGGCTTCATCAGTTAGCTATAGACTATCATAATTTCCGCTGTGTACTATGTTGTATCTGGAAACATGTGTTTATAACTGAGACGACCCGAAATCCCGTTCAAACGAAGACCAGGGTTATCTTTGGAATATAACACAGAAACAGATAATAGCAGAACAAAATTAAATAAAATACACCAGATAATGAACAACAAAATATACTGGATAAAAGTAATCATCAGAGTTACACAGTATACAGGATCTTACTTAGTACAAATACAGTTCAGCTATACATAAATGTCTATAGCGAAAAACAAACAAAATATGTACAATAGGAGCTGAATAGCATAAAAAGAAATAAATGATAGAATCCATCTTCAGCTCCAGCTATCCAGAAAAAGAACCAGCTAAACCTGAATACAAGGCTGCCCATGTAGAAAAAGGGGCACCCGAGTTTGAAAGTGAAACAAACTACGAGTCAGTCATGGGACTGGTATGAGAAATCCACTCAACACATATATAATTGGCTAATCACAGGACCACACCACTTTCGTGGAACGGGTTTACTCCTTTGGATTGCCAGTGCTTTAAAACAAATCTTTCTTTTAAACATCGCTATTCTTTTAACAAAAATGAAGCCATTATAAGACTCAGTTCCCATCACACAATGCAACGCAAACCGGAGGATAGAGTTTTTACCTTATAACGGCCAAAATATGCTTGATACGAATAAAACAAAGGCATTTGATATTATTGCTAGTGTTTATATGTTTTGAAAACAATTTCAAATCATAACTATCAATCATAGATGACATGAGCATCCCATGCCACTATGTCGCCAAATATATATATACAATCGAAACCGCACGATCACGTATTTGGAAATTGGATTTCCGTCATGAACCAAGGCAAAAGATAGTCCTTACCGAATTCGAGACAATCTAGCCCATGTCTCAGGCAAGTACTCAGTCAATCCTTTGGAGCGACAGGGCCGGTCCACCGATGTGGATTAAAATGCATGAACAATACGTTTCCCCGCCCTTTGGGGCGTAAACGAGCCAACGAATGACTCCATCGGACCCGGATCGTCCGATCAAACCGAGGTGCCTCGCAACAGCAACAACCACATAGGTGAAAAGTATATAAATGTCAGGGCTGGTAGGTCACTGACACCACCCTAGCTAGAAAGAAACGCATGCCCTCCCTGAGGTCCTTCTCCCATTTCTGGTTCATACCGGGGTGTGAGGCTCGCGAATTTACGTTATACACAAAGCTACGCCACACAGGCGGTGCTTTGATCATCACCACAAGACTTTGCTTTTCAACAGAAGTCCTGATCACTGCATCTTAGCATGCCACACAGGCAATTCATGCCATGCGACCGATGTCCATCGATATACAACCTCTGAGCTCGTGCATCTCAGAGAAGGGCGTTAAGCAAAAGAATAAATTCTTCGCCGCCAAACAGATGTAGATTTAATAGAAATCAATCAACACAGAATAAAATCCAATGTCAGACACACAGTCCATTTACAAGTCCGTTCTGGGTCTGAACGAAATCGGAGGCACTAAATACCTCGCAAACCCTTCGATCACCACGTAAGTCTGGACGATCACCACTCATTATCCATATTTCGGGATGCCTCCCAATCAGGACCTCGGTTACCATCCAAACGAGGTGAAGATCTCCGGTCTTCGACCACCGTCTTCATCTTCGACTTTCAATCGTCGGTCAATTATTTGAAATGAGAATTAACTCGGCCTTTTCAAATAATTCACGTATATTTAGAATTTCAAATCAATTTATTTTAATGGTTAAATTATTCGACAACACCAATATTGTTCTTTAATGTAATTTTCACACCAAACACATTCAACCATCAAATACAACATAAATCGAGCAAATTCAGTTTATTTCCATTCCATAATGTTTATGGTACTTTATAATAATTTATCGCTATTTTTATTTATTTTAAAATAGCCCATTTATTCAAAACGACGCTTCGGGCCATAACGCGGTCGTGGCGCTGTTTTTCTTCAGATTTGATTTACACATATCTGAAAATCTAACCGTTGGATCTTCGCAAAATTTGCCTCATTAGAAAGGTCTTTTCAAAACAAATCCAACGGTTCCAGTTTCGGGAAAATCCGACGGTCGGATCTCCCGGTACAATCGTTTGAAATTTCGATTTCAAAATACGAACTGCAGCGTCGTTATTCGATTAAATATAGTTATATTTATATATATATATATATATATATATATATATATAATCGTTTCTGGCGCTTTTTTTCTTCATATTTGAATTAAACATTCCAGACAATCCAACCATTGGATTTTTTACAAAGTTGGTGCCGTTGGGAAGATATTTCCAAGGCGAACCCGACGGTTGATGTTTCGGGAAAATCCAATGGTCGGATTCCCCGTACTAGTTGTTTGAAATCACGGTTTCAAAATACGAACTGCACGGCTTCGTTTCGTTTTAATTTTATTTATATTTATATATTTATATAAATATAGTTTCTTCAAAAATTCCTATATCGTTTTCATTTCAAATATTTCACTAACGCCTTAAAATTTTGGAAAATTTCGCCATAACCTCCCCTGCACCGGGAGCATCGGGAAATCGCAAATAGCTTTCCCGGTCCTTCTAATCTCAAAAAGAAAAAGAAAAAGCCAAGCGGCTAGCCAACAGGCTCATAAAATCATCACCCAAACAAAACAGTAAATGTGTACCTATTTGTCGGGCACAAAATTTTATTCCTCTTCTCTAGCCCCTTTGCTATAACCTGTTCAATGAATATGCATGTACATATATATAGTTCTTATCATTTATCATTTTCTATTCAACTTCATATTTGATTTCTATTTGTTTTAAAAAAACACCATTCATTCTAATGTTACATACATATGTGCAAATCATTTCATTAGCTAATTAATGAATATTTCAACTCATATATGTTTATTTGAACAAGTGGCTATTTTTAACACTTCACATTTCAACGATTCATGCATACAATAAAAAATGTGATTTTTATTGTAAAACAATTCATTTCAAAACACTATTTTTCTATATAGTTCATATAGGTGACAAAAATAGGATTTTTATCATAAAACAATTTCTTTTAAAACGAGATTATTTTACACAGTTCATATAGTCGATAAAAGGTGATTTTTTTTCTTATCAAACAATTTATTTCAAAATATGAATACCATTCAACACGTGAATTTCAAATCAACGAATGAATATCAATTCAAAACATGAAGGTTTTCTATTCAATGGATAAATATAGTTTAAGCAAATAAAAAAAAATTCAAACACACGAATATTATTCAAAATTTCGGCAGCATAACGGCAGGGTAGTTAAAACCGGGACCGTCCCTAGTACGACTCCTCGCTCTACCTTAAAACCTCGCGGTTTTTGACAATGGGGATCATGCATCTAGTTCGCACGCAGGCGACATGTATATATTTATTTCATTTCCACAAACTAATCCTATGTGGTTTCAACCAAATATTTCTCAACCACAAATGGGTATTTTTCAACCTCAATCAATCAATATCAACCACAAACAATCCCAAACAATCATTCGTTATCAATCAATTTTCACAACAATTTCAATCAATAAATATCGTCCATGGTTTGTGGACGAGGGGCGTGTGTATATATATATATATATATATATATATATATATATATATATATATATATATATATATAGCAATTCACTTTTATTTCAACACATATATATATAGCTAGAAAAAGAAATAGAAGAGTGAGAAATTCTCACCAATAGCTATCCAACTTCACGACACTTCTTTTGTAGGAAATCTTCGTCGTTTTTCCAGCACAATCTGTTTCACACGATATACGTTAAAAATCACATTTTTATGCCGCTACTATATAGATAAAAATCACATTTTTACTTCGCTATTCAATATATAAAAATCGAATTTTTACTTCGTTATTCAATATATAAAAATCTTATTTTTACTTCGTTATTCAATATATAAAATCATATTTTTATTATGCTATTCAATATATAAAAATCGAATTTTTACTTCGTTATTCAATATATAAAAATCATACCTTTATGTGTTTTTCACATCTAGAACATCATAGCTTTTCAAAAATAAAGAACAAATCTTTTCGAAAATAAAAGATCCTAACTTTTCTATTATATTGAAAATCAAATATTTATCTTGCTATATATAAATCTGCATTTTAAAACTGATTTTAAACATTAAAAACTGATTTCACACTATATTTTATATAAACATAAACTTATTTTTAACATATGTTTTATAATTAATATAAAAACTGATTTTAACTAATTCTATAAATTAAATTAAAAGTAAATAAACATACAGCAGGCTGAAGTGGCGGGAAGTGGCTAGGGTGACTGGTAGTTGGTGTAGGAGGCGGCGGAGCTGGCTTCGAGGGGGGCGGCGCTGCTTTCATTCTAGGGTTTTGGGCAAAGGAGAGGCCGCGAGAGGAGGGGAGGAGATAGGGGTGGCGGTCGGAGCATCGATGGGGGGTGGGGTTGCACGACTAGCGTGGGCGGCGGGGTGCCTTAGCTTCGGAGGCGCGACTAGACATCGAGCGGTGACTGGGAGGAATCGCGATTTTCTCTTTTTTTTTATTTGTTTCTATCTGTTACGAATAAAGAGGGGAGAGAGAGTGGGATATGAGTTGACCAAATTTCATAGTTTAATAATATTTTAATTCATCATTTAATTGTTTAACACCACAAACTCCTATCGAATCCCAACGACTGTTGCCCCTAGCTAATTACCCCCATTCCGAACACAACAGGATATGTGTCGTAAGCTGATTCGATCATTTCGATTAGTTTCCATCAAATTTAAAATATAAATCTGTATATTCAAATTTAAACGTACATTTCAATTTACCGGGGCCACATACTAACTAGAAAATTTCCCGAAAAATATTTTCTAGCTTCGTATTGATGATACGGTCCTAACAAAACTAGTTTCGTAAAATTCTGAGACCGTTTGAAAAATGGCCAATTTCCAGTCGATTAAAATCAACTAAAACCGGTCAAACGCATTTTCCTTTGCCACGCTCACATATTGATTCGAAAAATTATGAAATTTGAAACCTATCAATAACTTCACATTCCGGACCCAACAAAAGTGGTTTCGTCGAAATCCGAGGTAGTTTGCAAAATGTCCATTTTTAAGGGCCTGAATTCCATAGCGACTATTCAGAATTTTCAACTGGACATATCTTTTGATTCCCGTTATCAAATTTCGATTTTTCAGATTCATTGGAAAGGTATTCACTAACAGATTTAAATATTTTTGGTTTCACTAAAATCCGGATTGTTTTGCACACGGTACAGTCCGACAAAGTTTGAATTCAATTTTTGAAACTACAGCGCCATTTCAGGCCTTGTTTATAATTATAATTAATTATATTCGTTTTCAATTGTCGATTCAAACTCAGTTTCCATCGCCATTAGTTAAAATATTTATTTTACATATTTAAAATTCATTATTTTAGCCAATAAAAAAATTAATTGGTTCAGATTTTCTGGGTCGTTACAATCTCCCCCACTTAAAACTTTTCGTCCCCGAAAAGGAACAAAGTCGAAAGTGGTTTGATAAATCTACAATCACACAACAACCAATTGTTTTTAACCTTCCAAAAATATACTAATCAAATCCTATATTCCTTTAAAAAAAAATCATTCAGAGTATAGGATAAATAGTGCACATCCATGGGAAGAAATATAGCATTAGAATAGAGAATTAATTGGTAATGCAAAGTATGGCAAATGTACCTTGCACCGGAGTCGATCAGAGATATCTACTCGGCATCTAGGATAAGCTTTCTGAATGCTCTCCTCAGTTTCCCAAGTACAATCTCGCGGATCTCCACTCCATTGCACTTTGACTAAGCGAACCTTCTTGTTCCTCAGCTCTTTGGTTTCTTTGCCTATTATCTTTAGCGGCTCTCTTCTCACAGCTAATTCTGGGGTAATTTCAATGTCATGTTGAGCTGCTTCTTCCACGATCAAGTCTGGATCATGAACATGCTTTCGAAGTTGAGATATGTGAAATACATCATGAATTTCAGGCAACCAATTAGGCAGTTTGACCCTATAAGCGAGAGTTCCGATCCGTTCCAGAATAGGAAACGGACCAATGAATTTGGGCGCTAAGTTTCCAGTTTTACCGAACCGGATAACTCCTCTCATCGGCGATACTTTCAAATATACATAGTCGCCAACTTCAAAGGATATATCTCTTCTTCTTCTATCGGCATAGCTCTTTTGTCGGCTTTGAGCGGCGAGTAATCGCTTCTTAATAAAATCGACTTTGTCGGCAGCTTCTCGAATCATATCAGGACCCAACACAAGTCTATTTCCAGGTTCGACCCAAAAAGCAGGGGATTGGCACGGTCTACCATACAATGCTTCGAATGGAGACATTGTCAGACTCGCCTGGTAGCTGTTGTTATACGAGAATTTAGCCAAATGCAGATTGTCTTCCCATGATCCACCGAAATCTAGAACACAAGCCCGCAATAGATCTTCTAAAATGCGATTCACCCTCTCAGTCTGACCGTCTGTCTGAGGATGATAAGCGGTGCTTTGGTTTAACTTCGTTCCCAGCTCGACTTGAAATGCTTCCCAGAATTTGCTAGTGAATATTGTATCTCTATCACTTACTATGCTGAGCGGCACTCCATGTAGTCTAACAATTTCCCTGAAGTAAATCTGCGCCAGACTCTGAGCTGTTCTATTTGATTTGACAGGTATTAAATGGGCGGTCTTCATGAAGCGATCTACGATCACCCAAATACTGTCATTTCCTTTTCTGGTTCTGGGCAGACCATCAATGAAATCCATAGAAATATGTTCCCACTTCCAACCAGGAACTTCTAGCGGTTGTAATAATCCAGCTAGTTTCTGTTGGTCCCTCTTGACTAGCTGGCAAGTAGGGCACTGACTAACATATATCGAGATGTCTCTTTTTAACGACTTCCACCAGAATGTGCGTTTGATATCGTTATACATTTTATTCACACCTGGGTGGATACTGAGCTTAGATTTGTGACATTCATCAAGCATATCTCTTCTAAGTTCAGGAATCTCTGGAACGCAAATTCGCCCTTCTAACCTCAGAATCCCTTCGCTATCTAGCTGGAAATCCGAAGCGTTGCCCTCACGAATTCTCTGACTCATTCCTTTGATAAATTGGTCGTCTTCTTGGAGAGCCGATATCTTATCAATCAACGAAGTCGCGATGACGAAACTGGCGATCATCTCATTCTTTCGGCTTAACGCATCGGCCACGACATTTGTAACACCCCGCCTCCGCTAGGGTCACTCGCAAAGGAATGCACTAGCTTTAGAGGGGCATTATTGGTAAACATGCACAGAAATATCACAAGACAGAACATATAAAATAGCGGAAGTAAAATCAAACTTTCATAACATGAATAAATAAGGTCTAAAGCCTTTTACATCAGAGTACATCATAACCTGTCTTGCAATAGTAAAGAAGCATAAAGACATTTTCATAAATTATTCCCCAAGTAAAAACCGTAAAGTAGCCATTAGCCAAGAAAAGTCCAAGCCATCCATGATGACCTTCAAGCAGAAGAAGTCCGAACTAAACAACAGTATTTCCTCCCTGTAACCGGGGGGGGGGGGGAAACGGAAGAAAAGAGGCAAAACAAAACGGGTCAGTCCAAAAGACTGAGTAAGCCCTATCTACTATTAGCATAAAAACTAGTAAAGTCAACTGACATGAGAAACTGAGATGAACATAAGCATGATAACAAGATAGATAAGCTAAATCAAAATAACAGGATGAACTACTGAACCCAGATAAACTAAGGTGTCATGATAAATTACGATGTCAAGATAAAACAAGGTATCACATCGTCAGGTTTCTATCAAGTATAATATCCCCAAGATATCTGTCACGTATAACGCCCCGTGATATCTATCCTGTATTTTAGCTCTGCACCTACCGTACTAGTATCCCCACCGTGTCATGTGTTAACCAAGAATGACCCTCACTCAAAAGTCGTGTAATGGTCCATGTCAACCTAATATATCGCATATATAGGTTACTCAACTTGTATGTTTTATTCCATGTAAATGTTCAGTCCCTTGCCGTAGACCATACGGGCTTTCCCATGAGATTCTATATTACTTTAACATAGTTCCATGATCCTTAAGATCGGTTTGGACTGTTACCCTAAACCTAGCTAGGGTCTTCCAACATGAATTATTGTTTGTACAACTAGGACTTATGCTACCTAGGGCTGCTAGGGATTATGCTTACCTATTGCACGTTTTCGTATCTCGGTTTGGGTTCAACCACCTAGGGCCACTAGGGATTATGCTAACCGCCAATCGCGCCCTTTTTCCCACGCATTCATCGTGAATCGCTTTTCCATGACTGTATGCACATGTATCACATCGTGCCATCCGAGTCCTGTCACAGGGCAAATCAAGAAATACAGGACTCGGTCGGGAGCTTTCGATTTATCTGCCGATGCAGATGCTAAGGTCTGTTTTTCTTATACGTGGCTATGGTCCCACGAGACCACTCCCTCAACTAGTGAAAGACAAAACAGGATAAATCCTGTATGAGAACACAACACTGGCCAACCCACATCCAAGCCTTACCGCAACCATAATTAAATAGCAATTATGGTCTTTTGGGTGTTCTCTGCCTTTCCGTACGTACACGCTTGACCAAAGATGGTAGGTAGCCTGACGAAATGCTATCTAGGGTACGACCGTGTATCGTCGACTATCCCCTATCCATCCCCGTCTTTAGGTCGCTCGTATAGCAACCAAGGCATACTCTTGGTTCTTCTAACGCAGACCTTAACCTCTCATGAGCCTAGTATAATCACCTGGCAGCTCATAGAGGGATACCAAGAATATCCTCACGTTCCCCGAAGCCGTTGCTTCGTTACCCAGTTCGCTGGAGCCTTTATCTAAATAAGATACTTGCTCCTACTCGTATACTTAAACGATGACCTACCATATCAGGTTACTCATCTATCTATGAACTGGTCTAAATTTCCTTGACTAAGAATCATTACTTAGTTATTCTTCAACTAAGGTTTACCACTTAGCATTGTTCCCGTTATCCTTGTTAACTACGGTTATCCACCTAATCCTCAGAACTAGGGTTTACATAATGGATTAAGTGTCACTTAAGTTCATGACTTAACCCGTCTACAAATCCTGTCAAAATTGGCTAAGTATCCAAGTTCAAGGCTTAACCCTACAAACCATGCTCAAGTTGGTTAAGTATATTAAGCAATTCACGACTTAACCTCGTCCAATTATCATTCTAGATTGTTTAAGTATATATTAACTTGACCCTATCAATTTACTTAGTCAAATCGGTCAAGTGTATTCAAGCGATTCGTGACTTAGCCTTATCATGTTTTCACGTTATATTGGTTAAGTATTGGTTAACTTAACCACGATAAATTAACGAGTTAGATTGGATAAGTATAGGTCACTTAACCACATCAATTCATCATGTTTAGATTAGTTAAGTGTTTAACTTAACCCCATTAAACTACCAAGTGGGATTAATTAAGTCTAGGCTAACTTAACCCCATCCGATTTCCATGTTTAGACTAGTTGAGTCTAATCTTAACCCCATTCGTTAACCGTATTTTACGGTTAAGCGTCATTAAGAAAACTTACTTAACCTTACCAAGTTATCGTGTTGGATTGATTAAGTGTCGGTTAACTTAACCCCATCCACTAGTCAAATAAAAATGGTTAAGTATCATTAGGCAAATCAAGTTACTTAACCTACCCAACCTTGTCATGTTTTGTTAAGTATCATTAGCCTAATCAAATTACTTAACCCATTTGTCCATGTCATATTTGGTTAAGAGTCATTAATCAAATTAACTTAACCCTATCATGTGGCATTAATTACTTAATGCACCTTCACCTCTCACATTACACTTTGTTGTGGTTACTAGTTAAGCCGGTCGGTTCAGGGAAGCTTTACACCACAACTTGGTCTAACCTCGGGTTCAAGCACAACATGACCAACTTCTCACATTGGGTCCTATTGTTTGCAACTACTAGTTAGGCCGGTCGGTTCCGGGTGGTTTTACGTTGCAAACTCAACCCAACCTCGAGTTGGCCACACTTATATTATCTAAGTGTCATGTCCATCATGTTTCCCAAAACATGTTACAAGTTTTCAAGCATTTGGGTAGACCTAACTTAATAGGTAAATTCCCAAAGGGTAGACCTAACTTAATAGGTAAATTCCCAAGCTTATGTTTTTATGCATACTTACATGTCAACTTCCATGTTATATTTCAAGTCATGTTTTCAAGTTGTATTTTCATGTCATTAGAAATTACCCATAACATAACCCAACGCTTTTAAACTCGCATATACGTTCGCGACAACGTAATGGATTAAAAGAAGAGACTTGGCAAAGGCATGACAAAAATGGATATTAAGCCACAAGTTAATCATGGTGGCAAATGAGGCACAAATGTGTTCATTAACTTGCATGTTACATTCTTAAGCCTCAAAACCTGCATAAACCCAAACTTGGCACATAAGCGAATCATGGTGACAAAAGATATGGAATGATGACTAGTAACTCGCATATATCATCATATAAGGGTTATGACTTCATATGCAAGTTGACATAAAGGTTATGAGGGTTCTCATGTTGCCTAATGCAACATTTCAACATAAAGGTTGTAGCTTTTAGCTCACAAGATCAAGATAATGACTTCATAAACTTGCATGACATGATAGCATGTATCATACTCAATGATCAAACCCAAACTTGCAACATGAACATTTAACTTCATAGTTAATATCTAAGAGTAGGGAAAGGGCTTACATTGCTATGAAGGCACAAAAGATATGACAAAGCCCTTATGCAATCAAATAGACCCAAAATGCAAGCTCTAACATAAAAACCCTTGAGCCAAAATGATCGAAACCCTTGCTTTATGATGCAAAGATAGAAACTTGACTTGAATGCAAGCTAATGACACTCATACAAGCTTGAAAACACTTGTATGCATGGAAAATCTCTCATAGAAACCATTTAGAAATTTTATGAAGAGAGTGGAGGCCATGAGAGGTAAAATTTTGCCATAGTTTAGTTGCATGAATGAATAATGAGGATTTAGGATAGGTTAGGGTCTTATTTATAGATTAGGCAAGTGTTTTAGGCCATAGGATTAAACCTAGATTCAATCCAAGCCATCAAAGCATGTCTTGGGGAAGAAGTCAAGTGTAGGAACCATCTAGGGCCTTTAGATTAAAGATGAACCATGAGAACCATCCAAATGCAAAATCTGCATTTGAGTGAATCGGCCCACGGGTTGACAGCCAAACACCCTGGATTAACCCCTAGTCGACCCAGCAGGCTCTGGTCGACCTCAAAAATCGGTCGGTTCGGTTATTCCCCTCTCCCAATTCGCTGTTTTGAACATTTTTGCATATTTATTTATTTAATTTTCAATTATATATATATATATATATATATATATATATATCAATATATATATATTTCTCTGCGCAACCCATTTCACTTAATTAAGTATACTTTAATTTGGGAATTTTTCGTGAAACTTCGCGAGGCCATATCTTGGTCATACGGACTCCGATTTTCGAAAACTCGGACTCTATTTCGCGTATTTTTCCGAGACGAACGCAATGGCATAGCCCGTTTCCCTTGATTCAGATTTTACAGTTTAATTCTGCCTCCATTTATGTTATAACAGGTTATTGAAAATACGGGTTGTTACATTCTCCCCACCTTTTAGGATTTCGTCCCCGAAATCTCCAAGTTAGGAAGAACATATCCTACCATCCATCATCCATCTACTCAAAACATCATCCACAAGCAACCATTGTCCTTAGATGATTTCTAATGCTGTATGAATATATGCAAAACGTGTGTGTACATGTTCCTTAGCTAATGCTAATGATCAGGCCTGAATAATCTTTCTAATGCAAAATATGTATAGTGCCATGAATCCAACATGTATGCAAATAGTCCTAGTCATATAGATACTATATGCGTGCACAATCATTCATTCAAATGCAACAACCGCATGATAATACATTCGATTTCATTCATAAACAAGTATAAATACTCGTGCATATGCAATATGAAATGTGACCGAGTCGAGCTAGTATCTAATGTGTATTCGCGCATCCACGAGCAACCACTTGCAACCATATCAATCATAACATGTTTCAAATACATGTTTACATCCATAGGGTTCTACCTAGAATTCCCTGAAACAGGGTCGAGAAAATAAACAGGACAAACTCCTTACAGGGTTTGTAACGGAGAATAGGACCGAGAGGATGTCCACAAAAGATAGCCTACAAGTAAGCTCTACAGAAAACAGGGATCAAGGATATACTCCCAAAAAGAGATATCATGCGCGTATCTAGTCTTTGACCATCAAAGTCGTCTTTTAACTTCGCGATTTTGTAGCTTCTTATTCCTGTTTCCATAACATGAGCTGGAACTCATTTCTTCATCGCTTCTCGTTCCACTTGCACTTATCATTTTCCTAGAATACTTGACGCAAACATGACTGCGTACTCATGATCTCATGCAAGCTTTCCAAAATTCACTAGTGAATCTTGGATCTCGTTTATATACTATAAGGCATTCCATGTAGAAGAACTTTCTCTTGAAAGTAAACAGATGTCAATTAGGTTATCATGCGCACTTACTAGGGTGATCTCTATAACCCATGCATAAATGAAGTAAACCATCCGTCGTATTAACGAACACCACTCGATCGGGCTTCAAATTTCCAATAAAGGCATCAAGGGATTCTAAGTAACTAGTCATGACAGAACCTCAAAAAGGTTACCCGATACTTCGAGGGCATTACCAAGGCTAGTCAAAAGGTCTAACTACCCTCCTATCAAAATCGAGAGTGGCACCCCCTACTGGATAACCACTTCATCCCTAGAATCCATCCATAGCTTATAAACATAAGCATTATTTCCAAACTCAACACTTGGCATAGACATTCCCAAATCCAAACAAGTCATGTATAAATGGACTGATTCTCCAATAGGACTTTGAGACAAAAATGGGATTCTCTGTTACGCTAGTACTTAAGGTGCAGAGACTCAACTATCGAAGCAGACTTAAATGATACGAACAACGAAGTCCTAACGGGATGATAGAGAAGAAAAGCTAAACCTTTAACAAGATCGTTACCCTCCTTCCGAGGTACTCTAGAAATGAGAGCATACTACTGCCCTCCCGATGATCTTGTCCTTGTCCCATAATACTTAACTATCCGCCCCGTTTTACCATGCCAAAGGTACTCTCTCGTCATGGGTTTCATTGTTCATCTTTCTCCCTCCTTTGAGGACTAAGCCATACCAACTAGTTGCTCATCCTTAAGCACGTATCCTTTATCCTTCTTTCTCACGATCCTTTCTTATAACGCGGCCACTGGTCTCTCGAGAACCACCTCCATCGTATGGAAAGCACTTTCGTAGGTAGAAAAGACTAGTCGCAGTTAAAACTACTGTGACTACAGATGGAGGAAAGAAAGGAAAAGAGACTCAATTAAGGAAACAAGGATAGTGCTAATGGCCTTTGGGGAATAGCCTTTTTCTTTTAAAATAAAATTTTCTTGAAAAATGCTTCTTTGTAAACGGTTTTTTTTTCAAATAGTTTTCAGAAGGTCTTTAAAAACTTTTGCCCAGTCTGGTAACCTTCTGCTCTGATACCACGTGTAACACCCCGCCTCCGCTAGGGTCACTCGCAAAGGAATGCACTAGCTTTAGAGGGGCATTATTGGTAAACATGCACAGAAATATCACAAGACAGAACATATAAAATAGCGGAAGTAAAATCAAACTTTCATAACATGAATAAATAACGTCTAAAGCCTTTTACATCAGAGTACATCAAAACCTGTCTTGTAATAGTAAAGAAGCATAAAGACATTTTTCATAAATTATTCCCCAAGTAAAAACAGTAAAGTAGCCATTAGCCAAGAAAAGTCCAAGCCATCCATGATGACCTTCAAGCAGAAGAAGTCCGAACTAAACAACAGTATTTCCTCCCTGGAACCTGGGGGGGAACGGAAGAAAAGAGGCGAAACAAAACGGGTCAGTCCAAAAGACTGAGTAAGCCCTATCTACTATTAGCATAAAAACTAGTAAAGTTAACTGACATGAGAAACTGAGATGAACATAAGCATGATAACAAGATAGATAAGCTAAATCAAAATAACAGGATGGACTACTGAACTCAGATAAACTAAGGTGTCATGATAAATTACGATGTCAAGATAAAACAAGGTATCACATCGTCAGGTTTCTATCAAGTATAATATCCCCAAGATATCTGTCACGTATAACGCCCCGTGATATCTATCCTGTATTTTAGCTCTGCACCTACCGTACTAGTATCCCCACCGTGTCATGTGTTAACCAAGAATGACCCTCACTCAAAAGTCGTGTAATGGTCCATGTCAACCTAATATATCGCATATATAGGTTACTCAACTTGTATGTTTTATTCCATGTAAATGTTCAGTCCCTTGCCGTAGACCATACGGGCTTTCCCATGAGATTCTATATTACTTTAACATAGTTCCATGATCCTTAAGATCGGTTTGGACTGTTACCCTAAACCTAGCTAGGGTCTTCCAACATGAATTATTGTTTGTACAACTAGGACTTATGCTACCTAGGGCTGCTAGGGATTATGCTTACCTATTGCACGTTTTCGTATCTCGGTTTGGGTTCAACCACCTAGGGCCACTAGGGATTACGCTAACCGCCAATCGCGCCCTTTTTCCCACGCATTCATCGTGAATCGCTTTTCCATGACTGTATGCACATGTATCACATCGTGCCATCCGAGTCCTGTCACAGGGCAAATCAAGAAATACAGGACTCGGTCGGGAGCTTTCGATTTATCTGCCGATGCAGATGCTAAGGTCTGTTTTTCTTATACGTGGCTATGGTCCCACGATACCACTCCCTCAACTAGTGAAAGACAAAACAGGATAAATCCTGTATGAGAACACAACACTGGCCAACCCACATCCAAGCCTTACCGCAACGATAATTAGATAGCAATTATGGTCTTTTGGGTGTTCTCTGCCTTTCCGTACGTACACGCTTGACCAAAGATGGTAGGTAGCCTGACGAAATGCTATCTAGGGTACGACCGTGTATCGTCGACTATCCCCTATCCATCCCCGTCTTTAGGTCGCTCGTATAGCAACCAAGGCATACTCTTGGTTCTTCTAACGCAGACCTTAACCTCTCATGAGCCTAGTATAATCACCTGGCAGCTCATAGAGGGATACCAAGAATATCCTCACGTTCCCCGAAGCCGTTGCTTCGTTACCCAGTTCGCTGGAGCCTTTATCTAAATCAGATACTTGCTCCTACTCGTATACTTAAACGATGACCTACCGTATCAGGTTACTCATCTATCTATGAACTGGTCTAAATTTCCTTGACTAAGAATCATTACTTAGTTATTCTTCAACTAAGGTTTACCACTTAGCATTGTTCCCGTTATCCTTGTTAACTACGGTTATCCACCTAATCCTCAGAACTAGGGTTTACATAATGGATTAAGTGTCACTTAAGTTCATGACTTAACCCGTCTACAAATCCTGTCAAAATTGGCTAAGTATCCAAGTTCAAGGCTTAACCCTACAAACCATGCTCAAGTTGGTTAAGTATATTAAGCAATTCATGACTTAACCTCGTCCAATTATCATTCTAGATTGTTTAAGTATATATTAACTTGACCCTATCAATTTACTTAGTCAAATCAGTCAAGTGTATTCAAGCGATTCGTGACTTAGCCTTATCATGTTTTCACGTTATATTGGTTAAGTATTGGTTAACTTAACCACAATAAATTAACGAGTTAGATTGGATAAGTATAGGTCACTTAACCACATCAATTCATCATGTTTAGTTTAGTTAAGTGTTTAACTTAACCCTATTAAACTACCAAGTGGGATTAATTAAGTCTAGGCTAACTTAACCCCATCCGATTTCCATGTTTAGACTAGTTGAGTCTAATCTTAACCCTATTCGTTAACCGTATTTTTCGGTTAAGCGTCATTAAGAAAACTTACTTAACCTTACCAAGTTATCGCGTTGGATTGATTAAGTGTTGGTTAACTTAACCCCATCCACTAGTCATATAAAAATGGTTAAGTGTCATTAGGCAAATCAAGTTACTTAACCTACCCAACCTTGTCATGTTTTGTTAAGTATCATTAGCCTAATCAAATTACTTAACCCATTTGTCCATGTCATATTTGGTTAAGAGTCATTAATCAAATTAACTTAACCCTATCATGTGGCATTAATTACTTAATGCACCTTCACCTCTCACATTAGACTTTGTTGTGGTTACTAGTTAAGCCGGTCGGTTCCGGGAAGCTTTACACCACAACTTGGTCTAACCTCGGGTTCAAGCACAACATGACCAACTTCTCACATTGGGTCCTATTGTTTGCAACTACTAGTTAGGCCGGTCGGTTCCGGGTAGTTTTACGTTGCAAACTCAATCCAACCTCGAGTTGGTCACACTTATATTATCTAAGTGTCATGTCCATCATGTTTCCCAAAACATGTTACAAGTTTTCAAGCATTTGGGTAGACCTAACTTAATAGGTAAATTCCCAAAGGGTAGACCTAACTTAATAGGTAAATTCCCAAGCTTATGTTTTTATGCATACTTACATGTCAACTTCCATGTTATATTTCAAGTCATGTTTTCAAGTTGTATTTTCATGTCATTAGAAATTACCCATAACATAACCCAACGCTTTTAAACTCGCATATACGTTCGCGACAACGTAATGGATTAAAAGAAGAGACTTGGTAAAGGCATGACAAAAATGGATATTAAGCCACAAGTTAATCATGGTGGCAAATGAGGCACAAATGTGTTCATTAACTTGCATGTTACATTCTTAAGCCTCAAAACCTGCATAAACCCAAACTTGGCACATAAGCGAATCATGGTGACAAAAGATATGGAATGATGACTAGTAACTCGCATATATCATCATATAAGGGTTATGACTTCATATGCAAGTTGACATAAAGGTTATGAGGGTTCTCATGTTGCCTAATGCAACATTTCAACATAAAGGTTGTAGCTTTTAGCTCACAAGATCAAGATAATGACTTCATAAACTTGCATGACATGATAGCATGTATCATACTCAATGATCAAACCCAAACTTGCAACATGAACATTTAACTTCATAGTTAATATCTAAGAGTAGGGAAAGGACTTACATTGCTATGAAGGCACAAAAGATATGACAAAGCCCTTATGCAATCAAATAGACCCAAAATGCAAGCTCTAACATAAAAACCCTTGAGCCAAAATGATCAAAACCCTTGCTTTATGATGCAAAGATAGAAACTTGACTTGAATGCAAGCTAATGACACTCATACAAGCTTGAAAACACTTGTATGCATGGAAAATCTCTCATAGAAACCATTTAGAAATTTTATGAAGAGAGTGGAGGCCATGAGAGGTAAAATTTTGCCATAGTTTAGTTGCATGAATGAATAATGAGGATTTAGGATAGGTTAGGGTCTTATTTATAGATTAGGCAAGTGTTTTAGGCCATAGGATTAAACCTAAATTCAATCCAAGCCATCAAAGCATGTCTTGGGGAAGAAGCCAAGTGTAGGAACCATCTAGGGCCTTTAGATTAAAGATGAACCATGAGAACCATCCAAATGCAAAATCTGCATTTGAGCGAATCGGCCCACGGGTTGACAGCCAAACACCCTGGATTAACCCCTAGTCGACCCAGCAGGCTCTGGTCGACCTCAAAAATCGGCCGGTTCGGTTATTCCCCTCTCCCAATTCACTGTTTTGAACATTTTTGCATATTTATTTATTTAATTTTCAATTATATATATATATATATATATTTCTCTGCGCAACCCATTTCACATAATTAAGTATACTTTAATTTGGGAATTTTTCGTGAAACTTCGCGAGGCCATATCTTGGTCATACGGACTCCGATTTTCGAAAACTCGGACTCTATTTCGCGTATTTTTCCGAGACGAACGCAATGGCATAGCCGTTTCCCTTGATTCAGATTTTACAGTTTAATTCTGCCTCCATTTATGTTATAATAGGTTATTGAAAATACGGGTTGTTACAACGTTTGCTTTCCCTGGAGTGTATAGAATTTCAAAATCATATGCTGCAAGAAACTCCAGCCAACGTTGTTGCCTCAAATTCAAGTCTTTCTGGGTGAACAAGTACTTTAACGACTGATGGTCTGTAAATAGTTCAAATCTCTCACCCAGAAGATAGTGCCTCCAGATTTTCAAAGCGAACACAATAGCCAATAACTCAAGATCATGAGTTACGTAGTTTTTCTCGTGCAGCTTCAGTTGACGGCTAGCATAAGCAATCACTTGGCCCCTTTGCATTAACACTGCGCCAAGGCCTTCTCTAGAAGCATCAGTCCAGACCTTTAAATCTTGGTTGCCATCGATAATGGTTAACACTGGAGCAGTTGTCAACCTTAACTTTAGCTCCTCAAAAGCCTCCTCACTTTCTGGAGTCCACTTGAATTTAGAATGCTTCTTTGTAAGCTTCGTTAAGTGACCAGATATCTTCGAAAAGTCTTTAACGAACTTTCGGTAATAGCTAGCCAATCCGAGAAAACTACGGACTTCAGTGGGAGTACTAGGCTGTTTCCAGTTCTGAATAGCTGTGATTTTACTTGGATCCATAGCGATTCCTTCTTTTGATACGACGTGGCCTAGAAATTTTACTTCATCTTGCCAGAATATACATTTGGAAAATTTGGCTTTTAATACATTCCGTCTCAGAATTTCTAGAACCTGTTCCAGATGCTTTTCATGTTCGGCCTTTGATTTAGAGAAGATTAGAATATCGTCAATGAAAACCAGAACAAATTTATTCAATACTCCTCTGAATACCCTGTTCATTAGATCGACGAAGTAAGCTGGAGCGTTACATAAGCCGAATGGCATTACTAACCACTCGTAGAATAAGTCGGGGCCTCTGAACGCTGTCATTGGAACACACTCTTCGGCAATTCGAAGTTGATGGAAGCCTGTAGCTAGGTCCATCCTTGAGAATACTTGTGCTCCATTTAATCGATCCAACAAATCATCAATCCAGGGCAATGGATATTTGTTCTTTATTGTCTGCTTGTTTAGATCACGATAATCCACACATAGACGTAGAGTACCGTCAGATTTTGGGACAAACACCACTGCTGCACCCCAATCAGAGAAACTAGGCCTGATCAGACCTTTCCATACTAGCTGTCGTGTTTGATTCTCTAATTCCTCCTTCTCTTTCAAGGACATTCTTCGAATAGCGTGAACTACCGGCCTTGCATTTGGAATTAAAGCAATTTTGAAATCTATTTCTCTCTGCGGAGGTAAGCGAACGACTTCCTCGAACACATCCGTATAGTTCTTGACAACAGGAATGTCTTTGATGAGGTCGGGAATATTCTCTGCGATCTCAGGGACATTTTCTATTTGAGCTGGAGAAACATTCAAAGCTGCCCAGAAGTCTTTTCTAGTTGAAGTCGGACCTTCACATGGTATGGTTATATAATTCCCCGATTGGGCCTTTGCTTTAACCACTCTCTCGGCGCATTTAACTTCAGCTTCATATCTAGTTAACCAATCCAATCCCAAAATAAGATCGAATTCATTAAAATTCATGACGATAGAGATAATAGGGAATTTATAGCAAGAAAAAGAGACTGGTACTACAAAGATCCAACTGAGATTGATAGAACCCCCAACTGGATTTTGGACAGTCATTGGTTCTTTGAGCTTCTTCATCCTCAAATCTAACTTCTTGACTGCACTCTTTGCAATAAAGCTTCGTGACACGCCTGTGTCAAACAGTACTTTAACTGGGATGTTTTTGACATTGAGCGTGCCTTCTAAAACATCAGACCTCCCTTGCTTATCTGAGGGCTCAGAAGTTTCCGCTACTTCATTTATATGTACTGCCTCAGATTTCTTTGAGAGTTGACACTCCCGTGCAATATGACCTACTTGACGACACTTATGGCATTTCCTTTCGCCGTGTGTGTTCTTTTGCCTCTTCGTAGGTTTGGATCCGCTCTTTCCTTTCTTCTTTAAAGATCTGCAATTTCCTTGCAAATGCCCTTGCTTATGGCAGTTGTTGCATATGGCGGTCGTTACCAGTTGTTTTCCTGATCTGGCCCTTTTCTGATTGGTTCTAGGCTCCTTACTGACCTCAGACATCATACTGGTTTCAGGAATATCAGTTTCCGAATCTTCTTTGCCACTACAACAAACTTCTTCTTCATTGCGCAACATTCCTTTCTTATGAAGATCTTCATACTGATAAGCCATATAAATCATTTCCGAGAAAGGAAGCTTCACATGCCCCAATACTTTATTCTGGTATTTCCTTTGAAGGCCATGAATAAATCTCAGATTTTTCCTCTTTGGGTCTTGAATTAGATGAGGAGCAAAGTGAGCAAGTTCGTTGAATTTCTTATGATATTCGGGAATGGTCATGTCACCTTGTATTAGATAAGAAAATTCGTCACATAATCTCTCGGTTGCTTCGGGAGGAGTAAATTTTTCTAGGAAAATCTCTTTGAATTTATCCCAGGTGATATCACCTTCTGGATTATCCTTAACAACAGAATCCCACCAGAACAACGCTTCATCTTTGAGTGCCCAGGAGGACAGTAATCTTTTCTGGTCACCCCTCAACTTCAAACCATCAAAGATCTTTTCAGCCGAACGAATCCAAGCTTGTGTCTTCATAATAGATTCTTCACCAGAGAACGGTATTCCACCCATATTTCGATATTTGATTAATAGGGCCTCAATATCCGGTTCTGCATTCCTTCTGCTTCTGACACTCATTTTCTAGTACTTCTGCAAATGGCAGATCAAGTGTCAGGTCACAGAAAAGGTATTTTAAAATATAGAAACACATACTTCAAATGTAAATGTGTCTATCAAGGTGTAATTTCATTCTGCTTTACTCATACTAGGATATTACTGATCCTATCTGTATTGAGTTGCCCGTCCTAGAACACTACTGGTTCTATTTCTGACGAGTTTGTTCATATGTTATATTCCAGAACTAAGCTTAACCAAAGCTCTGATACCACGTTGAGACGACCCGAAATCCCGTTCAAATGGAGACCGGGGTTATCTTTAGAATATAACACAGAAACAGATAATAGCAGAACAAAATTAAATTAAATACACCAGATAATGAACAACAAAATATACTGGATAAAAGTAATCATCAGAGTTACACAGTATACAGGATCTTACTTAGTACAAATACAGTTCAGCTATACATAAATGTCTACAGCGGAAAACAAACAAAATATGTACAATAGGAGCTGAACAACATAAAAAGAAATAAATGATAGAATCCATCTTCAGCTCCAGCTATCCAGAAAAAGAACCAGCTAAACCTGAATACAAGGCTGCCCGTGTAGAAAAAGGGGCACCCGAGTTTGAAAGAGAAACAAACTACGAGTCAATCATGGGACTGGTATGAGAAATCCACTCAACACATATATAATTGGCTAATCACAGGACCACGCCACTTTCGTGGAACGGGTTTACTCCTTTGGATTGCCAGTGCTTTAAAACAAATCTTTCTTTTAAACATCGCTATGCTTTTAACAAAAATGAAGCCATTATAAGACTCAGTTCCCATCACACAATGCAACGCAAACCGGAGGATAGAGTTTTTACCTTATAACGGCCAAAATATGCTTGATACGAATAAAACAAAGGCATTTGATATTATTGCTAGTGTTTATATGTTTTGAAAACAATTTCAAATCATAACTATCAATCATAGACGACAAGAGCGTCCCATGCCACTATGTCGCCAAATATATATATACAATCGAAACCGCACGATCACGTATTTGGAAATTGGATTTCCGTCATGAACCAAGGCAAAAGATAGTCCTTACCGAATTCGAGACAATCTAGCCCATGTCTCAGGCAAGTACTCAGTCAAGCCTTTGGAGCGACAGGGCCGGTCCACCGATGTGGATTAAAATTCCTGAACAATACGTTTCCCCGCCCTTTGGGGCGTAAACGAGCCAACGAATGACTCCATCGGACCCGGATCGTCCGATCAAACCGAGGCGCCTCGCAACAGCAACAACCACATAGGTGAAAAGTATATAAATGTCAGGGCTGGTAGGTCACTGACACCACCCTAGCTAGAAAGAAACGCATGCCCTCCCTGAGGTCCTTCTCCCGTTTCTGGTTCATACCGGGGTGTGAGGCTCGCGAATTTACGTTATACACAAAGCTACGCCACACAGGCGGTGCTTTGATCATCACCACAAGACTTTGCTTTTCAACAGAAGTCCTGATCACTGCATCTTAGCATGCCACACAGGAAATTCATGCCATGCGACTGATGTCCATCGATATACAACCTCTGAGCTCGTGCGTCTCAGAGAAGGGCGTTAAGCAAAAGAATAAATTCTCCGCCGCCAAACAGATGTATATTTAACAGAAATCAATCAACATAGAATAAAATCCAATGTCAGACACACAGTCCATTTACAAGTCCGTTCTGGGTCTGAACGAAACCGGAGGCACTAAATACCTCGCAAACCCTTCGATCACCACGTACGTCTGGACGATCACCACTCATTATCCATATTTCGGGATGCCTCCCAATCAGGACCTCGGTTACCATCTAAACGAGGTGAAGATCTCCGGTCTTCGACCACCGTCTTCATCTTCGACTTTCAATCGTCGATCAATTATTTGAAATGAGAATTAACTCGGCCTTTTCAAATAATTCACGTATATTTAGAATTTCAAATCAATTTATTTTAATGGTTAAATTATTCGACAACACCAATATTGTTCTTTAATGTAATTTTCACACCAAACACATTCAACCATCAAATACAACATAAATCGAGCAAATTCAGTTTATTTCCATTCCATAATTTTTATGGTACTTTATAATAATTTATCGCTATTTTTATTTATTTTAAAATAGCCCATTTATTCAAAACGACGCTTCGGGCCATAACGCGGTCGTGGCGCTGTTTTTCTTCAGATTTGATTTACACATATCTGAAAATCTAACCGTTGGATCTTCGCAAAATTTACATCATTAGAAAGGTCTTTTCAAAACGAATCCAACGGTTCCAGTTTCGGGATAATCCGACGGTCGGATCTCCCGGTACAATCGTTTGAAATTTCGATTTCAAAATACGAACTGCAGCGTCGTTATTCGATTAAATATAGTTATATTTATATATATATAAATATAATCGTTTCTGGCGCTGTTTTTCTTCATATTTGAATTAAACATTCCAGACAATCCAACCGTTGGATTTTTTACAAAGTTGGTGCCGTTGGGAAGATATTTCCAAGGCGAACCCGATAGTTGAGGTTTTGGGAAAATCCAATGGTCGGATTCCCCGTACTAGTTGTTTGAAATCACGGTTTCAAAATACGAACTGCACGGCTTCGTTTCGTTTTAATTTTATTTATATTTATATATTTATATAAATATAGTTTCTTCAAAAATTCCTATATCGTTTTCATTTCAAATATTTCACTAACGCCTTAAAATTTTGGAAAATTTCGCCATAACCTCCCCTGCACCGGGAGCATCGGGAAATCGCAAATAGCTTTCCCGGTCCTTCTAATCTCAAAAAGAAAAAGAAAAAGCCAAGCGGCTAGCCAACAGGCTCATAAAATCATCACCCAAACAAAACAGTAAATGTGTACCTATTTGTCGAGCACAAAATTTTATTCCTCTTCTCTAGCCCCTTTGCTATAACCTGTTCAATGAATATGCATGTACATATATATAGTTCTTATCATTTATCATTTTCTATTCAACTTCATATTTGATTTCTATTTGTTTTAAAAAAACACCATTCATTCTAATGTTACATACATAGGTGCAAATCATTTCATTAGCTAATTAATGAATATTTCAACTCATATATGTTTATTTGAACAAGTGGCTATTTTTAACACTTCACATTTCAACGATTCATGCATACAATAAAAAATGTGATTTTTATTGTAAAACAATTCATTTCAAAACACTATTTTTCTATATAGTTCATATAGGTGACAAAAATAGGATTTTTATCATAAAACAATTTCTTTTAAAACGAGATTATTTTACACAGTTCATATAGTCGATAAAAGGTGATTTTTTTTCTTATCAAACAATTTATTTCAAAATATGAATACCATTCAACACATGAATTTCAAATCAACGAATGAATATCAATTCAACACATGAAGGTTTTTTATTCAATGGATAAATATAGTTTAAGCAAATGAAAATAATTCAAACACACGAATATTATTCAAAATTTCGGCAGCATAATGGCAGGGTAGTTAAAACCGGGACCGTCCTTAGTACGGCTCCTCGCTCTACCTTAAAACCTCGCAGTTTTTGACAATGGGGATCATGCATCTAGTTCGCACGCAGGCGGCATGTATATATTTATTTTATTTCCACAAACTAATCCTATGTGGTTTCAACCAAATATTTCTCAACCACAAATGGGTATTATTCAACCTCAATCAATCAATATCAACCACAAACAATCCCAAACAATCATTCGTTATCAATCAATTTTCACAACAATTTCAATCAATAAATATCGTCCATGGTTTGTGGACGAGGGGCGTATATATATATATATATATATATATATATATATATATATATATATATATATAGCAATTCACTTTTATTTCAACACATATATATATAGCTAGAAAAAGAAATTGAAGAGTGAGAAATTCTCACCAATAGCTATCAAACTTCACGACACTTCTTTTGTAGGAAATCTTCGTCGTTTTTCCAGCACAATCTGTTTCACACGATATACGTTAAAAAATCACATTTTTATGCCGCTACTATATAGATAAAAATCACATTTTTACTTCGCTATTCAATATATAAAAATCGAATTTTTACTTCGTTATTCAATATATAAAAATCTTATTTTTTACTTCGTTATTCAATATATAAAAATCATATTTTTATTATGCTATTCAATATATAAAAATCGAATGTTTACTTCGTTATTCAATATATAAAAATCATACCTTTATGTGTTTTTCACATCTAGAACATCATAGCTTTTCAAAAATAAAGAACAAATCTTTTCGAAAATAAAAGATCCTAACTTTTCTATTATATTAAAAATCAAATATTTATCTTGCTATATATAAATCTGCATTTTAAAACTGATTTTAAACATTAAAAACTGATTTCACACTATATTTTATATAAACATAAACTTATTTTTAACATATGTTTTATAATTAATATAAAAACTGATTTTAACTAATTCTATAAATTAAATTAAAAGTAAATAAACTTACAGCAGGCTGAAGTGGCGGGAAGTGGCTAGGGTGACTGGTAGTTGGTGTAGGAGGCGGCGGAGCTGGGTTCGAGGGGGGCGGCGCTGCTTTCGTTCTAGGGTTTTGGGCAAAGGAGAGGCCGCGAGAGGAGGGGAGGAGATAGGGGTGGCGGTCGGAGCATCGATGTGGGGTGGGGTTGCACGACTAGCGTGGGCGGCGGGGTGCCCTAGCTCCGGAGGCGCGACTGGACATCGAGCGGCGACTGGGAGGAATCGCGATTTTCTCTTTTTATTTATTTATTTATTTCTATCTGTTATGAATAAAGAGGGGAGAGAGAGTGGGATATGAGTTGACCAAATTTCATAGTTTAATAATATTTTAATTCATCATTTAATTGTTTAACACCACAAACTCCTATCGAATCCCAACGACTGTCGCCACTAGCTAATTACCCCCATTCCAAACACAATGGGATATGTGTCGTAAGCTGATTCGATCATTTCGATTAGTTTCCGTCAAATTTAAAATATAAATCTGTATATTCAAATTTAAACGTACATTTCAATTTACCGGGGCCACATACTAACTAGAAAAATTCCCGAAAAATATTTTCTAGCTTCGTATTGACGATACGGTCCTAACAAAACTAGTTTCGTCAAATTCTGAGACCGTTTGAAAAATGGCCAATTTCCAGTCGATTAAAATCAACTGAAACCGGTCAAATGCGTTTTCCTTTGCCACGCTCACATATTGATTCGAAAAATTATGAAATTTGAAACCTAGCAATAACTTCACATCCCGGACACAACAAAAGTGGTTTCGTCGAAATCCGAGGTCGTTTGCAAAATGTCCATTTTTAAGGGCCTGAATTCCATAGCGACTATTTAGAATTTTCAACTGGACATATCTTTTGATTCCCGTTATCAAATTTCGATTTTTCAGATTCGTTGGAAAGGTATTCACTAACAGATTTAAATATTTTTGGTTTCACTAAAATCCAGATTGTTTTGCACCCGGTACAGTCCGACAAAGTTTGAATTCAATTTTTGAAACTACAGCGCCATTTCAGACCTTGTTTATAATTATAATTAATTATATTCGTTTTCAATTGTCGATTCAAACTCAGTTTCCACCGCCATTAGTTAAAATATTTATTTTAAATATTTAAAATTCATTATTTTAGCCAATAAAAAAAATTTAAATTGGTTCAGATTTTCTGGGTCGTTACAATAACTGTTCCAGAAATAGCTGTTGTGCTCTGATAACGGTATGTATATATACAGTTTTCAAATTTGTATTTCAAAAGTTATGTTATATAATATATTTTATTCGTTCCGCTGTGAGTTTGCGATCTACATCTTCTTCTATTCTAATATTTCTTTCATTATATTTCTCATCCTCTAACTTCTTTCTAATAATGATTCGTATTTCTATGAAATTTGGGTTGGACGTGTGGTGTTATTAGTCGACTCAAAGAGTACGGATATTCGGGTCGTTTCAGTTGGTATCAGAGCAAAAGGTTGAGTGATAACCTTGGATGTATGGCGTGGCTCAATAGAGATGGGGTTAGTAACACCCTAGATTGAGTTGAGTGTATATATACGAGTAAGCGTATTTGTAGATTTGATATAAAAATTGTTTTATATTGTGTTGACTGGTTTGTTGAGTGGTTTATGAATCATGGTCGATACAGGAAGCACAACTGTGTCGATAGGTGTTTCTAAACTCTCGAACAGAACAATACGACGTAGTATTATTTTAAAGTGGGTAAATGGAATAAATTTTACCCAAAGATTATCTTGATATGAAGAAATAATTTTCTAGAATTATTGGTTGTTATCGTTATAATCAAATAAGATTATAATGTTGAGAAATCAAATGGGATTTGTATAAGAATGGAATGTACAAATGAACTGAATTACAATTGGATTGTTCGGAATTGAAATTTAAATCCCGGATATTTAGAAATATTTTCTAAACTATTTTCAAAGGTAATCTAGCATTACTTTGAAGGGAATTTAGAAATAGAATCGATTTAAATGATTTTTTTGAAAGTGATTAAGCACTGAAATCACTTCAATGGCGAGAAAATAATTCCGATGATGGGTCGCGACATCATCAGTATTCATTTTCAAGTTTCTGAGTGACGGATTTCTACCATAGTGATTTGGGAATGAAAAATTTGTTTGAAAAGGATAAGTTGTTTTAGAAATTCAAAGGTTTTGAATTTTATTGATGTATAAATATATATTCTTTAAAACAAATTTGAAATAAAAACCCGGGAATTTGAATTCTGAAATTAAAATTTACTTGTATAAATTGAAATAATAAAATGTATCAAATAGATTGAAATTTAACTTAAGTCGAGTTAAATTAAAAGTGGATTATATTAGAAATAATTCCGAATGAAGTAAATAAAGAAATGTTGAGATTCGGATTATTAATATTCGACTTATTTATAAACAAGTTGAATATATATTGGATGTTGTTGTTTGGAATTAAACTGTGATGGAATTGAACTCCAGCAGAATAAGAGGGTTGATTTTTAAAAACAGAACTCGGTTTGGATTAGTGAATAGAAGTGAACTAATCAGAAAATTAAAGACCAAAGGTTGGATTGATTAGAACCAACTGGTAATGGATATATGCTTGCTGAGCGGATATTGAATGGAAGCAAATGCAAGAGGTAGATTTATGCCCGACAGAAAGGTACATGTTTACAATATTACTTGGGTTTGATGGTTTTATGAGCCTATGGGGCAAGCCACTTGGCTTTTTGATTTTCTTTTGGATTGAAGAAGGCCTAAAAAGGCGAGTTGTGGTTGTACCGGTTGAGCCGTGCAGAGGAGATGTGGCCGAAATTTTTCAGAATTTAAAGTATTAGAAAATTTTCAGAAATTTTGAGAATATTCGTTAGTAAGAATAAATTAATATTTTAATTGAAATAAATTGGCCTGTTTAAACTGAAGTTAAGAAGTGAACAAAAAGGATTTTGAACCTAGTTAATAGGGTATGTAGCATCTTTTCCTACCTTAGCAATTTCGAGGACGAAATTATTTTAAGGGGGAAGGAATGTAACGACCCGGATTTTTCAGTCGTTGAGTTTTGAATATTTAAATTTGTTTTAAATATTTTATTTGAATTATTGATAGGAATTTATTAAATAAAATGATATTTAAACGTATAATTTATAATATAATTTAAAACGAGTTCAAAATGGTGTGGTAGTTTGAAAATTTGATTTCAAATTTCAAATGAATGTACAAGATTAAAAATAAATCGGATTTTAGCGAAACAAGAAATATTTGAATCTGTTTGAAAATATCTTTCCAACGAATGTGAAAAATCTAGATTTCCTAGCGGCAATAAAAAGTTAGGTCCAAATCAAATTTAGAAATAGTCGCTGTGAAATCGTATATAGACCATAACGGTTATTTAAATATATTTAAATATCGGTCTTGAATTTGAAACACATTCTTTTGAGGCATAGTTATAATTTAATTTTTAGAATTTTTCTGTAATTTTTAATCAATTTAATACGCAACTTTTTATTTAGAGTATTTTGCACCCTATATTAATATTTTGATTTTTCATATTATAAGTTAAATTACCGATAATATTATATTTTTGGGATCGTGGTACCTCACTAGACACGGCCGTACTTGTAACACCCCGTATTTTCTGTGAACGTATAAGTAACAAATCAGAGGATAATTAATTTTTAAAATAAGAATCAAGGGAAACGGGTTGCGCCATTCCTTCGTCTCGGAATTCTACTTGGAAACGAGTCCGAGTTTGCGAGAATCAGAGTCTGTATGAGGGAGATATGACCCTCCGAAGTTTCAGGAATTTTCAGAATCGAAAACAGCTCGAAATTCGAATTCAAACCCAGAAGTGGGCTAGGCGGGAAATTTCCCGCCCAGGACCCAGGTCGACTGGGGAGTCGATTGGGTAGTCGACCCCCCCCCCCCCCGACCAGGTCGACTGGGGAGTCGACTGGGTAGTCGACCCCCCTGACCAAGTCGACTGGGTAGTCGACCTGGGGGTCGACCTAGGCACATTTCTGCAGATTGGGCCTATGACGATTTTTACCCCTTTTTGACGAACCGGATGACTTCTGGACCGATCTGATGGCTCTAAACACTCTTATTCTCCTATTTAAACAGCCCCAAACATAGCCTTCTCTACACACAATTCTATTCTGCTTCTACTCAACCTCTGTTCTAATTAAATAAAATAATGGCGTCACTAATCTGCTGAAATCTGAACTGGAACTAGGACTAAAGCATCTTCTTCCAAACTAAATAGAATTAAAAGAGAACAACTGCAACTCTTCTTCTTCTTTAAACCAATCAAGGCAAGTGCAGTTAGTTTCCGATATAAACTTTAATCATAATTGTGACATGATTGTAAATCTGAATTTGAGATTGTGTATGTTCTGTTCTGATCTATTTTATTCTGTATCTCTTCTTCTTTCTGTTCTATAGCCAGGCTACTACGAGCCTGCGCCAATCTCCTAAGAGATTAACGCACGAACGCTAAAATGTTTGGGACAAATAATGAATGTGGCATAATTGGACATGGCTAATCTGTGACTGATTTAAGAAAAAGGACATAGGTTGTAAACTAGATTTAGATCTATGCATATTCTGTGAATTGGGAGAAGAGGAACCATTGTATGTTAACATGTGACTTGAGACTTTGGACATAACGCAATTTCTAAATTAAAGATCTGTTGTAATTTAAAGTTCTAGATTGTTGGGCATATTGTTTGTATAACAATTCATGATTTGGGATAAAAAGAGAATATGACTTAGGTGTGAAGGTCTATATTAAGATTTGATAACTATTAAATGTGAATAATACCTAAGTAGGACATTTTTGAATATATGACATGCATTGAAATCGATGGCTATATTTGGTATAATTTATATGTGAATCTTTTGTACTAGACAAGTTGAACTAAATTGGGACATGTAAATTATGACCATAATCTGTGACATGTAAATTCAATGCAAACGTCGGGTATATGATCATAATGTGAATCATGACAACTATTTAGGCATGCAAACTTAGGCCAAAATTATAATTAGGCAAGATATGTTTGCGAAACTTTAAGGAATGATTAAATCTGTTATATTTGCCTAATTTGCTAGTTCTGCTATATTTGCCTAATCTGCTAGTTCTGTTATATTGCCTAATCTGCTAGTTCTGTTATATTGCCTAGTCTGTTAGATCTGTTCATCTGCCAAATCTGTCATCTGCTAAGTCTGTTGAAAATGCCTAATCTGTTATATGTTAAATCTGCTAAATTGCTTAATCTGCTAAATCTGTTAAGTCGCCTAATCTGCGAAATCTGTTGTCTGCTATATCTGTTAAGTTGATATATTTAGTATGTTATTGACATAATCTGAATTGGCTATAGTTATGAATAATTGACATGTATATTAGGCGTGGGCATAAATGGTAAATTATTAATTAATTGGCCGCAAAGATAAACATGTCTAACTCGAGGTTAGAATGAGTTTGCGGCGTAATTCTGCCCGGAACCACCCGGCACATCCAGTGGCCGCAAAAAATAGGTTCTAATGTGAGAAGTTAGTCATAACGTGCTTGAAACCCGAGGTTAGACTCAGTTTGCGGCAGAAATATGCCCGGAACCAACCGGCCTAACCAGTAGCCGCAAACTGCCAGTCTAATGTGAGAGGTCTGGGCATTAATATTTAATTAACGAAAATCTGAGATAAATATGATGTCTAAAACATGTTGGGCGGATAGGGTTAAACCCACTAGACTGATGAATTTAATAAATCTTCCATGAATCTGTAGGCCCAATTACAAAGTTAGACAAATCTGTAAGTCTGTTAATCTGTATCTGGTTAATCGGTAAGTCTGTTAAATCTGTATATCTGATCCGTTAGTCTAAAAACTTGTCTGTGAACTAGTTGATTTGAATTCTGTATGTCTGAACCTGTAAACAAGTTAATCTGAAATCTGTCAGTCTGGGGACACAAGGTTAGGAGGGGAATTACTTGTGTCAACTGTTGTTTGGGACCCATATTAGTCAGTAACCCTTTCTGGTATCAAAACTTTGACCCAACATTAGGTAGGGTCTGGGCACGCTTACTGAACTAATTATAAGCGGTTCATTCTGATAATGGCGAGGGATGTTGTTGGTGTGTTCCAACCGGGTCATGTGCGTGCATGGATCCCGGTCTGCCTCTGAGGATGTAAGACGCCGTGACATCTGTAAATAGGTCTGTGCCAATTGGTTGTCACTTTAGGGAGTGATACACCCTACTGTGGGGCCGACAAAGGGTATTTATGTATTAGGGAGCCGATCGCTTGGGGTAGGGTTTTAGGGTACACTTAGTTCTGTCTATTTCTGTTGGTACCGTCTGTTTCTGTTGGGTGGTAACACCTGTCTGTTTCTGCGTGGTACCGTCTGTTCGAGTGGTAAAGGTCCATTTACTAGCATTTGGTAAAGGCCCATTATTAACATTCTGCTTCTGTCTGTTTCTGTTGGGGTGGTAAAGGCCCATTACTAGCATTCTCTTCTGTGGAAATTATTCTGTACCCGTTTCTATTTCAGTTTAGACATTAGGGTGACACCTAATTCTGTTAAACTAGTATTAGTGCAGAGAAGTGTAAAGTAATAGTTTATATCATTATGTTCTTCTGTTATATCCGCTACACCTGTTACTGTTATCTCTCATCCAGTTTGATTTTCATGTCATGTTATTATTATCTGTTCATAACTGAAAATCACTGGACTTGCCAGACTTTATGTCTGACCTTGCTTGTTTTCGCCCCTTTTTCTTCCTTTCCCCCCTCCAGGTTATCCAAGGAGGGAATACTTTAGCTTGATCTGGATTCCTTCTACTTGAAGTGCTTAAAGTATGGCTTGGCTCTGTATAGCTTCCGTTCTGTAGGGATTATGATTTTAAAGTTTTGTATTCTGATGGCTTTTGAACAAGGTTGATATATATGTACTTGAATTTTTGTTAAAGTTGTAACCAAACTGATTTCTGTCCGCTGCAATAAAGTTATAAAGTTTTTCAAGTACTATTTTTATATCTGTCTTGTAATATTCTGTTCTGTTTACTAAAATGCTCCATCAAAGTTAAGGCATTCCCTTTGTGAGTGACCTTAATGGAGGTGGGGTGTTACAGTACTCCTATTTCTGTCCGTAGCAGCTCGTATGCGAATTGAGTTTTACGTAATATCGCACCGTTAAACTTCACAAAAACTTATATAAACACATATATTTGAAATTGCACGTTCTCTGCCTTTTTCCGCCGGTAATTTTGTAGATTATACAACACAAGTATTTGGTGATCCCAATACCAGCTATCCAGAAGATAGGTGGGCACGCATGCAGTGGAGTATATCATATGATCTAAGAACATAAAGTGGCCATCACTAACAAATTTTCAAATTTAACAACATCATTCATTAACTATATCATGATGTCCTCTTTGTCCACATACAAGGTGTCAGTGTTCACTGTATTATCAACTTAACAACTACTATCACTCACTAACAAATTTAAGGTTTTCCCTTTGTCTCTGCCTTTAATATCATTGGCAACTACACTAACATAATCATTCATATCATTGGACACTATTTTTTCAACATAGTTATTTCTACCGGTCACTAAGTCATCAACCGCTACGATTTCTCCTTCTTCAACCTCACTTTGTTCAAAATCTCATTACAGCTTTCAAGTAGTTGCTCAAGAATGTCAAATTTATTCGATGTAACAATGTTAAAAGCTTCAGCATTAGAACCAACATCATTTCTTGCATTAGCATGTCATGTTTCATAACTTTAATCCACGTTCATAGCTTCTAACTGACAACCTATTGTACTACACCCAACATCTTGTATTTGTATTAGTGGATTTTTCCCATTTCCATAATTTTTTACTGGAGCAATTCGTTTGGGGTTTAACATCTCTTTTCATCTTGTTCGAAACTTTTCGCCAAGTGAAGTTTTTCATAGTTAAGAGTCCTACATGCACTTTTTCATTTGTTGAAACAAGTTTAGCATTTTCATACTTGCCGAAATTACAACCTTCTGTCACCTTCACTTGGCAAACACTTGGAATAATAACACTACTGCTCAAGCAATCAGAAAGATCATGCCAAAAACTTTACACTTCTCATAAATCTGGGGTTTCCCCAAATGATGAACAAAAAAGAAATTATTTAGACCCATTTGCAAGTTTTACTAGGAATTCGCAGGGTAATCCAAGTGCATGAGTGACTTCAACCATGCATTTCAAAAATTCAAAACGATTAGTTTAGTTTTTTCTGTTGATGCATTCATACTTAAAAGTTTACAAACTTATGAAGCTAACTAACCAATTCCTAGTTAAGTCCAAGCAACCACGGGTATATTCAATAGTTTAATCCAAACTAGAACACTCTCAATTCTACTACCGTTGTCAATAATTTATGCTTCCCTTAGCTTAACAATGAAATCTTATTTTTGATGATAATAGTGTCAGCATGTATTAACTTGAGACGGCCTTCTAAGCTAGAAAGATGGAAAAAGAAAATATTAGCATTCGATTTAACCTTGATGCTGTCTGTTAGTCTTCAAATCTGCTTGATGTGCGAGTTCACAGCAGTGTGTGAGAGCATCTTATCGAGGAAGAAGCCTACTAGGTAGTCTCTCCTTCTTCTTTCCCTACAAGTTAAATTTCTTCAGTACATAACAACGCTTCGCCATTGAACTGCTAAGTGATGAACAGCGATGAGAAAACACCAACATTTTTAGGTTTAGCAGAAAACAATAATGACCATTTTTGCCTTTCTATAGAGATGAATAGACTATGATTTGGCATAGGGGAAGGAGATGCGGTGGGGTCGGCATCAATGGGATGAGCCGGATCTAGAGATGGTGGAATAGGCGGTGGTGGCATGAGAATAGGGTAGGCAAAGGATGGATGTTGATAAGTGGCGAGGAAGTGATGGGGTACGAGTTAGCAGTGAAGCCAGTAAAGGGCTCGAGGAGTCTCTATGTCATTAATTAATCTTAAATAGATCCAAACTAAATTGATTAATTATTTATTGACCCTTTCTAAATAATTAATTAATCTATCTTTAAAGAACAATTAAACTTTAATTAACTAAGATAATAACAAACCTTTGATTAACTAATTAATAAACTAATTATACTTAACTTGCCTGATAATATTTAAGTACAAATTACCATTATTAATTAATGATTAAGCACTAATCACCTTAATTAATTAAAGAAGACAATAATTAAAATACTACTTATTTTCAACTAACTGATATACACTTAAAACCCTTTTCAAAATGATAAGTGAAAGTATGGATAAGTTTTCAAATCAAGAGTTCATTGCACAAACTACACTTATAACAACATTTGATATATAACCCATAATTTTTCGACCTCTTTTACATACATATCTTTGAAACTTCTTTATATTTGAAACAATTTTATAACTTAATACAATGTTCGATAACTAAAAAAAAAGTAAAGTTAAATTGTTTGAAAATCATTTTGAGATCTCATAAGAAAAATCATTTATATCAAGATATCTTCCATGTCGCTTTAAGTATAAAATAAGTGCTAAAATTTCTTTAGTTTCATTATATCATAAGCAGCATGGCAAAACATTCTACGAATGCCAAAATCAACATGTACATGTAAGGAATTTAATTCGTACTAACTTAACTTTTAGTTTTTTTTTAAATTCGAATATTATTACACCAATTACTTATATGTGTGTATAAATCAACTTATATTTTCACCCAAACAAGCAACTTTTTAACATGCAAAGCAAAAAATAGTACAAGTATTAAAAACATAATTAACGGTTAACAATTAACTTAACGAAAAACTTCTAACTCAAGATAACTTCCACTAAAACATGAAAACAACTTAAACATTCACTTCTAGCTTAGAAAAGTGGAGCATTGGCGGACTAAGGATGAAAGATTGGTTTGACATTGGTCGAGAAGTGCTTAGCCTTCAGTGGAAATGGAGGTGTAGATTTTGTTTTCTAAACAGTAGTGCTTGAAATTGAAGAAGTATTCTGACAAAATTTAAAAGTTTAAAAGAGGAAGAAAAATCTTTAAAATTCTTAAAAGGCTATAAAAGAAATTAAAATGTCTTATAAAGCTAGGAAGAAAACTATAAAATGTCTAATGGAAGTGTAAAGGTGAGAAATTAATAAGGAAATGAGTTATATAGAAGTGGAAATTTGTTAAATTACCATAATGGCCTTAGTGCATGATAAACACTCACCACCATGTTACACCATTCTACCCTTGCCTACCTGTCCCTTCGTACACATAATAACCATGTCCTCCCTCTTCCATGTTGCTAAGAAGTATACATTTCCTTCTCTTAAAAGATGTGACCTTCTCTTTTATTTTTAAATTTACTTTAATTTTCCATAAATGTTAACTTATAGTAAGTAAACTTACTTACATGTTTATGTACATATAAATATATTTCAGTTTATCAATAAATGTGTGTATACATTGATTTAAATGTAAACAATGTTAAGATAACTTTTAGATATTGAAAAGTTGAAAATTAATAAAATGATATTTGACCGTATTTTATTATTTTTGTAAACAAATTTTAGAAAACTTTTCCCATCATTATTTATCATTTGAATTAATTTTATTTTGAATTATAAAATTGTTGATTAATTAATAAAAATATATTTAAACATTCATCTTTTAAATGGATTGATTACGAGTTGTTACGCTCCCTCCCCTCGAAAGAATTTTTTTCCATTAAAATTTGCAAATAGGGAGAAAACTCAAAAGAACTCCAAAGGCTATATATTATACAACATGAAATCTATACGGAGACAAATATTAAATTTTAATCACAATGCAAATAAATAAAAATAAAAAACAATTATTTAACATTAATCGAGGACAATCGTCTCCCATATGATCCACAGTCTCCCAAGTACAATCCCTCTTACCATCACTCCATTAAATCTTAATTAACATTACTACAATATTACATAACCTCTTCTTGTTATAATATATAATATGAACCGGATGCTCGAACATCGTTAAGTTCAGTTCTATATCCAAATCCACTTGATCGATGGATCCACAATCAATGATGGGTCCTGAACACACTTTCTCAATCGAGATACATGAAAAGTGTTATGGACTCTTGACAAACTATTCGATAACTCAACTCTATAGGCGAGTGGTATAATCTTTCAACAATCTTAAAAGGTCTAATGTGCCTTGGTGTTAATTATCTAGCCCACCTTAATTGAATAACTCCTCTAATAAGGGAAATATTCATATATACAGAGTTTTGCCCCTAATTCTAAATCTCTTTTTCATTTATTGACATATCTATTTTTTTATCCTAAGCATATTTCATCCTTATGTTGATCTCTACATCCTTTTTTATAGCTTCTCTGACCATATCATATCTAGGTACAAGCCGACCTCCAATCTCAACACAATATGCCAATGACTTAAATGGATGTCCCAAGAGGGCTTTATAGGGTGTCACTCTATCACTTGCTTGATAATTATTCTTGTATAATAATTCCATTTATTGGAGATGTTCTTCCCACGATCCACCAAGACAAAAAATACATGCCTTTAAATGTTCTTCTAAACCATGGCTCATCTTTTCCGTTTATCTATTGGATTGGCGGTGGTATGCTACACTCGAGTTTAGCCTTGATCCTAAAGTAACTTGCACTACTTCCCATAATTAACGAGCAAAGATGGAATCTCGATTATTATTGTGTGTTGCAGGAACCCATGCAATCAAACAATCTCTATTATAAAAAATTTACCAAAGAAGTTGTGGTTCTTGCTGGCTTAACCATAATAAAATGAGTATTTTTTGTTTGTCGTTCTATAATGAGCCATACATCTTCATTCCCTTTTCTAGTTTGGTGTAAGCCTGTGATTAAAATCCATTGATATCATTTCTCATTTCGGAATTGTTATTTCTAGGGGTTGAAGTAAACTTTCAGGCTTTTGGTGGTCTCCTTTTTTCTACCAACAAATATGTTGACAAATATTGAAGCATACCACTCCATCAAAAAACCGCTTCATACCTTGCTGCATTTTTGAATCACTTAGATGGATAATTAACTTGGACCACTGACACTTTAGTAAAACTTCTTAACTAAGGCTATCGACATTGAGGATATAGATTCTCCTACTTATATGTAATAAGATTTGGCTTTCCATCTTAAAATTGCACGCTTCCCCTCCTCGACTTTTCTTGATGATCTTCATTAAGCTCTTATATTCTTTTTCTTACTAGATATCCATTCTAATTTGTCAGTGTAACTTCCAATAATCCAAAACTAAATTCCTAGTAAGAGCGTTTACCATAACACTACGCCATAGATGGCTTACTACATCATCCAATATATAATGCAGTAAGTGCCCAAAAATGTTGCTGTTGGCAAAAAACGATCAATGGAAACATTATCCTGGTGTTGAATTTGGCCGCGTTGCCGTAATGTCAAAGGCAACATCTTTACTGTCCAATGACAACATTTTCATTGTGTTGCCACATAAACTAATTTTACTTAAAAGTGGGCCGAACATTATCCGTAGTAACACTTTTACCATCCAATGACAACACCTTTACATTTCAAAAAAGTTGTTATAGATGTTTCATCTCTAATAGGATTAAATAATTATTTAATAGAATAATAATGCACATAGTTTCAATTCAAACATTATTTTACTAAATATAATAATTTATTTCAACAAATGAAATAGTACAAATTTATGACTCCAACTATTTACAACACGATGATTTACTACAACATTGATTATTCATATATACAGATATTCCTCATGACTCCACTTAGTTCACTCATTACATATGCAGTTTCAATTTACATAGACACTAGCAAATATATGATGAGTCTAAGGCGAGCCAAGTAGCTGGTCCGGGTGTAGCAGCAGGGGAGGTCCGGGCCACCGCAGTCCTAGCGGGGATCGATCGATCCATCTGATTTTGGAAGACCAGGCCTTCTTTGAAACACTGCACACCAACTCCATCATCACCCGAAGTCTTAAACAACAACAATAAAAACAAACATTAAACTTCAAAACTTCCACTTTTGTAACACACTTACATCCTCTTCAACCACAAGCACCTTGTGCCCCTCGCTTGCACTTATCCTCCTTCATCCCCACCTCAAAACAGTATCAGTCGACCAACCGCCACCTCTGGCACCACCCCCTTATAAACCACATCTTTCCTGATGTTCTTGAATATAGCTTACAGCATGCCTCTTCTTGACATCAGCCTACATTAACCTAAGATATGTGTATATAATTATGTGTAATGACGCGTTTTGTTAGCTGTCGAATAATTAATTTATTTAATTATTTATATATCGATTTGGCGATATCGATAACTTAAAGTACAACGTTCGAACTTATAATTTATAATTATAATTAAAACGAACCTGAAACGTCGCGGCAGTTCGCAATTTGGCGATTTGAACTTCAACTGAATGTACATGATTCATTCTAAGCCGGATTTCTGTGAAACAAGAAACGTGTGGAGCTGATGGAGTATATCTTTCTAGTGGAGAAGAAAAATCGGGATTTCGTCGTGTAGATTTTGAGTTACGTCCAAATCAAATTTTAGAATAGTCGCTATAGAATCGTCCATCGACCGTAATGGTTTATTTGATATAACTGCATATCGGTTTCGAATTTAGACGAGGTTCTTTTGAGGCGTAGTGATAATTTAATTTTTAGAATTTTACTGTAATTTTTAATGAATTAAATAAGCAACTTTTTATTTGTAGTATTGTGCACCCTGTATCGATATGGTTGGGTTTCACAATATGAGTGCACCTACCGATATTATTATGTTTTTGAAATCGTGGTACCTTACTGGTCACAACGGTATTTTCATATCAGTCCATGGACAAACAGCGTTTCGCATAATGGGGTATTCCATCGTTAGATATATTAAATATTAATAAAGGGTCAAATTTCACTTATAAAAAGTGTTGTGCGTGGCCTCTTTCTGCCCAAACGTTTTGTATGGTCAAAACAGAAACAAGGGAGGAATCTAAACCTAATTCTTCTTCTATAAAAGGGATCACATTTAACCTAATCCATTCCTCATTTCACAATTCTTTATCTCGTAGCCGCCACCGAAACAAAGGGAAAACAGTTCCCTTAAAATTCTTCAGAAAATCCTAGGAAAATCAAATTTAATTCCTTAAAACCCCAAACCAATTCATATGAACTCCTATGTTCATCGTCTTCAACCTCATACGAGAATCATTGAGTTCGATCCACGATTGGGATGCCGAGTTCTTCCAGCGAACTGAGGGTCAGGGTCGAGTAAAACGAGGGTCAGGGCGTAGTAAGGGAGGGTCGTTCTGAGTTTTCGTGACTGGAAGATGTGGCGTGAGTTTAAATCTGAGGAGATGGAGGCGTAGTGCTGGAGTTTTGTACAGCAGAGGAGAGATGGTAAAATCATTGGGAGATGGAGTACTTTTTGTATTGGGTTTCATGGGGATGTATTGCTAAGGACGTTGGGAGAAGCAGGTGTTGGATGGGTGCAGTTGGTTTCCGTTTTACTAAGGAGAAGGAGCGGATGGAAAAGCACGGAAATGGTTGGGAACTGGAGGACAAAAACTGTCGGGGAAGACTGGTAATGAGGAGGGGGGTTACGGCTAATTGTGTTTATAAAAGTGATTAGGTTTGTTTCTTATTTATTGTTTTAAAATATGGGTGGTTTAAATCATGGATTGAAAAAGGGAATAATCGATAAGAGAGGAGGCTGATAAGGAGGCTTGTTTGAAACCTGATAATGTTTGAGGTGTTAAGCATATGTTATTAGCAGCCTTTGGTTTTGTATTAGTAGAAGATGGATATAAATTGGTATTAGAAGAACAAATGAACGGGTTGGATTTTTAACGTATGGGGATAGGCTTTAGTGGGCTGATGGGCCAAAGGGGTAAGGCCAAATTTTAAAATCAATTTAAGTTAATTTAAATTAATTAGTGTATAGGTTTGTTAATGCAATATCTTTGTCATACGTTATCAGTTTCACAAACCGTAAATTGCGTTGGGATCGTATGGACGGGAGCAACACAATGAGACTGACTGGGAGTGGATCGGAGACTATTACAATTTATGGCGAAATAAATGGTCAGACTGAATCAAATAACGCAAACCGTTATTTAACGGTTAACGCGCAAATGTGAGTAAAACTCACTAACTCTCCTCAGTTTATATTTTTATATAAACTGTATTAAATGATTTGATTGTTGTGTATTGATAGTTTGGACTGTTAAATAGATTTGATTGAAACATAGATATAGTTATATATATAAACGACAATCAAATATTGATTCAATTCATCAGTATATTTCATGTTGGAATGAAATTGATGTATATTTTATTGTGTAACATCTGTGGTGCAGGGAAACAGGTTGGAGGAATCCAACAGAATTCCTCAACAGTTATTTTACTGTCATTTTTATATTGTGATATATAATGTGATGTATATAATCTGTGTGATTATGTGTGGTGGGACGATATTTATCGTTGTTATATGGTGTGTTAAATACCATGAGAAATACCAAAATGTAGGAAAGGGTTTTTCAAAGTATATTTTGAAAATAGTTTATTTATATAAAATCAAGGGATTTTATATATATATATATAAGAAAAAGGATTCTGAATATAAAGGAATATAGTTGGTAAAACAAATATAAAAGAATTATATTTGTAAATCAAATGCAAGGGAATATGTATGTTAATCGAATATAAGGGGATATATTTGTTAATCAAAATATAAAGGAATTATATTCGTTAAAAGAAATATAAAGGATATTTATTTAGAGATTAAATAAATAGAATTAAACTAAAGGAGATATTTATTTGTTAAATAAATAGGAGTTAATCCAGTGAATTGGTCGAGTTAACCAAGTGAATTGGTCGAGTTAATCGAAGTAAATTAGTTAAGTTAAACTAAGTGGTTAATCAAAGTGATTAGTTAAGTTAAACTAAGTGGTTAATCGAAGTGAATTAGTTAAGTTAAACTAAGTGGTTAATCGAAGTGAATTAGTTAAGTTAAACTAAGTGGTTAATCGAAGTGAACCAGTTAGGTTAAACCATTTGAGTTAACCAGTTAGGTTAAACCATTAGGGTTAACCAGTTAAAGTTGACCAGTTAGAGTGGATCAGTTAGAGTTAACCAGATAGAGTTATCGAATATCACTTATTCGAAGTAGAGTTATCGAATATAGTGTATTCGAGAGAAGAGTAATCGAATATAGTTTATTCGAGTGGAGAAATCAAATGTTATTCATTTGAGAAGAGTTATCGAATATTAATTATCCAAAGAGGAGTTATCAAATATTGGTTATTCGAAGAGTTAATCCAATAGAGTTAGTCGAATGAGTTAATCGAATATAGTTTATTCAAATAAGGTTGGAGGAGTAAATCAAATATAGTTTATTCGAACAGCATTGGAAGAGTTTATCCGAAGGAGTTATTCGAAGAGTTAATCCGAAGGAGTTATTCGAAGAGTTAATCTGAAGGAGTTATTTGAAGAGTTAATCCAAAGGAGTTATTCGAAGTTAGTTAATCCAAAGGAGTTATTCGAAGTTAGTTTATCCGAAGGAGTTATTCGAAGAGTTAATCCAAAGGATTTAATCGAAGAGTTAATCCGAAGGATTTAATCGAAGAGTTAATCCAATAGAGTTAGTCGAAGAGTTAATCTAAAGGAGTTATTCGAAGTTAGTTAATCCGAAGGAGTTAATCGAAGAGTTAATCCAAAGGAGTTAATCGAAGAGTTAATCCGAATGAGTTAGTCGAAGAGTTAATCCGAAGGAGTTATTCGAAGAGTTAATCCAAAGGAGTTATTCAAAGTTAGTTAATCCAAAGGAGTTATTCGAAGTTAGTTTATCCGAAGGAGTTATTCGAAGAGTTAATCCGAAGGAGTTAATCGAAGAGTTAATCCATTAGAGTTATTCGAATTAGTTATTCGAATAGAGTTAAACACGTAAGAGTTAATTGAATATTAGTTATTCAATTTGAGTTAATCGAATTTAGTTATTCGAGAAGAGTAAAATCGAATTTAGTTATTCGAAGGGGTTAATCAATTAAGTTATTCGAATTAGTTATTCGAAGGAGTAAATCAAATTAAGTTAATCGATTAGAGTTGAGTTAATCGATTTGGGTTAAGTTAAGTAATCGAGTTAAGATTTATCGAGTTAGGTAATCGAGTTAAGAAATCGAGTTGAGATAATAGAGTTAAGAAAATCAAGTTGAGTTAATCGAATAAGTTATTCGATAAGAGTAAATCCATTTAAGTTAAATCGGATGTTAGTTATTCGATAAGAATTGACACATTTAAGAAAATCGAATATTTGTTATTCGATAAGAGTTAATGAAATAGAGCCAACCAAGAAGAGTTATTCGAATATTAGTTATTCGATAGGAGTTAATCGAAATAGAGTTTATCGAATATCAGTTATTAAAAGGGAGAGTTAATCGAATAGAGATTACTCGAAAGAGAGTTATACGTCGAATTCGATTATAGCGAATTCGGGAAAGTACTATTTACTTTCCAGGGTTTAAATCAAGATTTAGTTATTGATTTAGAAATTAGGTGTCTGTTAAATTATTCGAGTTAGGAAATAAATTCATAATTTAGGTTAGATATTTTAGGGGTAGGAATTATAACGTTATAGTTATAAATCAAACGTTGTCATTTAAGAGGTGGATTCGTAACCTGAATCCGAGAATTTGCGTAAACAGATGATTGGAAAAAGTGAGTGACGAGCTTCATCTATTTCACAGTAAAGGACGTTGTTCAATTAAGGTCTGAGAGGTAATTATACCCCAACTTGATTGACTTCAGAATTGACAAAGGAATATTTGTGGTTCGATCTAAAAGGTTGATTAGGAATATAGTTAAGTAATAAGCGTTAAATGGATTAAGCGAAACGATGTTTTATACAACGTTCATTGGAAATTCGTAAATGAGTTTTGGAAACTTTTTCCAAATATAGTCAGATATGTTTTCTAAACATAGAAAATGAAATGTTTTCATGATAAGAATTTAAGAAATAGAGTTAAGCAAATTCAGAAACTGACTGGAGAGGGTAAGTTGAACGGTTTTCTAAGTAACGATCTGATGTTGGTTTCGACCTTCCGAATTGATACTTAGAGAATTGTTCTCATACTAGTTACAGTTAGGGACTGATAGTTGCGAAATAATAGTGATGTGAAAATAAGCTATGGAAATGTTTTCCAATGATTAATAACAGATATTTTCTAAATATATGAAATAAGGAAATATAAACATATGATGATTGATCGATCGAATTTCCATTTGGAAATAAGATCGTTGTTTGTACACCGACATGTTTTCATTTGATAGTTGAATCACAGACTATCAAAGTTTTGACCATATTTACGTTGTAAATATGGAGAGACCGGTTGGATTATTATCCGAAGAACCACTCCGTATTAGCATAAGCATTGCGAATCAAGTACGCTGAAGATAATTGAAGACGGAGTGAAGTGCAAGGGCTATTGTGAAAAGCCTAGGTAGGATGGATTCACTGAATAGTGCCTTCGGTTTATTCAGTCCCAGAACAACGTATATGGACGAGTGTCTGACAAAGTATTCTTAACGAATCATATGTTGATCTCTTTAAATGTATTACGTTGGTGGAGGAGAAATTCGTTTCTCTTAGCTTTTATACTCGTGATGCCTTGAGAAATCGATAATGATTTGGCGGGTATGACGATGTGGCATTCAAAGTAATTGAAGCAATAATCTGTCAAAGTGATAAACGTGACCTCAAACCTCACCACCGGGAAATAACAGAAGTTGGGCTAGGCAGCATGGCTAGTTGGGCCATACCCAAGCAGGGTGTATTATCACCATCTAGAGAATATTCAATTGTACTTCTTTATAATCTATTTCAATGTTGTCCCTTATCGGGAAGGATGGTTGCTGATCCCAACCATCGGTGATAATATATTCGTTACACTCAAGCTAAATGAGTGGACGGTCATGTATGGCCGGGTTGCAAGACGTTCTTGTTGAACCCTAGTGTATCTCCTCTAGAGTACAATGATCGGAAGGTGCTCCCATACCTTGTCTGTTGGAATCCAATCTCCAATAAGCGCTCACGGTTTTATTTGTATACTATGAATGTGGAACGTGAGATGCAAGCGTTCTGCTAGATTGATATCTATTTGTATTTAGACATTATTATAATATCAGAAAGGTATCCTTTATTTAACCAAGTGTTAGAGTTTTATTCACACCAGTCCCATGACTGACCCGGAGTTTATTTTGTTTTGTTTCCCCTAAACTCTTGGGTGCCTAAATTTGTTCGGGCAGTCAAGTAGTCGGGATTTTACAGATACACTTGGAGATCTTGGAGCAGGAGACTTCAGGATTATAGCTATTATTATTTCACTGTGTTGTTAAGTGTTGTACTTTGAAATGGTATGTATATACGAGTACTGATTTGTATTCCAAAGTTATGTTATATTTTATTCGTTCCGCTGTGAGATTCGTGTTTACTCTGATGATGTAAGTTCTTCTTCTTCTTTCTATTCTATTAGTTCTATCTTTTCTTCCTCACCCTCTACTTTCTTTCACTAACGTCGCGGAATTTTCGACTCTCGAGGAGTCGAAAATTTCCAGCCGTTACATTATGTTTGTCATTGGCTACCAAAACTAGCAATTTGTATAAGTATGGAATCAAATTAAAAATTAGGTCCATTAATACGTGGAAAGATTAGGTTGTTAGTTAAGTAGGTATTTCTTAGGTAGGGGGAAGTTATGTTGCAATGATACAGGGCTTGTAGTAGTAACTAATTCCAACTAAAAATAAGAATTAATCGTATTCCCTAATTTGTACATATACTTAACAAACTCCCATGTGCTGAAGCCATTCTCGATTAATGAACGCAACCTGGAAAGTGAATACCCTACTTTGTTCAACCTGAAACCACAAAAGCAAGCAATCTTTGGATGCATGTAATTATGCGTACTTATTCAAATGACCAAGAAAAAATGATTTATTCTCAGTCCCCATTATTAGAGCATCTCCAACAGACTTATGGGTCGTAATATTACAACCCGTAAGATTCAAGGGGAGTCAGGACATATTCCACAATAGGAGCGCACTGATTTTATCTACGCACTCCTATTTTATCAAAGTGCATCGATAAAATCGGCGTGTTATCATAACGTGTCGATATTATCAGTGCGCTATGTCATAATTCATTTTCCACTTAAATAAACTATGCATTAAACTATAAAGATTATGTGAAAATTGAAAATTTTCCCTTTTAAGTTAATTTATTGTTTTAGGTTGATTCAAAACGCTTGAATGAACATATGGTACTCATGATATAACTTATAATAAAGCATAAGAAAACAGTTGCTCATAAACATAACGATACAACTAATATTGCGTATACCGATATAAATACAACAGAAGTTACTACATCCGCAAGCAAACTAGTAAAACCGACCTTGCTACATCTGCTAGATACAAATACAATAGAAGTCACTACATGCGCCCGAAGCACTAAACGATACGACTAACGATTAGACCGAAGTAAAGTACGAAAATAAATACGCAAGAAAACTATATGTCACATTCAATCTCAAGAGATTCCAAAGCTTTCTAAGCTGCCTAATCACTTGTTCTAACTCGTTGGCATAAGAAATACCCCTTGGACATAAACGGTCGTCAATCCATTCAGAGTAATTGCAACTGTTCGGCCATAATAAGCATAAGTAGATCCTACGACCAATGTTTTCTCCATCCTCCCTTACCACCACCACCACCTTGTACCCACAATGGCAACAAATGGGATATGAGTTCACGTATTGATCGTTTGGAGGTTGGGTAATTGCAGTCGCTCGTACCTCTTGTTCGTATACAGGTTGATTGGTTGAGAATTTATCTACCACTATTTTTGTTGGAGGGAGAGTAACATTAGCCGCTTTTACCACTCGTTCAAATACAGGATGAACTACCAAGTGACTAAAATCTAGGATATAATCAACTGGTTCCTAGATTCTAAGTAGGTTAAGATCTTGGAAATCACGACGCACGTCCTCATAGTACCTCTCTTGGCATTCGATAAGACAATCAATATATATATATATATATATATATATATATATATATATTCTTGGAATACTTAGCAGACGTCAAGATAAGTTTCGGTCCCAGTAAGAATCCATTAACGAGGGCTATGAAGGCATAGTTCTAGAAATGCAAAGAGTATTTGGTAAAAAGTTGGTTGAGTGAGGTAAGTAGTGATAAACTCGTAGAGATATATAGCTGCATAATGTACAAATGAATGAAACTAATAATGATGTCACTGGCCACTGTTACGACTTTGCTTTACGTGCTGCCCGACACTGTGTCGCCTAACGTAATACTGTAGGGAATTTTCTTTTTGTACTACAGTGATGTGATCGATCACTGGTTACACTTTGCTTTAAGTGTTGCGATTTCCAAAGCATTTGTCGGCAGTAACACCCCGTAATTTAAAAAACATTAATGACAATAAACTAAATAATAACTTAATTAAATATTCAGAATTTAGTGGAACCGGCATCACCGTTGTGTTTGTCTCGGAATTCTGGTTTAGATGGACCCTAAGTTTGCGTAAAGCATACAAGGTATGAAGAAGTTATGAGCATTAGAAGTTTGTACACACATAAGGTCTATATATAAAAACATATTAGTAATAAAATATTCCAGAAGCACAACGAGACAACTCACGGGAAAATGGCCTGTCAGGTGCCGACCCACACCCCTCAGGGGCCCACTCAAGGACGGGTCAACCCACCCATGGAGGGGTCGACCCACCCCAAACCTGGGCAGATTCTTTGATGAATCTGGACTTTTTTTAAACCATAATCGTTACTGACTCAGCGCTACGTGTTCAAGAACACCTACAAATAGGCTAGCAGAGCCTAGCCTAAATCTCATATTTTCTGATAGGCTGCCAAAGCTCTGCCATTCTTCTTCCTCCTCAAATCTCATCAAAAAAAATAGAATAATTAATCTAAGGAAATTCTGATTCAAGATCTAGAGGAAAGAATGTATATCTGCAAATGGGTGTTCACAAATCTATACAAAGTGAGGTAAATTCTTATATCTAGTCAATTTAGATTTCTCTTCTTTCTTTTATTTTAAAATTGTGAATCCATGGTTAATTAGGTTCTAGATTCCGTAAGTGGAGCCATGGAATGCTAGATCTGGACCATATTCATGAATAGGAAAGCTATTAGGTGAGTGGATTTAAGTTATACTTTTTGGTAATGGTATATTTATCATTTGACATTCCCGGTTAATATGTATAATAAATCTGCTGAAGTGTAAATCTGCTGGAATGTTTAAGCTGTTGTAAATTGTTGAAATGATTAATCTGCTAAACATTTGATATTTATGGAAAATTGTGTATTAAAACTGTTTAGGACATGTTAAAAAGATTTCTGTTGTATATAGAACCATCCTAAGAACCAATTAATTGGCATATTATGTACGTAAACCCTTGATTGTAAGAATTGGGATAAATACATGTTCATCTATTATGTTGGAATAATTACATGATTGGATAATTACATGTAATTCCTTTAAAATTGGGTTAATTACATGTTAGGAAAAACATGTAACATGATAATCAGTTAGAATAGACGTAATATGATATTACACATGACATGTAAAAAAAATAGTAATACAGTAAAAATTTGGAATAATGGATGTGACTAAAAATATGTAGAATATACAGGAATTAAGAAATTGTAACCGCACTTAGACACGAGGTTAAATTCAACTTCTGGCAGAAGTCTACCCCGAACCGCCAGGCAAATCCAGCACCCACAAGTGGTTAATTTAATGTGAGGGGTCTAGCGCATAAATATACATGTAACAGTGCTTAGACACGAGGTTGAGTCCAACTTGTGGTAGAAGTTTGCCCGGAACCGCCTGGAAAATCCAGCATCCATAAGCGGTCAGCTTAATGTGGGAGGTCTAGTGCATAAACACATATATGAATATATGTATATAACAAGTTAGAAACAAATGGCAATAATTATAATTAATGTGAATGAATGAAAGTTACAATAGTAGAAGAAATGGAATGAGCGGGGAATGATAATAACCTATTATAAATAAACCTGAAGGGAAACAAAGAAAGATAATAGGTAGGCTTGTCCCAGGGACAAGTGGAAATTATAACTTAAGTTATAATAAACGATAGGTGGAATGAGATAACTTACAATAAGTTAAGTTGTACTTAATTATAAATTAAGTAATATGGAAACATGAAACCTGCTATTTGTAATAAGTAGAGAAAATGAGGAAAAACTTATGAAATGCAATAAGTTGTACTTAACTATACATTAAGTAACATGTACACCTAAGAATCTGAATCCTGCTGAAAAGAATAATATGTTAAATGCTTGTTAATGAACTTAAATGGGTTATGTTATATAACAAAGATTAATAAGCACGAGAAACTTGGTAACTTGAATAAGAGTTAATATGATTGAAATAACCAAGTTAACTAGGAATCTGATGAGGTAGAGCAAGGGCATAACTAAACGGTTAGACATAGGGTCTAATAATACATTAAACTGATGCTCTTGAATCAGTCCATACGTCTGAAGGTGAATAAACCAACGGGGTAGATCATCATGGTGTCATAAGACACAAGAGGAGCACACGTCCATCTGATTATTTTGCCTGTTGTTCGGCTCATATTCTGCTGGCTTCGAAGGACTGGAAGGGAAAGCACGCGGCTTCATAGGACATGGAGGGTACTCCTGGTATTCCTCTGTGCGGTGACTGCGCTTATGCTATGCTTTCAGGGGTTGGGTTTGCGCGTTACTACCCGGTGAGTATACGTTGATTGCCATGATAGTGGGCAATCAAAAGGCTGTATGGTGGCTTAGGTGATTCGATGATCCTATTGCCTTATGACTAGGCGGTTTATGACCATTTCTATTTTCCTTTGTGGGTCAAACCGATGGTTTGATAGTAGTCATCAGGTACCAACCATCGACAGTCAGTATGATACATGATGTGTGATGTGGAAATACGAAGAGCGAAACTAAAAGACCAAAGACCATTTACTATTAAGTCTTTGGGTGAGGGAGAGGCCAATTAGGATTTGTTTTTTTCTCTGGGACCACATCACTAGCTCTCACTTCTGTTTGTCTTTCACTAGTTGAGGGAGGGGTCAAGTGGGACCATAGCCACTATGAAAATGCAGACCGTAGCATCAGTTTATATGGACATCTAAAAAAGCTCCCGACCGAGTTCCGTGTTTGTGATACAGCCCTATTACGGTCTCGACGCATGTTAGATAATATGTGTGGATACATGCATACCATTTCCGGATAGTGTATCATAAAGGTTACGACATCGAGTACGATTAACGATACATACATGAGAAAGTTTAGGTACGTGCATATCTGCTCCGGATGGTGTGTGGTGGACTTTAAGGCATTACTTTATGATGGAATCTTGATTTAATCGAATGATTCGAAAGTGGCAGTCCATACGCTTACGTATCATGGCGATGGCAGTTCTATACAGAACGTATGTTGTTATACACAGATCAATATGTCGTTCTGGTGTAGGATGAGGGGCTATGTATATTTCTATGGCGTTACGATGGAGACCGTGTGAGTGGGGTACCATGGTCTGTACCTTAATGTTGGTTTAGCTAGATATATACTGTATTAGGTTAACCCACTGGGAAGTAGATGGGTACGACGTGTGTGTAAGCCTTGAGTGTTGTTAACTCGAGTAACCTAATAAATAAGAAAGTGTATCTAAACGGTATATGTAGGGTTATCCAAAATGTGTAGTTTAAATCCAGTCACCAGAACTTGTGTTCTGACCCCCTCCTCATAAAATACTCACAGGTTAGATCTGTGCCAGACATATGTTAGCTTTGGATGCAGGTTAGTCGGTATTATTATCCGGGTAAAGCTATATTTTGATTATATTATATTTTATCCATTTCGAAGTGAGATGTTTTCTAAGCTCTGATATATTTTATATCTTTTTCTTTTCTGCAGGATACCAGACAAACCAACACGAGTTTTGATAGATTGGAATTTAAAAAAAAAAAATGTCTGTCAGAATTCGGGTTGTTACATCTAGTATTAGAGCTTAAGTTTAGGGTTCCTGTATAGACAATGAGTGAACGTATTTGTATTTTTTTTAATATAAATATATTTTATATATACCTAGATCAATAGAGGAACCCACTAAACAAAAAGAGTATAATATGGTGAGAATTGGAATATCTGTTTTGTACACTAAAGGAACGAATATAGAAACCTGATAATCTTAGGTAATTTGTGTAGGAAGTGTACAATATACTTTGTACGGAAGAAAGGTGAGTCCCATGTGTTAGTATTTCAGGTTAGAGGGTTTGGAAGTAAAACCTTGATATTGGAAAAGGTTAAAAAAAGAAAATTCAATTAGGAATATATACAGTTGAGAGAATTGACTTTGTGGGAGTATCCAGGTAAGCCTAGGTAAGTTGGAAACCACTTTGAGTCTAACCTCAATTTTTTTACTTTTGGGAACTTGAAATTGTAAAAGCTTTTGGAAGATGGTTTATTGTGTTTTCAAATTTTGATCTTAAAAGTTACAATTTTAAAATACGTAAAGAAGTACACATTGGGTTTTGAAGTAAAATGGGGTATATTTTGTAAATAGTGATTTCTTGTGAATTTTTTGTTTAAAACGAATTCTCTCAGTAAAAGGTGCACATTATAGAGCATATATAGCTCACTAGTTTTCAAGTTATATGGTATGTAAGGATTAAAAAGAAAAACATACAAAAGGTTGCATTTTGATGTTGCATCCTGCTGGAAACTAGAATATTTAGTAAAGAAAGTTTTGAAGTCTCTATTCTTTTGACAATCATTTTTGATAAATTATCTCAACAAGAAAATTTTGTTGGGTGGACAAAATAAGTTGTTGAAATTAAGAATAGAGTAGATGTTTGCACCTTGTAGTAAGTAACTGAACCGACCTTATAGACAAGAACATGTTGTAAATTTGATTAAGAAATAGCTGTCTTTATCTACTCCTGTTTTTGTGATTTGAAAAAAAAAAAAGATTTTCATTTGTTTTTAGAAAATAAAATGTTCTATGGTTTGGCAAAAATAAGTTTTGATGAGGAAAATAAAGTTTTAACACTTTTTACTTTTGAAAGGAAAGTAAAATGAGGAAGCGAAACCACATTTTTAAAATTTTGGAGTAGGTAAGGATTAGTGCCTAGGTAAGACGGGAAAAGTTTTCAGGCTATGAAGTTGATAGCGAGAATTATCTTAGAATAATGGTAAGTCCCATAGAATGCGTAAACATGGAAAAGCCTAGGGTGTTGCTTGGAAATGACTATTAGTACATGGCCAGGGCTAGGGGTGACAATAAGATAGTGGAGGGCAAGTAAGTGTTTAGATCTTGTTGCTAATTTTACTATTGGGGAAAAGCCCGTTATTACATTTATGTTGAGATCATTTTGTTATTTTGTAACAACCCGTATTTTTCGATAACACGTTAAATCAAGAATCAAGACAGAATTAAATTATAAATTCTGAATCAAGTGAAACGGTCTGTGCCATTGCGTTCGTCTCGGAAAAATACGCAAAATAGAGTCCGAGTTTTCGAGAATCGGAGTCCGTATGACCCGTTAAAGGCCCAAAGAAGATTTCTAGGAATTTGAATTTCGGAAACAGTTTTGGAAATCAGATCTGGGGCTAGGTGGGGAGTTTCCCGCCTAGGCCATGTCGACAGGGCTGTCGACAGGCCTGTCGACTTGGGCCCAGACCAAGTCGACAGCCCTGTCGACTTGCCTGTCGACAGGAGGTGGCCGGGGCAAATAGCCTGGCGCACCTGTTTGTATCACCTGGTCTTGTTCTTGGGCTGGGTCTGGAAGCTTCCGAGATCTGATGGTCCTAATCTATCCTAGGGTTAATCTAAGGGCCTAAAACTATCCTAATCTCTATAAAAAGACCCTAAACCTAACCTAAATCCCTAAAAATCAAACCTAGCAACTAAGTGCTGCCAAAATCAATTTTGATCATGGCCTCCATCTCAAATCCCTAGAGCCTATGCATCCAAATCAAGTTCAAATCAAAGGGTGCAAGCTTGCTACACCAAATCAAGGCCAAATCAACATTTCTATGCGAGTTCCATGGCGGTTCTTCTACAAAGGAGGCACCTTTCTTAGCCAAGATGATTCATGCTTCTTTTCTAAGCCTTGCCTAAGTAAGTTCTAGCTACTTTTGGATCAAAACGGTATTTTTAATGTTGACATGGGATAAAATGAGGCTAAACATGATTATGCGAACCTATATGAACCTTACCTTGCCTCTTGTGTTCATGTTTATGATTTTAGGCCATGTGAGTGACTTAATCATGCCTCTCATGCTATGCATAACCTAGTTTAACTTGCAAGTTTGGATCTTCATGCATGAAATGCTAGCATGAACCTTTAGGAACCACTTTATGTGTGAAACATTGGCTAAGACAAGATTTTGGGACTTGTGCATGTTTATGAACCCAAACCCCTTATGGTAACATGCGAGTTTGTGGCCAAATCCTTTATGAGATTATGCATGCTAGTGGCCAATCCCCTCTTCTAAGTTTTGCATGTTTATGGCCAAACCCCTTTTTTTGATAATATGCATGTTTGAGGCCAAATTACCTTATGACACTATGCATGTTTATGGCTAATCCCTTTTGATGTTATGCATGTGGAAGCCAATCCCTTTTTGGCATCATGCATGTTTTGAGACCAATATGTGACATAGTATTCTTACTATGTTGACTCGCTTTTGTTTGCGTTGGGAAAATACGATTTTTGGGTAGTTAGATAAACATGAACATGTCGTGAAATCTTAACTTGAATATGACATGTGTTTATACTTGAAAATATGACTTGAAAGATAACATGGAAGTTGGCATGTAAGTATGCATAAAAACATGAGTTTGGGAATTTACCTATTAAGTTAGGTCTACCCTTTGGGAATTTACCTATTAAGTTAGGTCTACCCAAATGCTTGAAAACTTGTAACATGTTTTGGAAACATGATGAACTTAGATAATATAAATATGGCCAACTCGAGGTTGGGTTGAGTTTGCAACGTAAAACTACCCGGAACCGACCGGCCTAACTAGTAGTTGCAAACAATAGGACCCAATGTGAGAAGTTGGTCATGTCGCGCTTAAGACCCGAGGTTAGACTAGGTTGTGGTGTAAATCTACCCGGACCCGCCCGGCTTAACTAGTAACCACAACAAGGTCTAATGTGAGAGGTTGAGGGTGCATTAATTAAATTAATGCCACATAATAGGGTTAAGTTAATTTGATTAATGAGGCTTAACCAAATATGATATGGACAAATGGGTTAAGTAATTTGATTAGGCTAATGATACTTAACAAAACATGATAAGCTTGGGTAGGTTAAGTAACTTGATTTGCCTAATGACACTTGACCATTTTTATACGACTAGTGGACGGTATTAAGTTAACCAACACTTAATCAATCCAACACGATAACGTGATAAGGTTAAGTAAATTTTCTTAATGACACTTAACCGTATAATACAGTTAATGGATGGGGTTAAGATTAGGCTTAACTAATCTAAACATGGTAATCGGATGGGGTTAAGTTAGCCTAGACTTAATTAACCCCACTTGGTAATTAAATGGGGGTAAGTTAAACACTTAACTAATTTAACACGATGATTTGATGAGGTTAAGTGACCTATACTTAACCAATCTAACTCGTTAATTTGATGAGGTTAAGTTAATCTATACTTAACCAATCTAACGTGAAAACATGATAAGGCTAAGTCACGAATCACTTGAATACGCTTGACCGATTTGACTCGGTAATTTGACAAGGTCAAGTTAATTTATATAATTAACCAATCTAAAATGCTAATTAGACGAGGTTAAGTTATGGATTGCTTAATATACTTAGCCAACTTGACACATGGTTTGTAGGGTTAAGTCTTGGACTTGGATACTTAGCCAATTTTGACATGGTTTGTAGACGGGCTAAGTTATGAACTTAAGTGACACTTAACCCATTAGGAAAACCCTAATTCGGAGGATTAGGTAAATAACCATAGTTAACAAGGGTTATGGAAATAAGGCTAAGTGGTAAACCTTAGTTAAGGGAAACTAAGTAATAATTCTTAGTCAAGGAAATTTGGACCATTTCTTAGATAGATTAGTAACCCGATACGTTAGGTCAACGTTTAAGCATGCGTGAAGGAGCAGGCTATCTGATTTATATAAAGGCTCCAACGGACTGGGTAACGAAGCAGCGGCTTCGGGGAACGTGAGGATATTCTTGGGATCCCTCTGTGAGCTGCCAGGTCCTTATACTAGGCCCACGAGAGGTTGAGGTCTGCGGTAGAAGAACCAATAATATGCCTTGGTTGCTATGCGAGCGACCTAAAGAGGGGGTGGATAGCAGTGAGTCGGCGGATACATAAGGTGCCCGAGATAGCAAGTTCGTCGATCATCTACCATCTTGAGTCAAGCGTGTACGAACGGAAAGGCAGGGAACACCCAACAGACCATAATTGCTATCTAATTATGGGTGAGGTAGGCCATAGGATGTGGGCTGGCCGGAGTGTAGTTCTCATGCAAGATTTTCTCTTGTGTTGCCTTTCACTAGTCGAGGGAGGGGTCTCGTGGGACCATAGCCATGTGTAGAAAAGCAGACCTTAGTATCTGCATCGGCAGATAAATCTAAAGCTCCCGACCGAGTCCTGTATTTCTTGTTTTGCCCTGGGACAGGACTCGGATGGCACGATGTGATACATGTGCATACAGTTATAGAAAAACGATTCACGATGAATGCGTGGGAAATAGGGCGCGGTTGAGGGTTAGCGTAATCCCTAGTGGCCTAGGTGGTTTAACCCAAACCGAAATACGAAAACGTGCAATAGGTAAGCGTAATCCCTAGTGGTGCTAGGTGGCGTAAGTCCTAGTAGTTCAAACGATGATTCATATGGAAGAGCCTAGCTAGAACAAGGGTGACAGTCCAAACGATTTCAAGGATAATACGACATGAGGAAGCCCGTACGAGGTACGGCAAAGGACTGAACTTATATACATGGAAAGAAACATATGATTTGAGTAACCTATATATGCGATATATTAGGTCGACATGGACCATTACACGACTTTGAGCAAGAGACATTCATGGTTAACACATGACGCGGGTAGGGATACTAGTACGAGAGGTGCAGAGCAAATATACATGTTAGAACTAGGAAGAATATACATAATAGATACCGTGGGATGTTAGACGGGGTAGATACCTTGGGATAGTGTACTCGATAGAAATCTGACGATGTGATACCTTGACTTACCATAACACCATAGTTTACCATGATACCTTAGTTTACCTTGCCGCAGTAGTTCAGCCGGCTACCCTGGTTTATCTATCTTGTAGTTTTCCTTATGTTTACTTTCAGTTTATGCATGTCATGTTACCTTTACCTGTTTTTATACTGGAAGTAGATAGGACTTACTCGGTCTTTTTGACTGACCCGTTTTGTTTCGCCTCTTTTCTTCCGTTTCCCCCCCCCCCCTAGGTTTCAGGGAGGAAACAATTTTGTTTAGTTCGGACTTCTTCGGCTTGAAGGTCATCATGGATGGCTTGGGCTTCTCTTGGCTATGGCTACTTTGCGGTTTTACTTGGGGAATAATTTATTAAAAAGTCTTTATGCTTCTTTACTATTGCAAGACAGGTTTTGATGTACTCTGATGTAAAAGGCTTTAGACCTTATGTATTCATGTTTATGAAAGTTTGATTTTACTTCCGCTATTTATTTATATATGTTCTGTCTTGTGATATTTCTGTGCATGTTTACCAATAATGCCCCTCTAAAGCTAGTGCATTCCCTTGCGAGTGACCCTAGCGGAGGCGGGGTGTTACATATTTTGTTCCTATTGTGTAACCAGGGTAACACCTAAATCCGTTAATGATCCCATGGTTCGAAATTTTCTGCCTAAGGGGGACACAGCCCTGAGATTCTTGGCCCTTAGTAGTAGTTGTGTAGAGCGTTTATTTTCCTATTTTAGTTGAAGGACTAGAAGACTTATTTGAAAATAAACTTAGATAACAGGATTAAGTTAAATAAGCTAAGAAAATAGTGTTGGCATAACTAAAAAGGAAACAACAAATTCAGTAAGGCAGCAAACTTGACAGTTAAAGGAAAATGGAAAATTCTAGGAAAAAGTGAAATAAGAATAAACTTTTCCAAGATAAAGTTGAAAAAGGAAAATCCATAACATAGAAAGTTCTCTTATGTGGTTTGTGCTTGGATAGGAAAACAGGAAATCTTTATATAGCAGTTATATAAAATCCGAGTACAGATAGAAAGGGTAACTAAAAGATAAATAGAAGATATGAAATTTTCCATTTTCTGCCTTTTTGTAAAATAAGAAATTGAATTTAGAAAATCAGATTTTTCGAAAATTTGAAAAACAAAGTTGCTTGGTAGGGTTTTGGATGCAAAAATTGGATGAACTACACTCTTGCTCAGTAAGAGTGTGGGAAAATTTGGATGAAAAAGTACTTTGATTTTAAATTATTACATTCATATAGGAATTGCCAGTATATTTAGGATCTGTGCATCATGTTTTTAAAGGGATTTTCAAGAAAAAATTGAATTCATATAGGAGGTACTACTTAGGCATTCATTTCATTCATGTATTATTATGTTGAATTACAATTTATACTAGTACACAAATGGTTGCAGAATTGGATGCACACATGATGGTTATGATTTATGTGAGGAACTACTTGATTTTACCCTTACCAAATTCCAGGGATAAAACTTCCTAAGGGTGGGAGAATATAACACCCCGTAATTTTAAAGAACATTAGTGGCAATAAACTGAATAATAATTTAATTAAATATTTAGAATTAAGTGAACCGACATCACCGTTGCGTTCATCTCGTAATTGTGGTTCAGATGGACCCCAAGTTTGCGTAAAACCGATAACGAAGTTTGTATACACATAGGGTTTATATAAAAAACATATTAAAAATAAAATATTCCAGAAGCAAAATGAGACAGCGCGCGGAAAAATGGCCCGTTAGGGGTCCACCCACACCCCTAAGGGGGTCGATCCATGGCTCGACCCACTCAAGGTGGTCGACCCACCCATGGAGGGGTCGACCACCCAAGATCTTGGTAGATTCTTTGATGAATCTGGACTGTTTTTCAGACCATATTCGTTGCTGACTCAATGCTGCGTGTGCAAGAAGACCTAGAAATACGCTAGTAGAGCCTAGCCTAGATCTCATATTTTCTTAGAGGCTGCCTCAGCTCTGCCATTCTTCTTCCTATCAAATCTCTTTAGAAAAATTGAATAATTAGTCTAAGAAGATTCTGATTCAAGATCTAGAGGAAAAGAATGCATATCCTCAAAGGGGTGTTCACAACTCTAATTGAAGTGAGGTAAATTCTTAGATCTGGTCAATTTAGAATTCTCTTCTTTCTTCCCTTTTTCTTTTAGTTTTAGAATTGTGAATTCATTATTAATTAGGTTCTAGATTCAGTTAGGGGACCATGGAATGCTGGATCTGAACCAGATTCATGAATAGGAAAGCTATTAGCTGAGTGGACTTAAGTTATACCTTTTTGAGAATGGTATATTTATCATTTGACATTCCCTGTTAATATGTATAATAAGTTTGCCGAAATGAATAATTTGCTGAAATGTAAATCTGCTGAAATGTCTAACCTGCTGTAATATGTTGAAATGATTAATCTGCTAAAGAGTCTATATTTATGGAAAATTGTGTATTAAAACTGTTTAGGACATGTTAAAAAGATTTCTTGTTTATATAGAACCATCCTAAGAACCCATTAATTGGCATATTATGTACGTGAACCCTTGACTGTAACAATTGGGATAATTACATGTTAATCTATTAGGTTGGAATACTTACATGATTGGATAATTACATGTTATTCCTTTAAAATTGGGTTAATTGCATGTTAGGAAAAACATGCGACATGATAATCAGTTTGAATGGACTTAATATGATATTAAGTATAACATGTAAAAAAATAGAACTACACTAAATATTTGGAAGAATGGATATGCCCAAATTATATGGAAAATTTACAGTAATTAAGAAATTGTAAACGCACTTAGACACGAGGTTAAATTCAACTTGTGGTAGAAGTCTGCCCCGTACCGCCCGGCAAATCCAACATCCACAAGTGGTTTATTTAATGTGAGGGGTCTAGTGCGTAAATATACATGTAACGGTGCTAAGACACGAGGTCGAGTCCAACTTGTGGTAGAGTCTGCCCGGAACCACCCAGTAAATCTAGCATCCACAAGCGGTCGGCTCAATGTGAGAGGTCTAGTGCATAAACACATATATGAATATATGTATATAACAAGATAGAAATAAATGGCATTAATTGTAATTAATGGTAATGAATGAAAGTTACAACAATAAAAGAAATCGAATGAACGGGGAATGATAATAACCTATTACAAATAAACCTAAAGGGAAAAATGGAAATATAATAGGTAGGCTTGTCCTAAGGACAAGTGGAAATTATAACTTAAGTTATAATAAATGATAGCGGGAATGAGATAACTTATAATGAGATAAGTTGTACTTAATTGTAAATAAAGTAATCTGTAAATCTAGAAACCTAAGACCTAATGTTTGTAATAAGTAGAGAAAAGAGGGGAGAACTTATGAAATGCAATAAGTTGTACTCAATTATACATTAAGTAACCTGTACACCTGAGATTGTGAATCCTGTTGATAAGAATAACATGTTAAAGGCTTGTTAATGAACTTAAATGGGTTAAGTTATATAACAGAGATTAATAAGCAAGAGAAACTTGGTAACTTGAATAAGAAGTTAATATGATTGAAATAACCAAGTTAATTGGGAATTTGATAAGGTAGAGCAAGCGTGTAATTAAACGATTTGACATAGGGTCTAATAACACATTAAACTGATGCGCTTGAACCAGTCCCTCGTCTGAAGGTGAATAATCCAATGAGGTTTATCATCGTGGTGTTATAGGAAACGAGAGGAGCGCACATCCATCTGATTATTCTGCCTATTGTTCTGTTGATATTCTGCTGACTCTGAAGTACTGGAAGGGGAAGCACGCAGCTTTTTGGGATGTAGAGGGTACTTCTTTTAGTCTTCTGTGCGGTGACAACTCTTTGGCTGTGCTCGCAGGGGTTGGGTCTACGTGTTACTAACCGGTGAGTACACCTTGATTTCCAAGATAGTGGGCAATCAGAAGGCAGTAGGGTAGCTTAAATGACTCGACGATTCTGTTGCCTTGTGACTAGGCGAGTGACGACCATTTCTATTTGCCTTTGGCATGTCTAACCGTCAATTTAATAGTAGTCGTCGGGTACCAACTATCAATAGTCAGCATGATACGTGATGCGGAAAGATTGAGAGCCAAACCAAAAGACCATAAACCTTTTACTATCAAGGCTTTGGTTGAGGGACAGGCCAATTAGGATTTGTTGTTTTCTCTGGGGCCACGTCATTAGCTCTCACTTATGTTTGTCTTTCACTAGTTTAGGAAGGGGTCAGTTGGGACCATAGCCACTGTGAAAATGCAGACCATAGCAACTGTGTATATAGATATCTGAAAAAGCTCCGACCGAGTTCCGTGTTTCCTATACCGCCCTATTACGGAACTCGGTGCATAGTAGATAATATGTGTGAATACATGCATACCGTTTCTGGATGGTGTATTGTATAGTTTATGACATCGAGTATGATTAATGATATGTATATGAGAAAGTTTAGATACATGCATGTCTGCTTCAGGTGGTGTACGGTAGACTTTAAGGCACTACTTTGTGATGGAATCTGAATTCAATTGAATGATTCAAAGGTAGCGGTCTGTACGCTTTCGTAGCATGGCGACGACGATTCTATGTTGAATGTAGCGTTATTATATAGAGATCTATACGTCGTTCTGGCACGGATGAGGGACTACGTATATTTCTGTGGCATTACGGTGGAGACCGTGCGAGTGGGGCACCATGCGGTGTACCTTAATGTTGGGGTTGCTACATATATATTGTATTAGGTTAACCCAGTAGGAAGTAGATGAGTATGACGTTTGTGTAAGCCTTAAGTGTTGTTATCCCAAGAAACCTAATAAATAAGAAAATATAACTGAGTAGTATATGTAGAGTTATTCAAAATGTGTAGTTCAAATCCAGTCGCCAGAACTTGTGTTCTGACCCACTCCTCATAACGTACTCGCAGGTCAGATCTGTGGCAGAGATATGATAGCTTCGAATATCGGTTAGGCAGTATTATTATCTGGGTAAGGATATATTCTGATTATATTATATTATATCCATTCCGCTGTGAGATGTTTTCTGAGCTTTGATATATTTTATATCTCTGTCTTTTCCGCAGGATACCAGGCAAACCAACACGAGTTTCGATAGATTATAATTTTGAAAAAAAATTGGTCTGTCGGAATACGGGTTGTTACATCAGCAATAATATTCATGTGTATGAGTAGGAACCTATTTTTTAAGTCCATTATGTATTGAAATGTTTAATTTAGACAGGGACGGGCCAAGTTTTTAACTCATTTGCATTCATAAATTTAAACAATACCTTTTAAGTGACGTAGAAACTTCGTTCGTTATAACAAAATACCAGATACATGATATAGTGAATGTTCAACCCAACATACAACTACGATAAAGTACGACATTATGTGGAATACAAACATATAATTAAGACATAGTACCATATAACTAAGGCCCTAGTTTCGGGACGAACCATAGAACCCATACAACACTTCCGCCTTTGCTGCAATATTCAACCATTCCAAACGACTTACCTCAGCTTGCATCTCTAGTGCGTACTGGACACCCCTTTCCATTAGTGGTGGATCGATCCATGAGAAAAAATTAAAATGTTGTAACCCTTGTTGGTTAAGTGCAGTAATGTACGGTTTGCAACCATAAAAATGATGACCTGCGCTGCTTTGGCTTTTAGAAACAACCACATTACATTCAACTCTTCAGTAATAAAGTACTGAATTACTCGTCATGCTAGAGCTTGACCTATTTGGGTTCCCACAAGCAATTACTTCCATTAACCATGCATTGAGGGTTTTTTGAACAGGTCCAATACGTTGGACGACAAAGTTTGGTTGTGTGGCACTGAAGAGTTCAGACTCCACTTCTCCTGCTTATATTTGATCTTCTAATTACGTTTCCAGCACAAACTCGACTGGTTTCTTATTTCTTTCATATTCATTGTACATTTGGACCATGGTTTCATCATCCAATTCCCAAGAAGTCATTTTTAACTCTTGAAAAGTGGTAGTTAGATAAAATGAGTAATTTGACAAACCTAAGAATTCAAAAGTAATGAATAGAAGAAGAGGGGCTGTGTGGTCTTAAAGGTTGCCAAGTCCACTAATTTCGTGCTTTGCTTTATTAAAGCAGTAAACATGTCATCTTTAATCAGTAAGACTTGTCAAGCCATGTTGTTTCTAATAGTTGGACAAGATATAACACAATGCCCAAGTTTTGCAGAGTGCAGTAATATCAATTGTTCTACGACAGAGTGAAGGTAACTCAACTATCGATGACAGAGTGTTGTCATATCATATGTTTCTATTCTATAGTTCAACTGTCGATGACAGAGCTTTATCACAAGCGACAAGTTGTGGTACAACTATGACATATGACACATCTTCAGTCAAGTCCAGTCAATAAAACTTGTACCTATACCCATGGGGTATAGGACGACCTCAACATTCACCCCACTCGTTTTAATACTGATGAATTTCGTCCTCCAACCATAACTATAATTTGTGCATTCTAGATCAACCACAACATTAAGGTGAGAAACCATTACTCTTTTTTCTTCTACATGTTCAAGTATTTCTTTGTATAGATGATACGTTTTTTGTTTCTGCATAACTTAAATGGACGATTGGGAAATCATGATGAAATCATGGATAAAATGTTTAATGAGTTTCAACGGAACAAGGAGGACGAGAAAGAGGGTGGATTCATTCCAGATACACAGGTAGAAGAGGCCATCGAACTGGTTCAGAATGAAAATATTCGTGGTACTCAACAAGTAGTTAAATTTCAGAATCCAAAAGCACGTTCACGATACAACATAGCGAGGCAAATGGGTAATCCTAATTGTCACAACCAAAGTAATGCTAGCTCCAGTACTACTACAACTGAATTCTCTCCTCGGGACTTACTTATACTTGCAAAATCCTATATTGAAGTTGATCGAAGAGATTTGTTAATGATGCAAAATGGAGGGGGTCTAATCCATGAAGAATTTTGGTCAACGATAATAAGATTACATAATGACCATCGTACCTGCACTACTACACAATTTTCTGTTGAAATTCATATGACACATCGACATTTTGTAGAAGCTTGTGAACGATACTAAAAGATTATACAGACAGTTGAAGACGAAGACATATTTAAACTGACTAAAGCAACTTTTGATTCTCGTTACCTTTTGTTCGACAACAAGTATTCTATGAATAAAAATTCCATCGTGCAAAATATCGTGATATTAAACCGCAAGCGCACGACATACAATTGTTAGTACGTGGCAAATACGAATCGATTCGCAGGGAAAGAAGTAATCTCAATCTTATTCAATCAAATTAAATCAAAATTCATATTTTGATTAAGTACTAGAAAAAAAAGTAAACTAAAATATAAATTAAAACTATGAGATAAAACCAATTTAGGGGCAACTTCACTTTTCTTTCTTTCAACATTGTTCAACATAAAATAGTACGAAGATCTCTCAATAACCTAAGTAAGATTAATTAAATAATTATCATAAGCATAACCTATTTGCGTAAATAATTAACACAAAATAAGTCATCAAGCTATAATATACAATTAATCCAACTTTTTAACTTTTATGAAACATGCCATCGAAATGAAACTAAAATCTAATTTAAGTATGATCTATTTACTATTAGTTAGTAATATAGATTGTCAAATTTCAACTTAAACCTCATTTTATTGCCATAATCACAATTTAGATGAAGAGACAATTTGGTGATTATGTCATAAACATAGCCTCAATGTTATGAAATGAACAAAAGAGGCTATTAAATTCAATATGAAACACAAATACACAAAAAGATCTATTCCCATTACACCCAAAGAGATCATTCATACAAATTCATGCTGAATCTACATTAATGATAGGAAAAGCTTCATCACCCCTAAACTGTATGGGTTTAATTCCTCATTTGTGTTATTATTCAACACAAATAGATTTCAACATTGAAGAACAACGAGTAAGTAATGAAGAAAAGATATTAACTAACTAATGGCATAAAATAAAGCTACAATACTTGCAGAAAAGAAAATAACATGTAAATAAAAAACAACAAATTAAGATTGCATTAAAACGAGAGATTACAAACAAATAAATGGATAAGAAGCCATGAAAGAAAAATAGAGGTCTTGATTTCAGCCACTTTAAACTAAAAAATCCAAGATTCTTTTTACATCAACATACATGGGTTATTTATACATGTGAAAAAAACCCTAATTCAACTTTAGTGTGCTATCAAGAATGCCCATTAGGAAGTGTGGCCACCAATTAATCATCACGCTTTAATTACTCCATCATCAAATTTGCCTGAAGCTTTATCATCCACTAATTTGTCCATTAGCATTTAATTGTAGTAAGTGGGGCCCTTCATGATTATGTATGAGAATTATTTCCTCTTCATTCCTTTTGTATGTATATAAATCTTTATGAAGCTCTCTTCCAAATGCACCAAATGTCTACAAAAAAATGAAAAATGTCCAAGTACAAATTCTCAAAATAACTTAAGCACAAAAATGACCATTTTTCCTTTGTATGATGATGAATGTATGATATTTTGAAGTCAATTGAATTATAGTTTAAACATGATAAAATACCCACATATGACATTTATTAGCACTAAAAAAATGTGAATATAAATGTGGAGTTTTACGTGCACATCTCCTTGCAGAGTACAACACTAATTTTATTGACCATAAAGACTATAAACTACGTTATAGTTGGCTAACCCGATATGGGGCTGAATAAGCTAATGGTTTCGGTCTATTTTATTTTCATGTTTGAAATTTTCTTTTATTTAATGATCCTACGAAAAATATGGAGTTCTTCTAATTTTATACTTTTGTACATAGTATAAAACTATCAAATTACGAAAAAAGTAGTAATATAAATAAAGCGTGCATTGCATTTATAAGAAAATAGTTACTATAGTAGGAAATATACCATTACTGCATCAACATAATACAAGCAACTAGTAATAAAGACAGTGATGAACAATCTACTTATAACTGAGGAAACCTTGACATTAGAATACGATGTTTCATTCCCATCCAGAATTCCGTCTCCATGTCATCCATTCCAGTCAAATCTTTGGCCATGATAGCATTCTCATCTTGTTGTTGCTTATATACTAACTCGTTTGCTAGAATTTGTAGCCTCTTCTCTTCCAGATCAGCAAATCTTTTCATAACCTCTATTTTTCCTTAGCTTCTTCATGTCTTTCTACATGTCTACAACCGTGTTCTTCGTGGCGTTCATTCACTTTTCCTTCAATGATAACCATAGTTTTGCCCTTTCTTTTCGCAACTTTGACTTCTTGTGGCCTAAAATCATCGTCAATCGTGGTATTGAACTCATCAAGTAGGTTTTCCCCTACACATTGAGAAATTTTGGCAGTTAACTCGCTTGGACTGGAATAATACCCTGATTTAGAAGCTTTTTCCTTACCCTTGTTAATAGTTTGAACATCCCGAATGCTCTTAGCAAGCTCTGAGTTCCATTAAGATTGACTGGTAAGTAGATCATAATAACAATGCATAAAATGATAACAATGTGACCTTTTCCCTCCATTTTCTCTAGCAAAAAGCTTCTTGAACTACTTTTTTTCCATTCGTTTCTTATAAAAATAGGGAATATGAACGATAACAACAATCTATCAACTACTAACGTAGATTGTAAGAAAATATACCAGATTAATCTTTCTTCCTATGCCCCTTGGATTCGGTATCTTTATTTTGTAAACATATGATTCATAAAACGTTGTTTCACGACTTATTTTCCCGAATCGACCTTGAATCAACGACAACGTCTGTAAGCCTTTTGGACGCTTCTCAAAGAAAGAAGTTATAATTTTTTTTCAAAACGTAGGTTGTTCCCCGTAGACGAATCTTGAAGGAAATGACAATAGATTATGCACAGATCGAATCCCTCTTCGTCTATCCTCGGAATAGTTGGTTGTTTGCTTGATTGAGTACCTAGGCCATAATTCATGTTGGCTTGCGAAAATTGGCTTCAGCCCACCGTCGGATGTGAAAAATCTCCAAATGGTAAAGACATTATAGAATTAGAGTTTCTTCAGATTTAAGATATAGAAAGGAATTGAAAATATGTTGTGATGTAGAATGGTATAAAGGAACAAATTTATAACTGAAAATATAGCCATTTGAAAATTTTTGATCGTTTTATAGCCACTGGAAAAAATACGACCGTTTAGTTGTTCTCTAGTGAAAATGCAAGCCGTTGGGAATAACACATCGAATTATCGGAGCGCACCGAAAAAATCGTCGCGCTATATCACATGCCAATAAATTCAGCACATGGGGCCAATTCAAGATTCAGAATTAGCCCCGTAATTTTCCATCGAATATCCAGAGGAAGAATACCCATTGGAGAGCTTTTGAAGCTGGTACAAATACCCAACCGTTGGATATGCTCTTAACTGCACTGATATTAGGTGCAAAGATCCACTATGCTGAATAATAACATGCGAAAATAAAACAAAGAATCACAAGGAAAAAATACATCGTAGATCCGACATAGGAGCATCAACTAGAGGAAACTTCTACTACTACTAATTTATCCCCCACTACGGCACTATCTATAGCATCAGCTGCGTCGGATTAATCCCTTGTTGTGGCATAGTCTGTTGCATCCGCTGCTTCCATATATCAGGTCTTTCATCATCAGATCCATAAACATCCATGTTCTTAAACTTCTCTTCAAGGTTATTTCTCTCATTCAATCTACGATCCTCAGAAACCCTAACCCGTAGCAAATTCAACCCCGAATTAGTGTAATGAAAGGATGAATCACTATCCAGAACTTTCCCATCATCAAACCCAATCAAATTCAAAGATCAATCCATCCTGATCCCAGTTTTATAAAGCGCATCAACAAACCAAGACTCAGACTTCGAATCATCAAACAAACTACCGATCGACTCCTTCGAATTTGCACCGCTCTCCAGATTACCATAAACACATGTAATCCTACAGGTGCTAATTTAATAACGAAGTGTTAAGAGTCCTTTTTTCCGTAAATACAAGAAATAAATTATACTAATAAATAGTGAAGCATGAAAAAAATAAAGTGAAATAATTTAATATGGAATTTTCTGGAATAACGACAGCTTGTAGGTATTAGTATGGTGAGAAGCAGAGTTGAAGGCTAAAGACAAGGAAGTAGGCAACATTGAAATTAAAGGGAAGACAGGTGAATGAAAATTAAGGATTGGATTGATTTTCAAATTTGGGGGTGAGAACGAAATGAAAAGGAAAGCAGGTAAATGAGAATAAAAGTGGGAAATAAATTAATAGCCGAGGTGTGGATTGATGGTTGAGATTTTGTTTTAAATGATGGTGTGGATAGTTGAGGTGTATTTTTTTTCTTTTTTCAATTTGAATATATTTATAGCTACTGCAACATCTTACTGATATCTATGCTAAAACTTGAAGCGAATGTTGTAATAGAGAAAAAAAAATTGGCATAACTATCGTTACATTGTAGCTAGCAAAATCTTGTATTTTCATTGCAATAAGTCATTTATGGCGTAGTGTAATATTTGCTTTTCCTATCATGTAGATAATATCCAAGCCATAAGTTGCAAAAAACTCAAACCATCTTTGCAGCCCGGGGTGTAGATTTTTTTGAGTAAAAAGATACTTCATGGACTTACAATCTGTGAACAACTTGAACTTTTCAAACATTTAAATAAGTCAATCTTTCTCATTCAAATTCCTAAGGGTTAAGTTACTAAATTCAAAGGAATAATAGAAATCACACCCAACAAGTAATGCCTTCACATGTTTAATGCAAACACTAGGGTCGTTATCCTAATTTTTAGGTTCATTGCACATTAGTTTTAGATGGATTTCACACTTATCAAGGTAGATGATTGGATCTCTAAGGACTTGAGCATGGAAAGGGATAGATATCTGTGAATGAGTGAATTTACTTAAATGGAATTTTGGAATTGGTTGTATGTCTAAAAGGATATAGGAAAGTACCAGATAGATACCAATCTAAAGCAAGGAATCCAAAGAAAGGAAAACACACACATCAATTTCAATAGTGAATGATCAACAACTAAACAATTGTAATGCATATTGGATCATAGCATTAGGTGTTGCAATGTATAATCTAAGGTGGACTCACTATATGGATCACACTAAATGGTGGTCAAGAGAAACATATTGGTTTTAATCTGATCTGTATTCAAATTGGTATCGATCCGCTCAAGGTGGTGCGATCCAACTACAAATTTTGATGCACGTACAACTTGGTGCTTTTGACCTCTTTGTAAATTATCTAGGAATGATATAAGTTCATTTTCCCTGCAAATACACCAATATGGCTCATAGGAAAGGTATCTTCTCTTGAAGATTCAATAGAGGCTGTCATTTTTCTCAGATGACATCTTCTTTTCCCCTTTTTTATTAATCAAAAGGGACTGTATATGTAATCATATAATATAAATAAAAGATTACATGAAGTAGACATACATGGAATATCTCACCACTTTAATTGACCATCTTCTTTAATTTTCTACATTTATTTTCCATGATCTATGCTTGTTATTTGTGGAATTGCCTATTTTGGAATTAGTAGCCAACTTTATTGTCAATATTTTAGTGCTTTCACTGAGAACCACCAGCACATTTGTATTGAAAATCTTTGGAAAAGCCAGCAATAAAAAAAACAAGCATAACAATCATTTAGATTAAAGGAGTTGAGCATGAAGGAAGCTAGGGGCTTCCTCAAGAGAATGTTAGTGAGAAGATGACTACTATGGTGGTTTATCATAGGCTAGATGGTTGAGATGGCCATAAAAGATGAAATGTTGGCATAGAAGGAGGAGATGATGACAACATTCATCCAATGGATCAGACGAGGCACTTGAAATGTAACATCCAGAATTAAGATTAGGAACATGAGGAAAATTTGGATAAACAACAATTTAGATTTCAATAGATGAAACCATCCAAAAACCATCTAACAAGATCGATATAGATCAGGTCCTTAGGATCGATGCCGACCACATTCATACTAGGGGAACGACTCTGGCTAGTACCACACAAGCATGGCATAGACATGTATTTGTTGCTGGGTTTGTTACTAAAGTTAGCTTAATATTCAAAGAGCAAGGATGATGCAACCACGACATCCTCCATTAACTTTTTTTGGTTGATATAGATCCCACTCTTAGGATCGGTTCTGATTCCATGAATGTTGGGGCATGCCCCATGGTTCAAAGGATATTAGAGATGAAGGTCCATGGCCAATGCAAAGCAGTTTGGCATCAATCAAAATGCATATATACTATATTAGGTGTATGTACCATAGTACCCTCAGGTATACAAGGGGAAAGCAACAGTTTTGAATCAATGGATACCAATATAAAAATGATTAATTAGCAAAAACACTTTGGAAAATAATGTGAGGCGGCAACCAAACCAGAATCTAGTGGATCTTACTAGTAGTATGTTCACTTTTAATGTAGTTATGCAAGAAACCTATTAGAGTTCATAAATCTGGTACTAGATACATATAATGGAAGAATGGACCCCATTGTGCATCTTATAAGGCATATGGAGGTATTAGAGCTAACGGAAGGAGTTGCGACAAAATTCTACCCTCTGTACCTAATGGAAACTGCTGCATTCCGGTTCAGGCAACTGGATAATGGTTTATTAGTGCTTGGTCAGGGTTGGTCGATAGGTTTTTGAGGATGTTTTGGGTCCATATTGTCAGGCCTACGAATATGTTGACACTCGTGTTGAAGAAGGAAAGGACATGAGAGGCTCTTCAAAATTTCTTAACCACGGATCGGTTGCTTTAATTGATTGACCAAATCCAACCAAGGTTTTGATGAAAACTATGATAGAAGTGGTTAATAAGTTTTATTTCAAGGTATGCTAGAATGGGACCCCATAATGTATACTCGAGGAGTTCTGTTCTGAGGTCAATAAATTCTTGTAGTAAGAAGAAGCAAGTGTGGGTAAAGATGCATTTAACTCAGTTAAGGACAAAGTATCGCCTAAAATGGACTTTAAAAACTGAAAATAAAACATAAAGTCCATAAAGTTTATGACTTTTCAAGGAGACAAAGGGGAGAGCTAAAGTTCTGTTCTTATTGGATTTAAATGAAACACCTGAAAAAATTTATACAGAAACTAAGGAGTGCCTTCCATACCAATGATCAACAAGGTGGGTGCCCACTAAGTGTAAACGGGCATCAAGAAGGCACTACCTATTTCATGGCCTGGATGGGCATGATACAAGTAAGTGGTCAAGGAGAATGTAAGGAATGGTCAAAACCCACAACATATACCAAGTGCAAGATAGTAGGGATAGCACATGAGCAACCATCATCTACACCTAATTCAAGCATGCCATGCTCAAGGAACTACATCACCTAAATAGAGGTGAAATGAACTAATCTAATAAACTCCAACAAATAAAAATGGCTAAATTGCTTATACATTTAAGGAATCAAGACTCGGTTCCTAGGCATGCTATAAGGGATGACAAAACATCGACTTTGACTTTTTAAACTTGGTTTTGAAAACTTAATAATGCTTGATGAGTATGTTCTATGCTAGACGAACATGCTTTACATTTTATTTTTGACTTTAATAATTTATGTCATCATTTGTGGGCTATAAACAATAAGGGATATGTTATCTCTTCTGAACATAACAGGATCACCAATTAAGGCACTAAGTGTGTAATACATTTGGTAAGGTACGGACTGCAACGCTGGAACACAACACGGTTTCTTATTTGTTCATCGGGCATGAACTATGCGCAACAACGTTCTGGATAGACCATGGCCGTAGAGTGTGGTGCGCTTAGTAAGAGACAATGAGGCTAAGGTTGTGTAATATGTTTTATGTTTAGCAAGATCCTAGTGAACCAAATGTCACAAAATATTATTAACGCTCAGCTAGAGCCTGTTGAGGCTAACGTTTTGAAGTATGGTTTGTACAGCCAAAATCCTGGTAAGGCTAAGGTTGCGGAGTATTCTTTATGCTTAATCGGTGAAGCCACAACATTAGTGCATGGATTACGCATGGAAAAGAGTGGACGCAATGACAATAGGTTATTATTCGATCATCGAGAGTGGTCTGCACTCGGCAAGGATGTTGAATGGATAGTGTCATTGGTATGGTGTGTGTCTGGCAAGGGGTAGGGAAGCCCAGTTAGAGAGTATGGCTTACGCTCAATATAGATTCAGAGAAAGTAAATTTTTGAGTACGGTTATGCCCAGAATTGGTTTCAAAGGATTCAGGTCATTAAATATTGCTTATGAATGGCATGGATTTGGAGTAATTATAATGTGTGCATGTGTTGTACTTAGCTTGCGGTGTGCCGCTTCGCCAGAGAGCGATAGATTCCACCTACTCGACCTTTAAGTATGGATTGTACATAGGAAAGGTTCCGGATAGACTAATGATCGACCCTAAGAGGTCATGAATATTATTATCGCCGAGGGACAGTCGTAACACCCCATATTTTAATATATAGTAATTATATAAAGAAGATAATAAAATAAATATTTGTTAATTAAATATTCATAATTAGGTAAAATAGACTTTATCTTTCCATCTATTACGAAATTTTGGTTCAGATAGACTCTTAGATTTCGTAAATCGAATTAAATATGAAGAAGTTATGCATGTAAGTAGAATGCACTAAAATATATACAGGATGTATAAATTAAACAAATAAACAACGCAACAGGAAGTAACGTTCACTGGGTGACCCGCCCATAACTGGGTTAACACCTGGGTCGACCTATGGCTAAAGCAGGTCGACCCTAGGGTCGACACAGCATACAGGTAGGTCATCCCATTTGCATGCAAGCCGAGTTTCTTACGAACGTATTTGGATTGTTATCTTCACCGTATATGTGCCCTGTGTAACAACCCGGAATTTTGGCAATGAGAATTAATTTTTAGAATTTCAAAAAATAGGAATTTCTGAAAATGATGGAATTTGACCATAAAACATCAACCGATGCGTTCATCTCGGAATTCTGGTCAACTTTCGTGTTTGGAGTTTTGCGAACGGAGACCGTATGAAAAAATTACGGATGAAATACGAAAATGGGCGGAAGATAAATAAATTAAAATTATTAAATGTTATATACCTGATTTAACTAGCCTTATTGTGCAACTGACGAACCAAGTGGTCGACCCCAGTGGTTAACCCACTAGGCATCAGAACACCCAGTGACGCCAAGGGTTAATAAGGTTAGATTATAATATATATTAAATGAATGGACGGATGTTAATTAAAATAAATCTAACGGTTCATAGCCAATTCCACTCCTATAAATAAAGGGGTAAGGCCTCATTCTTTTCCACACAAATCTGTGGGCAACAGCTAAGCTCTACCAATTTCCTCCCTCTTCTAACCTAATTACTTAATTAAAAATATATTCGCGTATAATAAATCATGTAGAATTGAGAGGATTATCAGATTCAATGGAAAAGAATGTGAATTGATGCTCCAAAACAGATTCTCTCCTCTCGTTTTCCTCTTTCTGAACAAAAAGTGAAACACCCACCTCCGTTAGGGTCACTCTCAAAGGGAATGCCCTAATTTTGGTGGAGGTTTATAAGTATAAGTCACAGATATACAAGACAGATATAAGAACACATATTTTTGAACAGCGGAAAAACAACAACATTTTATTTCATCAAAATACGTGTTCACAAAAACATGCCATACTTGTCTTACAATTCTTCCAAAAACATACCATCTTCATAACTGTCTTGATTACATTATTAAAGAAGCATAAAGAAAACATAAATAAACTGCAAAAGTCCATAATTGCTGCCCAAAGCCATAGTCCAAAATGGAAAAAGGTCCAAGCAATACATTCTTTCTCTTCAAGCTGGATGTGAAAGTTGGTCAAGCTCCGGTATTCCCTCCCTGTGGACCTAGGGGGGGGGAACGGAAGAAAAGAAGACGAAAGAAAAGTAGAGTCAGACATAAAGCTTGAGTAAGTCTAGGACTATTCAGTCTATGAATAAAGAACTGGGTATGATAAGCATAAACTGGAAATGGGAAAGCACCATAAACTAAGTTAAGTTGTCTAGGGTTGAATATACTGTCGTACCCCATATTAATCTCTGTACCCATATAAACTAGTTCCCAACAGGCACCCCATAATCAGGGTGAAGTGATCCATTTCTAATGATCGGCTCCTACTCGCATAGTTACATGTGTCTTACGACCCCCCGATGTTGTAGTTACCTTTGCTGGTCCCACCATGGGGTGTATCAAGTCCCATGGTGGCGGCCCGACACAATTCTAGAATGCACAGGTATGCTACTGGTGCCCAGTACCTTATTTTTTTGTGCCGGAGTGTTTGCACGCCCGCACCCCGTTAGAACCTACACTGCTGCACCACCGCCGTCGATTTGACCTCTTACAGTCAGCCCAGTAATCGTGCCCCACCCTGCCTAGTTCAGGGTATCCTGATACACCTTGTAGGGTTACTGCTGAAAAGGGTCCCCCGCTACTAGGTTTTCTATTTCTAGCCAACATGCTAAGTTGGTTAAGTGTTTAATAAACCTAACCCCCAATCAGTCTGTTTAGTTTAGCATGTTCCATTTTGATTAAGTATTAATATAATTTACTTAATCCTATCAATCCTGACTCAGCCTTAATTGTCTTATTAAAGCCTCGACCTCTCACATTAGACAAGTATTGTTGTGGCTGCCTATTGCCAGTTGGGTCCGGGCAGTCTTACGCCACAACTCAGTCTAACCTCGGGTCCTTATTGGGCTCCGTGTTTAACCACCCACATTGGATAGGTATTGTTGTGACTACTGGACAGCCGGGCGGTTCCGGGCAGGTTTACATCACAACTCAATCCAACCTCGGGTTAAACACATCGTATTTTCTACATTTACATATTTTGTCTCTTTTCTTTTTATATGTAAATATTTGCGGCCCATTATTCAAATTTATCTTTATTGGTTAAAATTTATTTATGCCACTTAATTGTTTTTCAAGGTTGTTGGCATGCGTCAAACATGCCACGCATATGTTCTATATTTTAACCCAAACGTCATTACCCCCGTTTTACACGTTCGCTACAATGTAAGATGTGTTGGGTTTAATATTTAAACCCAACTTAGCCATATGAAAAGGGGAGGCTTATAACATGATGTTTATGAGGTGACATAAAAAGGGGAGTGTGAACGCATGAACTTGCAACATAACGATTCAATTAACATAAAGTAGGCACATGTGAACTTGCAATTGTAATAGCATATAATCATGGCATAAATAATACTTAAACATGAATCATTTTATTCATATAATCATGGCATAAACAATACTTAAACATGAATCATTCTATTCATATGATTATGGCATAAACAATACTTAAACATGAATCGTTCTATTCATATAATCATGGCATAAATAATACTTAAACATGAATCATTGTAAACTTGCAATTGGGATGTAAATCTAACTTAATTGTGTCACATATATTACCATATGGTTTTGATAACAACTTAGGCCTAAACCATGTTTCAACTAGGCATAATACCAAACATAGTTTAGTCATATTCATAAAGGTGCTTACTTTTGTTTCTAACACAAAAGTATGATTTGCCAATTTCAACATAGATTCATATAAATCATAGTACTTAGTCGAGTCCAATTACACACTAAAAGTGATCATAAAAGTATGTACATCATATTAGCATAATAATGAATCATATACTTGCATGAATTCCAATTAAAATTCCACAACATATGGTTGTCAACATAAATCATATACTTGTATGAATCCAATCGTATACCATAGCATTTCCAAATCGTTTAGAATCAAAATAACATACAAATATAGATTATTATCGCCACAATTCCATTTCGTTGTTAACTTCCAACGCAAATCACCTTCTTGGAAATATCCAATCGTATACCATAACATTCCCAAATCGTTTAGAATCAAAATAACATACAAATATAGATTATTATCACCACAATTCCATTTCGCATTTTACACAAATCAAACGCAATTAGTTATTCACATCGGAATAGCACTCTACTTACAACGTATGACGAATCTTCAATTCAGAATTATGAATTCTGAATTTGGAGATGTTATCCTTTGTTGTAGGCGTTGTTTTGATTCAATTAACGTTGCTTTAAGCTTTAGATTTATCTCCTAATTGTCTCTCAATTTCTGACGGCTATCTCTAGTCTCTCCTCAGCAGCACGACGGTCTCATCTCCATTTTTGTTTGTGTGTATTAGGGTTAGTCTTAGGTCCTTTTTATAGAGTTTGTGAGTTGATTTAGACCGTCGATGAAGCTTGGTTTAATAATAGCTGTTCGTTTAAAGGAGAGACCAACCAGGAGCTGACACCTAGCCCTAGTGACAAGGCAAGGCTCAGAAAATCGACCAAACACAGACTAGGCCAGCCAGGGTGGGCTGGGTTCGACCTGGCTCAGTGGCCAGGTCGACGCCCCAGTCAACACCGTGTCGATTTGGCAGTCGACATGGGTTACCCAGGTCGACCTGGCTAGCCCCAGGTCGACTGCCAAGTCGACCTGGGTGCCTTGGGCGGGAATTTTCCCACCCTGGCCAATTGGACCTGATTTTTGAATTTGAATTAGTTTCTCTGAGCTGTTTTAGTCTGTTTTGAATTTTAAACTGAATTCTGAAACTTCCGGAGGCCATAACTCCTTCATACGGAGTCCGTTTTACACAAACTTGGACTCTATCTCAAGCAGAATTCCGAGACGAACGCAATGGCGCATCCCGTTTCCCTTAATTCTTTGATTTGAAATTAGTTATACTTTAATTTGTGAATTTCACTGTTATAGAATACACGGGCTGTTACATTCTCCCCCACTTAAAAGGATTTTGTCCCCGAAATCTTCAAGTTCAGGAAGAATGTATATCCTAACATCCAAACATCCATCTACTCATTCATCAAACACGAGCATCCATTGTCCTTAAAAGACTTCTAATGCTTCATGATCATATGCGAAGTGTGTGTACATGTACTTATCTAATGCAAAATCAGGCGGTCTACTGATTCAGTTGACCTCCTTAATGCAAATTATGTGAATGCCATGAATCCATTATGTATGCAAATTTTCCTATTCATGATTCGACATGAGTTCACAATCATTCATACAAATGCAACATCAATATGACAACACATTAAAGTTCAACCATATACGAATATAAATACATTTATGCATATGCAATATGAAGTGACTGAGCCGATCTAAAACCTAGATTGTGTGTATATATGCAACCACGAGCAACCACTAGCAATCACTAGCAACCACTTGCGACCATCATCCATAACATGTTTCAATCACATGTTTTCATCCAAAGGGTTTCTTCCTAAAAGATAAGGTCGAGGAGATATACCTAAAAAGATAAAAGCGCAACTTAAGGAAAAAGGAAAGATCAAAGGTGTACCCTCGAAAAGAAAAGGGTAGGCTGCGCGTATTCTAGCTTCAGTTTCCCAAGTTGCATCTTCTTCGGCGTTGCTCCACTGAACTTTGACGAGCTTGACTTCGCGGTTGCGTAGCTTCTTCACTTCCGTTCCTAATATGTGGGTTGGAACTTTCCTTACAGTTGCTTCGCGTTCCACTTCAGCTTCTTCTAGGATATTTGGCTCTACACTTCAGCAGACTCATGTAGACATTTTCGGAGATGTGAAACGTGAAAGACATTGTGAACTCCGGCCAATTTTTCGGGTAGCTCTAATCTATAGGCCATTTTCCCAATTTTCTCGATGATAGGGAATGGCCCTACGAACCTTGGTGCTAGTTTCCTGTGGTTCCAAAACGAACAACGTTCCTTAGCGGAGATACCTTAAGAAAAACTCTGTCCCCAACCTCAAATTCAAGGTCGGTCCTTCTCTTGTCGGCGTAGGACTTTTGTTTGTCTTGGGCCGTCTTCATCCTTCTTCGTATTAAGTCTACTTTCTCTGAAGTCTCTCGGATCATATCTGGTCCAAGTATGAGCTTATCAGTAGACTCCCACCAACAAGTGGGCGATTGGCACGGTCTTCCATATAAAGCTTCGAAGGGCACCATTCCGATGGTTGCTTGATAGCTGTTGTTGTAGGCAAATTCCACCAAAGGAAGATGGTCTTCCCACGTTCCTCCGAAGTCAAGGACGCACAATCTTAAAAGGTCCTCCAAAACTCTGTTCACTCTTTCTGTTTGGCCATCGATTTGGGGATGATAGGCTGTGCTCAAGCATAACTGTGTGCCTACCGCTTCTTGCAGACTCCGCCAAAACTCACTTGTGAAGATAGGGTCTCGGTCACTAACAATGCTGGATGGTATTCCATGGAGTCGAACAATTTCCTTGAGGTAAACAGATTCTAGGGATGAGGCAGTTCTTTTACTCTTGACAGGTAAAAAGTGGGCGCTTTTAGTAAGCCTATCCACTATTACCCAAATGCTAGTGTTGCCTTTCCTAGACCTAGGCAGCCCATCAATGAAGTCCATTGAGATGCTATCCCACTTCCACTGCGGGACCTCTAGAGGATGGAGCAGACCGCCAGGATTTTTCTGTTCCGCCTTAACCTGTTGGCACACCATACACTTAGAAACGAAATCTGCCACGTCCTTCTTCATGCCGTTCCAAAAGAAAGTCCTCTTTATGTCCTTGTACATTTTATCTCTGCCCGGATGTATCGTCATCTTGGAGTGATGCGCTTCCTCGATAACCTTCTTTACTAGATCCCTTGTCGGTGGGACGCACAATCTTCCGTCTCGTCTTAGCCAACCCTTATTGTCGATGGAGTATCTGTTGAGGTGACTTGAAGTCTCACCCCTCATTAGCCTATCAAACATATCCACAAGCTGAGGGTCTTCTCGTTGTGCTGTCCCTATTGAGTCCACTAAAGTCGGGCGTACTTCGAGAGATGCTAGCAAGCCAGGTACAAAATCAGAGGAGGGCCTAAAGTCAAAACTGGCTATAAACTCTAGGCTTTGTCTTTCAACAAACAGCGGGCTTAGGGTCAGTTTCTTTCGGCTCAACGCGTCTGCCACTACGTTGCATTTGCCCGGAGTATAGGAGATCTTGAAATCATACGAGGCAAGAAACTCCATCCATCTCTGTTGCCTCAAGTTAAGGTCCTTCTGCGAGAAAAGGTATTTCAACGATTTATGGTTAGTGTAAAGTTCGAACTTCTCACCTAGGAGATAGTGTCGCCAAGACTTGAGTGCAAAGACGATGGCAGCTAACTCATGATCGTGGGTCAGGTAGTTCTTTTCATGCACTTTCAATTGCCTCCCGCCATAAGCTACTACCCTTCCTTCTTGCATTAAGACAGCGCCTAGCCCTGTCCCACATGTATCTGTATAAACGGTGAACATCTTGCTTCCATCTGGCAACGTCAAAACTGGGGCTGTTGAAACAGCCCTTTTCAGACGCTGGAAAGCAAACTCGCAATCCAAGTCCCAATGGAACACTAGATTCTTCTTGGTCAACTTTGTGAGCGGAGCTGATATCTTTGCAAAGTCTCTGATGAATTTTCGATAGAAGCCTACTAGCCCGAGAAAGCTTCGGACCTCTGTTGCGTTCTTTGGCGTCTTCCAATCCTGCACCGCTACTACCTTAGCAGGGTCCACCGCTAACCCTTCTTTGGATACTATGTGCCCAAGGAACCTCACCTCTTCTCTCCAAAAGTGGCATTTGGAGAATTTGGCTTTTAGCTGATGGACTCGCAGAGTTTCCATGATTGCCCTTAAGTGCTGAGCGTGTTCCTCTTCACTCTTTGAGAAGATAAGGATATCGTCTACGAAGACCACTACGAACTTATTGAGGAAATCTCTGAATACCCTACTCATCAGGTCCACGAAGTAAGCAGGTGCGTTTGTCAAGCCGAAAGGCATGACAAGCCATTCAAAGAAGCCGTCTGGGGTTCTGAATGCCGTTTTATCGATGCTATCTTCAGCCACCCTTAGCTGATGAAAACCGGTCGCTAAATCGAGTTGGGAGAAAACAGACACTCCTACAAGTTGATCAAACAGATCGTCGATTCTGGGGAGAGGGTGCCTATTCTTTTTCGTTAGCTTGTTGAGCTCCTATAGTCAACACATAGACGGAGTGAACCATCCGCCTTTGTAGCAAACACCACTGGAGCGCCCCATTCTGAAATGCTCCTTCTAATGAACCCCTTCTCTAGAAGCTCTATAATCTGTTTACTGAGCTCTTTCCTTTCCCGTGGAGCCATGTATCTAACGGGCAACGCAACGGGCTTTGCATTATCTACAAGATATATGCGAAAGTCTATCTCCCGCTTCGGAGGCAAGCCCTTCACCTCTTCGAAGACATCCGGATATTCCCGGACCACTCTAACCGATTGCAAATTGTCGACAGAGGTATCTAGCGATTCAAGATAACTAAGCATAACCGCATACGAGGGATTACAAGAAATTTCCAAAGTGTTACCGAGCTGGGTCAGGAGCCTAACAACCCTTTTCTCACAATCAAGGATGGCCCCATTACTGGATAGCCAATCCATGCCCAAAATCAAACCATATCCCGAAAAGCCCAAAACAGAGGCACTACATTTAAATTCGACGCTTAGAATAGAAATTTTCAATCCCACACAGATCATAGACAAATGAGTCGGGCCCCCAATTGGGTTTGAAACAATTAAGGGGTCCTCTACCATACTAGTTTTTAGGTGTAGAGATTCTACTAAAGCAGACGAGATAAAGGAGTGTGATGCACCAGAATCAAATAAAGTGCAAACGGGGTGATCATAAAGATAAACTACACTTTCTACAGAAGTATTTATACCTCGCTGTTGCAGAGGTGGCGCTTCTAGCACATGAACCTGTTCCCCTGAGGTGGATCCAGCCCTCTGCCCCTGTCCTTGTTTCTTTGGGCAGTCCTTAGCCATGTGGCCTGCCTCACCGTAAGAAAAGCACCTGCCATTCATCTTGGCCTTCTTTTTCGGCAATCTTTCACTAAGTGCCCCACTTTGCCACAGAAATTACACTTCCTCTTCTCTTTGTTGTCTTTCCCGCCCTTCTTAATGTCTGTTTTCTTAGGATGTAAACCCTCTTTCTTCCCTTGAGAGCTTTCTGCCTTTGTCTCCTTCTTTGACTATTATTCGTCTTCCTGTTCTGGGACTCTTCCGCTTGCTGGTTCACGTAGAGGAGGAGGAGTGAAAGCGTCAGCAGCTGGGGAGTAAGGTCTCCAGACATGCTGAAACAGAAAGGATAGATTCAAAACGAAGGATAAGAGATAGTACCTACGGCTTTGGGGAGGACTTTGCCTTTTTAAATTAAAATAATATTTTATCTTTTAAAAATGCTTCTTTAAATTTTCTTTTTGAAAATAAATTTTCAAAACTTTTTATCTTATCTGGTAAACGTACGCTCTGATACCAAGTGAAACACCCCACCTCCGTTAGGGTCACTCTCAAAGGGAATGCCCTAATTTTGGTGGAGGTTTATAAGTACAAGTCACAGATATACAAGACAGATATAAGAACACATATTTTTGAACAGCGGAAAAACAACATTTTATTTCATCAAAATACGTGTTCACAAAAACATGCCATACTTGTCTTACAATTCTTCCAAAAACATAACATCTTCATAACTTTCTTAATTACATTATTAAAGAAGCTTAAAGAAAACATAAATAAACTGCAAAAGTCCATAATTGCTGCCCAAAGCCATAGTCCAAAACGGAAAAAGGTCCAAGCAATACATTCTTTCTCTTCAAGCTGGATGTGAAAGCTGGTCATGCTGCGGTATTCCCTCCCTGTGGACCTGGGAGGGGGGGGAAACGGAAGAAAAGAAGACGAAAGAAAAGTTGAGTCAGACATAAAGCCTGAGTAAGTCTAGGACTATTCAGTCTATGAATAAAGAACTGGGTATGATAAGCATAAACTGGAAATGGGAAAGCACCATAAACTAAGTTAAGTTGTCTAGGGTCGAATATACTGTCGTACCCCATATTAATCTCTGTACCCATATAAACTAGTTCCCAACAGGCACCCCATAATCAGGGTGAAGTGATCCATTTCTAATGATCGGCTCCTACTCGCATAGTTACATGTGTCTTACGGCCCCTCGATGTTGTAGTTACCTATGCTGGTCCCACCATGGGGTGTATCAAGTCCCATGGTGGCGGCCCGACACAATTCTAGAATGCACAGGTATGCTACTGGTGCCCAGTGCCTTATTTTTCTACGCCGGAGTGTGTGCACGCCCGCACCCCGTTAGAACCTACACTGCTGCACAACCGGCGTCGATTTGACCTCTTACAGTCAGCCCAGTAATCGTGCCCCACCCTGCCTAGTTCAGGGTATCCTAATACACCTTGTAGGGTTACTGCTGAAAAGGGTCCCCCGCTACTAGGTTTTCTATTTCTAGCCAACATGCTAAGTTGGTTAAGTGTTTAATAAACCTAACCCCCAATCAGTCTGTTTAGTTTAGCATGTTCCATTTTGATTAAGTATTAATATAATTTACTTAATCTTATCAATCCTGACTCAGCCTTAATTGACTTATTAAAGCCTCGACCTCTCACATTAGACAGGTATTGTTGTGGCTGCCTGTTGCCGGTTGGGTCAGGGCAGTCTTACGCCACAACTCAGTCTAACCTCGGGTCCTTATTGGGCTCCGTGTTTAACCACCCACATTGGATAGGTATTGTTGTGACTACTGGACAACCGGGCGGTTCCGGGCAGGTTTACATCACAACTCAATCCAACCTCGGGTTAAACACATTGTATTTTCTACATTTACATATTTTGTCTCTTTTGTTTTTATATGTAAATATTTGCGGCCCATTATTCAAATTTATCTTTATTGGTTAAAATTTATTTATGCCACTTAATTGTTTTTAAAGGTTGTTGGCATGCGTCAAACATGCCACGCATATGTTCTATATTTTAACCCAAACGTCATTACCCCCGTTTTACACGTTCGCTACAATGTAAGATGTGTTGGGTTTAATATTTAAACCCAACTTAGCCATATGTAAAGGGGAGGCTTATAACATGATGTTTATGAGGTGACATAAAAAGGGGAGTGTGAACGCATGAACTTGCAACATAACGATTCAATTAACATAAAGTAGGCACATGTGAACTTGCAATTGTAACAGCATATAATCATCGCATAAATAATACTTAAACATGAATCATTTTATTCATATAATCATGGCATAAACAATACTTAAACATGAATCATTCTATTCATTTGATTATGGCATAAACAATACTAAAACATGAATCGTTCTATTCATATAATCATGGCATAAATAATACTTAAACATGAATCATTGTAAACTTGCAATTGGGATGTAAATCTAACTTAATTGTGTCACATATATCACCATATGGTTTTGATAACAACTTAGGCCTAAAACATGTTTCAACTAGGCATAATACCAAACATAGTTTAGTCATGTTCATAAAGGTGCTTACTTTTGTTTCTAACACAAAAGTATGATTTGCCAATTTCAACATAGATTCATATAAATCATAGTACTTAGTCGAGTCCAATTACACATTAAAAGTGATCATAAAAGTATGTACATCATATTAGCATAATAAAGAATCATATACTTGCATGAATTCCAATTAAAATTCCACAACATATGGTTGTCAACATAAATCATATACTTGTATGAATCCAATCGTATACCATAGCATTTCCAAATCGTTTAGAATCAAAATTACATACAAATATAGATTATTCTCGCCACAATTCCATTTCGTTGTTAACTTCCAACGCAAATCACATTCTTGCAAACCATAACATTCCAAAATCGTTTAGAATCAAAATAACATACAAATATAGATTATTATCGCCACAATTCCATTTCGCATTTTACACAAATCAAACGCAATTAATTATTCACATCGGAATAGCACTCTACTTACAACGTATGATGAATCTTCAATTCAGGAATCCGAATTCTGAATTTGGAGATGCTATCCTTTGTTGTAGGCGTTGTTTTGATTCAATTAACGTTGCTTTAAGCTTTTGATTTATCTCCTAATTATCTCTCAATTTCTGACGGCTATCTCTAGTCTCTCCTCAGCAGCATGACGGTCTCATCTCCATTTTTGTTTGTGTGTATTAGGGTTAGTCTTAGGTCCTTTTTATAGAGTTTGTGAGTTGATTTAGACCGTCAATGAAGCTTGGTTTAATAATAGCCGTTCGTTTAAAGGAGAGACCAACCAGGAGCTGACATCTAGCCCTAGTGACAAGGCAAGGCTCAGAAAATCGACCAAACACAGACTAGGGCAGCCAGGGTGGGCTGGGTTCGACCTGGCTCAGTGGCCAGATCGATACCCCAGTCAACACCGTGTCGACATGGTAGTCGACATGGGTTACCCAGGTCGACTGCCAAGTCGACCTGGGTGCCTTGGGCGGGAATTTTCCCGCCCTGGCCAATTGGGCCTGATTTTTGAATTTGAATTAGTTTCTCTGAGCTGTTTGGGTCTGTTTTGAATTTTAAACTGAATTCTGAAACATCCGGAGGCCATTACTCCTTCATACGGAGTCTGTTTTACGCAAACTCCGACTCTATCTCAAGCAAAATTCCGAGACGAACGCAATGGCGTATCCCGTTTCCCTTAATTCTTTGATTTGAAATTAGTTATACTTTAATTTGTGAATTTCACTGTTATAGAATACACGGGGTGTTACAAAAAGATATTTTTTTTGAATTCACAAGAGATATGACAAAAAGATTGGAAAAGGGAAAAGTGGTGCTAATGTACGTATAAATATAAATATACATATTTGTTATACTATTCTAAAAATATACATAAACATATATATATTTCTTGTGAATTTGAGATATGTCTATTTTACCAATCAAGCATAATTTACAATGATTACAGCTAATTGTCTTTTTGTAAGATTTGAAACCTTTTGGCAAGATTGAACGTAAGAAGGAATGTTTCGTTATTGATTAAACCAAATCATTAAATTTAAAAGAATAATAATAATAATAAAAGATAACTAAGTTGACCACACAAAAACATGAAAATATAAATACATACATATTATCCATCCAGTTCAACGTAAAACGGTAAAATATATACATTGTATTGAATGTTTGATTGATGTTCAGTTACGGAATTATATGAAAATTTAATCCATATTGAATTAATATATCTGTGGTGACCATTGTAGCAATTAATATAACTTGTAGCTATAAATGGGATCGCAAATCAATAAATAACAATTGTAACCAATGTTGGTTGGGAAAGTAAATATAATAGGATAATGGTTACAATTCCTAAATTAATTAGGATTAATGTTGTACACCCTAATTAGGAAATTTGAATTATAACAGCATTTATACACGATGTTAAGCTCAACTTGTGGTAGAAGTCTACCCGCAATCGACTGGCAAATCCAACATCCACAGGTGGTCATCTTAATGTGGGGAGTCTAATGCATAAATATAAATGTACCAAGGCACGAGGTTAAGTTTAACTTGTGGTAGAAGTCTGCCCAGAACTGACCGACAAATCCAGCATCCACAAGTGGTCAACTTAATGTGAGAAGTCTGGTACACAAAATAGATATACATATATATAAAAAGTAATTAATAAATAAATAATAGTATTTGTCTCTGAGGTACAACAAATAAATACCTTGGGACTGATAAATGGTTGCCTTTGGAAAATATGACCGTTATGGTCATAAAGGGCAATAAACCAAGAAATAAGAAGTAAATGGGTGTAAAAAGGGGTTTAATGGATATTGATTGTTGGTTAAATACTAAGTCCAATTAGGTAAGTAATCAAATAAATAACCTAGGGCAAAGAGGATATAACTTTCCTTATTTATATTAATGAATATAGAACTCATAATTAAAAGTCGAGTTGGACTTTGTAGTTTAATGATATAAAAATATTATTAACCATAGGAATCTGTGACGATAATGAGTCTTATGCATATAATATTTCTGTGGAGGGTAACTAAACGGAAAGTCCATAATGACGTGGCCTACTTTATCCTAATAGGGAAAGGTACTAAGGTCTAATGGGTTACGAACCTAATAACCTTCGCGTATAGACAATTCCTGGGTCTTAAGCAGCTAGTGTTGAAGAGTCCACCTGCGAATAGATCTTTTAGTATAGGGGTTTTAAATGACATGAGCGCGTATTGCCTGCCCAAACCTGGAAACTTAAAATGTCAAATATGACTACCTATCCTATAGGAAGTAGTAAGCGACTAAGGGGGTTATCTAGTAGGGTCAATTAGAAGGTACAACGAGCGATAAAATGCCATCTCTCACCTTATATGGGGCAAGGGTATACGCACGAATAATGGAAGCTTAGACTAGTAGGTCCCGTAGCTAGTGCCCTCTAGTTTATAAGAATGTTGAAAAAATTGTCGGGAGGTATTAAGTGACTGTAGCACCCCAAAATTTTATCGACACTAAAGATGATGAATTAAATAATAATTAATGTGAAATACACTGTTAACAATGAATTAAGGAAAACTCAATTTAATATTCAGAATTAAGTAATAAGGAGTGCGCCATTGCGTCCGTCTTGAAATTCTGGTCATGATAGACATCTGATTTCGTAAATCTGACACCATATGAACAAGTTATTAAGGATTCAAGTTCGTATACGCACAGGAAGAATATATATATAATAGGTTCAAAAATTCAAAAATGGGTCCAGAAATTCGAAATTCGATCCAAAATTCGAAATTTGGGAAGGCGGCAGATTTCCCGCCTAGGTGGATCTACCCACTCAAAGGGGGGTCGACCCATAGGTCGACCTACCCAAAGGGGGGTCGACCTATAGGTCGACCCACTCAAACGGGGGTCGACCCACTCAAAGGGGGGTCGACCCACCCCTGAACAGATCTGGGAAAAATACTTCGTTTTGTATCTGGACACCTTTCTGAGCAAGATTCATTGATCCTAAGGCTATATAAAGGAGCCTAAACCTAGGTTTTATTCATTTGAAAATGGCGGTGACAGCGGAGCTCTTCTGCAACAAAGATTGAATGGCCTAATCTACTCCAAATCCAATTCAGCGAACATTATACAAATTCAGCGATTGCTACAACCACAAATTCAACGTGTTCTTCGCAATAATTTGGATCCATTTCCTTAGATCTATTCACTATGAGTTCATGTTATTTTTAGATCTGAAAATATTAGTAATCATGATATGTATATAAAAATTGGATCTTGAATCGGTGCCTGATCAGTTCTATTATGACATATTTCTCTGATCTGTTTTTATATGTTTATATCGTCACCAAGTCTAAACTTGTCATAATACGTCCATTCAGTTTTTATGCCTATTTCTACCGTTATGTTATTGATTCGTTATTATGCTTGTTTAAATTATCTTCTCTCCTTCTTTCCCCTTTTTATTTTTATATAGCCAGGCTACCTTCGAATCTACGCCTAACGCTGAAAAATGCGAACATGAGAAATTGGGAACAATTGGGAAAGACATAAATTTAGGCATAATTGGTATTGGAAATTATGAATGTAAATTTGGGGAAATAATTGGAAAGTATACGAATATGGTTTTAGGAGCATATTTTATATTGGATAATATGAACATGAAGTTAGGCATATATTGGAAAATAGGTGAACATGAATTTGGGTAAAATTTGTATTGGAATGTGTAAATACTGAATTGGGGTATAAATTGGAACATATGCAATTATGAAATTGGGCATAGATTATAACATATGCAAATGTCAATTTGGGGCATAAACTGGAGTACATGTGAATATTGATTTAGGGCATGGAAACCTATAATTGAAATAGGATAATTGTAAATATGAATTGAAAGGGGGCATGAAAGTGTATATTTAGAATAGCAAAATTTATTTGAATATGCCTAAAATAATGGAACCATAGCAACGCTTAGACACGGGGTTAGGTTGCATTAGCGGTAGAAGTCTACCCGGACCCGACCGGCATATCCAACGGCCACTAATGTTGAACCTAATGTGAGAGGTCTAAGTGCGCAAATACGAGACGAACTATGACGCGATGTCAGGCCCAACTTGTGGAAGAAGTTTGCCCGGACCCGACCGACATATCCAACATTCACAAGTTGTAGGCCTAATGTGGGAGGTCTAGCCCATCATAAACCATAAATGGACATGGTAGTGAATTGAACTGCTTAACCTAATTTAATCCATAGGGACTGTATGAATATGAACTAAAGACGGGGTTAAGTAAAAATTGGTTGGACAGTGGGTGGGCTAAGCAAATCTGAGGAGGCGGGTAATATTTACATTTAGGCCCATAAACTTAACCCGATAAGGTTATGTAATTAAAGATACCTGGCGGTATATGTAACCGGTAGAAATGATAAAGTTATGTAAGTAAAGACACCATTTAGGGTAAGCATAACTTGTAAGGAAATGAGACAACTTGTGTGATAAGATGAGAGGTACTTAATTACAAATTAAGTAATCTAGAAGTCTGTAACCTGCTGATAAGAATAGCATGTTTAGACTTGTCCTAGGAACAAGAGGAAATTATAACATAGGTTATAATTAATAGGTTGAGAAACTTGTTAATAGGCCTTAGTTAATAGAACCAAGTTAACAAGTAAACAACAATAAATTGAATTGAAAATGTAAAATGGAATTATGATTAAATTAGAAATAACGAGGAATCGGATGATGAAAATATGAAAGAGATTGTGGATTATAGACCTTGGGCCACAATCTAGAGAATAACATGTTGTGGGCTTATTAATGAACTTAAAGGGGTTAAGTTAGATAACCAAAATTAACAAGCAATAGGAACTTAGTAACTTGATTAAGAATTCAATATGAATGGGGATAACCAAGTTAAAAGGAAACTTGAGGAGGAAAAGCAAGCGCGTAATAGAATGATTATCTATAGGGTATAATAATATATTAAAGTGAGGCGCTTGGACCAGTCCGCACGTTTGAGGGTGAATAACCCAACGAGGTAGATCATCGAGGTGTTATAAGGCAGCAGGGGAGCACACATTCATCTAATTGTTTTGACGGCTCCAAAGGACTGGAAGGGGAAGCACGCCGCTTCCTGAGGTACGTAAGGTGCTCCTAGTAGTTCTCTGTGCGGTGACAGATGTCTTAGTCTGTGCTCGCAGAGGTTGGGTCTATGCGTAACTACTAGGTGGTTGGGCCTTAACTGCAGATGTAGTTATGCAGTCAAAATGCTGTGATGAGGTGACACCAGGGTGGTTCGGCGGTTGCCTCACGAGGAGGCAGAGGGAGGCAGAGGGTCATGACCAACATGGACAGTAGACTGTCGAATACCCATCATCGGCAGCCAGCAGGATGCGAAAAGACTAGAACTAAACCCAAGATACCATTTCACCTTTCACTATTGAGGTACGGGGTTGAGGGTAGACATCACATGGATGTTTAGATTGGTTGTTATTAGGGGCGGTCTCTAAGCTCTTGTAGTCTTTACAATTTGAAGGAGTGGCCGAGGTGGGGCCATAGCCACCATGGAAAACAGACCCTAGGAATATCTGTATTTGGAGGCTCTTAAAGGAGGGCCTGTACAGGTATGGAAAAGCTCCCGGCCGAGTTCCGTGTTTCTTGTTTAGCCCTGCCACGGAACTCGGTGCACATTAGAGGACGTGCAATGGAGGCATCAATCTAAAATTACAGTCCATATGTGAGACAGTCTAGATACATGCATATCTGCTCTGGGTGGTGTATCATAGACTAAAGGGCATTATTCCGATAAGGAATCTGATTCGATCGATGGTGGCAGTCCGTGAGCTTACATAGCATAGTAATGACAGATATGTGCAGAACGTAACATTGTTATATAGAGATTCGTACTCACTTCGGTGCAGGATGAGGGACTGCATTCATTACGGTGGAGACCGTGCGAGTAGGTTACCATGGGGTGTATCTCAATATTGAGAAATAGCTACATATATTGAATCAGGTGAATCCATGGGAAAGTAAATGGGTACCATGTGCGTATAAGTCTTGAGTTCTACTAACCCAAGTAACTTAATAATCAAGAAAATGTAATGGAACAGTATTGGTAGGGATCATTTTATTTCTGATATACTAGTATCGGTGCGGTGCAGAGAAATGTATTTAAGAAGAGCAATGTATCATGTTCATCTTATCTTGCTCAGTTCACACTTGTTATTGTTACTGTTATATTGTTCTTCCAGTTTTATATACCTTCCATGATACTTTTATTTATTTATATTTAAAAGTAACTGGACTCGCCAGACTTTATGTCTGACTCTTTTTCTTTCCTCTTCTCTCTCTTCCGTTCCCCTTTCCCTCCTCTCCTAAGGTTCTCATGGTGGAAGTGCATGGAGTATATTTGGATTCTTTCAGCTTAGCTTGGGTTTTGGATATTGATGTACCGCTTTGACTTCTGGTCAACTCTCTTATGGCTTCACTTAGGAAATATGGTTTTGTGCTTTTGTACCCTGATATTTTTGGCAAGACAGATTATTAATGTAATTGTTTATTTCAAATGTATGATCGGGTTCTCTAGAGAAGATCGGGTTCTCACAAGTGTTTAAGTTTGGCTTTCAGTTCTCGCTCTCTCTCATGCACGGTATTTGAAAAGTGACTTACTTAAAAAAGGTAGTTACTTGAGTTAATACTAGTCTATCCTATTTTGTTTCCATTGTGGGTTACCATATCGTTCCTGATTATGCTCATGCTTATTTATTTGCAAGTACCAGATTTACGCGCTCCATGCTTGGTTGTGTTTGAGTTTTGATTTTTGTCGAAATTTGGGCGCAAAATGTGTGGGGTGTTACACGCTGACTCAGCATTGAGTGTATGGTTGGATTTATAAACCCAAAATCTAATGGTTTAGGATTATCCTAGGTAATCTATAAATAGGCTAGTAGCCTCATTGTTTTCTATACACAAACATTCTTCATTCCTTCTTCCTCCAAGCTATATTGTAAATAAAAATATGAAGATGTTGAGGTGCTGCCTAAACATAGATTAAAGAGGGCTATTCCAATTTTTCTTTAACAAATCTAAATAGGACATTTTTCAACAACAAAAATATAAAAAATATATTTTTCTGAACTTCAATCCAATCACTGTGAGTTCTAGTTATTTTCAGATTTGATAATTAAACAGTATTCTGACCGTAAATAAATCTGAATCTGAGATTTTACATGTTTATATGTTATTCTTTTGTTGTCACATATCTATTCCATTTTCAGTTGTTATCTGTTACATGTATATTCCTATTATCCTCTTTTTCTGTCTAAGTTTTATTTATAGTGTTATGCCTATTTATTCATTTTATGCATTTCTGAATCTGACCTATATTCTTCTCCCTTTCCTTTATATTTTTCACTGCACCTATGCTATCTAATGCCTAGGCTATTCACGTTCGAATTTTCATAAATTGTGTTAATTTGGAATAATTTAAAATGTCTATAAAAAGGAGAATTAGACATATTGAAACATGAAATCCAATGACTGTAAAATTGGGATAATATGCAAAACATGTTAATCTTAATAGGTTAAACATAATTTAATAATTAATAAGAAGATTTTGGATGGATCAAATGTAATTACGTAAATTGAGTAACTTAATCTATACATATATATATACACACACACACCAATACTTAGGCAAGTCCGTTGGACGTGTGCGTAAACATTTAAAACAAATGCTTGTTTAGAGTTAAACCAGTTTGAGGATTGAACCTATTTCGTGTACAGATGTAAATGAGAAATAAAAAATTGCATAAACCAAGATAATAGGGAAACAAAGCAATATAAAGCTTAGATATGGGAAAATAAAAAACTACGAAAACCAAGATAATAAGGAAACAAAGTAGTATAAAGCTTAGATCAAAGCTAAAAATGCGTTAAATTTTGAATGACAGTTACATTACTGTAAATACGACGTACATAATGGTAGCACTATCGAAAAAAAGTTTGATGTATAAACCCATTGAACTATAGCCCCATTAACATAAAATCATTTATACTTCCATGCTTATCATGATTTTATAAAACAGAGTACGAAAAATCACAAATTCGCCATGCCAACTTGTACTGGGCCAAAGCATCCATATAAACATTAATACGCAGAAAGGGAAACATATTGCCTTTATCGTTTTGTTGCTGAAACATGTACATAAGCAGCCTTACCCCAAAAAAATTTAATGTAGAAACATAAGGGTATACAACAAGCATTCATGATATTTATTGCAAAAATAATCTCATTTACATTGAATTTGTAAATAGGATTTTTTTATCATTTTTCTACTGAATTGGAAAGGTACCGGAAGCCCACGACATTTAACCTTTTTTGCAGCATCAAATCCAAAAGCTTGCAAAAAGAATTGAAAGTATTAAAACAGATCTAAATCCAATACGTTTCATACAAAAAATAAAATTCTATAACTTGAAAGTGTCAATCATGCGTGATAAAGTTAATATCCCTATAAACTTCTGCATGTAGCATGCAGTTATGCAAATGGTTGGAAGTGTATCTTCAGAAAGAAGCAAAAATAGAAATACTAATTTCACATTTGCACCGACTTCACATCTTACAAATGAAATAACATCAAATTTTATTCAAAAGTAAGGTATGTTGATTACTTTTCACTAATCAGAGATATAGTTGTTACAAAAATATACCTATATCATTTTTAATAGATCGTTTCCATAGTAGGTTTCGATCCATATCGTACATGGTATAAAATTATCTACTGCATTGAACAAAGAAAAAGTAAGAATTACAGCACTCTAACAAAAAAATCTCATCTAAGATTTACAAAATTTTGAATGCATAAACGTAGGGCAATGCCAGTGTAGTGGATGGTAAAAGTTATCTTGAAAACGCATCTAATTCTTATTCCTGTATGTTATATTAGAGAGAACTAAAAACACACCGGGCAAATCCAAAAAAGAAAGAGATGTTTTTCCAATTAAAAATGTAACAAGATATTACAAAAAATCATTATACTCAGATTGGGTCATGATAATTTGAATTTGGTTCAGCAAGCAATAGGAACCACCGTAGCCCGCGTTGGTTCCATAATGCCTAAAGTAAGAGGAAGTCCAGGGAGAATAAGACAAACTAATTTAATACTGCCAAAAAAAAAAGTTTACTTCCTTCAAAATAATAATGTTGTACTAATGTACCCATATACACTCTAGTCCTAGCGTTTACTTCAAGCTAATCTCTTTAGAAAAGAACGGAAAGATAATATTAATGTGTAAGAAGAGCTACCTCTTTCTTTCATAACAGAATTAGTCGGCGGCAACCAAATATCAGTACCATTTTCGTGGTTATCAATAATTCCTATGTATGAAACTGGCACAAAACACAATCTTTTGCTTCTCAAATCTTCAATATCGCCTACCTGTTCATCATTTTGTTGCAAGTACGCTGAACTCAACACCTGAACTTGGTCATGCAAGAATTTGATATGCTAACTGTTTCATGGAGGACAATAGTTGTATCTGACTTGCCAAATGAAGTTAATAATTGTTGCAATAATGCCATAGGTTGTAATATGATGATATATTGTAAATATAACATCAATAAGAATAACTATTCACATAACTAGTTGTTTTAGAAATCATACAAAACTTAGCAGAAGAAAACTGATTTAATTCCAACCAAACTTTTCAGTGTATATGAAACTTTCAGACATAATGCTACAACATTTTTGAAGCATTTTTGTTTACTGTTTTCCTTTTCCAAAAATAATTTTTCGTAGTTTTTTAGAATGGTTTTCTTCAGCATGAACTATGATAAGCATAAAAGGGTCGCTTTCATTTTAAACTTTGTGACCGAAAAAATGGAAATGTTAAACTAAAAAAAGCATAAAAGATATTTGTTGGCCGCTATGTATTAAATACAGAAACTAAAAACTAACGTCGAAGGATATAAATGAAAAAAATAAAAAATAAAGCGATAAAAGCACAATATGATAACAATGGTCAAAGGTAGAAAAACCTTTTAACATACCACTAATTGTCTAAGAACATGTTATTATAAATCATGGAATGCCAAATAGAAAATGTATATTAGTATCAGTTTACAAAATTGAAATGCTGAAACAGGAATGCACAAAATAAGACTTAATAAATGACATGCGTTAAAGATGGAAGTTAAAAATTACTACTGAAGGATAAATGAAAATTTTGAAAATTCAAGTAATATAGGAAAAATATAAGAAAAACGACCAAAGAAGGAAAAATATTGTAACATACAATTAAAATCCTAAGAATCACATGAATTAATTATAAGTCTGCTAGATAATCAATTCGTGATTGACAGTAAAAAGGAGAATTAAACATACTGAAACATAAAATCTAATGACTGTAAAATTGGGTAATTTGCAAAACATGTTAATCTGAATAGGTTAAACTTAATTTAATAATTAAGTAGAACATGTTGGATAGATCATATGTAATTGAGTAAAATGAGTAACTTAACACACATATACACACACACACACACATCTAAGTAGGTGCTTGTTTGGGGAAGGGGCTGTACACAGAATAACATTTATAGGAAATGTCATTTACAACCATGCCTATTAATGAACTTGAACCTGCTAAGTTATTACTTGTTAATTAATAAGCTATGAGGTCCCACGTCTTATTGTTGGTATCTAGTTTTCGGACTCTTAAAATCCTAGTTACTTGAGGGGCACAAGCCTAGTGGGTGGCTTGTGTCAATCTTATTGTGCGGAACGCATACCAGTCAGTATCCCTGTTAGTATCTTAGAGAAAGGCCTTGCACTAGGTAGGGGTCAGGAAACGCTTTACTGATCTTAATTGTTGAGGTTCAAGGTGGAAGTTGGGTACGGGCGCGTTTCGGTGGAGTCACGAACATGTATGGGTCCGATTAGGGGAAACTAGGATGTTTTAATACCAATAAATAGGTCTATGTCATATAATTAACGGGTTAGGGATTGATACCCATACTGTCGTAACTAGCATAGGATATTTGTGTAGTAGGGAGTCGATCACATGGGTAACAACTAGAAAACACCTAATCTTGATATACTATTAAGTGGTGTAGTAATTTTATTCTTGGGATATAAATAAGATGCGTACATGATCTTTACCTTATCTTATTATCCCGTTATCATGTTATCTCGTACCTGTCTATTTTACTATAGTTTCGTTTTCAGCATTATTTATTTGTCTTGATGCTTTCTATCTTATCTTGTTGTCGAAAATCACTAGAACTCTCCAGACATTATGTTTTACCTATTTTGTTTTCCTTCTCTTTCTCTTCCTTTCCTCTACAGGTGCTCAGGGTGGTAGTGTTCAGTGGTGACCATGGTTTCTTTCATCTTGGATCTGGATTTCTTCTAACTTGATGTACCACTTTGACTATTGTTCTATTTTGTTATGGCTTTTGAGGAGGGATATGATTTTACGTTTTTGTACTATGATGTTTGGTGTTATGGGACTAATGTTTATTATTGAGGTTTTTGTTAAACAATGTGATGTTGTAACTGGTTTGGAACAATGTTTTTCTTTAATAATAAAAGTTAGTTTGTATGCTGTATATTTACATCCATGATGTGAATTTTAGTTACTTTTTACCTATTGTAATTCACAGAACTTAATGGATCCTCATATGGATGACATTAAGGGACGTGGGTGTCACATTTGGTATTATAGCCTAAAATTACAAGATCCGAGGAAAAGTTTTTGAAAAGTTTTTTCAAAGTAGTTATTTTAAAATAAAACCAATTTTTGAAAACTATATCCCCTCAAGTCATTTAACAATATTCCTTTTATTTTCTCTTACGAATTCTTGTTCCATCCTTTTCCAGCATGTCTGGGCTCCTAACTTCCCTGACGGGATTCCCAATCCTACATGGTTTCGTAAATACTTAGAAGCTACGACACCTATTGGAGTGTAAAAAATTGTCCCTCCCCTGACACAGCAACAGTAGCTCCACCCAATCGTGTAGTGAACTTCTCTAAACCTGGTAAGGACTTCACGCGATAGGACGCAAGCAGTTTCGTGGTACTAAGAGCTTTGTGGAGGTGCGCAATTGGCTTAGGGAGACGGAGAATATTTTTAACTTATGGGTGCTCGTTGATAGGAGGAAAATTTTGTTGATCGCTTGGCAACTGAAGGATGAAGCATCATATTGGTGGGAAGTGACTCCGGTCGGACCAACGATGGCTACTAAGAACGAATTCATGGCCAGAATCGAAATGAGATTCTTATCACAAGCGGAGGAAGAAATGAAAATGGACAGATTTTTTAACTTTATAAACAAGGGCACATGACAATAAAGGAATATGTTAACAACTTTAATCAACTGGCAAGATTTGGGTTGGAATTGGTAAACACACATCATAAGAAGGCCTTGAGGTTCGAAAAGTGATTAAACCAATCGCTCCAAGATTTAACAACGACGCATGTACTAAAGGAAGCAAATTTCGAGAGGCTTGTAGACATGGTGTTGATGCACGAGGATGGCAAAGAGGAAAATAAAGAGGTTAAGACTGAGGAGGAGAAACCCAAATTTAAGAGAAAGAAGTGGTTGCCCAAGAAGGGCCTAACTAAGAAGGGAGGAAAGCCTGACAAGGCATAGATCAAGACTGAGGTGAAATTTCATGGTAGTGGAAACTTGGTGCACTTTGTGAGAGAATGTAAGCAGACGAGGAATGCTTGCTTTACTTGCGGTCAAGTTGGACATTTTATAGGACAATTCCCTAACAGGAAATGGCAGAAGGCTGGATCGTCTAGAGGACAAATTAATGCTCTAGAGACAGGTGTATTGGATTGTGGTAGAAAAATCACCGTTGATGTGTTTGACGATGTTAGGGGATTACCTCCAAGGCAAGAGACAGATTTCTAGATTTACTTGGTGGAGAATGTGAAACCAGTCACTTTACCAATGTGCGATGTGGCTCCTAAGGGGAGGAGGGAGCTCAGCTGTAACACCCCGTATGTTGAATAACTTGTTATAATATAAATCAGGGAAGAATTAAATTTTAAGATCTGAATCAGGGGAAACGGGCTATGCCATTGCGTTCGTCTCGGAAAAATACGCGAAATAGAGTCCGAGTTTTTGTAAATCGGAGTCTGTATGACCCAGTTATGGCCCATGTAAGTTTTCAGAAAATTCAAGTTTAAAAAACAGTTTAAAACTAAAGCCAAATTCGAAATTCAACACACAGGGGGAAGGCGGGAAAAATCCCGCGCAGGCCAAGTCGACAGGGGTGTCGACTGCCCAGTCGACACCGCCCCAACCCATGTCGACTACCCAGTTGACACGGGTGTTGACCTGGGTACCCGGCCAGGTTGGCCTGGGTGCAGTCTGAAGGGGTTTGGGCTGTGTTTTGGGGCTTGTGACGAAATCTGACGGCTCTAACATAAATTAGGGTTAATCTAAGGGCCTAAACTACATCCTATATCTATAAATACACCCTAAGACTACCTTAATCCATACTAAAAATAGATACAACGTCGTCATGTCGTCAAAATGCAATTAGAAGGAGCCTCCATCAGATTTTAGAAGAAGATAGCTTCTCAAATCAACTTCTAATCAACTCTAGCAACTAAATATTCTTCATAGGAGTGCTAATCAACAAGTTGTGAGTTTCTATGCCTTTAGCAAGCAATTGCTAAACTAATTATGATAGGACATAATGAGGTTATGGTTATGAATGTGGATCAATGCAAGTTATGTTATCATATGTTATGTGCTCATGATGTTAGTTATGCAAGTTTTATGCTATATGTCCATGATGCTAGTTATGCAAGTTTTATGCTATATGTTCATGATGCTAGTTATGCAAATCACTATGATAAACATTGATCCATTATGACACCATGTTATGCAAGTTTTGTGTTTGATTATATGCAAGTTCATATATGACATGTTATGCAAGTTTGGTGTTTGATTATATGCAAGTAACATTTGCAAGTTTACACCTTTGTATGATATGCATACATATGCAAGTTTACCCCTTTGTATGATATGCATACATATGCATGTTTACCCCTTATTATGATATGAGTAACATATGCAAGTTCATCCCTTTTTAGACCTATGACATGTATGCAAGTTTAACCCTTTATGATAGGTCTATGACATGAACATCTATGCAAGTTACCCTCTTTATGACATATGTGATTCATGCAAGTTTGGGTTGATTATTTATGCTAGTTGGGTTTGATGCTATGGTCATATATGCAAGTTGACACCTTTAAAACCCATGTTAATGCTAATGTTATGCTAAGTTGAACCCATTGTATTTGTGATGAATCTTCCCATTTAAGTATGTCATGTTAGCGTATTACGTGGGGAACGATGGGGTTAATATTCATGTTAACAAAATTGTGGTGAAATTGGTATGATGTTGCATACCATAAGTGGATGGACATAATTGAGTCAATTATGTACATCATTAAATTGGAATTAATTAGGGAAAATTAATTCAAAATATGGGGGTGATTAATTAGGTGTAATTAATCAACTAAGACACGAGGTTGGACCCTTTTGTAGCATAAGACTACCCGGACCCGACCGACAAATCTAGCGGCTACAAATGATTGGCCCAGTGTGAAAGGTCTTAGGCATAAACTAAATACGTGACAAGTGTAAAGACACGAGGTTAGACTCTGTTATGGCGTAAGGCTGCCCGGACCCGACCGGCAAATCCAGCTGCCATAAAAGACAGTCTAATGTGAGAGGTCTTTACAAAGGTTACGTTCTTAATCAATTAAGAAACACTTAACCAGATAAGCATGTAGTGGGGCATGAGGGGTTAAGTGGGTGCCTTGGGTGGCATGTGGAAATCAAGTGGGTTGCCTTGGGTGGCAATAGAAAATATGATTAGAATACTTAACCAAGTGGAAACATGTAATTGAACATGATTAAAGGGTTAAGTGGGATGCACTAGAAAAGGGACATGCTTAGGTGGGCAGCTTGTGGGGGCCCATTTCAACCAGTAACCCATATGTATCTTTGTGGGCTCGACCCATGTCGAGGACGGGACACGCGTACTGGGTTTGACTATAAGAGGCCAAAACGGGTTAGCGGTGGCAACGCAAGTCCAACGGGTTTCATATGGGTGTGTGGACCCGGGCTGGTAGGTAAGACGTTGTTGCATCGTGTAGGTATAAGCCGTGCACCGTTGATAGTATCGGGTTGCCACTTTGGGGAGTGATACACCCCACTGTGGGGGCAGCACGGGTATCTACGTTAGGGATCCGATCGCATGGGGAGTAGTGGGTACACCTAGTGGAGATAGGGGCAGACGGCACCTATGTGGTCAGCTAGGAGTACACGAAACTACTAGTTAAATTTTCTAAGTGCTTGGGTGGGATCAACCTTTAAGTTAGGAATGACTGGTGTGGTGCAGTGTAGTAATTATCCTTGGGTGGGTAGATGCGTCTTTACCGTTATCTTGGTTCTTCCTATGTCTAGTTGGCTGCTTAGTGTAGTCATTTATCCCCAGTCGTTACCGTACCAAGTTTATATCATACCCTAATTACTTTAATGATTGTATTGTTAAAGTTATAGGACTCGCTCAGACTTATGTCTGACCCCGTTTTTTTTATCTTCCCCCCCCCCCCCAGGTCCTCAGGTTGGGCCTAGCACTAGTGGGCTTTGATCAGATTGCTTTATCTATCTTTTGGAGCTTGGACCATTGGTGTAAAGCCCAGCTTATCTTTTCTATTATGGCTATTAGTATGTAGTGGGATTATGTACTTATGTTTTTATCGAGATGGATATTTTGTACTTGACTCTTGTTGGTTTTTGATATGTAACCAAACATGTTTACCTTCTGCTGCAATGAAATGATGTTTTAAATTTCAAGTATTACTTATATCTGTCTTGTTGTAATTTTTCTGTTCTATATTCACTTAAAATACTCCACCGAAGTTAAGGCATTCCCTTAGTGAGTGACCTTAGCGGGTGTGGGGTGTTACACGTGGTATCAGAGCTAAAGGTTACCAGAAAAGATAAAATTTTTAGAAAAACTATTTTTCTAAAAACATTTTTGGAAGAAGTATTTTCAAAAACATGTCTTTTAAGAGAAAAGTTTTTGAAAGAAAAGCATAATCACCAATAGCCATATCTTTATCTTTCGAATTCTCCGTTTTGAATCTTTCCTTTTTCGTTTCAGCATGGCTGAAGATCTTAACTTTCCGGAGGGTGTGACGATACCAGTATGGTATAGGAGATTGATGGAGGCTAGGACCGCCACTGCGGGTCTAGCAAATGTTCCTCCACCACCAGTTGCACCCGATCTTCCTCCTCCTCCTCGCGCAGATACTTTTGCTAAGACTTGCAAGGAATTTAAGGCTATGGGAGGGAAACCTTTTCAAGGATCAGAAACTTTTGTGGAAGCTAGGGATTGGCTTAAGGAAACGGAAGAGTTGATAGACATCTTTGATATGGAAGAAGGAAAGAAAGTCAAGTTAGCTGCTTGGTTAATGAAGGGAGAGGCCTCGTTCTGGTGGGAGGTCACTAATGGAGAGAGCCCTGTTGACTCTTGGGAGGATTTCAGACAAAGGTTTGTGGCAAAGTTTCTCTCAAGGGCGGAAGAAAATCTGTATATGGAAAGGTTCTTGACTCTAAAGCAAGGAAACCTATCAGTGAAGGAATATGTCAACAGGTTTAATCAGTTAGCAAGGTTTGGCATAGACATGGTGAATACACTGGAGAAGAAGGCTTTGAGGTTCGTTAAGGGCTTGAATGAACCGATGCATGGATTGGCTATGACTCACATCCCTATGGGGCCACCTTTGAGAAGCTAGTAGATATGGCACTCATGCATGAGGAAGAGAAGGGTCCCAATGCTAATAAGGCACCCGAGAAGAAAGGAGATCAGAAGAGATCTCAACAGCAAAACAAGGGTGGGAAAGGCAACGGTGGCAAGGGAAAGAAGAAGTGCTTCAATTGTGGGACACCAGGCCACCTAAGCAAAGATTGTCGGAAGAAGAAGAAGACTGGATGCTTCTACTGTGGCAAAGCAGGGCATCTAGTGAAGGACTGCCCTAAGAAGGGGCAGAGGACGGGATCTACCTCAGGAGGACAAGTGCAGGCTCTTATGGCACCAGGTCAGGCAAGGGGGCAAGTTCAGGCTCTCGCGGTTCCACCGATTCAGGAAAGAGGTAGAACTATTTCCGCTGAAAGTCTGGTTTTTCTGTTTGATCATCTTGTCCGTACTTTGTTTGACTCTGGCGCATCGCATTCGTTTATCTCATCATCATTAGTTGAGTCACTGCACTTAGACACCAGTCTAGTGGATGATCCCTTGGTTGTTTCAAACCCAATTGGGGGCTCCACTTATTTGTCCATGATATGTTTTGGTTTGAAGATTTCTATACTTAGCATTGAGTTTAGATGTGATGCTTTTGTTTTGGGCTTCATGGGCTATGGGTTAATTTTGGGCATGGACTGGTTATCCAGTAATGGTGCCGTTCTTGATTGTGAAAGGAGAGTTGTTAGGCTCATGACCCGCTTGGGGAACACTCTCGAGATCTCTTGTAATCCCATGAATTCTGTTATGCTAAGTTATCTTGAATCGCTTGACGCTTCGGTCGAGAGTTTGCGATCTGTTAGAGTGGTCTGGGAATACTCGGATGTGTTTGAGGAGGGGAAGGGCTTACCTCCGAAGCGCGAGATAGACTTCCGAATATATCTGGTGGACAATGCTAAGCCAGTATCTTTGCCAGTGCGCCACATGGCTCCTCGTGAGAGAAGGGAACTCCATAAGCAAGTAGGGGAGTTGCTTGAGAAGGGGTTCATAAGACAAAGTATGTCGTAGTGGGGTGCTCCAGTAGTTTTTGCCACGAAGTCGGATGGGTCTCTCAAACTTTGTGTAGACTACAGAGAACTCAACAAGCTTACAAAGAAGAATAGACACCCATTGCCGAGGATTGATGATCTCTTTGATCAATTGGTTGGCGCCTCAATGTTTTCGTAGTTGGACTTAGCCACGGGGTTTCATCAGTTGAGAGTGGCTGAGGATAGCATAGACAAGACTGCCTTTAGGACTCCGGATGGTTTTTATGAGTGGCTGGTGATGCCCTTTGGTTTGACGAACGCCCCTGCATACTTTGTTGATTTGATGAGTAGGGTGTTCAGGGAGTACCTTAATAAGTTCGTGGTGGTCTTTGTGGATGACATCTTAGTCTTTTCTAAGAGTGAAGAAGAGCATGCCCTACATCTTAGGGAAGTGTTGGAGACTCTTCGAGCGCATAGCCTTAAGGCTAAATTCTCTAAATGTCACTTTTGGAGGAAGGAAGTGCGGTTCTTAGGGCACGTGGTCTCTAAGGAAGGGATAGCTGTGGATCCCGCTAAGGTAGTATCCATCCAAGATTGGAAGGTTCCGAAGAATGCTACCGAGGTGAGGAGTTTCTTGGGGTTGGCTGGCTACTATAGGAAGTTTATCAAGGACTTCGCGAAGATATCAGCCCCGTTAACTCGCTTGACGAAGAAGAATCTAGTTTTCACATGGGACGTAGATTGTGATGATGCGTTCCAACGGTTAGAGAGAGCTTTAACCACAGCTCTAGTCTTAGTGTTGCCAGATGGGAGTAAGCCATTTGTTGTTTATACCGATGCTTGTGGGACAGGACTAGGCGCAGTCTTAATGCAAGAGGGAAGGGTAATAGCCTATGGGGGAAGGCAGTTGAGAGCGCATGAGAAAAATTACCCTACGCATGATCTAGAGTTGGCCGCTATTGTTTTTGCGCTTAAGACTTGGTGCCATTATCTTCTTGGCGAGAGGTTCGAATTGTTCACTGACCACAAATCATTGAAGTACTTGTTTTCTCAAAAGGATTTGAACTTAAGACAGCAAAGGTGGATGGAGTTCTTAGCATCCTATAATTTCGAGATAGCATATACCCCTGGCAAGGGTAACGTGGTGGCGGGCGCCTTAAGCAGAAAAAGTTTGTCCTTGAGTCCATTGTTCGTGGAACGACGAAGCTTGGAATTTATCTCGATGTTTGACTTCAGACCTTCCGTTGACTTTGTACCCGGTTTGCTAGCATCCTTAGAAGTCAGACCTACTCTTTTGGGACGGATTGGCGAGGCACAGCGGGACGACCCACAGTTGGTTGAGTTGGTAGAGAGGCTCATAAGGGGGGAGTCATCCAGGCATTTGAGTAGGTACACCCTAGATGGTAAGGGGTGGTTGCGTAGAGACGGTAGACTTTGTGTACCGCAAGATGAGGGTTTGAGGAAGGCTATACTTGATGATGCACATCGTTCGAAGATGACCATTCATCCTGGTGGGGACAAGATGTACCAAGACATGAAGCGAGTTTTCTTTTGGGCCGGTATGAAGAAAGATGTGGCCGAGTATGTCGCTAGATGCTTGGTGTGCCAACAAGTGAAAGCAGAGAAAAAGAAACCCAATGGGTTGCTTCACCCATTGGAAGTTCCGCAATGGAAGTGGGATAACGTGTCGATAGATTTTATCAATGGGTTACCGAGATCGAGGAAGGGTAATACGGGAATTTGGGTTGTGGTAGACAGACTTACTAAGAGCGCCCATTTTATACCCGTGAAGAGTAAGAGGACTGCTCCATGGCTAGCTTCAGTTTACCTTCGAGAGATAGTTCGACTGCATGGTGTACCTTCTAGCATAGTGAGCGATCGAGATCCTATCTTCACTAGCGAGTTTTGGAAGAGTTTGCAAGAGGCGGTAGGGACTCAGTTGTGTTTGAGCACCGCATATCATCCTCAGACGGACGGCCAGACCGAGAGGGTGAACCGTATTCTAGAAGTCCTTTTGAGGCTATGTATCTTAGAATTTGGAGGTACATGGGAAGAGCATCTTCCATTGGTGGAGTTCGCGTATAATAACAGCTTTCAGTCTAGTATTGGTATGGCTCCATTCGAAGCTCTTTATGGAAGGCCTTGTCGATCACCTACATGTTGGTGGGTATCTACGGATAAGGTCTTGCTTGGGCCCGATATGGTTAGAGAGACTTCGGAAAAGATTGATTTGATTAGAAGAAGGATGAAAGCAACGCAAGATAGGCAGAAATCTTACGCGGGTAAGAGGAGGACGGATCTTGAGTTTGATGTTGGGAACATGGTCTTTGTTAAAGTATCTCCATTACGGAATGTTGTTCGCTTTGGGTCCGTTGGGAAGTTAGCACCAAGGTTTGTAGGACCGTTTCCTATTAAGGAAAGGACTGGACATATGGCATATAGAGTGGATTTATCCGAGAGACTTAGTGGTGTACATGACGTATTCCATGTGTCACATTTGAGGAAGTGCCTACATGAGACCGCGGAGGTGATAGAGCCGAGCTTGCTTAGAGAAGTGGAGGTAGAGCGTGATGCGACGATTCGACGAGCTCCTACTCGCATCCTTGGGTCAGAGATTAGGAAGTTGAGAAACAGAGAGGTTCAACTAGTCAAAGTGCAATGGGGAGATGATGAGAGCAACGCTACTTGGGAGACAGAAGCGAAGATACGTTCACTGTACCCATTTCTTTTTGAGGGTATGTCTTTTAACTTCCCCTTTATCGTTTGTCTAGTACTTATCTTATCTTTAGTATGTCCTCTCGTTAGTACCTTTGACCTTTAGATAGGGTAAACCTATGGTTGAAACATGTGTTTGTTGTTATGATTGATGGATGCATGTGGATGCAAGTGTTTGCTAGTGATTGCTCGTGGATGCATATACACACACTTTAGACACTAGATCAGCTCAGTCACTTCATGTTGCATATTGCATATAACTGTGTGTATGTAGCTATATTAATGGATGCATAATGGTTGTGTTATCATATGGATGATGCATTTTGGTGTATGGTTGTGCACACATGTAGAGATAGTATGTGTCGATAGGGTTCTTTCGCATACATATTGGATGCATGACACTATCATGGTTTGCATTAAGGAGGTCAACTGAATCAGTAGACCGCCTGATTTTGCATTAGACAGGGAACATATACACACACTTTTTGCATATGTTCATACAGCATTAGAAACTTTAAGGACAATGGATGCCAGTGTTTGATGGTTTAGTAGATGGTTGTTTGGTTGGTAGGATACGTTCTTCCTGACTTAGAGATTTCGGGGACGAAATCCTTTAAGTAGGGGAGAATGTAACACCCCGTATGTTGAATAACTTGTTATAATATAAATCAGGGCAGAATTAAATTTTAAGATCTGAATCAGGGGAAACGGGCTATGCCATTGCGTTCGTCTCGGAAAAATACGCGAAATAGAGTCCGAGTTTTTGTAAATCGGAGTCTGTATGACCCAGTTATGGCCCATGTAAGTTTTCAGAAAATTCAAGTTTAAAAAACAGTTTAAAACAAAAGCCAAATTCGAAATTCAACACACAGGGGGAAGGCGGGAAAAATCCCGCGCAGGCCATGTCGACAGGGGTGTCGACTTCCCAGTCGACACCGCCCCAACCCATGTCGACTGCCCAGTCGACACGGGTGTCGACCTGGGTACTCGGCCAGGTTGGCCTGGGTGCAGTCTGAAGGGGTTTGGGCTGTGTTTTGGGGCTTGTGACGAAATCTGACGGCTCTAACCTAAATTAGGGTTAATCTAAGGGCCTAAACTACATCCTAAATCTATAAATACACCCTAAGACTACCCTAATCCATACTAAAAATAGATACAACGTCGTCATGTCGTCAAAATGCAATTAGAAGGAGCCTCCATCAGATTTTAGAAGAAGATAGCTTCTCAAATCAACTTCTAATCAACTCTAGCAACTAAATCTTCTTCATAGGAGTGCTAATCAAAAAGTTGTGAGTTTCTATGCCTTTAGCAAGCAATTGCTAAACTAATTATGATAGGATATAATGAGGTTATGGTTATGAATGTGGATCAATGCAAGTTATGTTATCATATGCTATGTGCTCATGATGTTAGTTATGCAAGTTTTATGCTATATGTCCATGATGCTAGTTATGCAAGTTTTATGCTATATGTTCATGATGCTAGTTATGCAAATCACTATGATAAACATTGATCCATTATGACACCATGTTATGCAAGTTCGGTGTTTGATTATATGCAAGTTCATATATGACATGTTATGCAAGTTTGGTGTTTGATTATATGCAAGTAACATGTACAAGTTTACACCTTTGTATGATATGCATACATATGCAAGTTTACCCCTTTGTATGATATGCATACATATGCATGTTTACCCCTTTTTATGATATGAGTAACATATGCAAGTTCATCCCTTTTTAGACCTATGACATGTATGCAAGTTTATCCCTTTATGATAGGTCTATGACATGAACATCTATGCAAGTTACCCTCTTTATGACATATGTGATTCATACAAGTTTGGGTTGATTATTTATGCTAGTTGGGTTTGATGCTATGGTCATATATGCAAGTTGACACCTTTAAAACCCATGTTGATGCTAATGTTATGCTAAGTTGAACCCATTGTATTTATGATGAATCTTCCCTTTTAAGTATGTCATGTTAGCGTATTACGTGGGGAACGATGGGGTTAATATTCATGTTAACAAAATTGTGGTGAAATTGGTATGATGTTGCATACCATAAGTGGATGGACATAATTGAGTCAATTATGTACATCTTTAAATTGGAATTAATTAGGGAAAATTAATTCAAAATATGGGGGTGATTAATTAGGTGTAATTAATCGACTAAGACACGAGGTTGGACCCTTTTGTAGCATAAGACTGCCCGGACCCGACCGGCAAATCCAGCGGCTACAAATGATTGGCCCAATGTGAGAGGTCTTAGGCATAAACTAAATACGTGACAAGTGTAAAGACACGAGGTTAGACTCTGTTATGGCATAAGGCTGCCCGGACCCGACCGGCAAATCCAGCTGCCATAAAAGACAGTCTAATGTGAGAGGTCTTTACAAAGGTTACGTTCTTAATCAATTAAGAAACACTTAACCAGATAAGAATGTAGTGGGGCATGAGGGGTTAAGTGGGTGCCTTGGATGGCATGTGGAAATCAAGTAAGTGCCTTTGGTGGCATGTGGAAATCTAGTGGGTTGCCTTGGGTGGCAATAGAAAATACGATTAGAATACTTAACCAAGTGGAAACATGTAATTGAACATGATTAAAGGGTTAAGTGGGATGCACAGGAAAAGGGACAAGCTTAGGTGGGTAGCTTGTGGGGGCCCATTTCAACCAGTAACCCATATGTATCTTTGTGGGCTCGACCCATGTCGAGGACGGGACACGCGTACTGGGTTTGACTATAAGAGGCCAAAACGGGTTAGCGGTGACAACGCAAGTCCAACGGGTTTCATATGCGTGTGTGGACCCGGGCTGGTAGGTAAGACGTTGTTGCATCGTGTAGGTATAAGCCGTGCACCGTTGATAGTATCGGGTTGCCACTTTGGGGAGTGATACACCCCACTGTGGGGCCAGCACGGGTATCTACGTTAGGGAGTCGATCGCATGGGGAGTAGTGGGTACACCTAGTGGAGATAGGGGCAGACGGCACCTATGTGGTCAGCTAGGGGTACACGAAACTACTAGTTAAATTTTCTAAGTCCTTGGGTGGGATCAACCTTTAAGTTAGGAATGACTGGTGTGATGCAGTGTAGTAATTATCCTTGGGTGGGTAGATGCGTCTTTACCGTTATCTTGGTTCTTCCTATGTCTAGTTGGCTGCTTAGTGTAGTCATTTATCCCCAGTCGTTACCGTACCAAGTTTATATCATACCCTAATTACTTTAATGATTGTATTGTTAAAGTTATAGGACTCGCTCAGACTTATGTCTGACCCCGTTGTTTTTATCTTCCCCCCCCCCTTAGGTCCTCAGGTTGGGCCTAGCACTAGTGGGCTTTGATTAGATTGCTTTATCTATCTTTTGGAGCTTGGACCGTTGGTGTAAATCCCAGCTTATCTTTTCTATTATGGCTATTAGTATGTAGTGGGATTATGTACTTATGTTTTTATCGAGATGGATATTTTGTACTTGACTCTTGTTGGTTTTTGATATGTAACCAAACATGTTTACCTTCTGCTGCAATGAAATGATGTTTTAAATTTCAAGTATTACTTATATTTGTCTTATTGTAATTTTTCTGTTCTATATTCACTTAAAATACTCCACCGAAGTTAAGGCATTCCCTTAGTGAGTGACCTTAGCGGGTGTGTGGTGTTACATCAGCAAACAAGTAGGTGAGTTTGTGGAGAAAGGATTCATTAGGCAAAGCATTTCTTAGTGGGAAGCTCCCGTCATCTTTGCAACTAAGGAAGGTGGCTCTCTCTGTCTATGCATGGTCTATAGAGAGTTGTATAAACTCGCCAAGAAGAAATAGGCACCAACTTCCAAGGGTTGATGACTTATTTGTCCAACTAATAGGCACTTCAGTTTTCTCACAGTTGGATCTAGCCATGGGATTTCATTAGGTTAGGGTAGCGGATGATAGTATTGAAAAAACGGCTTTTTGAACTCCGGATGGTTTCTTTGAGTGGTTGGCAATGCCTTTGGGTTGACCAATGCACCTGCGTACTTCATGGACTTAATGAGTCAGATGTACAGGGATTATCTGAACAAATTCATGGTGGTTTTCACGAACAACATTCTGGTTTTCTAGAATAGTCAGGATGAGCATGCCAGACATTTATAGGAGGTTCTCAGTACTCTCAGATCGCATTACCTTAAGGCTAAATTTTCTAAGTGTCACTTTTGAAGAAAGGTAGCGAGGTTCCTAGGGAATGTAGTCTCCAAGAATTGAATAGCAGTGGACCCTGCTAAAGTTGTCGCAGTTAAAGATTGGAAAGCCCTTAAGAATGTGATAGAGATAAGGAGTTTCCTTGGATTGCAGGTTATTATATGTGCAGTGAAAGCCCCTTTAAATCCCCGCAATATCCCCACTATAGCCCACAGCGCTCTTCAACCGCTATACTATTTCAATTTAGCACTGATGATTAGTAGATCCGCTTTTATCCCCTACTATATTCAGCTGCATCCGCTAAATCAACATTTTTTAGCGTCCTCTTTAGTAGTATTAACATACAGAGCTTGATTTTACTAGTTCTCTTTTTAAAAAAATTAGTTAAATTAGCATAAAGGGCTAAATTTAAGGAATACATACCTAACATATGGTAACAATCAATAGCACTCATAAAATTTACCATCCACAACTATGATATTCATTGATTTTGTTATATAAGATTAATTAATATTAATTTCTTGTACACATATAATATGAGAAAGATGATACATTAATTTTTAAATATTCGGTTTTAATTCTAATGAACCTTTTTGTGCCTCTCCTATATCCCCACAATTTCCCTTTTTTATCCCCTACACCTTTTTACACATCCGCTTCTATGGAACCACTAATCGCTTTAACTGCACAGGTTATTACAGAAAGTTCAATAAGGAATTTGCACGGTTATCATCACCGCTCACTCGTCTAACGTAGAAGAACTTGTATTTATCTGGGAGCATTGATTGCGAGGATGCATTCCAAAGGTTAAAAAGGGCTATGACATCAGCACCTATTCTGACTCTTCCCGATGGTAGCATGATATTTATGGTCTACATGGATGTTTATGGCATGGGATTAGGTGTTATGTTGATGCAAGAGGGTAGTGTGGTCTATTATGCAAGTAGGCAATTGAGAGTTCATGAGAAGAACTACTCCACCCACGTCTTGGAGTTTGTTGCAATAATGTACACACTTAATTCTTGGTGACACTACCTACTTAGAGAGAGATTTGAGCTCTACATGGATCACATGTAGCTTAAATAATTTTTCTCGTAGAAGGATCTCAACTTACGGCAGCAATGATGGATAAAGTTCCTTGCGTCCTACGATTTTGTGATAGCTTATGCCCCAGGCAAGGGTAATGTGGTTGCAGACGCATTGAGTAGGAAAAGGATGACTCTATGCCCTTTTCTGGTAGAGAGGCAGAGCGTGGAGCTTATCTCGACCATTGATTTTAAGCCATCTACAAATTTTATGCTTGGTTTGTTGGCATCATTGGAGGTGCGACCTACTCTTATGGAGCGCATTGGATCTATGCAGCGAGAGGATCAGGAATTGATGGACGTCTTGGATAGACTTGGTAGAGAAGAGACCTCTAGTCACCTAGCCAAATATTCTGTGGACAAGAAAGGTGGCTAATACGAGATGGGAGATTGTGTGTTCCCAGAACTAGAGATTTGCTGAGAGCAGTTCTTGAGGAGTCCCATCACTCTTGGATGACTATCCATCCAGATGGTGGCATGATGTATCGAGACATGACACGAGTTTTTCAGTGGACTGGAATGAAGAAAGATGTGGCAGAGTTCGTGGACCCATGTTTGACTTGTTAACAAGTCAAGGCTCAATAAATCACAGAATCACATATCATAGACATAGACACAGGGCAATATAATATCTCGTTGCGGAAAATAAATAATACAATAGCAGTTCACGAAGCTGCAAAATAAATTTTTTTAGTAGAGTTTACATAAACAATAAAATGGAAGTCTAAAACATAAATAAATGATAACTGTATGGAATAGAAATGACAAGAATAGCTGAAAAACTAGATTAACTGAAAAGCTGGATACAGATGAGCAAAACCCAATATAAGCCCTAAACTCTAGGAGTAAATCTTGAAAGCTGTAATACTCGATCTGACCCAAGCAATAATGTAACACCCCGTAATTTTAAAAAGCACCATAATTACAAACTGATGAATACTTTATTAAATATTAGGAATTAAGGGAAATTGAATGCGTCGTTTCGTTCGTCTTGAAATTCTGCTTAGGATGGACCCAAATTTTTCATAAAACGGACATTGTATGAAGAAGATATTAAGGCTTGAAGTTTGTATACATATAAGCATAATATATATAAATAAATTAATCCATAAAGTCAAAATCAGATAGCGGCAAAAGGAGGGAATTCGGCCCGTTAGGGGTCGACACCGCGCATCATAGCTGTCGACCCATGGGTTGACCCCTACACAAAAGGGTTGACCCCTGTGTCGACCCCTAGGTCGACCCCAGTCAGATCTATGGTAGATCCATTTTTGTGAACGTGGACTCATTTCTTGACCAGATTCGTTGACCTTAGGCTATAAAAGGACCTCATTTCCATTGTTTTATTCAACAAAAACAATGGAGGCAAAGAGATTCTGCCCCAACTCAAATTGAACTAGCCTATTCTTCTGCAACAACAAGTTATACGCATACAATAATCTCTGCTACAACATCAACAATCAATTCTCTGTTCTTTAGATCCAGTCACAGCGAGTTTATGTTATTTTTAGATGTAAACATGTAAAAAGTAATCTTGACATGTTCATAAGTTGGATCTAAATTGGTGCATATTAATAACTTGTACCATAACTAATCAGATCTGCTTTTACTTGTTCACCTATTCTACTGATTGGTTCTCATATGCCGATTCCTGATATGCCTGTTCTGTTATCATGCCTAATTTTGTCATCACATGCCTATTCTGCTACTACACTTATTTCTGCCACCATTTAGTTAGTATGCCTATTTCTGACATAGCATGCATGTTTTGTTATTATGCTTATCCCTGTTTGTTTCTTTCCTCCTTCTCTTTTTATTTTTATAGCTAGGCTACCTTCGAGCCTAGGCCTACTGCTGAAATATGCAAACAAACGAAATTAAGAATGGCCGGGAATGATAAATTGGGGCATAACTTATATTGTAAAACATGATAGGGTTTTGGGCCCATAATCTATACCTTAGTCTAAAACTTTAACTTAGGGCATAACTTGCATCATGGATCAGATTGGATTTGGAGCATAACCTTGGATAAACATGAAAAAATGTTTAATAATGAACCTGCCTAAATTACAATAATTAGAAATTGTAACCTCACTTAGACATGAGGTTAGAATACAGTTGTGGTAGAAGTCTTCCCGGAACTGCCCGTAAAATCCAGCATCCACAAGTGGTAAATCTAATGTGAGGGGTATAGTGCATAAATGCACACGTACGGTGCTAAGACACAAGGTTAAGTCCAGCTTATGGTAGAAGTCTGCCCGAAACCGTCCAACATATCCAACGTCCACAAGTGGTCGACTTAATGTGATAGGTCTAGTACATTAACAAACATGAATGGAAATATGATAATAACTTGTTAACCTGAAATAATTAACCTATTAAAACTTGCGGGGGATACATGAACCTATCCAATTGAGTAGGGGTTAAGTAAACTTGCTTGAATCAGTGGAGATTAAGCTAATCTTGTTAAATCTATGGGGGATTATATAAGCCCAACCAACTTGACCTGGATTACATGTTTGGGTTATGCAACATTGTTAAACTGTTAGGCATAACATGTCAAAATCCTAGTAGTGGGGATGCAATCCCAAGGGGTAGCTTACATCGTCTGTTGTGTGGAGCCTGTACCAGTCAGTAGCACATCTTTCTATTAAACGAGGAATCCCGAACTAGGTCGGGGTCAGGGCACACTTATTGAGTTGATTGTAAGAGATTCTTATAGGTCGAGGTGTTGACAGTGTGGGATCCAACGGAGTCATGTGCGTGCATGGGTCCAGTTTGCTCGGGAAAATTAAGACACTATGACATCAGTTGATGGTTGTGCCTCTTGGAAATAAATGAGTTGCCACTTTTGGAAGTGATACATCCTACTATGGGGCTAGCACAGGATATCTACAGGTAGGGTACATCTAGTCTAGCTTGTTTAGATGCCCATTATTATCATAGGGGGTAACACCTGTTATTTCTGTTGGGCTGTCTATTATTATTGTTTGGGGGTAAAACCCATTACTAGAAGTACACCTAAGTCTACCATCTGTTTCTATAGGGATCATCTTGTTTCTGTTACACTAGTATTGGTGCAGAGAAAAGTACTTGAGAAACGCAATATATTTTGTTCTATTTATTTAGTTTATCCTTCTCATTGTGTTATACTTGGCTTATGATATAGTTATCTCTTTATCACCCAGTTTATACACCTGTTATGATGCTTTTAGTTATTTATATGCTAAAATTAACTGGACTCGCCAGACTTTATGTCTAATGCGTTTTGTTTCCTTTTCTCTCTCTTCCTCTTTCCCTCCCTGGTTCTCGGGGTGGGAATACTCAAGCTTGGTTAGGATTCTCTCTTTTATTGCCTCCTAGAGCTGCTTAGATGTACCGCTTTGATTACCTGTCTACTCTGCTATGGCTCTTTTTGGTCACTATGCTTTTATATTACTGTACTCTGATGATTTTAATAAAAGGCAGATACTTTAAATTGATGTAATGGGTTTCTTGTACTTCATACTTATGTTGTAACTAAAGTTGGACCACGATGTTTTCTAATTGGAAAATAAAGTTTTAAATTTCACTATTCTTTTATATCCGTCTTGTGATGTTTCAGTTTCTGTTTACCTATAACACTTAACGAAACTTAATGCATTCTGATAAAGAGTGACATTAACGGACGTGGGGTGTCACATTTGGTATCAGAGCTGAAGGTTACCAGATCAGATAAAAGATTTTGAAAATTGTTTTCAAAAAGGTTTTAAAAGAAAGCATTTTCCAAAAGAAAAGTCAGTTTTGAAAAACATATTCCCCAAAGCCATATGAAATATCTATCGATTCTCTATTTGAATATCTTTTCCTTTTGTTCTCAGCATGTCTGGGGAACCTAATATTCCCGAGGGCATTCAGATACTAGCTTGGTTACGTAGGTATCTTGAGGCTACGATGCCTGCCAAAGGCTAAGCAGACGCCCCTCCCCAAGCTGCAGTCGCTTTTCCTGCCCCTCCTCCTCCGCGAGTTGATATTTCTCCAAAGTATGCAAGGATTTCTTTGCTATCAGAGTAAATCCATTCCGAGGAACTAAGACTTTTGCAGAAGCAAGGAATTGGCTTAAAGAGACGGAGGATTTCTTTGGGATTTTTGAGGTTGACGACCGTAGGATGATTCAGTTGGTCATTTGGAAGCCGAAAAATGAGGCTTCTTTCTAGTGGGAAGTGATGCATGCGGGACGTCCAGTGGAGACTTGGGATGACTTTCGGCAGAGATTCGAAATGAAATTCCTCTCTCAAGCCGAGCAAATTATGCAAATGGAAAGGTTTTTAGCACTTAAGCAAGGAGGCATGTCTGTCAAAGAGTATGGTGATATGTTCAATCAATTGGCGAGGTTTAGTTTCTAGCTAGTGAATACCCCACACAAGAAAGCTTTGAGGTTTGTTAAAGGATTGAATAAACCCCTCCATGGATTGGCTATGTCTCATATTCCGATGGGAGCAACTTTTGAGAAGCTTGTTAATATGGTATTGATGCACGAAGAAGATAAATGTGAAAAGAAAGTGGCTAAGGTTGGTGAATCACTGTTAGATCAAAATTTGGACCTAACACCCAAATTGTTCTGAAGCTTATAGAGTTTCAACTGAAGAATGAGAAAAAAGGAAATAACACACAGAATTTATAGTGGTTCGGTGTTAACGAGCCTACGTCCACTTTATATATTATTGATTATACTTTGAAAGCTAATACAATCAAGGATTTCTCTCAATATTTTAGTATTTTGACAACAATGGCGGATTCAGTACTCAATATTGCCAAAAAGATCCCAAAAATTGCCAAGCTCCGGGCTATTTATAGCTGATTTTGTCAGGCGGGTCGTGGTTACACGTGGCACGAATCCCGAGAACATCGGATCGCATCGCCACCGTTGAGGAAATAGTCAAATTAGCTGTTGTGGACAGGTGTCGCGATCTGCTTGAAAATCGGATCGTGCAGATGGGGAGAATCAGTCCAAATGATGGTTAGGGACACGTGTCGCTAGATCCGTGCGTCTCGGATCGCTAAAGACTAGCTCACGCTTGAACGGGTCAGAGGGTTCGCCACGCATCAGGGGATCGGATCGATCAATACTGGGCAACAACATATGCTTGGATCGGATCGCATAGAGGTGTCGTTTCGCTGATGAAATAGGGGCGATCCGTCGAGACGCGATCCGATGGTGGGCGAGTCGATAGCGTGCGATCCGTCATCGGGCGAGTCGATGATGTGATCCATTCCTTCATATTCTTAGAGAACGTGGTTTCATGCTTTCTTCTTATGAATGATCCTGGGTGGCTTGGTCAAAAAGCGAGCCAACATTTTGCCCCCTCGAAGTATGTTTTATCGATGATGGAACATGCTTCGAAGCTATAGAATCGTCTTATCTCAACGAGTCGCGGATCAGAGAACGATTCTCTTTCTGGGATTTTTCAGAATCCTCATTCCTGAATTTATCGATTCGGATCGCGGGCTCGAGTCGCGGTCCGTTAGCGAGACATTCGTTCCGTTCTTGGTTGTGCACTTGGGCCTCGGAACGAAACGGGCTCCTCCTCGAGTCGTGGTGGGCTTTTGGTTCGCGGCCCGCCGGTCTTTCGTGGATCGAATAGGACAAAGAAGGGGAGACAAACGGTCGCCCTTTTTTCCTATATAAGCCGACCCCCCCTACACTTTCTTCCTTCTTTTTTCTGCCGTATCGTTTCGCCTGTACTGTTGAAGAACGAACCCTAGTATTTCAATCCTTCAAAAATACGATCACTTTCCCAACTTTTAGAAAGGTAATTCCACTGAAAGCATTCTTATTCGTAAACGCTGTTGTTTCACGAACTTTTTCAAATAATTCGAGGGAGAAACGATGGAAATTTGCGATCTTCTGGGGAATCTATGGAGACGCCATGGCTGATGGGCGTAGAGGTCGGAGTTCAAGGATGGGAAGGAGAGGAGGAAGACGAAGGAGGAAGGAGAAGAGGGAAGGCCGGTTCAGATCGTGGGTAAGGAGAGGAATGGAAGAAGATGAAGGCGAGTGGCGAGACGAAGATCGTGGTGACAGTAAAGGCGCGTATCGTGGGGGCTGCAACGATCCGTGAAGGAGCGATCCCTTTGACCTGCGATTCGATGGGGGGCGATCCCTCTGCCTTGCGATCCGAAAGGGGGCGATCCCTCTGCCTTGCGATCCGACTCATAATTGACGATGCGAAGAAATTTCAAACTTTAATCGACGCCTTGTCACCGTAAAATTCTGAACAGTTAGGCTAGGGCCCTGATGTTGGACTTTCTGGACTAAAAGACCACATAATTTGACTGCCTATGACGACTAATATTTCGATGATCTTGATAGCTTCCACATTTTATTTTTAATGCACACACCGGCACTTGCACACACGGGGGACGGGTAGTATTAATCTCATTGTTCATGTTTTCTCGTCCTAGCAGTAATGTCGAATAATCAATCTTCTTCAAGATCCGCAACAGAAGTGGAATCCGAGGTTCCTGAGCAATACAACCCCAAGATTCCTCCAATTAATCCAAGAGGTGAAGATTCTGGATCTGAATATGAGGCCACGGAATCAGATCCGTCCGAAAGTACTTAATCTAGCGAAGAGTCCGAGATAGACGGACGAGCTCCCGACGAGATTCCCGGCGCGCTCGGAATAGATAAATTCTCTGATTCTTTAGCATCTAAGCTCGACGATATAAAGCTTAAGAGAATATGCTTGAGACACGGGATTCCTTGGGATGACGTCTTGACACCCGGAAGCGAAGATAGACCCCACCTAGCTCCGGAAGGATATATGGCAATCAGCCGGACTATGTGCTTGGTAGGAGTTATTCCTCCGTTCCCTCCGATTGCCATCGAAACTTTAAGAAGACTGGGCATTGCTCCGATGCAACTTCATCCGAACGCCTACGCATCTTTATACACCCTATATGTTGCATACGCGTAGATCCTACATGCCGAACTTAAATTCAGAGATTTGACATTCTTCTTTCTTTTTAAGCACCGTTCTTCGGCAACTCCAAATTTCTCTTTCTTTGAATCGGTGGCGAATAGGAAGGTCCTGTACGACGGATATAACAATATAGGGGATCCTAAGTCAGACTGGTTTTATATAAGAAAACAGGCCGGATGCTCACGAAGATGGCTCAAATCAAGTAAACTTTAAGCTTCTCATCGAATGTCTTGTTCAAGAAGTCTAGGCATTAACATTCTCCCCCCCCCCCCTTTTCTTTGTCTTAAACAGATCATGTCTTCCCGAAAACGGAGGGTCCACTATACAACAATCGATTATCCATTCTTTTACAAAGCAGATCCGACTTTCTAAGGATCAAAAAATGCATTACTGATGACAATCTTCATAAGCATCGTCTTCTGGATAGAAGATTTGGACTTGGCACTGGTGGCAAACCTTATAAGTACGTGCCCCCAACAGAGGGAGAGGGAACTTCACAAGCAGTAGAAACAACTAAATTTCGCAAGAGTCCTTCTCCTATAGTCATCCAAGACGATGAAGATCTGAACATATACAGAGGGAATGAGGTCCGTGGTGACGTGTCCAAGGAAATCCCGATTTCTACTCCGATCAAAACCGCTGCCCCCGATGATTTGACGGAAGAGCCGTTATTTGCTGAGCTGAATAAAATTCCTCTACCCGATGATATATATACAGAGAAGGACTTTGAAGAGGGGCCTTTCTTCCCTGATTCTGAAGAGACCATCGCTCCAACTAGAGGACAAGAAACTGGTCAGATGAGCCTGTCTTCAGGCCCGGGTCTGTTAGGGGGAATTATATGGGATGCACAAATCACACACACTATCTGACTCTGCACTCTTATATTGCGGGTATTCAAAGTTTTAATATGCTCTTTTCTTTTTTGCAGGAACGATGTCTCGCAGGAAATCTTACTTGTATCGTTCTCTTCATGAAGGCACACCCAGCCTCCGTCCGGATACTGAGCGCTCGCGTGGTCCTTCTCACAGGCCGACTTCCTTGCAACCTCGGTCTCCACCAAAATCGACCTCTACCAAGCCTTCCAGCTACTTGGCAGTTCCTACAGGGGGAAGAAACTTCCTAAAGAGTTAACTCCTCCAAAGAGTGCACCTTCCCCAAGCCGGTCGTCCAAAAGGCATCACGAATCTAAAGATAAGGGCAAGGATGCATCCAAAGAATCTGAAAAGGAGAGGAGTGACATCGTCCCCTCCAGCCAGCCAGAGTTGGCTGCCCCCGGGTCACGGGGTTACATGCATGGTCCCGAGATTCAAGGTAGGCTGGAAAAGTTGCGGGAACAGTTCCTAGACATATTCTTTGACCGGATGACATTTGTTCCAGCCTTGGAACCGGTCCCTAAGAACTGGGATAGCGAAGTTGTCGGGCATATCCGCCATGTTGCCAGGCAATATGAGATGATGAAAAAACATGTTGTTAACCTTTCTGAAGTCATCTAATCGCTTGAAATAGAGGCACACAGATCTAAGGCGAAACTTGAAAACAACGAAAGGGCCAGGACCAAGATGGAGAAAGACCTGGAAGTTGCTCTATCCTAGCTTGATTTAGCACGGAGGGACGTTGAAAATTATAAGATTGAATTAGAGAATGCTAAGCAGCGCTTCCATTCGGAACTTGACTCCAATAGCCAAGAGAAAATGGCCTTAAAGAAGAAGGTTGAAGATCTCAAAATGGCCAACATCGAGTTGAAAAAAGCACAAGGCCATTTTGAAGCTGAGAGGGCTGCTTGGGAGGCAGAAAAGGCAAATTTAAAAGAAAGTTTGGCTTTGGCTAAAGAAGAAAAGGTGATTTTAAATGACCAGGTCTCGGACGCGGAGAGACGGACAGCTCTCGCCGAAAAGAACGTTGAAACTGCCATCGAATTGGCCACCGCTTCTAACAACAAGCTCCTCGAAAGAGAGAAGGAGATCGAGGGGTTTGAAGAGATGATTTTCGATTTCCTTGGCCAGGTTCTCAAAACTCGCAACATCTCGTGGATCCCGGATTACCATGTTACTTTGGCCAATTTATGGGATGCCATTGTGGAGGGTGAAAAACATAGATTGGGGGTCGAAGAAATCGATGAGGATGAGTTGATGAAGAGCATCTTAAGGGACAATGAGCCTGAGGACCTGGCAGAGGGCCGTCGCCTGATTCTGGCGGAGATGGAAAAGGAAAGGGCCCTGGCCAAGGGCAAAGGCAAAGCTGACGAAGGTTCGAGTTCAGCTGTGGAGCCCTAGACCTCCGGGGTTGAAGAATACCATCCTGAAGATCCATTAATCCCTCTGGGTCTAACTCCCGTGGTCATTGGAGCCTCTGCAACTACTCAAGAGGGAGCATCTGCGGAAGGTATCTCTCTTTTTTCCCACAATTCGTCAAAGCAATTGTGAATTGTCATCGTCTGGTAGAACAACCAATTGAATTAGTAACGTGTATTCCTCCTGATACAGGTGGCGAGCCCGTCGGCAAGGGTGCTGAAAAAGAAAAAGAAGTGGAGAAGGAGGCTGTCTCGCCAGGTGCTGGTATTGATGTATCAAAGCAAGCCGAGGTCACAACAGCAGAAAGAAGCATCCCGGCACCTAGCGCTGATGTTCCCAAAGATGCTGAGACCATCGAAGCTTTGAAAGACATGGATGGGCGCCATGTAGATGATGAAGAAGACATTATCGGCGCCAAAAAGGCTGATGATGACGACGACGAAACCTTGGCCAGCCGAAAAGCCTGGCAGGAGAAAGAGTTGGCTTCGAAGAAGGTGGGAGATGAGGCTTTGGACGTAGTCCCTCTTGCAGAATTCGATCCCAAAACTGGGATGATTGTGAAGATCCAGCCCAAATCCATCAGCCGACAGCTTCACTTTGCAAACCCCGATGACTTCCCGGCTTCCCTTTTTGATAGAAGGAAGAGAAAAGAGGTGGAAGAGGAATCTTCAGAGGAGTCGGATGTTCCCCTCATAGACAAAAGGAAGAGGAAGAAAGGGGATCCATCTGATGCCGACAAGGCGAAGCTGGAGAGGCAGAAGCAAGACAAGAGGCCAAAGCATAAATAGGATGTTTGTTGTTTGTTGATATTTTGTCTTTAGGTTTTCCACTGGCCAGGAAGTGTAATTGTGAGACTGGCCCTCACTTTCCTTTCTAGGTTGTTTTTCACTTTGTTGGTCCGTAGTATATAAATGAAAGTTTATCTCTTTTTGCATCATTACGTACCTGTATTCAAATAAACTTTCCATGTTTAGTCATAGGCCATCTAATAATAATTACAAATCAGTCAAACAACAGATAGCCAAGAGAAAATTTTCATGCTGCGTTGCTGTATTAAAGTTCAGTATATGTATATGAGTATATGTGCCCCCAATCAGTTGTTATCATAGCGCCTGACGGGGGTTTACTAAGAATTGGTTAGCCTTGTCGGCAGGTTGCCCCATATTTCTGAATATGGGGGACTTAGAAGATTTCATAGGATAATTGTTCTTGTGGCACCGAATTTCTGACACCTTTCTCAGTGCTCAATCGGAGATGCTTTTATATTCTCTCTCTCTCTGGAGAGTTAGAGTTCGAGCTCAGCAATTCATTCGCTCCCCGATCCTTCAGCGGGGAAAGAGCTCTTTCTCAGCGCTCAATCGGAGACGCTTTTATACTCTCTCTCTCTCTGGAGAGTTAGAGTTCGAGCTCAGCGATTCATTCGCTCCCCGATCCTTCAGCGGGGAAGGAGCTCTTTCTCAGCGGTCAATCGGAGACGCTTTTATACTCTCTCTCTCTCTCTCTGGAGAGTTAGAGTTCGAGCTCAGCGATTCATTCGCTCCCCGATCCTTCAGCGAGGAAGGAGCTCTTTCTCAGCGCTCAATCGGAGACGCTTTTATACTCTCTCTCTCTCTGGAGAGTTAGAGTTCGAGCTCAGCGATTCATTCGCTCCCCGATGCTTCAGCGGGGAAGGAGCTCTTTCTCAACGCTCAATCGGAGACGCTTTTATACTCTCCTGGCGGTCGCCAATGTTAGACTTTCGCTCAGGCGGCTCCGATCATGGTACACCGCCATGCTTTATAGGTGTCATCTTCGCATCCTTTATACTCTTTCTCAGCTCTGGAGAATTAGAGTCTCGGATCAAACGGTCTGCAATCATGCACACTCATCAAACTCGTTCTAGGTCTTCGTTTTAATCCAAGCTCCGAGGATTGAAATCAGTCGGTCAAGCAGTTGGGGCTTTTGCCAAGGCTTTGAGTTCCTCCGAACAGTCTATGGGAGGAATGGTTGGTACCAGACTTCGGGTATCTGCATTATTCACGCCGATTTCCAAAAATAAACAGGCAGATAAATAAGGATGCAATAAAGGTAAATGACACACAATATTTTTATAGTGGTTCGGTCGAATCATGACCTACGTCCACTTTATAATTTTTTGCTTCAGGGAATCAAACTATTCTAGGCAAGTCGTGCCTTATACATGGTTTTCAACAAAGCAAAGGAATAGATATGAAACTTTTATGCTAAGTATGGCCGCAAATGTTGGGCATTCCACACTCTGGGGATTTCCCTTCCATCTACGGTTGCCAGCTTGAAAGTTCCATTATCAAGCTTGCTCAGAATGGAGTACGGTCCTTCCCACTTCGCTCCCATATGAGTTGGGGGTGGAAAGACACGTTTCAGAACCAAGTCTCCGGGTTCCCAGGTTCGGGCTTGAACCTTTTTGTTGTAATTTCGAGCGATCTGTTGCTTGCATCTTAAGGCGCACAGGTCCGCCTCATTCCTCTTTTCTTCGATCATATCTAGGGACTCAAGGAGCAATTCATTATTGGTCATTGGATCATAATAAGTCACCCGGTGAGAAGGTACCTTTATCTCAACCGGGATGACTGCTTCCGTTCCAAAGGCAAGGGAGAACGGGGTATGTCCTGTTACCGATTTATATGTTGTCCTGTAGGCCCACAGTGCCAAGGGCAATTCATCAGCCCACATGGCTCTAGCTCGCTTCAGTCTCTTTTTTAGAATAGACTTAATCACTTTGTTCGCCGCTTCGACTTGTCCGTTCGATTGCGGGTGTGCCACAGAGGTGTATCGATTCTCAATGTGGTATTTTTGGCAGAAATTTCTGAATTCCGCGCTATCGAATTGAGTTCCGTTATCCGTTATCACAATCTTTGGAATCCAAAATCGGCAAATGATGTTTCTTACGATAAAGTTGATCACTCGTTTGGTTGTAATCGTAGTTAGTGGCTCAGCCTCGACCCACTTAGTGAAATAATCCACAGCCACAATAGCGAACTTTACTCCGCCTCTTGTTATGGGGAGACTTCCAATGATATCAATTCCCCACATAGCGAAAGGCCATGGGCTCATCATTGTTTTTAACTGATTTGGAGCTGCTCTGGGTATCCTCGAAAATCTCTGGCACGCATCACACCGTCATGCGTATCTCGCTGCATCCTTGTTTATGGTAGGCCAGAAATAACCATGCCGCAACACCTTTTTTGCTAAAGTTTGCCCTCTAGTGTGGTCGCCGCATTCGCCTTCGTGAACCTCTTCCAGTACACGCTTGATGTCGTCGTGGGCTATACACCAGAGGAGGGGCATCGAAAACCCTTGTCTGTAAAGAACTCCGCCTTGCAGAACGTATCGGGCGGCCTTACGAATCACTTTGCGCCTCTCGCTTTTCTTGGTCGGAAGCGCTCCGTTCATCAGAAAATTCTTTAGAGGGGTCATCCAGGACTCCCTTTCTGGTTCCGCCTCTAGCACTGGGTCAATTTCCATCTGATCTATGCTAGGGGACCGAAGTACTTCAACGGGGGCTAGCCCGGTCACTTCAGGATCGTCGGAACTAGCCATCTTTGCCAACTTATCTGCCTGCTGATTCTCTGACCGCGGAATATGAGATATGCTGTAGTGATCAAAATCATTCAGCAACTCTTTCACTTTCTTTAAGTATAAAATCAATCTTGCACTCTTAGCTTGGAATTTTCCAGTAACTTGGTTCACAACTAACTTAGAGTCGCAGAAGATGTTCAGCTTTGTGACTTCTAATTCCTTTGCTATCCTCAATCCGGCTATCAGAGCTTCATATTCGGAATCGTTGTTAGTGGCATGAAACTCCATCCGGATTGCATAGGTTATCAATCGTTTCTCGGGGGTTTCAAGCACTATCCCAGCGCCGGATCTTTCGTCATTCCTAGCGCCATCAGTATACAATCTCCAGGCATTGGGATCGAAAAGTAATTTTGAAGGATCAACTTCTTCGTTTGCTATATCTCCCTCAGGGACAGTGAACTCTGCTATGAAGTCGGCTATCACTTGCCTCCGAATTGACCGTCTAGGTTGAAAGTTCAAATCAAATTGACTTAGCTCAATATTCCATTTGAGTAATCTTCCAGATGCCTCTGGTCTCTGTAGGACTTGCTTGAGCAGGTGATCGGTGTATACGGTAACGGGATGTGCCTGAAAATAATGTCGAAGCTTTCTAGAGGCGATCAGTAAACTATACGCCAACTTTTCTATCTGGGGATAATTACGCTCTGCTGCGATCAATTTTTTGCTCACGTAATACACAGGTCTTTGGACCTTATCCTCTTCCCTTACCAATGCTGAGCTGATCGCATGGGAGGACACTGCCAAATACACGAATAAGTCCTCGTGATCTATTGGCTTAGATAATATCGGAGGTTTCTCCAGGTGCCTGAGTAAATTCTGAAACGCTTCTACGCAGTCGGGTGTCCATTTGAAGTGGCGTTTTCCTCGCTTTATTAATTCGAAGAATGGGATGCACTTATCCGTAGCCCTGGAGATAAATCTGCTTAATGCGGCCACTTTTCCGGCAAGGCTTTGCAAATCCCTAATTTGCCTAGGTTCCTGAATGTCTCTGATTGCCGCGATCTGGTCCGGATTAATCTCAATACCACGGGAACTGACGATGAATCCCAAGAATTTTCCAGAAGCAACACCGAACGAACATTTGGTTGGGTTGAGTTTCATTCCGTACTTTCGAAGAATGCCAAACATCTCTGCCAAGTCAGTAGTGTGTTGAGAAGATTGCTTGGACTTAACTAACATATAGTCGACGTATACTTCCATTGTTTTCCCGATCTGGTTATAAAACATTCTGTTAACTAAACGTTGATATGTAGCGCCCGCATTCTTCAAGCCAAAGGGCATCACCACATAACAATATAATCCCAGATCCATGGTAAAACTAGTGTGCTCTTGATCTGGAACATGCATCGGAATCTGGTTGTATCCTGAATAAGCATCCATAAATGAGAGAAGCTCATGACCTGCCGTCGAGTCTACCAACTGGTCAATCCGGGGCAACGGGAAACTATCTTTTGGACAGGCTTTGTTCAAATCCGAGAAGTCGATACACGTTCGCCACTTCCCATTGGCCTTCTTTACCAGGACTGGATTCGAAATCCAGTCTGGGTAGGTCGAGTTTCTGATAAATCCATTACTCTTTAGCTTTCCAACTTCTTCTTTCAAGGCAGCGGACCTCTCTGGGCCCAACACTAGCCTTTTTTGCTTTACTGGAGGATGTTTAGGGTCAATGCTTAAGGAATGGCTCATGATTGATGGGGATATCCCACACATGTCCGCGTGGGTCCAAGCAAATACATTCAAGTTGTTTTTTAAGAAATCCGTCAATTCTTTAGCGAGATTCGGATTTAACTGGGATCCAATCTTAAGGACCTTCTCCGGGTCACTGTCATCGATCGGTACATCCACAGTTGTCTCGTTGGGAGTCACCATTCTGCCCCCGGGTTCTTGATCCTCTCTGGGATCTATATCCTCGGGCATCTCTCTAGGTGACTCTCCAACGACTATCCTCTTTGGTTGCTATAAGGTCTTCGCCCCCGTAGGGGGAGAAGTGCCTTTAGTTTCAATATCCCCTCTATTGCGAAGTAACTTTAGTTCGGCAACATAACATGCTCGCGCAGCAACTTAATCCCCTTTGACGATACCAATGCCATCTTCTGTAGGGAATTTCAATAACAAGCACCAAGGGGCTATACAGGCTCTAAACTTTGCGAGGGCCGGTCGGCCCAAGAAGGCATTGTAGGGCGATTCAACATCCAAGACCACGAAGGGAAGGATTCTCACTCTCTGGCGTTCTCCTTCCCCAAGTGTAACTAGTAACTCTACATAACCCATTGGAGCGGTGGATGCTCCGTTGAATCCACGGATCCATCCTTGACAGGGCTTCAAGTCTTTTATTTCGAGGTTCATCTGGTCAAATGTCCTTTTGAAAAGAATGTTGACAGAACTCCCGTTGTCCACTAAAACCTTATGAATAGTGGCTGGACCAATAGGTACTGTAATTACAAATGGATCTTCTGTCGGAGCATGGACTCCAATGCTTTCTCGTTCTCGGAAGACAACATCGTCGGTCATCATCTTTTGTTGCTTCACTGGGATACTGTCCTCGGGGTTGCTACACTCCCCTACATCGAGGTGTTGTTTGGCTGCATTGACGTATTGATCCAATGCCTTGGAACTATGCCCGGCGAGATAAAGTCCTCCGATTACGGTATTGATAACAATGTTCTTTCCCTTTTGCTGGGCAGTCGGCCTAGCAGCAAGTTGATTCTGGTTCAGATTTGGGGCCTGTATTGCTTGCCCCCTGTCTCTGGGTGTTACTCTGTATTCATCTAACTTTCCTTCTCGAAGCAGCCTTTCAACCACATCTCTTAGGTGACGGCATTCATTTGTCGAATGGCCGTGAATCTGATGAAAGAGACAAAATTTCCCCGTTTCACGTTCTTTCTCCGTCGACTCTCTGGGAGGTGGCCTCTTATTCTGGAGGACTTCATACGCATCTATGAAGATATTTTCCAGAGCATCATTTATTGGTGTATAACTTTCAAAGGCCCTGGGACGAGTCCTTCTCTGGGAGTCGTTTCCTCGGTTCCTCTTCCGGTTGTTGCCGTTACCATTATTATTGTTGTTACCTGGCTGACGGCCACCCTGATTCTGATTTCCGACATTAACTTCAACTTTCCCCAAGCTGTCTCCTGTCTGTTTAATGGCGACGTTGCTCTGGATTTCCTCCTTATCAGTTGTTTTTGCCTTTCGGTTAGCATATACCTCTTCCCGGCGTAAATGTACGTTGGCTTTCTCGTAGAATAACTCTCTAGTGTGGGGCGGTTTGCCTGCCAGGTACCTCCCGAATTCAGTGTCTTTATCTACTCCGTCAATCAGTGCTGCGACAACGGTCGGTTCATGGGGATCTTTAACCTCAGTAGCGACCAAATTGAAACAATCCAGGTACACCCTTAAACTCTCTCCTCGTCGCTGCTTGACAAGGAACAAATCGATCACACTTTTTGTCTTTTGTGCGTAGATACAGAATTGTTCTACGAACTTCTCACTCAACTCCCTGAAGCTAGAAATCGATCTCGCCGGCAAGCGAGTAAACCATAACAAAGCCACATCCTCCAGGAATATGGGAAACGCTTTGCACTTAACAGTGTCAGAGGCTGCAGCAGCGGTCATTGACCAAGAACCTCTCATTAGATGCTGGACGGGATCAGACCTGCCCGCGTATCGGTTCATCTGTGGCATGTTGAAACGCCTTGGGAAAGTCGCATCCAAAATGTCATCAGTGAAAGGGGTGTGACTACGGTCAATTCCCCAATCTTCATTCGGTTGTCCATGGCTATCTGCCAGAATCTGATGGATCATGGCTGCAACATTTGCGTTGGTCAGCGGAGGTTCAGGGTCAGTGCCTCTAGTTCGGCGGGGTTCTCTGATCTCTCTTCTGGGAGCAGTCACAAAATCCGGGGCTCGGACAGGGCTCCGTTGTCCCCTGTTACCAAGAGCATGTGCGCGGCGACGGGGCTGAGGTAGTCTGTTATGCACAGGACTATCCACATCTCGAGCCCTGGGAGTTGTGGCTTGATCATTCACATTATGGTTTGAGGGCCCCGCCCCCAGCGCTTCTTCTTCCTGTGATGGCAGGGTTCCGAACCGAAGTTGTTCTATGTTTTCGGCTCTCTCATACTGTCGTCGCGGAGGTCTCGGCGATTCTTCAGACGAAGAAGAATATCCTGGAGTGAGTCGACGAACCGGCGATGTTCTTTGCCTTGCAAGCTCATCAAGTCTTCTATCCATAGCAGTCAAATTTTGTTGCAGGACGGAGCTTTCCTGCCTTTGGGCAGCCAATTCATCAAACAACCTCTCCCACATTTCAGAAAAGCGAGAGAGATCCCCCTCAATGACGGGAGCAGCAGGATCATATTGATCGTCATCACCTTCTCTTATGCGCAAAGAGCTTGAGCCGGGTCGAGCAGAGGGGCCAGGACGGTAGGAGCGAGCCATAGGCTCCTTTCCAGGTCGAGTTGTAGTCTGATCATCAATTCGGATCGCTGCGGTTCGTGGGTGGCGGCTCGAAGCGCCCCCTTGAGGTCGATTCGCGGTCGCAGTGTGCGGAGGGTGCGTGGCGTTCCCTCGGGATCGAGTAACAACCCCTTCAGCAGTCCGGATCGCTTCGTTTTCGTCGACTCGGAGCGTGGTGTCTTCGTCGGATCGGTTCGCCCCCTACGCCCCGTGATCCAGATTTTCTTCATTGCCCAGCTCGTGCACACTCTCTTCAATTGTTTCGTTGGTCTGTGAAGCTCGTGCTTCCTTAGATCTTTTTCCAGCCATGATATCCGAATCGCTGGAATCTTCAAAGAACCGAATAGTGAAACTTTAGTATTGTCCTCTTAGTGAAAGCACCAAAATGTTAGATCAAAATTTGGACCTAACACCCAAATTGTTCTGAAGCTTATAGAGTTTCAACTGAAGAATGAGAAAAAGGGAAATAACACACAGAATTTATAGTGGTTCGGCGTTAACGAGCCTACGTCCACTTTATATATTATTGATTATACTTTGAAAGCTAATACAATCAAGGATTTCTCTCAATATTTTAGTATTTTGACAACAATGGCGGATTCAGTACTCAATATTGCCAAAAAGATCCCAAAAAATGCCAAGGTCCGGGCTATTTATAGCTGATTTTGTCAGGCGGGTCATGGTTACACGTGGCACGAATCCCGAGAACATCGGATCGCATCGCCACCGTTGAGGAAATAGTCAAATTAGCCGTTGTGGATAGGTGTCGCGATCTGCTTGAAAATCGGATCGTGCAGATGGGGAGAATCGGTCCAAATGACGGTTAGGGACACGTGTCGCTAGATCCGTGCGTCTCGGATCGCTGAAGACTAGCTCACGCTTGAACGGGTCAGAGGGTTCGCCACGCATCAGGGGATCGGATCGATCAATACTGGGCAACAACATATGCATGGATCGGATCGCATAGAGGTGTCGTTTCGCTGATGAAATAGGGGCAATCCGTCGAGACGCGATCCGATGGTGGGTGAGTCGATAGCGTGCGATCCGTCATCGGGCGAGTCGATGATGCGATCCATTCCTTCATATTCTTAGAGAACGTGGTTTCATGCTTTCTTCTTATGAATGATCCTGGGTGGCTTGGTCAAAAAGCGAGCCAACAATCACAAAATAAGAAAGTGTGGCCCAAGAAAGAACAACAACAACATAAGAAGGGTGGAAAGAATGACAAAGCCCAAGAAAAGAGGAAATGTTATAATTGTGGATGCGTGGACCATTTGAGCAAAGATTGTAGAAAAAGGAAGAATGCTTGCTTCCAATGTGGAGAGGTCGGACATCTTATTAAGGATTGCCCGAAGAAGCAAGGACAGGACCAAAGGTCAGGATCTTTTAGAGGGCAGGTGTGTGCTCTCGTGGCTGGTGTACCGGACAGAGGTAGGAAAGTTTCTGTTGAAGGTTTGATTTCTCTTTCTAATCACCCTATTTGAACTCTTTTTGATTCTGCCGCTTCGTATTCTTTTATATCTGATTCTGTGGTTGAGTCTCTGCACCTTAGTACTAGTATGGTTTTGGATCCCATTGTTGTCTCAAACCCCATTGGAGGTATGACTCACTTGTCTATGATTTGTCGAGATTTGAGAATATATGTGTTGGGCGTCGAGTTTGAGTGCGATGTATACGTGCTTGGTTTCGTAGGCTATGGTTTAATTCTAGGGATGGATTGGCTAGCCATGTATGGTGCCATTATAGACTATGAGAGGAGGGTCGTTAGACTTTTGACTTGCTATGGAAGGACCCTCGAGATTTCTTGTGACTTTAAGGGGTCAGTCATGCTTAGTTTCCTAGAATCAATTGTTGCATATATCGATGAGTTATGATCTGTAACTAGTAGTCTGCGAGTATCCTGATGTTTTTGAGGAGGTTCGGGGCTTACCTCTTAGGCGCGAGATTGATTTTCATATATACTTGGTGGACAATGCAAAGCCAATTGCATTGCCTATGCGAAACATGGATCTGAGAGAAAAGAGGGAGCTCAGCAAGCAAGTAGGGGAGCTACTTAAGAAAGGGGTTATTAGGCGAAGCATATTTGAATGAGGTGCTCCAGTGGTATTCGCAAATAAGGCAGATGGTTTGCTTTGCTTAGGAGTGGATTACATGAAATTGAATAAACTCACTAAGAAAAATAGGCACCCACTTCCAAGGATAGATGATCTATTTGACCAGCTTGTTGATGCATCTGTTTTATCCCAGTTAGACTTGGCCATAGGGTTTCATTAGTTGAGGGTGCCCTAGGATGGTATAGACAAGACTATCTTTAGAACTCCAGATGATTTCTTCGAGTGGCTTTTCATGCCTTTTGGTTTGAAGAATGCACCCGCGTATTTTGTGGATTTGATGAGTAGGATGTTTCAGGAGTTTCTAAATAAGTTCGTTGTGGTCTTTGTCGATGACATCTTGATTTTCTTGAAGAGTGGGGAAGAGAATGCCCTACAATTTAAGGGAGGTTTTGAAAACTCTCCGAGTACATCAGCTAAAGGCAAAATTCTCCAAATGCCATTTTTGGAGAAAGGAAGTGAGATTTCTTGGGCATGTGGTCTCTAGGGATGGGATAGTAGTTGATTCCGCGAAAGTACTTGCAGTTCAAGATTGGCAGATTCAAAAGAATGCAACGGAGGTGAGGAATTTTCTTGGTCTAGCAAGCTATTATAGGAAGTTCATTAAGGACTTCGCAAAGATATTAGCCCCACTCACTAGGCCAACGAAGAAGAATCTGACATTTTCTTGGGGTATAGACCATGAGGATGCTTTTCAACGATTGAAGAGGGGCACTGACAACAACTGTAGTCTTGAGTTTGCCATATGGGAACAAAGTGTTCACAGTGTACATTGATGCATGTGGTACAAGGCTTGGTGCGGTTTTGATGCAAGAAGGAAGGGTAGTATATGAATAAGGTGGGCAATTAAGGGTACATGAGAATAACTAGCCTACCCATGATTTAGAGTTGGCTGTCACAGTATCGTGCTTAAGATTTGGCGCCATTATCTACTTGGAGAGTAGTTCGAGTTGTATACCGATCATAAATCTCTCAAATACTTGTTCTAGTAGAAGGATCTCAATTTGAGGCAACAACGATGGATGAAGTTCTTAGCGTCCTATTGCTTATACACCTGGCAAGGGTAATGTAGTGTCTGACGCACTGAGTAGGCAGAGGATGACTTTGAGTCCACTATGCATAGAGAGGCAGAGCCTAAAGTATATATCGACCTTGGATTTTAGGCCATCTAAGGATCTTATACCTTGTATGTTGGCATCGTTAGAAGTGCGACCTACTCTTATGGATCAGATAGGAACCTCGCAGCGAGATGACCCACAAATAGCAGACATTTTGGATAGGCTCAGTAGAGGGGAGACTTGTAGTCACCTCAGTAGATATTCTACAGATGATAGAGTGTGGTTGCGACGAGATATAAGGCTTTGTGTTTCCTGAATTAGGAGTTTGTTGAAGACAGTCCTTGAGGAAGCCCATCATTCAAGGATGACAATTCATCCAGGCGGTGATAAGATGTATGGAGATATGAAGAGGCCTTTCTTTTGGGTTAGGATGAGGAAAGAAGTAACGAAGTTTGTTTCTCGATGTTTGATTTGCCAGCAAGTCAAGGTTGAGATAAAGAAGCAAGGTGGTTTACTTCATCCTTTAGAGGTCCCACAATGGAAGTGGGAGAGCATCTCTATGGATTTCAATGATGGTTTGCCTGCATCGAGGAAAGGAAACACCAGTATTTGCGTTATAGTTGACAGGCTTACTAACTGCGCTCATTTTATTCCTGTTAAGAGTAAGAGGATGGTAGCATGGTTAGCAACAGTTTATCTTCGTGAGATAGTCCGTCTACATGGAGTACCTTTCAGTATTGTGAGTTATCGTGACCCATGTTCACTAGTTAGTTTTGGAGGAGCTTGCAAGGGGCAGTAGGTAAACAGTTATGTTTGAGCACCGCCTATGACCCTTAGACCGATGGACAGACGAAAAGGGTGAATGGAGTCCTTGAGGATCTGTTAAGACTGTGTATCCTAGACTTCAGAGGGACATGGGAAGAGCATCTTCATGTGGTAGAGTTTGCCTACAACAATAGTTACCAGACTAATATTGGCATGGCACCTTCAAGACATTGTATGGACGGCCTTGTAGATCACCAACTTGTTGGTGGGAGTCTACAGATAGGCTTTTACTTGGACCTGAGATGATTAGAGAAACTTCAGAAAAGATTGAGCGTATTCACAGATGCATGAAGGCAGCTTAGGACAGGCAGATGTCTTACGTAGATAAGAGAAGAATTGATAATGAGTTTGAGGTGGAGACATGGTTTTCATCAAGGTATCACCTTTGAGGAATGTGGTTCATTTTGGATTTGTAGGGAAATTGGTGCCAAGATTTGTAGAGCCATTTCAAATGCAATGGCGGGATGGGAGTGTTTTCTTCGAAGAAAACCCGATGAGCTAGGTGCTTACTTATAAGTCGGCCAAACAGGGGCACTAGTCGCTTTTAGACTAGATACTAGCATTAAGACTCTCGAACTCCGCCAAGATTCCAGTCATAGGGAGAGGCATCCTAGTCTCCAGGTAGAAAGATCTTTTTTATAAAAAATAAATATAAATTAAATAAATAGGATGATTTTATACATATCAAAATATGATTATTAAATTAAATAAATTAAATTAGAAATATAAAGACTTATTTTCTAAAAATCTCATAACAGAAAGGATTGGTCAAATGGCCTATAGAGTAAAGCTACCAGAGAGATTGACGGGTCTGCATGACGTTTTCCACATTTCTCATTTATGGAAGTGTTTGCATGATACTACAGAAGTAGTGGAGCCAAGCATACTTGAGGAAGTAGAGGTAGAAGGGAAGCGACAGTTAGACAAGTTCCTACACATATTCTTGGATCAGAGATCAACAAGCAACGCAACCGAAAGGTCAAATTGATGAAAGTTTAACGGGGAGAAGACTCTGAGAATGCAACTTGGGAGACTGAAGACAAGATTCTCTCTTCGTACCCTTTTCTTTTCAAGTGCATGTTCTTAACTTCTTTTTTTAAAGCATTTATTCATACTTGCTTCTGTCATTTAGGTATATCCTATCGATCGAATCTTCATCCTTTAGGTAGGAAACCCATGGATGTAAACATGTTGTTGCGACATGTTATGTTTGATGGATGCAAGTGTTTGCTAGTGGTTGCTCGTGGATGCATATAAACACACATTAGGCACTAGATCGGCTTAATCACTCTCATACTACATATGGATGTATGTGCATTTTTTTCTTTTGTGGATGGAAATGGGTGTATCATCGTATGAATGATTGCATTTGGACGAATGATTGTGCACACATATAGAGTTCACATGATATACTAGGATTGTTTGCATATATGTTGGATTCATGGCACTAACATACATTGCATTAAGGAGGTCAACTGAATTAGTAGACCGCTTGATTTTTCGCATTAGTATAGGGACATATACACACACCTATGCATATGTTCATATAAGAATTAGAAATATTTTAAGGACAATGGATGTCAGTGATTGGTGGATGAGTAGATGGATGATGGATGTTATTATAAACATTCTTCTTAACTTGGAGATTTTGGGGACGAAATCCTTTAAGTAGGGGAGAATGTAACACTCCGTAATTTTAAAGAATGCCATAATGATAAAACGAAGAATACTTAATTAAATATTGGCAATTAAGGGAAACTGAATGCGTCATTGCGTTCGTCTTGCAATTCTTCTTAAGATAGACCCTAAGTTTGCGTAAAACGGACATCGTATGAAGAAGATATTAAGGCTTGAAGTTTGTATACATATAAGCATAATATACATAAATAAACTAATCCAAAAAATAAAAATCAGAGAGCGACAAAAGGAGGGAATTCGGCCCGTTAAGGGTCAACCCCATGCCCCATGGTTGTCGACCAAAGTGTCGATCCCTACACAGAGGGGTCGACCCTTATGTCGACCCCTGGGTTGACCCCAGTCAGATCTAGGGCAGATCCAAGTCTGTGAACGTGGACTCGTTTCTTGACCAGATTCATTGACCTTAGGCTATAAATAGGACCTCATTTCCATTGTTTTATTCACCAAAAACAATGAAGACAATAAGGTGCTGTCCCAACTCAATTTGAACTAGCATATTCTTCTATAACAACAAGTTATACGTATGCAAGAATCTCCGCTAAAACATCAACAATCTATTCTCTGTTCTTTAGATCCAGTCACAGTGAGCTTAAGTTATTTTTAGATGTAAACATTTAAAAAGTAATCTTGACATGTTCATAAGTTGGATCTAAATCGGTGCCTGTTAATAACTTGGATCATAACTAATCAGATCTGCTTTTACTTCTTCACCTAATCTACTGATTGGTTCTCATATGCCTATTCCTGATATGCCTGTTTTGTTATCGTGCCTAATTTTGTCATCATATGCCCATTCTACTACTATACCTATTTCTGTCACCATTTAGTTAGTATGCCTATTTCTAACATAGTATGCATGTTTTGTTATTATGCTTATCACTATTCTCTTCTCTCCCTCCTTCCCTTTTTATTTTTATAGCCAGGCTGAAACACCCCACCTCCGTTAAGGTCACTCACAAAGGGAATGCATTAACTTTGGTGAAACATTTTAGGTAAAAGACATAGATAATTTATAATACAGACATATAAACAGCGAAAAACTGAAATTATTTATTAAATAGCATGGTTCAGTCAAAACATTACAAGCATTGTCTCAAAACCCAACTTCTAAATTATTACAACAAAACATCTGTCTTAATTTAAATTTCCAAGTACATAAAGAAGCATAAAATAGTAGTAAAGCAGCGTAAATCCCCAATAAAAGTGTAACCACAGACATAGCCCAAGAAAAAAGAATCCAAGCAATACATCTACTCTCTTCAAGCTGGAAAAGGTCTGCACTAAGCTGAAGTATTCCCTCCCTGCGGACCTGGAGGGAAGGGGAAACGGTAGAAAAGAAGTCAAAAGAAAACGGGTCAGACATAAGTCTAGTAAGTCCAGTGATTATTCAGCATGTAAACAAGCAAAAGGGTCATGACATGAATAAACTGAACATAGGACAATACCATAGAGATAAGATAAAATAAGGTGAGATAAACTGAATATACTATCGCACTCATTTCTATTTCTCTGCACCTACTAATGAGTGTTCAACTACCATCATGTGTTCATAACAAAGTGATCCCTTTTTCGATCGGCTTCTACTCACATGCATTTATTACTTGTGTCATTCAGCCCCGCTCGATTGTAGATACTTGTGTTGGTCCCACCATAGGGTGTATCAATTCCTATGGTGGCAACCCGACACGATTCTAGATGCACAGTGTATATTATTGATGCCTAGTGCCTGCTTTTCCCGCTCCGGAGCACGTGCACGCCCGTACTCCGTCGAGGCCTACACTACCGTACCACCCGCTGCTATTTTGACCGCTCATAATCAGCCCAGTAATCGTGCCCCACCCTGCCTAGTTCAGGGTACTGTGGTACATCTATGTGGGTTACTGCTGAAATAGGTCCCCGTTACTAGGGTTTCCTAATCAATATGTTAAAATGGTTAAGTGTTCTCATATTAACCTAACCCCACCCATCTGTTAAATTAACATGTTGTATTGGTTAAGTGTTGCCTTAATTAACTTAACCCTGCCATTCTTAGCCTGTCTGTTTCTCAGCTTTAATTCATTCATTAAATCACCAACCTCTCACATTAGATCTATATTGTTGCGGTCGCTGGATGTGCCGGGCGGTTCTGGGCAGTCTTACACCGTAACTCAATCTAACCTCGGGTTTTTGGTCTTAACGCGCTAACCTCTCACATTAGATCTATATTGTTACAGTTGCTGAATGTGTCGGGCGGTTCCGGACAGTCTTATACCATAACTCAATCTAACCTCGGGTTAGGCATATTCGTCTTTTAATTAATTTACATATTTGTAATTCATTTGTAAATTATCCACAAGTGTTGCCAATTCAAGTCATGCCCCCATTTACCCTCTAAATTATGTCCATAATTCTAGGTATACAAATTCTACCATTTCATGCTACTAATGATTTCCATGATTATGAGCCAATCTACGCCAGTAGCATGTAGTTTAATATTTTTCCCCAACGTCACCCCCGTTATTCGTTCGCATAATTCACATAGAATGATAGGCTCGCAAATTAGCCTAACTTATAAACAAAAAGGAAAAGAAAGGGACACGTAACATTCCAATAGGCATAAACAATATAGATCAACATGCGTAGTATAAATTTGGGATAGAACGACATAAACTTAATTAAACATATAGGCATGATCTTGCATTTAAATTAGATCAAATCATGCGAACTAGCATAAGTTTAATTGTATAAACATGAACTTATATAGATTTCAAACATGGGTACTAGCTTGGATCTAACATATAACATGTATGAACATAACTTAGCATGTAACTTACATACATAAAAGAACCACAAATTTAATACAACATTATAGATTCAATGGTATCAGTCCCAATAGTCTCATATGATAGGTTTTACTATGTCAGTCACAACAGTCCAATAGGCATGATAGGCTTTACTATGTCAGTCACAACAGTCCAATAGGCATGATAGGCTTTACTATGTCAGTCACAACAGTCTTGTAGGCGTGATAGGCTTTATTATGTCAGTCACAATAGTCCAATAGGCATGATAGGCTTTACTATGTTAGTCACAACAGTCCAATAGGCACAAGAAATTCAGAATTGACAAAAGGATAGGCACGAATAGAATTAGGCATAGTTCTGATCCAGTTATTACAGTCATGATTTCTTATTAGGTGTTCACATCTAAACAATAACTATAATTAAAGAAAAAGGACGGTCTTGATTTCTGGGATCTGATTTCTGAATTTGAAAAGCTATCCTTTGTTGTAGACGTTTGATTCGATGTTCTTCCTAATCGATTGTTAGAATTTGATTCTCAAGTTTGGGGTAGATGAATGGAGGCTAGGCTAGCTTGTAGATAAACAGCATGACGGCACCATAGTCTTAGGGTTATGAGGTTAAGGTCTAGATTTGGCTACGTATATATAGATGTCTAGGATTAATTCTAGCCTTTAGATTAACCTAGGAGTCGCTAGAATCACACAGCTCGAAGACAGGTCATCCAGCAAATCAGAACAAGACACGTCATCATAGAACACTCCAGAATGTTGTGTTGGATAGCCCTCGGTATGGGCGCACTTGGCAGGTGCGCCAGTGCAATTTTGTACTGGCGCACTTTACAAGTACGACAGGGTATTCTGGCATATTTCTGGTTTTTCTGCCCAACTTCGTTCATCCATATCTCCTCCATACGGCATCCGTTTTACGCAAACTCGCACTCTATCCCAAGCAAAATTTCGAGACGAACGCAATGGCGTAACCCATTTCACCTGATTTTTCTTTTAATTATTCTTTAATTATCTCTTATGTCCCATTTTAAAATTACGGAGTGTTACATTCCCCTCTACTTAAAGGATTTCGTCCCCGAAATATTCAACTTAAGAATAAAGTATCCTACCATCCAACATCCATCTACTCAACCATCAACCAAAGGCATCCATTATTCTTAAAAAGATTTCTAATGCTTTCATGATCATATGCATAGTGTGTGTGTAGGTCTTTATCCAATGCAAAATCAGGCGGTCTACTGATTCAGTTGACCTCCTTGATGTGAATCATGTCAGTGCCATGAGTCCATTATGTATGCAATTATTCCTAATCATTCTTTCTACATGAGTGCACAATCATCTATACAAATGCAACGTCCATATGATAACATATCAAATTCCAATCCATATATAAACACATATATGCACATGCAATATGAAAGTGACTGAGCCGATCTAGTTCCTAATGTGTATGTATATGCATCCACGAGCAACCGCTAACAACCACTCGCAACCATCAATCATAACATGTTTCAAATACATGTTTACATCCATTGGTTTCGAACTAAGGATCGAGAATAGGACCAAGGAGATACATTTAAAAGGATAGATATAAGCATGCATAAACTTATGGAAAAAGAGATCAAGAATGTACCCTCAAAAAGATAAGGGTAGGCTGCGGGTATTTTGTCCTCAGTCTCCTACATCACGTCTTCCTCAGCATCACCCCATTGTACTTTAACTAGCTTGACCTCACGATTGCGTAGCTTTTTAACTTCTGTACCCAAGATACGAGTTGGAACTCTTCTCACCGTCGCTTCTTGCTCCACTTCTATTTCCTCTAGTGTGCTTGGCTCCACAACTTCTGCCGACTCATGTAAGCACTTTCGTAGATGAGAGACATGAAAAACATTATGAACTCCAGCCAATCTTTCGGGTAGCTCTAATTTATAAGCCATCTTCCCAATCCTTTCAATGATAGGAAATGGCCCTACAAATCTTGGTGCCAACTTTCCTGCAGACCCAAAGCGAACAACATTCCTCAAAGGAGATACTTTAAGGAAAACACTGTCTCCAACCTTAAACTCATGGTCAGTCCTTCTTTTATCAGCGTAGGACTTCTATCTATCTTGTGCAGTCTTCATTCGTCTTCGTATCAAGTCCACCTTCTCTTAAGTTTCTCTAATCATGTCAGGCCCAAGTACGAGCTTGTCCGTAGACTCCCACCAACAAGTTGGTGATCGGCACGGTCTTCCATATAAAGCCTCAAAGGGTGCCATGTCTATGGTGGCTTGGTAGTTATTGTTGTAGGCGAACTCCACCAAAGGAAGGTGATCCTCCCATGTTCCTCCAAAATTAAGAATGCACAATCTCAAAAGATCTTCTAGTACTCTGTTCACCCTTTTCGTCTGACCATCGGTTTGAGGGTGATAGGCGGTGCTGAAGCATAGCTGTGTGCATACATCTTCCTGCAAACTCTTCTAAAACTCGCTCGTAAAGATAGGATCTCGATCACTTACTATGCTAGAGGGTATTCCATGCAGTCGAACCACCACTTTAAGATAAATGGATGCTAACGATGAGGCAGTCCTCCTACTTTTAATAGGTATAAAGTGAACGCTTTTAGTAAGCCTGCCCACTATTACCCAAATACTGGTATTTCCCCTTCTTGACCTAGACAACCCATCAATAAAGTCCATCGAAATGCTATCACATTTCCACCGTGGGACCTCTAGATAATGAAATAGACCACCAGGCTTCTTCTGCTCTGCCTTGACTTGCTGGCATATCAAGCATTTAGAGACAAACTTAGCTACATCCTTCTTCATGCCATCCTAAATGAAAACCCTCTTTATGTCTTTATACATCTTGTCTCCACCTGGGTGTATGGTCAACTTAGAATGGTGTGCTTCTTCGAGAACGGTTTTCACCAAATCCCTTTCTTGTTGTACGCATAGTCTTCTATCCCGTCTCAACCAATCCTTGTCATCGATGGAGTATCTATTGAGGTGACTAGAAGTCTCACCTATAATTAGCTTATCCATCACATCAACTAGCTGAGGGTCTTCACGTTGCGCGGTTCCTATTGAGTCCAAAAGAGTAGGCCGCACCTCTAGCGATGCTAACAAACCAAGTACAAATTCAATGGAGGGTCTAAAGTCGAAGTTTGCTATGTACTCCAAGCTTTTCCTTTCCATAAAGAGAGGACTTAAGGTCAGCTTTTTCTTACTCAAGGCGTCTACTGCAATATTGCCCTTGCCAAGGGTATAAGCAATCTCAAAATCGTATGAGGCAAGAAATTCCATCCACCTTTGTTGCCTCAACTTAAGATCTTTCTGTGAGAAAAGGTACTTTAACAATTTATGATCAATAAACAATTCAAACATTTGTCCTAGTACGTAATGACGCCATGACTTAAGAGCGAAAACAATGGCAGCTAGTTCTAAATCATGAGTCAGGTAGTTTTTCTCATGCACCTTCAACTTTCTTCCTCCATAACAAACTACTCTGCCCTCTTGCATTAAGACAACGCCCAATCCTGTACCGCATGCGTCTGTGTACACTGCAACATCTTACTCCCATCAGGCAATGTCAGAACTGGGGTTTTTGTCAGAGCCCTTTGCAACCGTTGGAAAGCAACATCGCAATCCTAATCCTAGGCAAAAGTTAGGTTCTTCTTTGTCAACCTAGTAAGTGGGGATGAGATCTTCGCAAAGTCCTTAATGAACTTTCGATAATAGCCCGCTAGCCCGAGAAAGCTTCGTACTTCGGTCGCATTCCGTGGAATCTTCCAATCTTGAACCGCAACTACTTTTGCAGGATCCATAACTATCCCCTCTTTGGACACCACATGTCCAAGAAACCTTACTTATTCTCTCCAAAAATGGCAATTGGAGAATTTTTCTTTCAGCTGATGTGCACGAAGAGTATCCATGACTTCCCTTAACTGCAAAGCTTGTTCTTCCTCACTTTTTGAGAAAATCAAAATGTGGTCAATAAAGACCATTACAAATTTATTAAGGAACTCACTGAACACCCTACTCATCAAGTCTACGAAATAGGAAGGTGCGTTTGTCAAGCCAAAAGGCATGACAAGCCATTCGAAGAAACCATCCAGGGTCCTGAACGCGGTCTTATCAATGCTGTCTTCAGCCACTCTTAGCTGATGAAATCCGGTGGCCAGATCAAATTGGAAGAAAACCGACGCACTTACGAGTTGGTCAGACAAGTCGTCTATCCTAGGGAGTGGGTGCCTATTCTTCTTGGTCAGCTTGTTTAGCTCCCTATAGTCCACGCACGGGTGAAGTGAACCATCTGCTTTGGTTGCAAACACCACTGGAGCACCCCATTCGGAAACACTCCGCCTTATGAACCCCTTTTCAAGTAACTCTTTAACTTACTTGCTGAGCTCTTTCCTTTCTCTTGGAGCCATGTTTCTAATGGGTAAAGCAACAGGTTTTGCTTTATCAACAAGGTATATGCGGAAGTATATCTCTCCCTTTAGAGGCAAACCTTTCACCTCTTCAAAGACATTCGAGTATTCACGGACTACTCTAACAGATTTCAAGTTTTCAACAGACGCATCAAGAGATTCTAGATAGCTAAGCATGACAGAATTCATGAGATTACAAGAGATTTCGAGAGTGGTACCGAGGCGAGTCATAAGTCTAACCACTCTCTTTTCACAATCAAGGACGGCACCATTACTGGATAACCAATCCATGCCTAGAATCAACCCATAGCCCGTGAAGCCCAAAACATAAGCATTACATCTAAACCCAATGCTTAGAATAGAAATTTCCAAATCCAAACAAATCATTGATAAATAATCGGATCCCCCAATTGGATTTGAAAAAACCATGAGATCCTATACTATACTAGTATCTAGGTGTAGAGATTCAACTAAAGCAGTTGATATAAAAGAGTGCGATGTGCCAGAATCAAAAAGAGTACGAACTGGATGATCAGAAGGATAAACTAAACTCTCAATAGAAATATTTCTACCTCTTTCTTGCGAAGGTGCAATGAGAGAGTGAATCTTCCCTCTAGAAGTGGATCCAGTCCTCTGCCCTTGCCCTTGCCTTTTTGGGAATTCCTTAGCCATATGTCTTGTCTCTCCGCATTGAAAGCAGCCACCCATCTTCCTCTTCTTCTTCCTACAGTCTTTAGTTAGATGTCCAGGTATGCCACAAAATTAGCACTTCCTCTTATCACGGGGTTTGTTATTCTTCCCGCCTTTCTTGGAATCCGTCTTCTTATTCTGCGATCCCTCCCCTTTCTTGTCCAGAGGTTCTTCCACCATTGCCTCTTTCTTGCAATTCTTGTCTTCCTCCTGTAACAGTGCCATGTCCACCAGTCTCTCAAAAGTCGCACCCATAGGTATATGGGACATAGCTAGGCTGTGCAGTGGCTCATTCAACCCTTTAACGAAATGGAGAGCCTTCTTATGTGGAGTGTTTACTAACTCCAGTCCGAATCTAGCTAGCTAGTTGAATTGGTTGACGTATTCCCTAACCGATAGGCTTCCCTATTTGAGTGCTAGGAACTTCTCCATCTATAGGCTTTGTTTAGCTTGCGAGAGGAACTTCATTTCAAATCACATTCTGAAATCCTCCCAAGTTTCAACTGATCTCTCATCATTAGTAACTTCCCACCAGTAAGAGGCCTTGTCCTTAAGTAACCATACAGCCAATTGTATCTTCTGCCTATCGTCCACTTCTAAGATAACAAACAAATCTTATGTTTCCTTAAGCCAGTTTCTTGCTTCCACAAATGACTCAGTCCCATTAAAGTTCTTTCCACCCATGGCTCGAAAGTCTCTACATATCTTCGAGAAATGATTCACACAAGGAGGAGGAGGAGGAGGAACAACTGCAACTGGGGAAGGAGGAACGTCTGCTGGGCCTGCGTCATTAGCCCTAGCCTCTAGGTACCTTCTGAACCAACCAGGTACCGGTACACCCTCAGGAAGATTAAGATTCCCAAACATGTTGAAACGAAAAGAAAAGGTTCAAAATAAAGGATAGAAAGATAGTGCATAAGGCTTTGGGGATTATGCCTTTATAATAAAACAACACTTTTCTTGAAAATGCTTCTTTAAACTTTTTTTTTGAAAAATTGTTTTCAAAACTTTTATCTGATCTGGTAAACCTCGCTCTGATACCAAGTGAAACACCCCAGTTCCGTTAAGGTCACTCACAAAGGTAATGCATTAACTTTGGTGAAGCATTTTAGGTAAAACACACAGATAATTTACAAGACATACATATAAACAGCGGAAAACTGAAATTATTTATTTAATAGCGTGGTTCAGTTAAAACATTACAAGCATAGTCTCAAAACCCAACTTCTAAATTATTACAACAAAACATCTGTCTTGATTTAAATCTCCAAGTACATAAAGAAGCATAAAATAGTAGTAAAGCAGCATAAATCCCCAATAAAAGTGTAACCACAGCCATAGCCCAAGAAAAGAGAATCCAAGCAATACATCTACTCTCTTCAAGCTGGAAAAGGTCTGCACTAAGCTGAAGTATTCCCTCCCTGCGGACCTGGGGGGGAGGGGAAACAGAAGAAAAGAAGGTGAAAGAAAACAGGTCAGACATAAGTCTGGTAAGTCTAGTGATTATTTAGCATGTAAACAACTAAAAGGGTCATGACGTGAATAAACTGAACATAGGACAATACCATAGAGATAAGATAACATAAGGTAAGATAAACTGAATATATTATCGCACTCATTTCTATTTCTCTGCACCTACTAACGAGTGTTCAACTACCATCATGTGTTCATAACAAAGTGATCCCTTTTTCGATTGGCTTCTACTTGCATGCATTTATTACTTGTGTCATTCGACCCCACTCGATTGAAGATACTTGTGCTGGTCCCACCATAGGGTGTATCAATTCCTATTGTGGCAACCTGACACGATTCTAAATGCACATTGTATACTACTGATGCCCAGTGCCTGCTTTTCCCACTCCAAAGCACGAGCACGGCCGTAGGCATAAGCAATTCAGAATTGACAAAAGGATAGGCATGAATAGAATTAGGCATAGTTCTAGATACAGTTATTACAGTCATGATATCTTATTAGGTGTTCACATCTAAACAATAACTGTACTTACAGAAAAAGGAGGATCTTGATTTCTGAATTTGAAAAGCTATCCTTTGATGTAGATGTTTGGTTTGATGTTCTTCTTAATCGATCAATAGTTTGAATTTGATTCTCAAGTTTGGGGTAGATGAATGGAGGCTAGGATAGCTTGTAGACGAACAACATGACGGCACAATAGTCTTAGGGTTATGAGTTTATGGTCTAGGTTTGGCTACGAATATATAGATGTCTAGGATTAATTCTAGCCTTTAGACTAAATTAGGACTCACCAGAGCCACACAGCTCGAAGATAGGTTATCCAACAAATCAGAACAAGACACGTCATCACAAAACACTCCAGAATGCTGTGCTGGACAGCCCTCGGTATGGGCGCACTTGGAAGGTGCGCCAATGCAATTTTGTAATGGCGCACTTCACAAGTGCTTCAGTCTATTCTGGCCTATTTCCGGTTTTTCTGGCCAACTTCGTTCGTCCATATCTCCTTCATACGGCATCCGTTTTATGCAAACTCGGACTCTATCCCAAGCAGAATTCCAAGACGAACGCAATGGCATAACCCGTTTCACCTGATATTTCTTTTAATAATTAATTATCTCTTATGTCCCGTTTTAAAATTACGGGGTGTTACACATGCTACCTTCGAGCCTAGGCCTACTACTGAAATATGTGAACGAACGAAATTGGGAACGTTTGGGAATAATAAATTGGGGCATAACTTATATTGTAAAACATGATTTGGTAATGGGGGCATAGTCTATAGCTTAATCTAAAACTTTAACTTGGGCATAACTTGTATCATGGATCAGACTGGTATTTGAGACATAACCTTGGATAAACATGAAAAATAGTTTAATAATGAACCTGCGTAAATTACAGAAATTAGAAATTGTAACCGCACTTAAACACAAGGTTAGATTACACTTGTGGTAGAATTCAGCCTGGAACCGCCCGACAAATCCAGCATCCACAAGAGGTAAATCTAATGTGAGAGCATAAATGCACAAGTATGGTGCTTGTAACGACCGGGAATTTCGCTCGATCTGAATCAGTCGCTAAACTGACCAAGACCGTTTGAAACGCCTGATTGTTTTGAGAACACGACCAATTAGAACGCAGACAGAAAAACATTTCATTGTATATTACAACAATATCATCAGAATACAAGAATATACAGATTATAAATCAATATTACACATTCACTAAATATCAGAGATTACAATACATTACTGCAGTGGAAAAATAATATAATACACAACTGAAAGAGATATACAGATACAGAGCTTTCCGGATATCATTCCAGCTATACCAGGTTCCTGTGAATATAAATCTGCAAAACTAAAATAGTTATTAATCTTTATTTTAAAGTTCGGTAAATCAAGGGAACACGCCGTATAACACGGAATGGGTTTCCTTCCAAAAACACCAATGCATAAAACAACAGCGCAATGCTAAATAAAGAAAAATGAAGCTATTATAAGACCCAGGTCCCATCACACAATGCAACACAAGCCGGAGGATAGGGTTTTTACCTTACAATAGCAAAAGCATGCTTGATACGTTAAAAACAAATCATTTGATACTATTATAAGTGTATAGTGTCAAAACAATTTCAATCATAAATATCAATCATAGACGGCATAAGTGCCCCATCCCACTATGTCGCCATACTAGGCTCTACAAATAAAACCGTAAAATCACGTATTAGAAGCTGGATTTCCGTCTGTGAACCGAGGCAAAAGATAGTCCTCTACCGAATTCGAGACAATCTAGCCCATGTCTCAGGCAAGCGCGCAGACAAGCCTCTGGAGCGACAGGGACGGTCCACCGATGTGGATTAAAATGCCTGAACACTACGTTCCCCCGCCCTTTGGGGCGTAAATGAGCCAAATGACTCCATCGGCTCCACACAGTCACCGATATATCTGAGGCGCCTCGCAACAGCAACAACCACATAAGTCAAACTCATCAGGGCGTGTAAAACCACTGATGCCAATTCTAGCTAGAAGGAAACGCATGCCCTCCCTGAGGTCCTCTCCCGTTTCTGGTTCACAACCGGGGTGTGAGGCTCGCGAATCAATGCTACACAAAGTTATGCCACACAGGCCATGCTTTGATCATCAACTACAAGACTTTGCTTTTCAACAGAAGCCTTGATCAATTTGTCACTTAGGCATGCCACACATGCAATTCACTCCATGCATTTGATATCCATCAATATATAACCTCTGAGCTCGTACGTCTCAGAGAATGGCGTTAAGCAAGAGAATAAATTCTCCGTCGCCAAACAGATATATATTAAATAGAAATCAACCACACGGAATAAAATCCAATGTCAGACACACAGTTCATTTACAAGTTCGTTCTAGGTCTGAACGAAACCGGAGGCACCTGGTACCTCGTATATCCATCGATCTCCAAGTACGTCTGGACGACCACTAACTGATTCCCTCCTCTTGGGTGTACGGCCCAATCAAGATCATCAGTAATCACCCAAACGACGTGAAGACCTCCGGTCTTCAACCACCGTCTTCCTCTTCGACACCACGTCGAATCAGTTATTCAGAATGGGATAAACCCGGTCTTTCTGAATAACTCGCGTATATAATAAACAAGTGTTATACAAACACAACATACGCCTCATTCCAATTCATCAATCACTAACCGTAAATTAGCAAGAGAATAATTCCCCAAACATTAACCCCGAAGGCTGAAACCAACATCAGATCAATACCCAGGAAACCATTCCTCTTAACTAACCTACAGTTAGTTTCTAAATTTCACATTCTTAGGGAAAGGTTCCCATTAATTTTATCAAAGATATATTCTTTTAAATTTATTCTTTAATCTTCCTTTTAATATCACTTCAAACTAGTCGGGATTAGCGAAACACACCGAGGTAATCATTTATTTAATTTCCCAATCCCAACCTATTCATCCTATGAAGTAAAACTGGTAATACTTCATATCTAACACCACGGTGTTATCGGTAAATTCAATTACCATTTCACGTTTAAATCTAGTTAAAGATTTAACTATCGCTTGGAGCAAAACTGGTGATACTCCATTCTCGATCATTTTAATCTAATTAAAGATTCATTAAAACTCCACTTAGTTTTAATCTTTAACTGGGTTAATGAACCGATGTCATTTAAAACACGGTTCACGATAAACCCTAAAATCACATCACATTTCAATCAGTCCCTAACCGTAAATTAGTAAGAGGATAGTTCCCTAAATATTAACCCCGAAGGCCGAAACCAACATCAGATCAATATCCAAGAAACCATCCAACTTAACTGATCCCCAGTTAGTTCTTAATTTTCTTAACTCCATTTGGGTTTAAGAACAGTATTATTAAAGATACCGTTCATGACAACCCAAAATCCCATTTGATATTAAACACAAGGCTCTGAATAGAAAATATATCGGCTTATATTCAATATCAAATTCTGAAACCAACAAATATCATATTGGAAATAACGATATAAATATATCTTTCAAATTTCCATAACAACATCTGTATAATTACGAAATCAAACATCGAACTATTCCGAGGATGATTTCGATTCAAATCCATTCCAATTCAATTATTGGAAATTCTGGTTATTTTCAAAACCATTTCAAATCCAATTTATTTATTTTAAAAATAAATAAATTATTATTCTAGTTCAAAACTAGATCATTTCGATAAAAATCTACTTTTATCTTTTCAAATATGGAGTTTTTCATCCCAATTATTCCCAAATCATTTCTTATGATTTTACACAAATTATTACTATTTTTAATAATTTTATCAAGGCCCGTACAGTCGATTTCCATCAACGGGCATCGAACTGCACTTACAGCGACCTTTTCCAAATTTAATTTGGACATAATTCCAAATCCAACCGTTAGATTTCAAATCTCTAATATTCATTAGAAAGCTCTTTTCGATACTAACCCAACGGTTCCGGTTTTAGGAGAATCCGACGGTTGGATCTCCCATAATATCCATTCGAAGTCAATGGTCGAAATTCGTTGATTTCCTTTCAAAACGTATTTTATAAATCGTTTTAAATTCGTTTTCGAAATGATTTCAACTTCATATTCAATTTATAATCAAAATTGAATATTCCACATCATCGATATACAAATGATAATATTTTCAAAACATTATATTTTGAAATCACTTTCTTTTCTATATTCATTATAAAAATGAATAAAATCGATATAAATATCGTTCACGTCAAAATGGCGTCAATCTAATCAACACGGCTTTTATTCAATACGTGAATGTTTTCAATTCAACACCTGAATTTATTTTCTATTCAACACATGAATTTATTTTCAATTAAACACGTGAATGTTTTCAGTTAAACACATGAATGTTTTCAATTCAACACATGAATTCATTTTCTATTCAACACATGATTTCATTTTCAATTCAACACATGAATTTATTTTCAATTCAACACATGAATTTATTTTTCTATTCAACATATGAATTAATATTTCTTATTTTCCAAATTGGAATGGGGCCCAATCAATTACCATATAATGTTAATTATATGGATTCCCAACAACACATGTATATAACAGCAACGATAAATCCTCAACCATCATCCAGAGTGCACCACACAACTGCATAAGCATTAAATATAAATAATTAACGCTTACATAGTCTGTCAACCCATCGATTGACATACAACTAAACAATCGGGATTAGTGTACGTCAAATATCATCCCAATACCCGTGTGAGGTTTCAAATCAACAAACACAGATTTTATTGGTGCAGTTGGGCGATGTGTAAAATTTATCGTCCCAATCAATATCTGTCAAATCAGTGTATATAAACAAATCGTCCGATTTGTTTATAAATATTTATTTTATATACACCTTAAAAATCATATTTTTAACTATAAAATATTTTCCACTATAAAATATTTTATTTCATTCCACATCACACAATCAAATTTCACAACATAGCAACAAACAAACAAGTCATCCATGGTCTGTGGACGACGGGTGTCGGATGCTGCTAAGCACTAGGGATGAGCAGGAAAACCGATTACGAACCGAAACCGCATAAAACCGATAAAAACTGCATCTTAAAAAACCACACCGAAGTAAAACCGCAAACCGATGAAACCGCACCATTAGTATGGTTCGGGTTCAGTTTTCATCCTTTTTCAAACCGCAAAACCGAAACCGCACCGATTGTTACTTATACGTAAATTTTAACGCTACCTTCTCAAATTTAGCTTCAGGAAAATATGCATGTTCACTACGTGGCAATCATGGAAGTAAAAGAGCAGCAATACATGCTGCAACACTCTAACTGCACGGCTATATTGACTCAAGTTGCCAAGATTAATCATGACGTGTTGATGGAAATGTCTGATCATAGACAGGATCTACAAAAGAAAACAAAACTAATATTGAACACCTTGAGAAGCTATCAAGGCCTGCCAGCAGACAAAGCTCTTACTGTATTAGCTATAGAGGTTAAAAAGAGGCGGTATGCTACTACTGAGAAGTATCTAGAACAATATCTACATACTGCTTTCGGTCCATCAGAATTATGATTTGGATTACAACCTTTGACTTGATGTCATTTATAGTAAGATGGTATTAGGATTGGACCGATTGATCATTATAGTAAAAGAGTTTTCATTTGCATGTGAAGATCAATATCACACAATGGACAAATAAAAAAGCATCTGCCTCAGCTTTAAGCATTTCATGTGCATCACCATCTAAGGGAACGATGTTTTTTTTGTTAATTGATTTTGAAACTGAAACCGCACTTTTAAAAACCGAAACCGCACTTTTAAAACCGAACCGCACCAACGGTTTTTGGTCCGGTTCCTAGTTTTGAAAACCGCACGCTAGCGGTTTCGAGTGCGGTTTTAAGTCAAAACCGCACCATGCTCATCCCTACTAAGCACCGTCTGCATCCTAGTATATATTTCAACTAGAAATAAAAATAAAAGTGAGGAGTTCTCACCAATTAGCTAAACCAAACACCGCGACTCTTCATATGTAGAAAATCTTCGTCGTGCTCGCCTTTTGTCGCTTTCATTGCCCGTATTCACTACATATATAAAAGTTGTATTTTTATCACTTCATTTCAATAAATAAAAATCATATTTTTACTTCTACTTCATGTACATTTACACCACTTCTTTCTATATAAAAATTATATTTTTATATCTCTACTTCTTATATTAAGATCGAATTTTTATTTTCACTTCATATATATAAAAATCGAATTTTTATCTTCATGGAAACATGGTAAAAATCGAATCTTTACCTCATTCACATATAGAAAAATCATATTTTTAATATCATACATTTATTAAAATTATATTTTTATACTCTACATTATATAAAAATTATATTTTTATTCTCTTTCTTCATGATAAAAAAAATCCTGTCTTTTTATAATTAAAGATCTAACCATTTTACCTAAGCTACATACAAAAAAAAATCATATCTTTACTCTCTATTTAAACAAAGAAAATCATATTTTTATGTTCTTCTCCTCATGAAAAATCTAATTTTCACTTTATCATTCAACAATAGAAAATCGTATTATTATTATTATTCAAAGCTATTACATATAACAAAATGAGATCTTTATATAGTAATGACTTCATATAAACTCATTAAAATAAAGTAAAACAAAACTTACATCGTTCCAAGGAGGAAAAAAAGGCTTTTTGATGTTGAACTGCGAACGGGGCTGCTGCAGTGGCCATTGGATGGTCGGAGCGCAGTTCAAAGGTGTGGGGGCTTCGCTTGGCACGGCGGTTGGAGGGTCAGTAGGGCACGGTTGAGGCATCAGCAAAAGGGGCGCAGCATCGCTGGAAAAGGGGCGAGGTTTGGTCGGAGGTCGGAGGTCAAGAGGAAGGGCGGCGGCCATCTCTGGCGACGGCGGCGCGAGGGGAAGAGGGGTTGAGGTGGAGATCGCATTTTTTTATTTTTGTTTTGAATCGAACGATAGTGGGGGGTTTGACCAAGGTATAGGGGAGAGGGAGAGAATCCTATTATTTATTTAATTTATTTTAACCCACTAAAAAGTAACTTTTATTTTCGAACTCGAAATCGAACCCACTGCCTGTCGTCCATAGCTAACTACCCCCATTCCGAACACAATGGGATATTTATCATAAGCTGATTTGATTGTTTCGATCAGTTTTCGTCAAAATCAAAATATAACTCTATATATTGAATTTGAACGCACATTTCAACTTATCGGGCCCACATACGAACTCTAAAAATTCCCGAGAAATATTTTCTAGCTTCGTATTGACGATACGGTCCTAAAAAAATTAATTTCATCAAATTCCGAGATCGTTTGAAAAATGGCCATTTTCCAGTCGATTAAATTCATCTGAAATGGTCAAAACACGTTTACCTTCGCCACGCTCACATATTGATTTCAAAAATTATGAATTTTGAAACGTAGCGATAACTCGACATCACGAATCCAACAAAAGTGGTTTCGTCGAAAACCGAGGTCTTTTGCAAAATTTCCACTTTTAAAGGCCAGAATTCCACAACGACTATTCCGAATTTTAAACTGGACATATCTTTCAACTTCTAAAGTGAAATCTCAGTTTCTTACGTCCGTTAGAAAGATATGATTAAGCAGATTCAAATATTTCTTGTTTCGTTCAATTCTGACTTATATTGAATCCTGTATATTCATTTGAAATTAGAAATCGAAATTTCAAACTACCGCGCCATTTTCAATTCCTTTTATAGTTATAAATAATTATTTACATTCTAACAACGATCTATATAAATATCCACGTTCTAATTCTGTTCCAAATAAATTTCTCGTCATTATTATTTAAAATAATTCATTTTAAATCTTCAAAATTCATCAAAATTGCCAAAATAAAATTTTTAAATTGGCTCAGATTTCTGGGTTATTACAGTGCTAGGACACGAGGTTAAGTCCACCTTGTAGTAGAATTCTGCCCAGAACCAACCGGCATATCCAACATCCGTAAGTGGACAACTTAATGTGAGAGGTTTCGTATATTAACAAACATGAATGGAAATATGATAATAACTTGTTAACCTGAAATGCTTAACCTCTTAAACCTGTGGGGGTTACATGAACCTATCGAATTGAGTAAAGGTTAAGTAAACTTGTTTGAACCAGTGGGGGTTAAGTTAATTTTGTTAAATCTATGAGGGGTTATATAAGCCCAACAAACTTAACATGTATTACATGTTGGGGTTATGCAACCTTATTAAACTGTTAGGCATAACCTATCAAAATCCTAGTAGTAGGGATGCATGCCCAAGGAGTAGTTTGTATCATCTGTTGTGTGGAACCCGTATCAGTCAATAACCCATCTTGATATCAGATGGGGAATCCCGAACTAGGTCGGGGTCAGGGCATGCTTACTGAGTTGATTGTAAGAGGCTCATATAGGTGAAGGTGTTGACATCGCGAGATCCAACAGAGTCATGTGCGTGCATAGGATATCTACAGGATAGGGAGCTGATCGATTGGGGTAGTAATAATGGTACAACTAATCTTGCTTGTTTAGAAGCCCATTATTATCCTTGGGGGTAACACCTGTCATTTCTGTTGGACTGTCTGTTATTATTATTAGGGGTAAAACCCTTCACTAGAAGTACACCTAAGTCTACCATCTGTTTCTGTAGGGATCATCTTGTTTTTGTTATACTATTATTGGTGGAGAGAAAAGTACTTGAGAAGCGCAATATATTCGGTTCTGTTTATTCAGTTTATCCTGCTCAGTTTGTTATACCTGCCTTATGATATAGTTATCTCTCATCCAGTTTATATACCTGTTATGATGTTTTAACTTATTTATATGCTAAAAGTAACTGGACTCGCCAGACTTTATGTCTGACCCGTTTTGTTTCCTTTTCTCTCTCTTCCTATTTCCCCTCCAAGTTCTAAGGGTGGTAATATTCAGGCTTGACTAGGATTCTCTCTTTTATTGCCACTTGGAACTGCTTAGATATATCGCTTTGATTACCTATCTACTATGATATGGATCTTTTTGGGGACTATGCTTTTATATTACTGTACTCTGATCATTTTAGTACACGGCATGTACTTTAAATTGATGTAATGGGTTTTCTGTATTTCAGACCTATGTTGTAACTGAATTTGGACCATGATGTTTTCTATTTGGAAAATAAAATTTTAAATTCCGTTGTTCTTTTTTATCTATCTTGTGATGTTTCTAATTTTTATTTCCTATAAAGCTTCACAAAACTCAATGCATTCTAATAAAGAGTGACACTAACGGATGTGGGGTGTCACAAATAATGCAAAACAAAATAGCTTGGATCAGGACTAACATTCTCATGGAAGTAAATCAACTCAAATGAAATGTTCATTGAAATGCACCATTAACTTAAAGGATATTTGGGATCACCATCCTCTAAGGATCCGTTTAACTATATATTATATAGTAGTATATGCTATATACAATAGTTTCTACCAATAAAGTAAAATATCAAAATAGCATAAGCGGGGTTACATTTTTACCCTTACACCATTTATAAACACTTTAATTTATACAGTACTGTAAACTCTAATAAACCGGTGGCCTATCAGGGAAAATTCCACAAGTATAATGCAAATCAAAATCGTAGTGGGCGTGATCAGGATAATATGACAAGGCACCGAGGAATACCCAACAGTATTATTCTACTAGATTGCCGGACCGAGCTGGTGGTAACGCATAGCAGCTACTACCGTCCACCTCGAACAACACTCCGAAAATTGCGGGTGGCCACCAATCATATTACAAAGTAATATGTATGGTATTGAAGAAGCGTGTTCGATAGGAGGAGCGACCTCACTTGGCTCAGCCATGGCATCTTTTTTAGTCATTTCAATTATGAACCGAAGACCAAGGATATCCTTCATCGTTCTCTTACTTCATTCCAATAGCGTTCGTTAAACCAACCTACTTCATTTAGGATTCATCTACCACGTAAACAGTTGTTAAAGTGGTTTTTGGGTATAGGCAGAGAGTATGATAATAGTAGATCCCGATCTCTTTAACAACCAATCTTTACAATTTTAACACCATGGTCAATATTTTATAAATCGCTTTATAAAATTGCTTATACAAATTCTAAGATTCGAATTCGAAATCAAAATTAAATATCTAACTTTGGTTATATTTAATTTTGAAAACTCACTTAATTCTCTTTAATTAAATTGATTTAGAAAACTCATATCCTAAAGATCTCAAAATATAGTATAAACCAATACTATACTATTTAACTTTGGCTTTACTTAATTTCCAAAATTACTCACATAACGATTTTCAATCCAAAATAGACTTATATAAAATCATATCTTAAAGGTCCCAATTTCCGTTCAAATTGATACCAAAATATTTAAGTTCGAGAATATTTGGTTTGATTTATATTCGTCAAAGTCCAAATTTCAACAAATTCAAAAGTCTAATTTCACCTCTTAAATATTCGTTTAAGTCACTTCAAAAATGCAAGCACTTTGGTTCAAATTCAAATTATATAATTCAAACAAAAACATATATTAAATTAAACTAATCATATCATATTTTATAGCCCAAGTCGTACAATTGAAAATTATTACTTATAAAATTAAAATATACAATTTAAAATCGTTCTTATAAATTCGTTTTAACAAATTTCTTAATTCGAACCAAATGATTGATAAAAATCAATTCCATATATTAAATTAAATATTCCAATTCACGTTCAGTCACTTTAAAATCGAATTCATTTCATGTCAATTATAAATTCAAATTCATTTCCTTACATTTGGAAATTCAAATTAAAATCAGTTTCACAATTCAAATTCAATTCTTATAAGTTTATATCAATTCAAATTCATATCTTAATATGAGTTTATTCGTTAATCAAATATCATTATCTGAAATTTAAATCTTAAAACCTCTAAATTTAAATGTGAAATTGCGATAAACTAGAACTGTAACCAATTGACAACTGGAATTTTGAATATCAAATTTGAATTTTTGAATGCAAAATGAATTTAAGTTGATTCAAAAATGAATCCGGAGGATTTGTTAATAAACATTAATTTATTTTGACGTGTTTGTTATCGTTTGTTAAATACGGGTTTTGTCATATTAATCAATTGTTTAAAGTGATAAACGTTGAACTAGAATACTTCAAGATTTTGAAAAGATTGTGAAGTGTTGCTAATTTGAAACAATCTAAAAGTGTTATAAATATGTATCGAATGATACCATGTGTACTAGGGCATAGTTTCTAAGTGAGAACATGGTATTTTAAAGTGGTTTTAAGAGGTCAAAACATGCATGATGGGGGATCTTTCTTAAGAAGACAAGTGTAAGGACACTTATATTTTTGCATGTAAACTTTCATGCATGCCTTTCACTTACCCCCTTAGGTGTCATTACCTACTTAGCCCTCCACACCTACAAAAGGAGGCCATTTCTCCACTTTTTCATCATTCCATTCCATTTCCTCCTTTTCACCTTCTTCTTGAAGCTTATGGCCATGGTTGCCATAGTGTACTCTCTTATTTTTCTCCTCCTTTAGAACTCGGCCTCCATCACCACCACCGTGCCAAATTTCGCCCTCCTCCCCCTCTTATATAAAAAAGAGAGACATTAATATAACATTATATTATATATTTTGGCAAAGAAGACGTTACACCGAAATACTGTCCGATGGGTTGTTTGTAGTCAGCCAGGTTCGCTTACCGTGATGATTTGGAAGTTATTCAGTGAGAACATCTTAAACTTCTATACTTGTTTATTGTACACTAATTAGTGAATAAGTAGTTATAATTTGGATAGTTAACTAGTGTAATCAGTTTAAACTAGCTATGGATGTTAATGGTTGATGTTTGTTGTAATGGATGATGGTTGCGTAGTTTAGAACACACACACAATTGAGCGTTAGTGTTATAACGCTTAAACATAGTTATTATTTATTTAATTATGTTGTTGATAGTTTCTATGGATTTTATAATGGTTTTTGATGTTGTTTTGGAATTCGCATACACTATGGCACATCAATTATGGCATTACATTGGTGATCGGCAAATCTCCTTCGTGATTAGAAGCAATATTGTTACTGAAATTGGAGGTTAATTATTGGAAAAGACACATATGTATGAATACGTATATATTGATGAAGTCTCTTTCAAGAAAATTAAAATAAATAAATACCGGAACGTTCTAGAATGACAGAGAGGATAGTGTCTCGGTTTAGGTTTAGAAATAAATTGGAATTTAATTTAATATTTTATTAAGTGAAAAATAAAAGTTGAATTTTAAACCCAAAATAATTTGGAAAGTTAATTTAAATTAGTTTAAATGAATTTAAATGGTTTATATAAGTATATAATGGTTTTCTAAGATATTTTGAAGTATCGCAGAAAAGTTTTTATTGCGATCAAAATAGAGCTTGTCGCACAACGGCAATTCACGTAATTTAGTTACAAGCATTGAACGCTTATAACTTTTGTAATTCAAATCGGATTTCCACGAAACAAAAAAACGTTTGATTTTTATTAACAAGAACTTTCAGATGAGTGAAAGCATATTTTAATTTTGACTTATAGTTTTCAAATTATGATTAAAACCATTTTGGAATAGGACGTTGTAAGTGTAGTTTGCCAATCATAAATGTAAACAGCTATTTTTATAAATGTTTTAAAATATGGAATTTTTTGTAAAATCATTATAAATTAACTAAAGTGTTTTGAATTGGAAAATTTAAGGTTTGGATAATATAAAGGTTATTTTTATCGAGTTAGCCAATATAACTATTTTGTAACGTCATTGTAATGTTTTTAAAACGCTGCTGTAACGCTTTCTTTGGAAATAATCAATTTTGAAGTTTTTAACTTGCAAACTGTTTTCCGAACTATAAGTAATCATTTTTAAATGATTTGTGGAATGTATTCAAAGGTTTAAAGTATTAGAAATATTTTGTATGGAATTTAAATTGATTTATTTAATATTAAAACGGATTTTCCAATTTTAAATAATTGGATATGGTTGGAGATAAATCTTTGGATGTTTAATATTACTTCCGTAGATGATGACTCTTAATATATGAGGAATTTAAAAGGTAGCTTACCATTATTCCACTTATAGTGTAAGTTGGAAATGTAGGTTAATATTGAGGATAAGTTGATGGTATTTCTATCTAGATCTAATGTCAAAGAGTTGGATAAATCTTTTAATTAAGATACGGATTTCCTGATTTGATTGAGATAAGTTGGATAGAAATAATCTTCAGATATTTGATATGAAATTCTGTGGTGTAAACGAATACTATTTGAGGAATATAGAAGATACTATTATTATATCGTTATTCCACTTATAGTATACGTTGATTATAAGAATTGATATTGAATATAAGTAGATACAAGTTCTGTGTAACTTATGTTCAATCTCAATTGATTTGGATTTTGTTCTGAATGGTGTCTTTAATAATATCATTCTTAAAACCCAATGTGATTGAGTTGTGGAAATTCATCTTGTAATTTGGGGATTTAATTAAATCTTTGATTTAAGGAAATTAAAGGTAAGGAATTGGGAAAGGAGTATAATCTTCTAATTACGATTAAATAATTGAATATTTGGAAATCGTTTTAAATGGAAACTAGGATTGAAATTATGAAATGTGGATTAAGGTTTTGAATAACGCGTCATCAAACAAAAAATTAATTGAGATTTTTAAAGCTAAATTATCTTTGATTTAACAGTATGTGTTTTTAAAGAGTAAAGTTGAAATATGAATTTTTATTAATGTTAATTTAAGGATGGGTTTAAAGAAGTTTTAATTAACAAATGCAAGATGGAAGGAGATTTATCCATAATTGTGTTTTTAAAATTGGGGTTTTTATTTGAAAAGACCAAGATCAAATTTATGGCCAAAAACTATTCCAAGTAACAGTACGATGTTCTGGAGCAATTGAAGATGGTATTTAAGACCGGGACCCTTCGTATCGTAAGGACGACTTGTTGAATGTCTCAAATGGGAAGCTCCAACTTGCAGATGGATTTTATATTAGTCAAGTGGCTAGAAGCCCGTACGTACGTGAAGGAATTTCAGATTGTTGTTACGTTCAGACCCAGAACGGTCATGTATGTTGTGTGTCTAACATTTTAATTGACTGCGTAACACTAATCTCTGTTAAATATATATCTTTTTGGTGGTGGAGAATTTTCATCTTTGCATAACTCCCTTCTCTAAGATGTATGAGCTTAGAGGTTATATAGCGATGGAAGTCAGTGATGCGTTGTGAATGGACAGTGTGGCACACTTAAGATATGTGGTGAGCTATGGATGATCAAAGCATGGCTTAATTAAGCATTGCTTTGTGTATGTCGTGACCTCGGCAAGACTCACACCCCGGTAAATGGCCAAAACAGGAAGAAAAGGAGCAGGGTTATGGGGTGTTGTCTTCTCTAGATAAAAGTTGTACCATTATATGGATCCCAAGTATTAACCTATGTGGAAAAACATCTACTTTGGTGGTTGTATGCTTGGAAAAGTCGGCAACGACCGGGAGATGACATACTCAGGCGTACTCTAAGTTACTTTGTTACATAGGTAACCTGACCTTGTGTTGGCATTAGGAGCATCAGTTGATCCTCGAACATCCCTTTAGAGGTGTTCAAAATTCGGTTCGGTAAGGAAGTTCCTTTTCTTGGTCGTTGTTGGAAACCCGATCTCCAATAAAAGCCTATACGATTTTGTTTGTATTGCCTGCTGGTAACTAGGAGGAATATGTCAATATAATGGGATGGGGCGTTATGCTAGTTAGTTTAATATATTTACTTTCGAAAGGTTTTTCACACTATGCACTTAAAATAATATGAAAGATGATTTCCATGTAAAAAGGCATTTTTTACTATCATAAGGAGAAATGTAACACCCCACCTCCGCTAGGGTCACTCGCAAAGGAATGCACTAGCTTTAGAGGGGTATTATTGGTAAACATGTACAGAAATATTACAAGACAGAACATATAAAATAGCGTAAGTAAAATCAACTTTCACATCATTAATAAATAAGGTCTAAAGCCTTTTACATCAGAGAATTTCTTACATGGAAACCTGTCTTGTAATTGTAAAGAAGCATAAAAACCTTTTCATCAATTATTCCCCAAGTAAAACAATAAAATAGCCATAGCCAAGAAAAGTCCAAGCCATGCGTGATGACCTTCGAACAGAAGAAGTCCAAACTAACAATAACATTTCCTCCCTGTAATCTGGGGGGGAAACGGAAGACAAGAGGCGAAACAAAACGGGGTCAGTCATAAAGACTGGTAAGCCCTATCTACTATCAGTATATAAACTAGTAAAGTTGACTGGCATGAGGAACTGAGATGAACATAAGTATGATGACAAGATAGATAAGCTAAACCAAAATAACAGGATGAACTACTGTACCAAGATACACGAGTGTGTGATGATAAACTACGGTGTCAAGATAAATACAGGTATCACATTGTCAGGTTTCTATCAAGTATACTATCCCAAGGTATCTACCCTGTATAACGTCCCACGGTATCTATCATGTATATTTCCCCTGGTTCTAACATGTATATTTGCTCTGCACCCCTCGTACTAGTATCCCAACCCGCGTCATGTGTTAACTATGATTGTCCCTTGCCCAATGTCATGTAATGGTCCATGTCAACCTAATATATAGCATATGTAGGTTTTCCCAACTCGTATGTTTCTTTCCATGTATAAGTTCAGTCCTTTGCCGTAGGCCATACGGGCTTTCCCATGTAAACGTTTTATCCTTGAGGTTATTTTGGACTGCTACCCTTGATCTAGTTATGTTTCCTTACCATGAACTATCGCGCGTTCACTTAGGATTTATGCCACCTAGGACCACTAGGGATTATGCTACCTAATGAACGTTTCCATGTCTCGGTTTGGGTTTAGCCACCTAGGGCGATTATGCCACCCGTCAACCGCGCCCTTTATCCCACGTATGTATCGTGAATCGTTTTCCATGTCTAGATGCACATGTTCCTCAATGTGCCATCCGAGTTCCGTGCCAGGGCAAATCAAGAAATACGGAACTCGATCGGGAGCTTTAAGTCGTCTGCTGATGCAGATATCAAGGTCTGTTTTTGTACCCGTGGCTATGGTCCCACGTGACCCCTCCCTCAACTACTGAAAGGCAATCCAAGAAAAATCATGTATGAGAACTACACTAAGGCCCATCGATGCCCACTTCCAGATAGCCAACCTCACCCATAACTTGATAGCTAGTATGTGGTCTTTTGGGAGTTCCCTGCCTTTCCGTACGTACACGATTGACTAAAGATGGTAGGTAGTCGGCGACATGCTATCCCGGGGCAAAATCAAGTATCGTCGACTCCACGCTAATCCATCCCAGTCTTTAGGTCGCTCGCATAGCAACCAAGGCATACTCCTGGCTCTTCTACCGCAGACCTTAACCTCTGTGAGGCCGGGTTTCATGGACCACTTGCCACCTCACAGAGGGATACCAAGAGTACGCTCACGTTTCCCCGAAGCTTCCGCTTCGTCACCCAGTTCGCTAGAGCTTTTATCCAAGTCAGATAACTTGCTCCTCCTCGTGTTTTAAGCGATGACCTACCGTACCGGGTTACTCATCTATTCATGAACTAGTCCCATGTCCTTGGCTAAGAATTATTACTTAGTTACACTTAACTAAGGTTTACCACTTAGCTTCATTTCCCCGTTACCCTTGATCAACTACGATTTTCTACCTAGTTCCTCTACTAGGGTTTTGCTTATTGGGTTAAGTGTTGTTATTCAAGTTCATGACTTAATCCGCCTACGAATCATGTCAAGATTGGCTAAGTGCTCAAGTTCAAGGCTTAGCCCTACAAGTTGGTTAAGTGTACCAAGAAGCTCGTGACTTTACCCTATCAAGTCAAATTGGTTAAGTATTTATTTGTCTTAACCCTATCAGATTATCATGTTAGATTGATTAAGCATAGATTATCTTAATCCCATCAGATTATCGAGTCGGATTGGTTAAGCATGGGTTAGCTTAACCCCATCCACTAATCGTATTACAATGGTTAAGTTTATTTAAAAGATCTTGTGACTTAACCCTATCAGGTCCGCATATTAGATTGGTTAAGTATAGGTTACTCAACCTCATCAAATCATCATGTATAATTGGTTAAGTATAAGTTACTTAATCCCATTAAATTACCGTGTTAAGTTGGTTAAGTATTGGTTACTTAACCTCATTGAATTACCATGTTTAGATTGGTTAAGTGTTTAACTTAACCCCATCGAATTACCGTGTTTAGATTAGTTAAGTGAAGGTTACTTAACCCCATCTAATTACCGTGTTTAGATTAGTTAAGTCTAAGTTACCTAACCCCATCTTATTACCGTGTTTAGATTAGTTAAGTCTAAGTTACTTAACCCCATCTAATTACCATGTTAGATTAGTTAAGTATGGATTACTTAACCTCATCGAATTTACCGTGTTTAGATTAGTTAAGTGTGGATTACTTAAACCCATCTAATTATCAAGTCGGATTAGTTAAGCATAAATTACTTAACCCCATCCCCTAATTGTCTTGTATGGTTAAGTGTCATTAAGAAATCAAGCCCGGTCCCACTTAACCAACCCATTCGTGTCATATCGGTTAAGTGTCATTAGTCAAATTTACTTAACCTTATCATGTGGCATTAATTTAATTAATGCACTCTTAACCTCTCACATTAGACCTTGTTGTGGTTACTAGTTAACCCGGGCGGGTCCAGGTAGTTTTACACCACAACCTAGTCTAACCTCGGGTCTTAAGCGCGACATGACCAACTTCTCACATTGGATCCTATTGTTTGTAGCCACTAGTTATGCCGGGCGGGTCCGGGTAGAATTATGCTACAAACTCAACCCAACCTCGAGTTGGCCATTTTCATGTTTGGTCTAGTGTCTTGTTACACTTACAACCCATACGTGTCAAGTTTCCAAGTCCCATGCTCATAGCCAAAGTTACATGTTGTCACGTTTATACCAATTTACCCAAATCATGTTTCATGTCATTAAAGTTTCCCCATAACCTAACCCCAACGCTTTTAAACTTGCATATACATTCACAACAACGCATAATGGATTAAAGAAGGAACTTGGCAAAGGCATGACAAAAAGGGTATAAGGCCACAAGTTAATCATGGTGGCATATGAGGCGTAAGTGTGTTCATTAACTTGCATGCTACATTATTAAGCCTCAAAAACATGCATAACCCCAAACTTAGCACATAGGCGAATCATGATGATAAGTGACATAGAAAGATGCCTAGAAGTTCGCATATAGCATTACATGCAAGTTATCATAAGGGATATGATAGCTCTCATGTTGCATAATGCAACATTCAACATAAAGCTTATAGCTTTTAGCCCATAAGATCAAGATGGTGTCTTTACAAACATGATGGGATACATAACATGATAGCATGTATGATACTTAATGTTCAAACCCAACTTGCAACATTCATTTAACTTCATAGTTAATATCTAAGAGTAGGAGGGGGCTTACAATGCTATGAAGGCACAAATCAACATATAAAACAAAGATTGAGACGAAGCCATTCATGCTATCACCCAAAAACCCCAAAAGAACAAGCTCCAAATGAAACCCTTGAGCAAATATCAATAAAAATCCTTGCTTTGAAGAAGAAAGGTTTCAACTTTGGCTTTGAATGAAGCTTATGAGCTCTCATGCAAGATCCTTTCTTTTTGGTCAAGAAAAGGTTGCAACTTTGGCTAGAATGCAACTTATGAACTCTTATACAAACATGAAATCACTCAAATGATCATAGAATCTCTCATGAATGAAGAAAAGAGGCTCCTTTACTTTGAAACTAGCTTAGAACACTTAAGCTATCATGAAGAAGAAGATGGACGCCATGGGTTGAAGTGGAGGCCATGATGAGGAATCATTTTGGCATAGTTTAGTTGTAGGATCAATTTATGAGGGTTTTAGGAGAGGGTTAGGGGTCTTTTTATAGAAGACTAGGATAGTTTTAGCCATAGGATAAACCCTAGAACCAATCCTAGCCTTTAAAGCATGTCTTGGGGAAGAAGTCACATGTAGGAACCATTTAGGGCCTTAAAATCAACCCTAGAGTCAATTCGGGCCATCAAAACTCATCCCGGGCCTCAAAAATGGGTTCTGGGCCACCCCAGGACAAAAAAATCGACATGTACAGGGGGGAGTCGACTCCCCAGTCGACACCAGGGGGTGGAGGTCGACTTGCAAGTCGACTTGGCAGTCGACACAAGTCAGTCTGCCAGAAAACCGCTGAAAACTTGTTTTGGCCATATCTTGGTCATACGGACTCCGATTTTCGAAAACTCGGACTCTATTTCGCGTATTTTTTCGAGAGGAACACAATGGTGATGTCCATTTTATCTGATTCAAATTTTAACATTTAATTCTTCCTTGATTCTTGTCTTAACATATTGTTAAATTTCGGGTTGTTACATTCTCCCCTCCTTTAAGGATTTCGTCCCCGAAATCTCCAAGTTAGGAAGAACGTATCCTACCATCCATCATCCATCTACTCAAAACATCATCCACAGGCAACCATTGTCCTTAGACGATTTCTAATGCCATATGAACATATGCAAAACGTGTGTGTATATGCTCCTTAGCTAATGCTAATGATCAGGCCTGAATGATCTTTCTAATGCAAAATATGTTTAGTGCCATGAGTCCAACATGTATGTGAATAGTCCTAGTCATATAAGTACTATATGCGTGCACAAACATTCATTCATATGCAACATCCGCATGATAACACATTCAATTTCATCCATAAACAAGTATAAATACTCGTGCATATGCAACATGAAACGTGACCGCGTCAATCTAGTATCTAATGTGTAATCGCGCATCCACAAGCAACCACTTGCAACCATTTGCAACCATATCAATCATAACATGTTTCAAATACATGTTTACATCCATAGAGTTCTATCTAAGGTTCCCAAGATAAGATCGAGGAGATAAACAAGACAAACTCCTTACGGGGTTTGTAACAGAAACAGGACCGAGAGGATATCCACTAAGCGATAGCATGTAAGTAAGCTCTACAGGAGAACCAGGGATCAACGATATACTCTTACAAAGAGACACGATGCGCGCGTCTAAGCCGCATTTCCTTGAGCTTAATTGAAGTGTGCCTTGACTGCCTTTGACTTCATGATTTCGTAGTTTCCTTGATTCCTATTTCCAAGGTATGAGTCGGAACTCTTTTCACTATTGCCTCTCGTTCCACTTTCATTTATTCTTTCCCTAGTATACTTGGCTCAACCATATCTACGTACTCATGCAAGCTCTCCAAAATTTACTAGTGAATTCTGGATCTCGTTTACCAATGGCAATCCATGTTACCACGTGCACTTACTAGGGTGGTTCCTATAACCCATGCTCAAGCGGAATGAACCATCCGTCTTATTGGCGGACGTTACTTGATTGGATCAGAGATTTCCGATAAATGCATCGAGAGACTCTAGGTAACTAGCCATGACAGAACCCAAAAGGTTACACGAGACCTCGAAGGTATTACCAAAGCAAGCCAAGAGTCTGACTACCCTCTTTTCAAAACCGAGAATGGTATCCCTTACTGGATAACCACTTTACCCCTAGAATCCATCCATGGATCAACAATAGAAGTATTGCTTCTAATCTTAACACTTGGCCTAGACGTTCTCAAATCCAATAAGTCATGAATAAATGGACCGACTCTCCAACCAGATTTTGGGACAAAAATGGGATCCTTTACCATGCTAGTACTAAGGTGCAGAGACTCAACTATCCATGCAGATTTAATGATACGATGATCAAGACAAAGTCTGGACGGGCTGATAGAAAAAACGACTAAACCTTTACCAGCAATGGTACCATTTCTTTTAGGTACCCTAGAAATGGGAGCGTACAATTGCCCTCTTCGATGATCTTGTCCTTGTCCTTCTTGATGGACTAAGCCATGGCAACAGTTTCTTATCCTTAAGCTCGCGTCCTTTATCCTTACTCTTATTATCCTTCCTTGTACCACGGCAACAGGTCTCTCGAGAACCACCTCCATCGTACGGGAAACACCTACGTGGCTAGACAAAGATTAGTCACAGTTAGAACTACTGTGACCACAGATGGAGGAAAGAAAGGAAAGGAGATTCAATCAAGGAATCAAAGGATAATGCTAATGGCCTTTGGGGAACAGCCTTTTAAAACAAACTTTTCTTGAGAAATGCTTCTTTATAAACGGTTTTTTCAAATAGTTTTCAGAAGGTTTTAAAAACTTTTGCCCAGTCTGGTAACCTTCTGCTCTGATACCAAATGTAACACCCCACCTCCGCTAGGGTCACTCGCAAAGGAATGCACTAGCTTTAGCGGGGTATTATTGGTAAACATGTACAGAAATATTACAAGACAGAACATATAAAATAGCGGACGTAAAATCAACTTTCACATCATTAATAAATAAGGTCTAAAGCCTTTTACATCAGAGAATTTCTTACATGGAAACCAGTCTTGTAATAGTAAAGAAGCATAAAAACCTTTTCATCAATTATTCCCCAAGTAAAACAATAAAATAGCCATAGCCAAGAAAAGTCCAAGCCATGCGTGATGACCTTCGAACAGAAGAAGTCCAAACTAACAATAGCATTTCCTCCCTGTAAACTGGTGGGGAAACGGAAGAAAAGAGGCGAAACAAAACGGGGTCAGTCATAAAGATTGGTAAGCCCTATCTACTATCAGTATATAAACTAGTAAAGTTAACTGGCATGAGGAACTGAGATGAACATAAGTATGATGACAAGATAGATAAGCTAAACCAAAATAACAGGATGAACTACTGTACCAAGATACACGAGTGTGTCATGATAAACTACGGTGTCAAGATAAATCAAGGTATCACATTGTCAGGTTTCTATCAAGTATACTATCCCAAGGTATCTACCCTGTATAACGTCCCACGGTATCTATCATGTATATTTCCCTTGGTTCTAACATGTATATTTGCTCTGCACCCCTCGTACTAGTATCCCAACCCGCGTCATGTGTTAACTATGAATGTCCCTTGCCCAATGTCATGTAATGGTCCATGTCAACCTAATATATAGCATATGTAGGTTTTCCCAACGCGTATGTTTCTTTCCATGTATAAGTTCAGTCCTTTATCGTAGGCCATACGGGCTTTCCCATGTAAACGTTTTATCCTTGAGGTTATTTTGGACTGCTACCCTTGATCTAGTTATGTTTCCTTACCATGAACTATCGCGCGTTCACTTAGGATTTATGCCACCTAGGACCACTAGGGATTATGCTACCTAATGAACGTTTCCGTGTCTCGGTTTGGGTTTAGCCACCTAGGGCCACTAGGGATTATGCCACCCGTCAACCGCGCCCTTTATCCCATGTATGTATCGTGAATCGTTTTCCATGTCTAGATGCACATGTTCCTCAATGTGCCATCCGAGTTCCGTGCCAGGGCAAATCAAGAAATACGGAACTCGGTCGGGAGCTTTAAGTCGTCTGCTGATGCAGATAATAAGGTCTGTTTTTGTACCCGTGGCTACGGTCCCACGTGACCCCTCCCTCAACTACTGAAAGGCGATCCAAGAAAAATCATGTATGAGAACTACACTAAGGCCCATCGATGCCCACTTCCAGATAGCCAACCTCACCCATAACTTGATATCTAGTATATGGTCTTTTGGGAGTTCCCTGCCTTTCCGTACGTACACGATTGACTAAAGATGGTAGGTAGTCGGCGACATGCTATCCCGGGGCAAAATCAAGTATCGTCGACTCCACGCTAATCCATCCCAGTCTTTAGGTCGCTCGCATAGCAACCAAGGCATACTCCTGGCTCTTTTACCGCAGACCTTAACCTCTGTGAGGCCGGGTTTCATGGACCACTTGCCACCTCATAGAGGGATACCAAGAGTACCCTCACGTTTCGCCGAAGCTTCCGCTTCGTCACCCAGTTCGCTGGAGCTTTTATCCAAGTCAGATAATTTGCTCCTCCTCGTGTTTTAAGCGATGACCTACCGTACCAGGTTACTCATCTATTCGTGAACTAGTCCCATGTCCTTGGCTAAGAATTATTACTTAGTTACACTTAACTAAGGTTTACCACTTAGCTTCATTTCCCCGTTACCCTTGATCAACTACGATTTTCTACCTAGTTCCTCTACTAGGGTTTTGCTTATTGGGTTAAGTGTTGTTATTCAAGTTCATGACTTAACCCGCCTACGAATCATGTCAAGATTGGCTAAGTACTCAAGTTCAAGGCTTAGCCCTACAAGTTGGTTAAGTGTACCAAGAAGCTCGTGACTTAACCCTATCAAGTCAAATTGGTTAAGTATTTATTTGTCTTAACCCTATCAGATTATCATGTTAGATTGATTAAGCATAGATTATCTTAATCCCATCATATTATCGAGTCGGATTGGTTAAGCATGGGTTAGCTTAACCCCATCCAGTAATCGTATTACAATGGTTAAGTTTATTTAAAAGATCTTGTGACTTAACCCTATCAGGTCCGCATATTAGATTGGTTAAGTATAGGTTACTCAACCTCATCAAATCATCATGTATAATTGGTTAAGTATAAGTTACTTAACCCCATTAAATTACCGTGTAAGTTGGTTAAGTATTGGTTACTTAACCTCATTGAATTACCATGTTTAGATTGGTTAAGTGTTTTACTTAACCCCATCGAATTACCGTGTTTAGATTAGTTAAGTGAAGGTTACTTAACCCCATCTAATTACCGTGTTTAGATTAGTTAAGTCTAAGTTACCTAACCCCATCTAATTACCGTGTTTAGATTAGTTAAGTCTAAGTTACTTAACCCCATCTAATTACCATGTTAGATTAGTTAAGTATGGATTACTTAAGCTCATCGAATTTACCGTGTTTAGATTAGTTAAATGTGGATTACTTAAACCCATCTAATTATCAAGTCGGATTAGTTAAGTGTAAATTACTTAACCCCATCCCCTAATTGTCTTGTATGGTTAAGTGTCATTAAGAAATCAAGCCCGGTCCCACTTAACCTACCCATTCGTGTCATATCGGTTTAGTGTCATTAGTCAAATTTACTTAACCTTATCATGTGGCATTAATTTAATTAATGAACTCTTAACCTCTCACATTAGACCTTGTTGTGGTTACTAGTTAAGCCGGGCGTGTCCGGGTAGTTTTACACCACAACCTAGTCTAACCTCGGATCTTAAGCGCGACATGACCAACTTCTCACATTGGATCCTATTGTTTGTAGCCACTAGATAAGTCGGGCGGGTCCGGGTAGATTTATGCTACAAACTCAACCCAACCTCGAGTTGGCCATTTTCATGTTTGGTCTAGTGTCTTGTTACACTTACAACCCATACGTGTCAAGTTTCCAAGTCCCATGCTCATAGCCAAAGTTACATGTTGTCACGTTTATACCAATTTACCCAAATCATGTTTCATGTCATTAAAGTTTCCCCATAACCTAACCCCAACGCTTTTAAACTCGCATATACATTCACAACAACGCATAATGGATTAAAGAAGGAACTTGGCAAAGGCATGACAAAAAGGGTATAAGGCCACAAGTTAATCATGGTGGCATATGAGGCGTAAGTGTGTTCATTAACTTGCATGCTACATTATTAAGCCTCAAAATCATGCATAACCCCAAACTTAGCACATAGGTGAATCATGATGATAGGTGACATAGAAAGATGCCTAGAAGTTCGCATATAGCATTACACGCAAGTTATCATAAGGGATATGATAGCTCTCATGTTGCATAATGCAACATTCAACATAAAGCTTATAGCTTTTAGCCCATAAGATCAAGATGGTGTCTTTACAAACATGATGGGATACATAACATGATAGCATGTATGATACTTAATGTTCAAACACAACTTGCAACATTCATTTAACTTCATAGTTAATATCTAAGAGTAGGAGGGGGCTTACAATGCTATGAAGGCACAAATCAACATATAAAACAAAGATTGAGACGAAGCCATTCATGCTATCACCCAAAAACCCCAAAAGAACAAGCTCCAAATGAAACCCTTGAGCAAATATCAATAAAAATCCTTGCTTTGAAGAAGAAAGGTTTCAACTTTGGCTTTGAATGAAGCTTATGAGCTCTCATGCAAGATCCTTGCTTTTTGGTCAAGAAAAGGTTGCAACTTTCGCTAGAATGCAACTTATGAACTCTCATACAAACATAAAATCACTCAAATGATCATAGAATCTCTCATGAATGAAGAAAAGAGGCTCCTTTACTTTGAAACTAGCTTAGAACACTTAAGCTATCATGAAGAAGAAGATGGAGGCCATGGGTTGAAGTGGAGGCCATGATGAGGAATCATTTTGGCATAGTTTAGTTGTAGGATCAATTTATGAGGGTTTTAGGAGAGGGTTAGGGGACTTTTTATAGAAGACTATGATAGTTTTAGCCATAGGATAAACCCTAGAACCAATCCTAGCCTTTAAAGCATGTCTTGGGGAAGAAGTCACATGTAGGAACCATTTAGGGCCTTAAAATCAACCCTAGAGTCAATTCGGGCCATCAAAACTCATCCCGGGCCTCAAAAATGGGTTCTGGGTCACCCCAGGACAAAAAAATCGACCTGTACAGGGGGGGAGTCGACTCCCCAGTCGACACCAGGGGGTGGAGGTGGACTTGCAAGTCGACTTGGCAGTCGACACAAGTCAGTCTGCTGAAAACTTGTTTTGGCCATATCTTGGTCATACGGACTCCGATTTTCGAAAACTCGGACTCTATTTCGCGTATTTTTTCGAGAGGAACACAATGGTGATGTCTATTTTACCTGATTCAAATTTTAACATTTAATTCTGCCTTGATTCTTGTCTTAACATGTTGTTAAATTTCGGGTTGTTACAAGAAACCTTGCCCATATGTGCGTTTATGTTACTTTTGTGCAAATATGTAAACAAATTGTAAAGAAATGAAAAGTAATGTTACTTTTGTGCGAATATGTAAGTACCTATAATAATCCGTCTTTATGAATGGTTTAAGTCTGCTTAATTACTTGTGAGATTCGGTCAAAAAGGCGGGTCGCTACATTTTGGTATCACAGCTTTGGTTTATAAAAAGCTATTTGGTACGACTCATTTGTACAAAAGGAATGATTCATCAGAGTTATAATATCTCATTAGAGATAGGGTTAGGAATGCCCTGGAATGAGATTCTGGAGTATTTTATTTGAGAGAGCGCCTTTTTATATAAATTAAGTTTTGGATCAGAATTAACGCTAAGATATAAACTTGGGCCAAAATTGTAAAGGTAATAGTAATTTTTTAATTAAAAGGGATAAGTCGGTATGAAGTAATCTAGATTTTTTTTCTATCAAACATTCCCTTATTATTAGGAAATGTTTCAAAAATAATACAGTTAGATTAAGGATTGAATTACCAAAGGTGTTAAGAACTAAAGAATCGATAGAAATAATGATTTTAAATTTCCTAAAATATTGGGATAAGGATCAGAATTTTCGACAATTTTGGGCAGCCACTCAATTTTGAAGCAAGAAAAGAAAATATTTTAAGTCCATAATCAACAAGTCTCAAGATTGAAACTTGTTAGGTAAGAAAATAAAATGTTTAAGTAATCACGAATAGTTGTAAAACAAGTTTCACAAATTGATTGAAGGATATTTGGTAAAAAGGAATAGTCAGAAAGAAGAAATTATATAAATTAAAGCATTCAGACAAGTTGAGTTATGAGATCATCGAGTTTTTCATGTAAAGGTTAATAGTAATTTTAGGGAACTGAAAAGGAATAAGTTTCATAAACTTTATATTTGTAAGATAAGACCTAATAAAATGATTTATAACTCTGAATTTTCTTGTTTATTAAATGAGTATAAGTAATTGGCCTAATAAATGAGGAGTCAGAAATAACGGATGATTGGAAATTATCATTTGTAGAACCGAATAGATATAGTTGTCAAGAACTATGTGTGTCAGAATATCCTACCCAACATTTCCAATATGAGGATGGGAGTTTGGTATAAATAAAATCTTAATCTTGAGTTTGAAAGCTCATAAAGGAGAAAGAAATCTTTTCTAACCTTGTTTCCTTTTCGAGGACGAAAAGTTTTAAGGGGGGTTGAATGTGATGATCCATAATTTTGACCAATTTAAAACTTGAATTTTGAATATCAAATTTGAATTTTTGAATGCAAAAAGAATTTAATATATTTAGATATGAATTTGGATTTATTATAGATATATTTTAAATATGTTAAATTGCCAAATTTAATTATATTTTGTCAAATGTTTATTTGTTAAACTATTTTGTTAACAGAATCTTTTGTCAAATTATATATGTGATAAATAATATAATAAAAATAATTAATTTGAATTATCAAATTCAATTAGGAGGATTAGCTAATAAAAATTAACGTATTTTGACGTGTTTGTTATCGTTTGTTAAATACGGGTTTTGTTAGATTTTGTCATACTAATCAATTGTTTAAAGTGATAAACGTTGAACTAGAATACTTCAAAATTTTGAAACGATTGTGAAGCATTGCTAATTTAAATCAACCTAAAAGTGTTACAAATATGTAACAAATGATACCTTGTGTATTAGGACATGGTTTGTTATGACCCGAATTCGCTAGCCTCCGAGGAGACCAGAAAACAAGGATTGTAATGAGAACACGGCAAATCAGAATGCAAACAGAAGAACATTTCATTATTGTTACAACGATTTACATTAGAGTACAAGAATATAACAGAGTATGAATAAATAATATACATCAGAATAATAATATCAGAGATTAAAAAATAGTACATAAAAGCGGAAAAATAATACATAACACAACTGAAAGGGATACACGGATACAAAGCTTTCCGAGTATAGCTCAAGCTGTAAATCCAGGATCTTGGGAAAAAGAAATAATCTGCAAAACCAAAACTATTAGCTGCCCATGTGGAAAATATGGGCACCCGAAGTTTAGGTTAAAACAATAAATTCCAGGTCAGTCATCGGACTGGTGTGAGAACTAAAATAGTTATTAGCTTGATTTTAAAGTTAGATAAATCAAGGGACCACACCGTATAACATGGAACGGGTTTAACCCCAAGAATACCAGTGCATAAAACATACAGCGCAATGCTAAACAAAAAATGAATCTATTATAAGACTCAGGTCCCATTACACAATGAACGCAGTCGAGGATAGAGTTTTCCCTTATAATAGCCAAATATGCTTGATATGCTAAATTTCATCTTTTATTATTACTATAAGTGAAGAAATCAACTTCAAATAAATGTATCAATCATAGGCGGTGTAGGTACAATTATATTACGTCGCCATATATATATATATATATATATATATATATATATATATATATATATATATATATATATATATATATATATATATATATATACACACAACTAAAACTGAAAAATCACGTATTGGAAATTGGGTTTCCCTCTATGAACCAAGGCAAGCGATCGTCCTTATCGATTCGAGACTCTCTAGCCCGAGCCTCAGGATACAGCCGCAACTGCACCTACGGCTAGCGACAGGATCGGTCATCCGTCGATGATTGGCAAAACCATAAACTATATGTTTGCCTGCCATATGGAGAATAAAATCTGGTCAGTATATCGACCATAACATCCATCGTCCCCGTAGTGACCGATATATTCGAGGCGCCTCGCTTTCCATCAAATAATAATAAGAAACATCCACATTAGTAAACAGTCTGGGCTCCATACCATGACGTTACTCCTAGATAGAAACTAACATATGTCCATTTCCCTGAAGTCCTCATCTCGTTTCTGGTTCATATCGAGGTGTGAAGCTCGCGAATTGACAATACACGAAGTTATGCTAATAAAAGTTGTGCTTTGATCATCAACCACAAGACTCTACTTTTCAACAAAAGCCTTGAACATTTGGATCTCAGCATGCCACACTATCATTCCATACCGTACCACTGATTTCCACCAATATATAACCTCTAAGCTCGTATGTCTCAGAGAAGGGTGTTAAGCAGGAGAATAAATTCTTCACCACCAAACAGATATACATATTTAGAAGGGATCAACGAATAGTATAAAGGAATCAATGTTAGACACACCATCCATTTGCAAGTCCGTTCTGGGTCTGAATGAAATCGGATGCACCTTATTCCTCATCCCATATGTCCAATACAGGAGAGAGGCCCTCGCATATCCGGTCGATCTCCAAGTACGTCTGGACGATCACCACTTATTACCTCGTCTTGGGTGTACAGCCCAATCAAGACATAAGTAATCATCCAAATGATGTGAAGATCTCCGGTCTTCAACCACCGTCTTCATCGTCGACTTTTAGTCATCGTATTAGTTATTCAGAATGGGTAAAACCTGGACTTTCTGAATAACTAGCGTATTTTATAATCAATAATCAAGTGTTATTAAAAAACATCATATGCCTCATTCCAATCCAGAATATTCTTTTATTCAGATATTCACATCTTTAGGGAAAGGTTCCCATTAATTTTATCAAAGATAAATTCTTTTTAAATTTATTCTTTAATCTTATTTTTTTATATCAATTCAAAAGATTTGATATTATCTTTTCACAATTCTAAACCAAATTAAGGTTTATCAAGTAGTCGGGATTAGCGAACTTTACCAAAATAATCATTTATTTATTAATCCTAATCCCAACCTATTCATCCCATAGAGAAAAACTTGTAGTACTCCATATCTAACATACCACAGTGTTATCCGTAAAAGCTAATTACCATTTCACGTTCAAATCTAATTAAAGATTTAACTACCTCTTGGAGCAAAACTGGTGATACTCCATTCTCGATCATTTCCCAAATTTGATAATTTAAATCATCACATTCACTTTTCAATCTAATTAAAGATTTATTAAAACTCAACATAGTATTAATCTCATAAACCTTCACCCAATGGTTATTTAACTTTGGGAAATCAAACATGCCACATTGGCAATCTACACCGTACCCCTGATTTCTGCCGATATATAACCTCTAAGCTCGTACGTCTCAGAGAATGGTGTTAAGCAAGAGAATAAATTCTCTGCCACCAAACAGATATATATTTAGTAGAGATCGACAATACAGTTCGAAATACAATGTTTGACATGTAATCTTGTCTTTAACTGGGTTAAAGAACCAATGTCATTCAGGATAAAGCTGGAGGCCTACATCCGAAAGCTTATGTCTGAAAGCCTACATTCAGGAGTTATTGCCCAGGATTTAAGTACCATCCAAAGATCATAACTAATACTCCAAATACGCCAGAATCAAGCGCCCGAAACAAAGGATAAGGCATCCGACAAAGACCACCACGGACCCAATAGCCCATCAGCGGAAGGAGCTCAGAACCACTATAAATAAAACCCCAGGAGTCACATTCGGGGGATGGATTTTTCCTTAATGCTTGTACTCTTAGAAATAGCTTAGCACTAAGATTAATTTAGGGATTCCCCCAATTACATCTGTGTTCTCCCAATGATAGTTCAATAAAAGGGGACTTCTTATGAGAAAATTGCTCTGTAAGTGTATATTGTTGTTTTATAATCATCACTATTGCAGTTTATTGTTCATTTTTAGATAAGCATGGATTTCCATCCTAGCATTTCCTTGAATAGCAGAATGAACTTCATTCTCTGAGTTCAAATCTATTCTGATAGTCCTTGGCGGTCCTATACCTCCAAGCTTCAATATCTAGGATGGTTGTAACACCCCGAAATTTTAATGGCACTAAAGATGATGAATTAAAGAATATTTAATTCAATATTCTAAATTAAGGGAAACAGACTGTGCCATTGCGTCCGTCTTGAAATTATGGTCAAGATAGACACTGGTTTGCATAAAACGGACTTCTATGAAGAAGTTATTAAGGTTTGAAGTTTGTTTACATATAAATAGCTTATATGTATATATATATAAAATAAATATATCTAGAAAAATTCGAAAATCAGGTCAAAAATCAAAACTCGCAAGGTGGGAGTTTGGGCGGGAATTTCGCCCGTTAGGGGTCGACCCACCAACTGGGGGGTCGACCTATGGGTCGACCCACCTGAAGGGGGTTGACCCACCTGAAGGGGTGTCGACCCACCCGTGGCTCTGAAAACTTCTTTCTGTACCTGGATGATTTTGGAGCAAGATTCGTTGGCTCTACGCTATATAAAGGACCCTAAACCTAGGTTTTATTTATCTAAAACTGGTGACGACTGCGGAGCTCTGCTGCAACGTAGATAGAATGGTTGGTGTTCTCCAAAACCAATTCAGCAAGCATTATACAAATTCAACGATTGCTACAACAACAAATTCAACGTGTTCTTCGCAGTAATTTGGATCCATTTCCTTAAGATCTATTCACTGTGAGTTCATGTTATTTTTACATCTAAATATTTAAATAGAAATCGTGATATGTATATAAAAATTGGATCTTGAATCGGTGCCTAATCAATTATATTATGACATATTCCTCTGATCTGTTCTTATATGTTTATATCGTCATCAATTCTAATCTTGTCATAATATGTCCATTCAGTTTTTATGCCTATTTCTATCGTTATGTTATTGATTCATTATCATGCATGTTCTAATTCTCTTCTCTCCCTCTTTTCCCGTTTATTTTTATATAGCCAGGCTACCTTCGAGCCTAGGCCTAACGATGAAAGATGCGAACGTGTGAAATTGGGAACGATTGGGAAAGACATAAATTGGGGCATAATTGGTATTGGAAATTATGAATATAAATTTGGGCATAAAATTGGAAAATATACGAATATGGATTTGGGGGACATATTGGATAATATGAATATGAAGCTACGCATATATTGGAAAGTAGGTGAACATGAATTTGGGTAAAATTTGCATTGGAATGTGTAAATATTGATTTAGGGTATAAATTGGAACATATGTAATTATGAAATTGTGCATAGATTGTGACATATGTAAATGTCAATTTAAGGCATAAACTGGAACACATGTGAATATTGATTTAGGGCATGGAAATCTATAATTAAAATAGAACAATTGTAAATATGAATTGAAAGGGGGCATGAAAGTCAATATTTGGAATAGGAAAATTTATTTGAATATGCCTAAAATAATGGACCCGTAGTAACGCTTAGACAGGAGGTTAGGTTGCATTAGTGGTGGAAGTCTGCCCGGACCCGACCGGCATATCTAGTAGCCACTGATTTTGAACCTAATGTGAGTGGTCTAAGTGCGCAAAATACGAGAAATGCTCAGATACGAAGTTAAGCCCAATTTGTAGAATAAGTCTGCCCGGACCCGACCAGCATATCCTGCATCCACAAATGGCTGGATTAATGTGGGAGGTCTAGCATACTGTAACCATAAATAAAAATATGGTAATAAATCATGAAAACTTAACCTAGTTGAATCCATATGGATTGTATGAATACAAACTAAAATTGGAGTTAAGAAAAATTGGGTGAACAGTGGGTGGGTTAAGTAAATCGGAGGGAGTTAGTGATATTTACATATAGGTCCATAAACTTAACCCGATAAGGTTATGTAATTAAAGACACCTAGTGTTATACATAACCAGTAGAAATAATAAAGATATGTAATTAAAAGACACTGTTTAGAGTAATCATAGCTTGTAAGGTAATGAGACAACTTGTGTAATAAGGTAAGAGGTACTTAATTTTAAATTAAGTAATCTAGAAGTCTGGAACCGGCTGATGTGAATAACATGCTTAGGCATGTCCTAGGGACAAGAGGAAATTATAACATAGGTTATAATTAATGGGTTGAGAAACTTGTCAATGGGCCTTAGTTAAGAAAACTATGTTAATAAGTAAACAATGATAAGTTATAGTGATGGTGTAAATTGAATTTATGATTAAATGAGAAAGGATGAGGAAAACTTATGAAATGATATAAGTTATATTTAATCAATGACATGTTAAAAAGGAAACATGTAAAATGAGACGTACTTAATTACACATTAAATAAGAACATGTTATTGTAACTATGGAATCGGACGATGAAAATATAAAAGAGACTGTGGATTATAGACCTTGGGCCATAATCTAAAGAATAACATGTTGTGGGCTTATTAATGAACTCAAAAGGGATAAGTTATATAACCAAAATTAATAAGCAAGGGGAACTTGGTAAATTGATTAAAATTCAATATGAATGGGAATAACTAAGTTAAAAGGAAACCAAGGAGGAAAAGCAAGCGCGAAATAAATGATTAGGCATATGGTTTAATAACATATTAAAATGAGGCGCTTGGATCAGTCCGCATCTTTGAGGGTGAATAACCCAATGGGGTAGATCATCGAGGTGTTATAAGGCACAAGGGGAGCGCACATTCATCTGATTGTTTTGACGGGTCCTTTTTCTCATTGTTTTGAAGACTCCAAAGGACCGGAAGGGGAAGCACCCGGCTTCCGAAGGTACGTAAGGTGCTCCTAGTAGTCCTCTGTGCAGTGACAGATGTCTTAGGTTGTGCTCTCAGAGGTTGGGTCTGCGCGTAACTACTAGGTGGGTGGGCCTTAACTGCAGATGTAGCCATGCAGTCAGAATGCTGTGACGAGGTGACACCAGGGTGGTTCGGCGGTTGCCTCACGAGGAGGCTGAGGGTCACAACCAACAAGGATAGTGGATCGTCGTATATTGTCATCGGCAACCAGCGGGATGCGAAAAGACTGGAGCTAAACCCAAGATACCATTTCACCTTTCACTATCGAGGTACGAGGTTGAGAGGAGACACCACATGGATGTTTAGATTGGTTGTTATTAGGTGTGGTCGCTTAGCTCTTGTAGTCTTTACTAGTTGAGGGAGGGGCCGAGGTGGGGCCATAGCCACCATGGAAAATAGACCCTAGGAAGATCTGTATTTGGAGGGTCTCAAAGGCGGGCCTATACAGGTATGGATAAGCTCCAGGCCAAGTTCCGTGTTTCTTAGCCCTGCCACGGAACTCGGTGCATATTAGAGGACGTGCAATTGAGGCATCGAGCTACAATTACAGTACATATGTGGTACAGTCTAGATACATGCATATATGCTCGGGGTGGTGTATCGTAGACTAGAGGGCATTATTCCGATAAGGAATCTGATTCGATCGATGGTGGCAGTCTGTATGCTTACGTAGCATAGTAATGACAGATATATGTGGAAAGTAACATTGTCATATAGAGATCTGTATGTCACTCCGGCGTAGGATGAGGGACTGCGTTCATTACGATGGAGACCGTGCGAGTAGGTTACCATGGGGGTGTATCTCAATATTGAGAGACATCTACATATGTTGTATTAGGTGAGTCCATGGTAAAGTAAATGGGTACAATGCATGAATAAGTCTTGAGTTCTACTTACCCAAGAAACCTAATAATCAAGAAAATGTAATGGAATAGTATTAGTAGGGATCATTCTATTTCTGATATACTAGTATTGGTGCGGTGCTGAGAAATGTATTTAAGAATCGCAATATTTCCTGTTCATCTTATCTTGCTCAGTTCACACTTGTTATTGTTATCTTCTTCCAGTGTTTATATACCTTCCATGATACTTTTATATATTTATATTTAAAAGTAACTGGACTCGCCAGACTTTACGTCTGACCCTTTTTGTTTCCTCTTCTCTCTCTTTCGTTTCACCCCCCAGGTTCTCAGGGTGGAAGTGCTTAGAGTCGATTAGGATTCTTTCAGTTATCTTGGATTTTGGATATAGATATGCCGCTTTGACTTCTTGTCAATTCTCTTATGGATTAGCAAGGGAAATATGGTTTTATGCTTTGGTACTCTGATATTTTTGGCAAGACGGATTATTAATGTAATTGGTTATTTCAAACCTATGATGTAAACTCATTATTTGGGACCATGATGTTTTGATCAAATATAGTTTTTAATATTGCTGCTATTTTACATGTCTGTTTTGTAATATTATGTTCTTATTTACCAATAACGCTTCACGAAACATAATGCATTCTTTATAGAGTGACATTAACGGACGTGGGGTGTCACATTTGGTATTAGAGCATATGGTTATAAGATCGGATAAAATATTATGAAAATAGTTTTCAAAAAGGTCTCAAAAACAAAGTATATTTAATAAAAAGTCTGTTTTTGAAAAGCATATTTCCCAAAGCCATAAATATCGTCTCGATTCTCCGCTTGATTCCTTTTTCTTTTTGTTCGGGGAACGTTTCTTCCCGAAATGGTATCCCTATTTCGGCATGGTTCCGTAGGCATATTAAGACTACGGTACATGTCAAAGGGCAAAGTAGTGCCCAACCTCCATCTTTAGCCGTAGTGGTTTCACCTACGGCTTATTTTCTCTCAAGCCTCGTAAGGATTTCTGTTCGATGGATGCAACTTTCAAGAGACTATTTAGCATGTTGCAAAAAGGAGAATAAATGAGTTGGGGCTAAGGAGCACAACCCAAAGATGAAAGAAAATGATGGCTTAAGAAGGAAATATAGATGAAAGAAGAAACGAGGAAATACCATAACTTCAGAACAGTGGGCCATCTAAAAAATGATTGTTGAAAGAGGAAAGGCGTTGTTACCACTTTGGTAAGGCGGGACACCTTATTAAGGAGTGCCTAAAGAGACAAGGACAAGGCGAGAAGGCGGGAACTTCTAGGGAGCAAGCTAATGTCCTCATAGCTGGTGGATAGGATAAGGGTAGGAAAGTTTTCGTCGAAGGATTGATTTCTATTTTTGATCATTCAATTAGGATTCTTTTTCTGGAGCTTCGCATTCTTTTATATTTGATTCTTTAGTTGAGTATCTACACCTAGATACTAGAATGGTTTTGGATCCCATTATTGTCTCAAACCCTAGTGGAGGTACGGCTCATTTATCAATGATTTGTCGGGGTTTGAGAATCTCTGTGTTAGGTGTCGAGTTTGATTGCGATGCATATGTTCTTGATTTCATAAGAGATGGTTTGATTCTAAGATGGATGGGTTAACCATATATGGAGCCATTCTAGATTGTGAGAGGAGAGTCATTAGACTATGACTTGCCATAGAAAGACTCTCGAGATTTCTTATGACCCCAAAAGGGTTTGTCATGCTTAGTCTCATAGAACCTCTTGATATCTCTATCGATGATTTGCAGTCTGTACCAATAGTTGTGAGTATCCTGATGTTTTTTATGTGGTTCGGGGTCTACCCCGAGGCATGAGATTGGTTTCCACATATATTTGGTGGACAATGCAAAGCCAGTTTCATTGCCTATGCGACATATGACTCCTAAAAGAAAAGAGGGAACTTTGTAAGCAAGTAGGGGAGCTATTTGAGAAGAGGTCTGATAGATAAATTATATCAAAATGGGAAACCTATTGAAGACAGTCCTTGAGGAAGCCCATCAATCTAAGATGGCTATTCATTCAAGAGGCGATAAAGTGTATAGAGTTCAAGGTAGTGGAGCCAAACTTGCGAGAGGAAGCGAAAGTAGAGAAGGAAGCAATGATTGGACGAGTTCCGACTGGCATACTTGGATCGGAGGTTAAGAAATTGTGCAACACAGAAGTGAAGCTAGTAAGAGTACAATGTGGAAAGGGCCGCGAGAACGCTACTTGGGAGGCTGAAGACAAGATTCGTTCTTCATATCCTTTCCTTTTCGAGAATATGTCCTTAACTTCTTTTTCCAAGTTTCGAATTAATACTTGTATGTATCATTTGAATATCTCCTATTGATCGAGTCTTTAGGTAGAAAACTAATGAATGTAAACATGTGTTTGAGACCTGTTATGCGTGAAGGATGCAAGTGGTTGCTAGTGATTGCTCGTGGATGCATATACACACAATAGGCACTAGATCGGCTCAATCACTTGCATATTGCATATTAATGTGTGTACATTTCAAATTTTTATGGATGAAAATGGGCGTATCGTTACATTGATGTTGCATTTGGATGGATGATTGTACACACATATAGAACTTACATGTATTAGGATAATTTGCACACATTTTGGTTACATGGCTCAAACATACATTGCATTAAGGAGGTCAACTGAATCAGGGGACCGCCTGATCTTTCGCATTAGTTTACGAACATATACACATACAATTGAATGTGTTCATAAAAGCATTAGAAATTCCTTAAGGACAATGGATGCCTGTGATTGCTAGATGAATGTATGATTGTTTGAAGTTCAGATATACGTTCTTCTTAACTTAGAGATTTCAGAGATGAAATCCTTTGAGTAGGGGAGAATGTAACACCCCGAAATTTTAACAACACTAAATATGATGAATAAAAGAATAATTAATTCAATATTCAGAATTAAGGGAAACAGACTGCGCCATTACGTCCGTCTGGAAATTATGGTCAAGATAGACACCTTGTTTGCGTAAAACGGACTTCGTATGAAGAAGTTATTAAGGTTTGAAGTTTTTATATATATAAGGAGCTTATATGTATGCATATATATATATATATATATATATATATTAAATAAATATATCCATAAAAATTCGAAAATCAGTTCAAAAATCAAAATTCGCGAGGCGGGAGTTTGGGCGCGAATTTTGCCGTCAACCTATGGGTCGATCCACCTGAAGGGGGGTCGACCCACCAGAAGGGATGTCGACCCACCCGTGGCTCTTGGAACTTCTTTCTGAACCTGGACGATTTTGGAGCTAGATTCGTTGGTTCTACGCTATATAAAGGACCCTAAACGTAGGTTGTATTCATCTAAAAATGGTGGCAACGGCAGATCACTGCTGCAACGTAGATTGAATGGCCTAGTCTTCTCCAAAACCAATTCAACAAGCATTATACAAATTCAACGATTGCTACAACAACAAATTCAACGTGTTCTTAGCAGTAATTTGGATCCATTTCCTTAGGACCTATTCACTGTGAGTTCATGTTATTTTTAGATCTGAATATTTAAATAGTAATTGTGATATGTATATAAAAATTGGATCTTGAATCGGTGCCTAATCAGTTCTATTATGACATATTCCTCTGATCTCTTCTTATATGTTTATATCGTCATTAAGTCTAATCTTGTCATAATATGTCCATTTAGTTTTTATGCCTATTTCAACCGTTGTGTTATTGATTCGTTATCATGCATGTTCTGTTTCTCTTCTCTCCCTCTTTTACCTTTTATTTGTATATAGCCAGGCTACCTTTGAGCCTAGGCCTAACGCTGAAAGATGCAAACGTGTGAAATTGGGAACGGTTAGGAAATACATAAATTGGGGGCATAATTGTTATTGGAAATTATGAACATAAATTTGGGCATAAAATTGGAAAATATACGAATATGGATTTGTGGGACATATTGGATAATATGTATATGAAGCTAGGCATATATTGGAAAGTAGGTGAACATGAATTTAGGTAAAATTTGCATTGCAATATGCAAATATTGATTTGGGGTATAAATTGGAACGTATATAATTATGAAATTGGGCATAGATTGTGACATATGCAAATGTCAATTTGGGGCATAAACTGGAACACATGTGAATATTGATTTAGAGCATGGAAACCTATAATTGAAATAGAATAATTGTAAATATGAATTGAAAGGGGACGTGAATGTCTATATTTGGAATAGGGAAATTTATTTGAATATGCCTAAAATAATGGAACCGTAGTAACGCTTAGGCACGAGCATAGGTTGCATTAGTGGTGGAAGTATGCCCGGACCCAATTGGCATATCCAGCAGCCACTGATGTTGAACCTAATGTGAGAGGTCTAAGTGCGCAAAATATGAGACGTGCTCAGACACGAGGTTAAGCCCAATTTGTGGAATAAGTCTGACCGGACCCGACCGACATATCTAGCATCCACAAATGGCAGGCTTAATGTGGGAGGTCTACTGTAATCATAAATGAAAATATGGTAATAAGTCTTGAATACTTAACCTAGTCGAATCCATAGTGATTGTATGAACATGAACTAAAGTTGGGGTTAAGAAAAATTGGGTGAACATTGGGTGGGTTAAGTAAATCGGAGGGGGTGGGTAATATTTACATGTAGGTCCATAAACTTAACCTGATAAGGTTATGTAATTAAAGACACCTAGTGGTATACGTACATAACCGATAGAAAAAATAAAGTTATGTAATTAAAAAGACACCGTTTAGGGTAAGCATAACTTGTAAGGAAATGAGACAACTTGTGTAATAAGACAAGAGGTACTTAATTATAGATTTACGTAATCTAGAAGTTTGGAAACCGCTGATGTGAATAACATGCTTAGGCTTGTCCTAGGGACAATAGGAAATTATAACATAGGTTATAATTAATGGGTTGAGAAACTTGTTAATGGGCCATAGTTAAGAAAACTAAGTTAATAAGTAAACAACGATATGTTGTAGTGATGGTGTAAATTGAATTTATGATTAAATGAGAAAGGATGAGGAAAACTTATGAAATGATATAAGTTATATTTAATTTATGACATGTTAAAAAGGAAACTTGTAAAATGGGACTTACTTAATTACACATTAAATAAGAACATGTTACTGTAACTATGGAACTGGATGAAGAAAATATAAAAGAGATTGTGGATTATAGACCTCGGGCCACAATCTAGAGAATAACATGTTGTGGGCTTATTAATGAGCTTAAAAGGGTTAAGTTATATAACCAAAATTAATAAGTAAGAGGAACTTGGTAACTTGATTAAGAATTCAATATAAATGGGAATAACCAAGTTAAAAGGAAACTGAGGAGGAAAAGCAAGCGTGTAATAGAATGATTAGACATAGGGTCTAATAACATGTTAAAGTGAGGCGCTTGAATCAGTCTGCACGTTTGAGGGTGAATAACCCAACGGGGTGGATCATCGAAATGTTATAAGGCACGAGCGGAGTGCACATTCATATGATTGTTTTGAAGGCTCCAAAGGACTGGAAGCGGAAGCACGCGGCTTCCTGAGGTACATAAGGTGCTCCTAGTAGTCCTCTGTCTGGTGACAAATGTCTTAGGATGTGCTCGCAGAGGTTGGGTCTGCGCGTAACTACTAGGTGGGTGGGCCTTGACTACAGATGTAGCTATGCAGTCAGAATGCTATGACGAGGTGACACCAGGGTGGTTCGGCGGTTGCCTTACGAGTAGGCTGAGAGTCACGACCAACAAGGATAGTAGACCGTCGGATACCCGTCATCGGCAGCTAGAGGGACACAAAAAGACTAGAGCTAAACCCAAGATACCATTTCACCTTTCACTATCGAGGTTCGGGGTTGAGGGGATATGCCACATGGATGTTTAGATTAGTTGTTATTAGGGGCGGTCGCTTAGCTCTTATAGTCATTACTAGTTGAGGGAGGGGCCGAGGTGGGGCCATAGCCACCATGGAAAACAGACCCTAGGAATATTTGTATTTGGAAGCTCTCAAAGGCGGGCATGTACAGGTATGAAAAAGCTCCCGGCCGAATTCCGTGTTTCTTTTTTTGCCCTGCCACGAAACTCAGTGCACATTGGAGGTCGTGCAATTGAGGCTTCGAGCTACAATTTCAGTACATACGTAGGGCAGTATAGATACATGCATATCTACTCTATGTGGTGTATCGTACACTAGAGGGCATTATTTCGATAAGGAATCTGATTCGATCGATGGTGGCAGTCTGTATGCTTACGTAGCATAGTAATGACAGATATATGTGGAACGTAACATTGTTATATAGAGATCTGTACATCGCTCCGGCGTATGATGAGGGACTGCGTTCATTATGGTGGAGACCATGCGAGTGAGTTACCATGGGGTGTATCTCAATATTGAGAGATGGCTACATATATTGTATTAGGTAAATCCAGGGGAAAGTAAATGGGAATGATGCGTGAATAAGTCTTGAGTTTTACAAACCCAAGAAACCTAATAATCAAGAAAATGTATGGAATGGTATTGGTTGGGATCATTATATTTCTGATATACTATTACCGGTGCGGTGCAAAGAAATGTATTTAAGAAGCGCAATATATCTTGTTCATCTTATCATGCTCAGTTCACACTTGTTATTATTATTGTTATTGTTATCTTCTTCCAGTTTTTATATACCTCCCATGATACTTTTATTTATTTATATTTAAAAGTAACTAGACTCGCCAGACTTTATGTCTGACCCTTTTTGTTTCCTCTTCTCTCTCTTCCGTTTCACCCCCCAGGTTCTTAGGATGGAAGTGCTTAGAGGTTATTTGGATTCTTTCAGCTTAGCTTGGATTTTGGATATAGATGTACCGCTTTGATTTCTTGTCAACTCTCTTATGGCTTCGCAAGGGAAATATGGTTTTATGCTTTTGTACTCTGATATTTTTGGCAAGACAGATTATTAATGTAATTGGTTATTTCAAACCTATGATGTAAACTCAGTATTTAGGACAATGATGTTTCGATTTAAATAAAGTTTTTAATTCCGCTGCTATTTTACATGTCTGTCTTGTGATATTATGTTCTTATTTACCAATAACGCTTCACGAAACTTGATGCAATCTTTATAGAGTGACGTTAACGAACGTGGGGTGTCACATTTCGTATTAGAGCATATGGTTATAAGATCGGATAAAATATTTTGAAAATGGTTTTCGAAAAGGTCTCAAAAACAAAGTATTTTTAATAAAAAGTCTATTTTTGAAAAGTATATTTCCCAAAGCCATAAATATCGTCTCGATTCTCTGCTTGATTCCTTTTCCTTTTTGTTCGGGGAACGTTTCTTCCTGAAAAGGTATCCCTATTTCGGCATGATTCTGTAGGAACGTTAAGACTACAGTACATGTCACAGGGCAAAGAAGTGCCCAACCTCCATCATTAATCGTAGTGGTTTCACCTACGGCTTTTTTTCTCTCAAGCCTCGTAAGGATTTCCATGCGGTGGAGGCAACTTTCAAGAGACTAGTTAGCATGTGGCAAAAGGGAGAATAAACAAGTTGGGGCTAAGGAGCACAACCCAAAGATGAAAGAAAATGAGGGCTTAAAATGAAATATAGATGAAAGAAGAAACGAGGAAATACCATAACTTCAGAATGGTGGGTCATCTGAAAAATGTTTGCAGAAAGAGGAAAAGCGTAGTTACCACTTTGGTAAGGCGAGACACCTTATTAAGGAGCGCCCAAAGAGACAAGGACAAGGCCAGAAGGCAGGAATTTCTAGGGGGCAAGCTAATGTTCTCATAGCTGGTGCATAGGATAGGGGTAGGAAAGTTTCCGTCGAAGGATTGATTTCTATTTTTGATCATTCAGTTAGGATTCTTTTTTTGGAGCTTCGCATTATTTTATATTTGATTCTTTAGTTGAGTCTCTACACCTAGATACTATTATGGTTTTGGGTCCCGTTATTGTCTCAAACCCTAGTGGAAGTACGGCTCATTTATCAATGATTTGCTGAGGTTTGAGAATCTCTGTGTTAGGTGTCGAGTTTGATTGTGATGCATATGTTCTTGATTTCATAAGATATGGATTGATTCTAGGATGGATGGGTTAACGATATATGGAGCCATTCTAGATTGTGAGAGGAGAGTCATTAGACTTCTGACTTGCCATAGAAAGACTCTAGAGATTTCTTATAACCCCAAAAGGGTATGTCATGTTAGTCTCTTAGAACCACTTGATATCTCTATCGATGATTTGCAATCTGTACCAATAGTTGTGAGTATCCTGATGTTTTTAATGAGGTTCAGGGTCTACCCCCGAGGCATGAGATTGGTTTCCGCATATACTTGGTAGGCAATGCAAAGCCATTTGCATTGTCTGTGTGACATATGACTCCTAAAAGAAAAGAGGGAACTTTGTAAGCAAGTACGGGAGCTATTTGAGAAGAGGTTTGATAGTTAAATTATATCGAAATGGAAAACCTATTGAAGACAGTCCTTGTGGAAGCCCATCATTCTAAGATGACTATTCATTCAAGAGGCGATAAATTTTATAGAGTTTAAGGTAGTGGAGTCAAACTTGCGAGAGGAAGTGAAAGTAAAGAAGGAAGCAATGATTGGACGAGTTCTGACTGGCGTACTTGGATCGGAGGTTAAGAAATTGTGCAACAAAGAAGTGAAGCTAGTAAGAGTGCAGTGGGAAAAGGGCCGCGAGAAAGCTACTTGGGAGGCTGAAGACAAGATTCGTGCTTCATGCCCTTTCCTTTTCGAGAATATGTCCTTACCTTCTTTTTCCTTGTTTCGAATTAATACTTGTGTCTATTGTTTGAATATCTACTATTGATCGAGTGTTTAGGTAGAAAACTAACGAATGCAAACATGTGTTTAAGATCTGTTATGTTTGAAGGATGCAAGTGGTTGCTTGTGATTGCTCGTGGATGCATACACATACAATAGGCACTAGATCGGCTCAATCACTTACATATTGCATATTAATGTGTGCACATTTTAAATTTTTATGGATTAAAATGGGCGTATCGTTACATTGCTGTTGCATTTGGATGGATGATTGTGAACACATCTAGAACTTACATGTATTAGGATAATTTGCATACATTTTGGTTACATGGCACAAACATGCATTGCATTAAGGAGGTCAACTGAATCAGGGGACCGCCTGATTTTTCGCATTATTTTACGAACAAAAACACACACAATTGCATGTGTTCATAAAAGCATTTGAAATTCCTTAAGGACAATGGATGTCTGTGATTGCTAGATGAATGTATGATTGTTGGATGTTCGGATTTACGTTCTTCTTAACTAAGAGATTTCAGGGACGAAATCCTTTGATTAGGGGAGAATGTAACACCCTGAAATCTTAATGACACTAAAGATGATGAATAAAAGAATAATTAATTCAATACTCGGAATTAAGGGAAATGGACTGCACCATTGCGTCCACCTCCAAATTCTAGTCAAGATAGACAACTGGTTTGCGTAAAACGGACTTTGTATGAAGAAGTTATTATGATTTGAAGTTTGTATACATATAAGGAGCTTATATGTATATACATATATATATTAAATAAATACATCCAGAAAAATTCGAAAATCAGTTCAAAAATCAAAATTCGCAAGGCAGGAGTTTGGGCCGGAATTTTGCCATCTACCTAAGGGTCGACCCACCGGAAGGGATGTCGACCAACCCATGGCTCTGAAAAATTCTTTCTGAACCAGGACGACTTTAGAGATATATTCGTTGGTTCTACGCTATATAAAGGGCTCTAAATGTAGGTTTTATTCATCTAAAATTAGTGGCGAAGGTGGAGCTCTACTGCAACGTAGATCGAATGGCCTAGTCTTCTCTAAAACCAATTCAACAAGCATTATACAAATTCAATGATTGCTACAACAACAAATTCAACGTGTTCTAAGCAGTAATTTGAATCCATTTCCTTAAGATCTATTCACTGTGAGTTCATGTTATTTTTAGATCTGAATATTTAAATAGTAATCGTGATATGTATATAAAAATTGGATCTTGAATCGGTGCCTAATCAGTTCTATTATGACATATTCCTCTGATCTTTTCTTATTTGTTTATATCGTCATCAAGTCTAATCTTGTCATAATATGTCCATTCAGTTTTATGCCTATTTCTACTGTTATGTTATTGATTCGTTATCATGCCTGTTCTGATTCTCTTCTCTCCCTCTTTTCCCTTTTATTTTTATATAGCCAGGCTACCTTCGAGCCAAGCCTAACGCTGAAAGATGCGAACTGTGAAATTAGGAACGGTTGGGAAAGGCATAAATTAGGGCATAATTGTTATTGGAAATTATGACCATAAATTTGGGCATAAAATTGGAAAATATACGAATATGGATTTGGGGGACATATTGGATAATATGAATATGAAGCTAGGCATATATTGGAAAGTAGGTGAACATGAATTTGAGTAAAATTTGCATTGGAATGTGTAAATATTGATTTGGGGTATAAATTGGAACATATACAATTATGAAATTGGGCATAGATTGTAACATATGCAAATGTCAATTTGGTGCATAAACTGGAACACATGTGAATATTGATTTAGAGCATGGAAACCTATAATTGAAATAGAATAATTGTAAATATGAATTGAAAGGGGGAATGAAAGTCTATATTAGGAATAGGGAAATTTATTTGAATACACCTAAAATAATGGAACCGTAGTAACGCTTAGACACGAGGTTAGGTTGCATTAGTGGTGGAAGTCTGCCGGACCCGACCAGCATATCCAGCAGCCACTGATGTTGAACCTAATATAAGAGGTCTAACTGTGCAAAATACGAGACATGCTCAGACATGACGTTAAGCCCAATTTGTTGAATAAGTCTGACCGGACCCGACCGACATATCCAGCATCCACAAATGGCAGGCTTAATGTGGGAAGTCGAGCATACTAGAACCATAAATGAAAATATGGTAATAAATCTTGAATACTTAACCTAGTTGAATCCATAGGGATTGTATGAATATAAACTAAAGTTGGGGTTAAGAAAAATTGGGTGAACAGTGGGTGGGTTAAGTAAATCGGAGGGGATGGGTAATATTTACATATAGGTCCATAAACTTAACCCGATAAGGTTATGTAATTAAAGACACCTAGTGGTATACATAACCAATAGAAATAATAAAGTTATGTAATTAAAAGACACCATTTAGGGTAACCATAACTTGTAAAGAAATGAGACAACTTGTGTAATAAGATAAGAGGTACTTAATTATAAATTTAAGTAATCTAGAAGTTTGGAACCCATTGATGTGAACAACATGCTTAGGCTAGTCCTAGGGACAAGAGGAAATTATAACATAGGTTATAATTAATGGGTTGAGAAACTTGTTAATGGGTCTCAGTAAAGAAAACTAAGTTAATAAGTAAACAACGATAAGTTGTAGTGATGGTGTAAAATGAATTTATGATTAAATTAGAAAGGATGAGGAAAACTTATGAAATGATATAAGTTATATTTAATCAATGACATGTTAAAAAGGAAACATGTAAAATGAGAAGTACTTAATTACACATTAAATAAGAACATGTTATTGTAACTATGGAACTGGACGATGAAAATATAAAAGAGATTGTGGATTACAGACCTTGGGCCACAATCTAGAGAATAACATGTTGTAGGCTTATTAATGACCTTAAAAGGGCTAAGTTATATAACCAAAGTTAATAAGCAAGAGGAACTTGGTAACTTGATTAAGAATTCAATATGAATGAAAATAACCAAGTTAAAAGGAAACTAAGGAGGAAAAGCAAGCGCATAGTAGAATGATTAGACATAGGGTCTAATAACATATTAAAGTGAGGCGCTTGGACCAGTCCGCACCTTTGAGGGTGAATAACCCAAGGGGGTAGGTAGATCATTGAGGTGTTATATGGCACGAGGGGAGCTCACATTCATTTGATTGTTTTGATGGCTCTAAAGGACTGGAAGGGGAAGAACGTGACTTGTTGAGGTACGTATGGTGCTCCTAGTAGTCCTCTGTCTGGTGACAGATGTCTTAGGATGTGCTCGCAGAGGTTGGGTCTGCGCGTAACTACTAGGTGGGTAGGCCTTGACTACAGATGTAGCTATGCAGTCAGAATGCTATGATGAGGTGACACCAGGGTGGTTTGGCGGTTGCCTTACGAGTAGGCTGAGAGTCACGACCAACAAGGATAGTAGATCATCGGATACCCGTCATCGGCAGCTAGAGGGACACAAAAAGACTAGAGCTAAACCCAAGATACCATTTCACCTTTCACTATCGAGGTTCGAGGTTGAGGGGATACGCCACATGGATGTTTAGATTAGTTGTTATTAGGGGCGGTCTCTTAGCTCTTATAGTCATTACTAGTTGAGGGAGGGGCCGAAGTGGGGCCATAGCCACCATGGAAAATAGACCCAAGAAATATCTGTATTTGGAGGCTCTTGAAGGCGGGCCTGTACAGGTATAGGAAAGCTCCCGACCGAGTTCCTTGTTTCTTATTTAGCCCTGCCACGAAACTCGGTGCACATTAGAGGACGTCCAATTGAGGCATCGAGCTACAATTATAATACATACGTGGGACAGTCTAGATATAAGTATATCTGCCCTGGGTGGTGTATCGTAGACTAGAGGGCATTGTTCTAATAAGGTATCTGATTCGATCGATGGTGGCAGTCCGTACGCTTACATAGCATAGTAATGACAGATATATGTGAAACGTAACATTGTTATATAGAGATGCGTACGTCACTCCGGCGTAGAATGAGGGACTGCGTTCATTAAGGTGGAGACCATGCAAGTGGGTTACCATGGGGTGTATCTCAATATTCAGAGATAGCTACATATATTGTATTAGGTGTATCCATGGGAATGTAAATGGGTATGATTCGCGAATAAGTCTTGAGTTATACTAACCCAAGTAACCTAATAATCAAGAAAATGTAATGGAACGGTATTGGTAGGGATCATTCTATTTATGAAATACTAGTATCGGTGCATTGCAGAGAAATGTATTTAAGAAGGCAATATATCTTGTTCATCTTATCTTGCTCACTTCACACTTGTTATTGTTATTGTTATCTTTTTCTTCCAGTTTTTATATACCTACCATGATACTTTTATTTATTTATATTTAAAAATAACTGGACTCGCCAGACTTTATGTCTGACCCTTTTTGTTTCCTCTTCTCTCTCTTCCGTTTCACCCCCAGGTTCTCAGGGTGGAAGTGATTAGAGTTGATTTGGATTCTTTCAGCTTAGCTTGGATTTTGGATATTGATGTACTGCTTTGACTTCTTGTCAACTCTCTTATGGCTTCGCAAGGGAAATATGGTTTTATGCTTTTGTACTCTAATATTTTTAGCAAGACAGATTATTAATGTAATTGGTTATTTCAAACCTATGATGTAAACTCGGTATTTAGGACAATGATGTTTCGATTTAAATAAAGTTTTTAATTCCGCTGCTATTTTACATGTCTGTCTTGTGATATTATGTTCTTATTTACCAATAACGCTTCACGAAACTTGATGCAATCTTTATAGAGTGACGTTAACGGATGTGGGGTGTCACAATGGGAACCCGATTTAACCCAAAAGAAAGAGCCAATCCGCCTATTTCTCCTTTGGATCTGTCCCTGCTAACCCATCTCCGGTGTTGACGAAAAATATCGTTACCAAAATCCAAGCGAGAGATGCATATCGCTCACCAAATCTCCTGAACAACAGAAAAATGATGAATCTCGATTCCGGACAGTGAAGAATATTCTCCAAATCTTCCAATGTTTTGAAATCAATATTCACTTGACGTAGATCTAGCTGCAAACCATGTAGATCTTCGATTCTCTTATGTAGATCTAGATTTTTAATGGTGGAAAAGTCTATTTGTTTGAGCAAGGAACAATCACAAGCTCAACCAAATGAGAGAATGAAGAGAGTAACCCTCTCTCCATACCTATAACCCCCTATTTATAGTATCCCACCATCCCACTAATGGGCCTCTCCAAATCATCCCATTAAGGCTCTAAAAACCTGAAAAGAAAACTGTGAAACAATAAAACAGCGATTCCCCCAAAACCGCTGAATCAAATCTTTAATGTGACCACTCTACGAAATGGGAAACATCATTTCCTTTATAATGAGACTGAGCTCAACACCTGTTTAGATCCAAGTCAAAAGTTATGCCCTATACAGGACTGATAGGCAAAATGATCACAAATAAAATTGATTAAAATTATAGACATGTCTTACATCCCCATAAACAACATATTAAAATATGAGAATGATCCAACCCTCATGGAATTAAATAAAAATATTTTACAATCCTCTGAATCATAAAATGCAGGTTGTTACATTCTCCCCCTTGAGAATTTCGCCCCCGAAATTCCAACAACCATCAGAGACCACAAGCAAACAAAACAATTCTGCACGCCTATCATGCATGAGCAGCCAATTCTATCACCCAGACCACCATTCATCTACCATGCATCTATTACCTTATCCTAGCACATGGATTTCTATCAACCACGAAAACAACCACAAGAGTACAAGTTACATTGAGTAAGAGTGACACAACTATAGGTCATTTCAACGAAGAGTTCAGGATGGATCGACTTCTTCTGCTCTTCCATTTCCCACATACACTCGTCATCATCCTCAATCCATTACATCTTGACTAACTTAACCGTCTTCCTCCTAAGTTGTGTCGTGTCATTCCTCATAACGCAAAGCGACTTACAAGGCTTTTTAACTATGGTCTCGACTTCGAGGTCTTCGTACTGCTCCGGGGATATCACCATATTCGAATCATGCACAAACTTCCGTAGAAACAACACGTGGAAAACATTATGCACGCTCGACATCTTCTCGCGTAAATCCAACCTATGTGCGGGCTTCCCTATTCGCTCGATTATCGGAAATGGTCCAACTAAACTTGGAGCTAACTTTCCTTTGCTCCTGAACCGAACAACGTGCTTCAACGGTGAAATCTTCACGAAACCATATCACCAACATCGAATTCCAAATCTTTCATAGGCTTATCGACATAACTCTTCTCATGATCTTGGGCTGCCTTTATTCATTGTCGAACGATCTCGATACAGTTCGATGTCTCTCTGATCATCTATGGTCCAAATATCAACTTATCTCCAGTTTCTAATCAATATGGCAGAGAATTACATGGTCTACCATACAATGCCTCATATGATGTCATCCCAATGCTTGACTAGTAGCTAATATTATATGCAAACTCAACTAGATGTAGATGGTCCTCCCATGATCCTCCGAAGTCTAATATACAAGCTCTACGGAGATCTTCCTAAACTCGGTTAACCCTCTCGGTTTGACCATCAATTTGGGGATGATAAGCCATATTCAAACATAACTCGGTTCCCAAAGCTTCTTTCAAACTCTTCCAAAATCCTCTCATGAACAATCGATCTCAATCACTCACTATGCTCTCCAAGATATGAATCGAACTATCTATTTTATATAAAGCTCGACCAACTTCGATGTTGTCCTAGTCGTTCTGACAGGAATAAACCTTGCACTTTTTCTCAAGCGAACCACGATGACCTAAATTCCTCTGCTTCCTTCCCTATTTCTAGGTAGTACATCGATAAATTCCATGGATTTCTACTCCTACTTCCATGTAGGAACTTCCAATGCTGAAGCAATCCACTCGGTTTCTTCTATTCAGCTTTCACCAATTGACAGTTCATGCACTTCGAAATGAACTTTCCAATATCTCTTTTCATCCCTTCTCAGTAGTAAGATCATTTCATGTCTTGATACATCTTATTACCACCAGGATGAATCATCAACTTCAAGTGATGACATTCTCTCAGAACCTCATCCCTTAGTCCATCTATATCAGGAACAACCAGTCGTCCTTTCTTTCGAAGCCAACCCTCTTGATCGACCTCGAACTCTTTATCCTTTGGTTCCAATTTTTGGATAAACTCGACAAGCTTTGCATCTCTCTTTTGGATCTCACCAATCCTTTCAATAAAAGTAGGTCTTATCTATAAGTTTCCCAACATTTCAGGTTCCAATTCACACCTTGTTCTGAAATCAAATCCTGCCAAAAACTCGAGGCTCTTCCATTTCGAAAACATTGCACCTAACCCTACATGTCTTCAACTCAATGCATCTACAACTGTGTTACCTTTACCAGAGTGTAGGCTATACCAAAATCATATGATGCCAGAAACTTTAACCACATTTGATGTCGAAAATCAAATCCTTTTGGGAGAAAAGATACTTTAACGACTTGTGATCCGTAAACAACTCGAATCGAACTCCCAACAGGTAATGTCTCCACATCTTCAGAGTAAACACAATCTCCGCCAACTCCAAATCATGAGTTGGGTAATTCCTTTCGTGCGGCTTTAACTGTCGACTCGCGTATACCACAACCTTATCCTTCAGCATTAGCGCTGCTCCATGTTCAGTACCACATGCATCGATGTGCACCACCATTACTTCGTTCCCACTTGGAATTGTCAAAACAAGAGCACTCATCATCCTCTCTTTCATGATTCCAAGAGCTTGCTCACACTTTACATCCCATGTGAACAAATGGTTCTTCTTCGTTAACTCTGTTAATGGAGCATCTATCTTGAAGAAATCATTGATAAACCGTTGGTAATAACCTGCTAATCCAAGGAAACAACTCACGTCTGTTGCATTCTTAGGTCAATCTCAGTCCTGGATTGTTGCCACCTTAGCGTGGTCAACCGCTATTCCATTTCTAGAAACAACATGGCCTAAGAATATCACTTCACTCTTCTAGAAGTGACACTTCGAAAAATTAGCTTTCAACTGATGGTTTCGCAAAATTTCCAAAACAACTCTCAAGTGTGTCTTATGATCTTCCTCATTCGGGAGTAAACCAGAATATCATCCACGAACACAAGCATGAACTTGTTCAACTAATCTCTGAAAACTCTACTCATAAGATCCACAAAAATGCGTTTATCAACCCAAATGGCATCGCCAACTATTCGAAGAAACCGGATGGTGCCCTAAAAGAAGTATTCGACACACTATCATTTGACACCCTCAACCGGTGAAATCTCGTCGCCAAATCCATATGAGAAAACACTTTGGCTTTATGAAGCTGACAGAACAAGTCATCTATCCTCGGCAACGGATACATGTTCTTCTTATTAACCTTATTCAGCTCACGATAATCCACAAACAATCTCAATGAGCCATCTGCCTTGGTTGCAAACATAATTGGTGCACCTCATTCGGGAACACTTCTCCGAATGAATCCTTTTATCAAAAGGTCACGTACTTGCACCTCTAACTCTCGCTCTTCCTTAGGCACCATCCGCCTAAGAGGCATAACAATAGGTCTAGCACCCTCAACTAAATCGAATCTAAACTCAATCTCACGATGCGGCGGCAACCCTTTGACCTCATCAAAGACATCCTCAAACTCATTTGTAATCAGCACTGATGACAAGTCTTCCTGTGGAATCCCGAGCGAATATAAATAGCCCACGAAGACCCCGTCTTCATGCTTACATCAAATAAAAATCTTTCGCCCTTCCACATCCCCGACTCTCACCCCTATCTTCTCGCAATTCACTCTTGCCGCATACCTCTTGAGCCAATCCATGCCCAAGATGATACAAAACCCAGCGAAGTTCAAAACAAAACAATCATTACACTAAAAAATTACCTTTAGTAGCGTTGAAAAAACGCTACCAAAGCTTTTAGTAGCATTGTAGAGAATATTGTTATACGACATGCAAGTAAAAGTCTGAATATATTTTTTTGCGTTTTAGTTAGCGCTAATGCAACTGAAATTTTTCTGTAGCGTTTTTTCAATGCAACTATATTTTTTATACCAATTTACATTTGCTTTTGTAGCATTTTTAAAACGCTACTAAAAGTTATTGGTTGTTTAATAGTATATTTTAAATGTTGTTATTTACCTTGTTGGCTTGTATCACTTCCAGCAACCACTTATATAATATCCATATTAAACCAACAATCAATCACATAACTATCATAATCAAACCAACAATTAATCACTAGTTATTATATTCAAGCAAATAATCAATCAATCATATGATTATCATATTCAAATAATTGAAAAACCACACTAATCACATAATCGATTCAATTGTTATCTTTTCGACAGAATAAGTAACAAAATCTGAGTAATCGCAAACAAGTTTACATAAATAGTGCTAACAAAATACCATAATATATAGCAATTAAAGCCATAGTCATTGTTTGGTTACCAATAAACCTTTGTTGCCGCTAGTGTTCATTTCTGAAAAGTCAATTACCTATAAACGAGTTAAACAATCAACAATAAAACTTGACATGAATTACATACAAAAATTGAAATGAAGTTCTGTATTTGTCCAATTTTGGGTGTTGGCTTTTTTAAAAGATTATTTCGGAGTAAGCCATTCATATTAATATGTAAAGAGATCAAAATGAAATATTACCGTAATAATTAGAAGATCATCCAAATGTTCAAGTCTATATTAAATAGTCCATCAGGATTCATCTAAGAATCTGCACCATTTGGCCAAACCTAGCCTGCAAAAAACTTCCAGTTATGGTAAATTACCAGATAAGTTACTGAATGCTAATATTAAAACCAGTCCAATCTAAAACTTACCGAATATAATAATCAAAAATATAATAGACATGCTTCTCTTTCACTTGTAGGATTAGGTCCACAATTTATGAAAATGTACTAGTATGTCTCATATAATCTAGACACTGCAAAAAACAGACATGTTTTTCTTTGTTGGCATCACCGTACAAATTTTCCTAAAGGTACAACAAAAATGTTTGTTCATTAATAATTAGAAGAATCATTAATAAAGTAGTCACCAATAGAAGAGAAGGGGTTGAAATAAAGGATCCATATGCAGAATGAGACTAAACGGAGTGATTATATGCAAATGCTCTACTAATTGCATGTGTAAAAATGAATTCAAGCCTTGAAAAAAAATACACATAACCTGTTCGTATAAAGAATACTGTAGGAATCATTAGTTCACATCCGTTAATATTCATACCAGAAAGGGGAAGCACAACAAATAAGTAGAGAAAAATACATGCAGATTTATCCGTTTGATTGAAATGATTGTTTATTTTATTAAATAATCAGTTTTTTTTAATGAATCAAATTCTTAAAAAAGAACCATTGTATTTTTTATTAAAAATTTCAGTTTTATTTAAAAAATAAAATTCTTTAAAAAGAACCAAATTTTCTCAAAAATTTATAAATGATAATATTTCATAAAAATCAAACTGTTCTACAAATTTGAGGAAAAACCAACATTATATGAAATTCTAAAGAACAAAAGAAAAAATGATTCATACTTTGCAGCTTAACCAACAAGTAATAGCAAGTAACTTACAATTACCATTAGTGTACCCCTCTTCGTCTCCATTTCATCTGGACCAAAAGCAGAGTAGTATTTCAGCGATGGCAGCCTCAATTCCAATTCTCGTATCAGGGTCAGAATGACCTTAAGCAAAGAAATTTTGCTCTGTTAAGGTCAATCTGTAAGATCGGCAAAATAGATGTTCTGAGAAGAAACCTTTTTCCATACTAAATTTCCAACATAAACATTAACAGTATAAAATGACCTCATCCATTTCATACAATAGAGTTGGTCCGTACATGCAGAAGTTTCCCCCTTTTTTTCAAGTAAACAAACAAAAGAAGAAAATAGTATATAGTATTAAGCCTTCTAAATTCATCAAATGGTGAAACATGTTAGGGTTGTAAGGTGATAATAGTAACATGTAAAAACTAAAGTTTGTCAATGAAAGATAGTTTAAGTAGCAAGCTGTCTAGTTATAAGCATGTACCAAATGCCAGAAAAAAATATTAAATCTCACATACGGAGAAGACAAGATGATGTTCCATTCCTGTTAACATTATAAGATATATCAATGTAGGAATTCCTATTTGACTAATAATACGAGGTATGAGCATGAACATATAGTTTTAGACCCAAAACTTATTTATAACCATGGTTAGATGGACTACTAATGGTAATGTTCAATTGCATGATGCCTTCATTCACGCCCTATAATATAAGATCATAAAATGAACATTTTTCTCAACTGAATGTTGGCCATCACTGCTACTCAAAGCGCAAATAAGCACCAAATTTGTACACAATGGTGGCTGGAAATATTTAATTGTACGATGTCATTGATCACACCCCTAAATTGGGATTGTACTAATTCTTTGAGTTCTAATTAAAATGTTTATTTGTGCAAAATGATATTACTTTTTGGGAAAGGACTAAGATATGAATGGTTGTATCAAAATTTAGACATAATACTTTTTAAATTATTCCCATCAAAGGCCTCTAAGTTCAAGTGGTTAGCAATGTGACACTGAGGTTCTAAAGGAATCACACTAATTCTTTTAGTTCTAATTGAAATGTTCATTTGTGCAAATTGATTGTGCATTTTTGGGGAAAACCTATGATATAGATAGTTGTATCAAAATTTTGATACAATTCTTTCAAACTTTCCCATGTTTACTACATGACAAATGTGATAATTTATTGGGTAAATTAATGCAAACAAATTTTGATGAAATAGGTAATACACACACATGCGTAAGTTGATAATACAAGAGCTCAGAGTTCTTCTGTCCAATGGAATTTCAAACACCTGATTCCAGAAGTGCTCAAATGACTGCTGAAAGAAAGAAGCAGTGTTCATGCCCAAAATAAAGATACATTAGTGATCAAAGAAAATTCACAAAAATCATTAGTAGTAAAGGTAAAAACAACCAATATTCGCAAATTGAGCCTTTATTCACTGAGGGTCTATTAGGCTCAGTTTAATTAAACCTAACAAAGAGGCTCAAATTTAACTGAGCCTCTGTTAGGATCAGTTAAACTGAGCTTGTAGAGACTCAGTTTAGCTGAGTCTGCTTAGGCTTAGTTTAGTCGAGCCTTGGTTCTCTGTTAGGCTCAGTTTAAATTGAGCCTCGGTTAAGCTCAATTAACTGAGCCTAACATAGCACCTCTTTTTAACTGAGCCTTAATCGAGCCTCGGTTAATAGAGATGCTTTGTTTGCTAACACAGACTTAGTGAACCGAGCCTATGTGAACAAAATAAGAAAATTAAGTGATATTGTTGGCATTAATCAAAAAAACCAAACAATGCCTCATGCGTGATTATGTTAATTTAATAACAACATTGTTATTAACGCACAAATGCACCAAAAAATATGTATTTTAAATAAATGTTTGATGCATAACCTTTTTATTTGTTACAATGGTATTCAATAGCTGATTAGTGTAACGAAAAACTGACATGGTTTTTACTACAATTCAATATTTTGCATTTTTCAAATTGGACATTATATTTATTATAAATGACTTGAAGAACATATAAGTTTTATGCTACCAGTTGAAATTGATGGTGTTGAACAATAGTAGCTTTCAGGTTCTAAATGGAACCAATTTCAACGACTCGGATATTTTATTAAATTCAAAAAATTATATTTCATTTTTTTCCAAAGTAAACGCCTAATTTGTAAATGCTATGGAATCGGCAATGAAGTGCAAAAAATATGTTTCTTCCAACAATCCAAATCGAATGAGGGAACAAAATTCACTAAAAGGATCATAATACATCAACTGCATATAGTTGAGTAAAACAATACAACAGATTACCTCATGTGTAAATCTAGGATCAAACATAGATTCGTCAGCCTGCAAATCCGGTATAACCAAGAAAACACCTTCAACATATCAAAACTGAGCTGTTTGCATTACCCGCTATTTAGAGCTACATAGTCGAATCCACCGCCATGCTCAACCTGTATCTAAGCTTGTAACAACCCGCACCTCCGTTCACGCAAGATATTGTCCCCATCTTAGCCATTGTATCGGTGTGGGGTTTGTTCCTTAAAAGGAATCGGCTAAGTTTCGAGATCTGCCAACACATGGCGTTGCCACGCAGGCTGAGCCAACCTCCCTACTAACACCGATATTTGAAACGACCCGAACTCCCCTGGTCTCCGAAGAGAAGAGAAAAACGAACTGTTTTGAGAACACGACAAAATAGAACGCATACGGAAGAACATTTCATTGTATATTACAACAATGCATCAGATTACAAGAATATACAGAGTATAAATGAATATTACACAGAAATATCAGAGATTTAAATTACATTTAAATACATAGCAGCGGAAAATAATACAATACACAACTAGAAGAGATATACGGATATAAAGCTTTCCGGATATCGTTCCAGCTGTAAACCAGGATCCTGTGAATATAAATCTGCAAAACCAAAACTGCTAGCTGCCCGTGTCAAAATAAGGGCACCCAGAGTTTAGGTTAAAACAATAAACTCCAGGTCAGTCATGGAACTGGTGTGAGAACTAAAACAGTTATTAATCTTTATTTTTAAAGTTAGGTAAATCAAGGGACCACGCCGTATAACACGGAACGGGTTTCCTCCCAAGGATACCAGTGCATAAAACAAACAGCGCAATGCTAAATAAAGAAAAATGAAGCTGTTATAGGACCCAGGTCCTATCACACAATGCAACGCAAGCCGGGGGATAGGGTTTTCCCTTATAACAGCCAAAGAATGCTTGATACGTTTAAAACAAATCGTTTGATACTATTATAAGTGTATAGTGTATAAAACAACTTCAAATCATAAGTATCAATCATAGGCGGCATGAGCGTCCCATGCCACTATGTCGCCATATATAGGTTTACAAATAAAACCGCAAATGTCACGTATTTGGAAATTGGATTTCCGTCTGTGAACCGAGGCAAAAGATAGTCCTCAACCGATTCGAGACTGCCTAGCCCGAGTCTCAGGATTAGAGCTCGAGTGACCCTAGGAGCGACAGGGCCGGTCCACCGATGTGGATTAAACTTAAATCCTGAACACTGCGTTTCCCCGCCCTTTGGGGCGTAAACGAGCCAACGAATGACTCCATCGGACCCGGATCGTCCGATCAAACCGAGGCGCCTCGCAACAGCAACAACCACACAGGTGAAAAGTATATAAATTTCAGGGCTGGTAGGTCACTGACACCACCCTAGCTAGGAAGAAACACATGCCCTCCCTGAGGTCCTTCCTCCCGTTTCTGGTTCACAACCGGGGTGCGAAACTCGCGAAGTAAACGTTACACAAAGCTACGCCACGAAGGCCGTGCTTTGATCATCACCACAAGACTTTGCTTTTCAACAGAAGCCTCGATCAACTGTCACTTAGGCATGCCACACAAGCAATTCACTCCATGCGTTTGATATCCATCAATATATAACCCCTGAGCTCGTACGTCTCAGAGAAGGGCGTTAAGCAAGATAATAAATTCTCCGCCGCCAAATAGATATATATTCAATAGAGATCAATCACACGGACTAAAATCCAATGTCAGACACACAGTCCATTTACAAGTTCGCTCTGGGTCTGAACGAAACCGGAGGCACCTAGTACCCCGCATATCCATCGATCTCCAAGCACGTCTGGACGATCACCAACTGTTTCCATCTTCTTGGGTGTACAGCCCAATCAAGATCATCAGTAATCACCCAAACGACGTGAAGACCTCCGGTCTTCGACCATCGTCTTCGTCTTCGACTTATCGTCGTATCAGTTATTCAGAATGGGATAAACCCGGTCTTTCCGAATAACTCGCGTATATTTTAAATAAGTGTTACACAAACACAACATACGCCTCATTCCAATTCATCAGTCACTAACCGTAAATTAATCAAGAGAATAATTCCCCAAATATTAACCCCGAAGGACGAAACCATCAATATCCAGGAAACCATTCTGCTTAGCTAACCGACAGTTAGTTTCGATAAACCCAAAATCACATTCCATTAATTATCGGGTTAAAGAACGAGTGTTATTTAAAAACACTGTCCACGATAAACCCAAAAATCAATATCAATTCAATTCCAATTAAATATTATTTAATTGGTACACTTCATTAAATCTAAATAAAAAGATTTAATCTTTTCTCAACTGGGTTCAAGAACAGTGTTAGTGAAGACATCGTTCACGACAAACCCAAATCACATTTGACATTCAATATAACGCTCTGAATAGAAAATATATCGGCTTATATTCAATATCAAATTCTACGATTAACAAATATCGTATTGGAAATAACGGTATAAATATATATCTTTCAAATTTCCATAACAACATATGTATAATCACGAATTCCAACTTCGAAATATTCCGAAGACAATTTCGATTCAAATCCACTCCAATGCAATCATTGGAAATTCTGGTTATTTTTAAAACCCTTTTCAAATTCAATTTATTTATTTAGAAATAAATAGAATTATAATTCTAGTTCAAAACTAGTTCATTTCGATAAAAATCTATTTTTATCTTTTCATATATGGAGTTTTTCATCCCAATTCTTCTCCAATCATTTCTTATGATTTTACACAAATTATTAATATTTTTAATAATTTTATCAAGGCCCGTACAGTCGATTTCCATCAATGGCCATCGAACTGCACTTACAGCGACCTTTTTCAAATTTGATTTGGACATAATTCCAAATCCAACCGTTAGATTTCTAATTTCTAATATTCGTTAGAAAGCTCTTTTCGATACGAACCCAACGGTTCCGGTTTTAGGAGAATCTGACGGTCGGATCTCCCGTAATGTCCGTTTGAAAGAAATGGTCGAAATGCGCGAACTGCCGCGGCGCGACGCGTTCTATTCAGGCCATTATATAATATATAATATATATTTCATCGATTTCTATTTAAAACGAATTATATTGATAGTTTTGAATTCGTTTCAAAAACATTTTCAACTCCCATTTCAATTCAAATCAAAATTGAATTCTTCCTTATAAATTCGTTTTAAAATTCATTTTTATTCAATTCAGATTTCAATTCAATTTGAATTCATTTCAATTTGGTTTCAATTCAATTCGAATTCGTTTTCCATTCGATTCGAATTCGATTTCAATTCAATTCAATTCAAATTGGTTTTCTATTCGATTCAATTCAAATTGGTTTTCTATTCAATTCAATTCAATTTAAATTGGTTATCTATTCGATTCAATTCAAATTGGTTTTCTATTCAATTCGAATTCAATTCGTTTTCAATTCATTTCATTTCGAAATCATTTTCAATTCATTTCATTTCGAAATCGTTTTCAATTCATTTCATTTCGAAATCGTTTTCAATTCATTTCATTTCGAAATATTTGATTTCAAAATTACTTTTCAATATTCATTTCATTTCGAAATATTTGATTTAAAAATTACTTTTCAATATTCATTTCATTTCGAAATATTTGATTTAAAAATTACTTTTCAATATTCATTTTAAAATGAATAAAATCGATATAAATATCGTTCACGTCAAAATGGCGTCAATCTAATCAACACAGCTTCATATATTCCTTTATTCTATTCAACAAATGAATATTTATTTTTGTCAACACACGACTAATCTCAACGAATGAGTACTGTCCATGTGTGATTATTTTTGTTAAATTATTTCGTTCAACACATGACTAATCTCAACGGATGAGTACAGTCAACACATGAACCTTTACTTTATAATATTCTTTATTCTCTAAATTGGAATGAGGCCCAATCAATCACCATATAAAATTAATTATATGGATTTTCATACAACACATGTATATAATAGCATTGAAAAATAATCAACCATCACCCAAAGTGCACTACACTGTATAAGCATCAAATATAGATATCTAACGCTTATAACAGCCTGTCAATCAATCGATCGACATATTTAATCAATCAGGATGAGTGAACTTCAAATTTCATCCCAACACCTGTGTGGGGTTTCAAACAATCAAACGCATGTTTTATTTGTGCAGTTGGGCGATGTGTAAAATTTATCGACCCAATCAATGTCAGTCAAATCAGTGTACATAAACAAACCGTCCGGTTTGTAAATGAATATTTTATTTTATTCACTTCACGTTAAAAATTATATTTTTAACGATAAAACATTTTATTCCGACACATGCATTTCTATTATTCATTTACACAATAAAATGACATTTTTATTTTTCTAACTTATTTTAGAAAATTTCGGCGGCATAACGGCACGATACTAGAAACGGGACGAGGCCTAGCCTTATCCCCTGTCTAGTGAAGGACCACGCCATGCACACATCAATCAAATCAATTTCATTTCACCAACCAATTCAAATTTCAATCAAATCATCTAACTAATTTATTCAACCAAACAACTAAACAAACAAGCCATCCATGGTCTGTGGATGACGGGTGTCGGGTACTACTAAACACCGTCTGCATCCTAGTATATATATAACTAGAAAAAGAAATTGAAAGGTGAGAAGTTCTCACCGATAGCTATCCCAACTTCACGACACTTCATTTAGAAATTTTCGCCGTTCTCTCCTTTCATCACCTTCTTTGCCCGTATTCTCTACATATGTAAAAATCGAATTTTCACTTCGCTATTCAATATATAAAAATCATATTTTTACTTCGATGTTCAATATATAAAAATCATATTTTTACTTCGATGTTCAATATATAAAAATCATATTTTTACTATGCTATTCAATATATAAAAATCGAATTTTCACTTCGATGTTCAATATATAAAAATCGTATTTTTACATTTTAAAAATCTAGTCTTTTCTATATTAAAAATCTGATCTTTTCTATTTTAAAAATCTAGTCTTTTCTACATTAAAAATTTGATCTTTTCTATTTTAAAAATCTAGTCTTTTCTTCGCTATTGTATATAAATCAAACCATATTTTATTTCTATAAATTAATAAATTTTAAATAAATAAAATAAACAAGTAATTAAAATAAAATAAAAACTTACTTTTTTTCTGTTTCAAAGAGGGAGGGGCTGCCCGGGCGACGCAGGAGGCGGAGGTTGTGCTCAGAGGGTGGTTTAGTTGGCTGGAGCGACTGCTACTAGGAGGTTTGGGCTGTTTTGGAGAAGAGGGGGTGACGGGGAGGGAAGTGGTGGCTGAGGAGGGGCGCGCCGGGTCAGGGGTTGGCCAGTAGGCGGTGGCGGTGGACTGGTTGTGGAGTGGTGGGCCCCGGCGTGGCTGGTTTAGGGTTTGGGGCGATTTGGGCGAGGAGGGAGAGAATGGGAGGAGGAGGGAAGAGCGACGGGGTCTGGTGAGGAGGGCGACGGCGTCAGGCGACGGTGGCGGAAGGGCTGGGGGCGGCGACAGGTCAACGGCGGCTTGGGAGTTTTTTTTCCTTTTTAAAAGCTTCTGCAAAATGAAATCGGGGGGGGGGGGGCAATTGAAAAAAGGAAAGGAGAGAGAGAATATAATTTTTATTTTTTTTAAATTCAAAAAGTTGACTTTTACATACGACCTCTAATCGAGGCCCATCGCCTGTCGTCCATAGCTAACTACCCCCATTCCGAACATAATAGGATATGTATCGTAGGCTGATTCGACCATTTCGATCAGTTTCCGTTAAAATCAACATATAACTCTATATATTGATTTTGAACGCGCATTTCAATTTACCGGGGTCACATACTAACTCTATAAATTCCAGAAAATATTTTCTAGCTTCGTATTGACTATATGGTCCTAACAAAACTAGTTTCGTCGAATTCTGAGACCGTTGGAAAAATGGCCATTTTCCAGTCGATTAAAATCAACTAAAACTGGTCAAACGCATTTTCCTTTGCCACGCTCACATATTGATTCGAAAAATTATGAAATTTGGAATCTAACAATTACTTTACATCACGGATCCAACAAAAGTGGTTTCGTCGAAATCCGAGGTCGTTTGCAAAATTTCCATTTTTAAGGGCCTGAATTCCATAGCGACTATTCAGAATTTTCAACTGGACATATCTTTTGATTCCCGCTATGGAATCTTGATTTTTCAGATTCGTTGGAAAGATATACGCAATTAGATTCCATTATTTTTGGTTTCACCAAAATCCGGATTGTTTCGCACCCGGTACATTCAATTGAAGTTTGAAATCGAATTATCGAACTACCGCGCCATTTTCAATTCTTTTATAATTTAAAATAATTATTTATATTCTAACGACGACGTATATAAATATATTCGTTTGAATTCTTATTCAAAATAAATTTCTCGTCGATATTATTTAAAATAATTCATTTTAAATAATCAAAATTCGCTAAAATTGCCGAAATAAAAATTTTAAACTGGCCCAGATTTTCGGGTTGTTACAATCTCCCCCACTTAAAACTTTTCATCCCCGAAAAGGAACAAAGTCGAAAGTGGTTTGATCAATCAACTCTACGTTCGATCTGGCTTCCATTCTCCAACCTTCCAGTTTCTGAGAATTTTCAAAATTTCAAAAATTTGGCTAACACCCTAAATTTTCGAAAAATTTCGCCGTAACCTCCCCTGCAATGGGAGCATCGGGAAATCTCAAATAGCTTCCCCGGTCCTTCAGATCTCAAAAAGAAAAAGAAAAAGCCAAGCGGCTAGCCAATAGGCTCATAAAATCATCATCACCCAAACAAAACAGTAAATTATGTAGTAAACATGTACCTATTTGTCGGGCAAACAAATTTTATTCTCTGCCCTAGCCTCCTTGCTATGACCTGTTCAATGAAAGTACAAGTATATGCAAGCAAATGCGACCAAATTTCAATACAATTCAACATTTGATCAATTAGGCTAAATGGCTAAAAAATAGCAAACAAATAAACAAACAACACAAACATCAATCGATTAGTGAATTAGAGTTTCAAATTCATAATTTTGATACATATACAAAAATCATGTTTTTGATGCCAAATCACAACAATAGGCCCTATCTAATTTTTGGTTCTCACACCAGTCAATAGGAAATATATAGATATTACACGTTCGTCACTCGAATATAAATTCTGATGATGATATATCAATCATCAGAATCACCCCCGGGCGACTAGAGTGTAATTCTATATCTATCCAGTATATTAAAACTTCAAATACACGTTTGCAAGGCGTATATGCAAAATCTGTATATACTGGACTGTCCTAATTAATACAAATAAATAATCAAATACGAATAATTGATTTAAATTTTCTAAGCAAAATTTTTTTTCACTTTAAAAATATACTCTTCACACTCGTTCTGGGATACTACTGATCCCATCTCTGACGAGTCATCCCCATTGGATATTACTGATCCAATATCTGATGAATTCTTTCGTATGGTTCTAAGGTGCCTTGTTCTCTGAGCTTTGTAAACGAAAGCTCTGATACCACGCTGAAACGACCCGAACTCCCCCGGTCTCCGAAGAGAAGAGAAAGAACGAATTGTTTTGAGAACACGACAAAATAGAACGCATACGGAAGAACATTTCATTGTATATTACAACAATGCATCAGATTACAAGAATATACAGAGTATAAATGAATATTACACAGAAATATCAGAGATTTAAATTACATTTAAATACATAGCAGCGGAAAATAATACAATACACAACTAGAAGAGATATACGGATACAAAGCTTTCCGGATATCGTTCCAGCTGTAAACCAGGATCCTATGAATATAAATCTGCAAAACCAAAACTACTAGCTGCCCGTGTCAAAATAAGGGCACCCAGAGTTTAGGTTAAAACAATAAACTCCAGTTCAGTCATGGGACTGGTGTGAGAACTAAAACAGTTATTAATCTTTATTTTTAAAGTTAGGTAAATCAAGGGACCACGCCGTATAACACGGAACGGGTTTCCTCCCAAGGATACCAGTGCATAAAACAAACAGCGCAATGCTAAATAAGGAAAAATGAAGCTGTTATAAGACCCAGGTCCTATCACACAATGCAACGCAAGCCGGGGGATAGGGTTTTCCCTTATAACAGCCAAAGAATGCTTGATACGTTTAAAACAAATCGTTTGATACTATTATAAGTGCATAGTGTATAAAACAACTTCAAATCATAAGTATCAATCATAGGCGGCATGAGCGTCCCATGCCACTATACCGCCATATATAGGTTTACAAATAAAATCGCAAATGTCACGTATTTGGAAATTGGATTTCCGTCTGTGAACCGAGGCAAAAGATAGTCCTCAACCGATTCGAGACTGCCTAGCCCGAGTCTCAGGATCAGAGCTCGAGTGACCCTAGGAGCGACAGGGCCGGTCCACCGATGTGGATTAAACTTAAATCCTGAACACTGCGTTTCCCCGCCCTTTGGGGCGTAAACGAGCCAACGAATGACTCCATCGGACCCGGATCGTCCGATCAAACCGAGGCGCCTCGCAACAGCAACAACCACACAGGTGAAAAGTATATAAATGTCAGGGCTGGTAGGTCACTGACACCGCCCTAGCTAGGAAGAAACGCATGCCCTCCCTGAGGTCCTTCCTCCCGTTTCTGGTTCACAACCGGGGTGCGAAACTCGCGAAGTAAACGTTACACAAAGCTACGCCACGAAGGCCGTGCTTTGATCATCACCACAAGACTTTGCTTTTCAACAGAAGCCTCGATCAACTGTCACTTAGGCATGCCACACAGGCAATTCACTCCATGCGTTTGATATCCATCAATATATAACCCCTGAGCTCGTACGTCTCAGAGAAGGGCGTTAAGCAAGAGAATAAATTCTCCGCCGCCAAACAGATATATATTCAATAGAGATCAATCACACGGACTAAAATCCAATGTCAGACACACAGTCCATTTACAAGTTCGCTCTGGGTCTGAACGAAACCGGAGGCACCTAGTACCCCGCATATCCATCGATCTCCAAGCACGTCTGGACGATCACCAACTGTTTCCATCTTCTTGGGTGTACAGCCCAATCAAGATCATCAGTAATCACCCAAACGACGTGAAGACCTCCGGTCTTCGACCATCGTCTTCGTCTTTGACTTATCGTCGTATCAGTTATTCAGAATGGGATAAACCTGGTCTTTCCGAATAACTCGCGTATATTTTAAATAAGTGTTACACAAACACAACATACGCCTCATTCCAATTCATCAGTCACTAACCGTAAATTAATCAAGAGAATAATTCCCCAAATATTAACCCCGAAGGCCGAAACCATCAATATCCAGGAAACCATTCTGCTTAGCTAACCGACAGTTAGTTTCGATAAACCCAAAATCACATTCCATTAATTATCGGGTTGAAGAACGAGTGTTATTTAAAAACATTGTCCACGATAAACCCAAAAATCAATATCAATTCAATTCCAATTAAATTTTATTTAGTTGGTACACTTCATCAAAATCTAAATAAAAAGATTTAATCTTTTCTCAACTGGGTTCAAGAACAGTGTTAGTGAAGACACCGTTCACGACAAACCCAAATCACATTTGACATTCAATATAACGCTCTGAATAGAAAATATATCGGCTTATATTCAATATCAAATTCAACGATTAACAAATGTCGTATTGGAAATAACGGTATAAATATATATCTTTCAAATTTCCATAACAACATATGTATAATCACGAATTCCAACATCGAAATATTCCGAAGACAATTTCGATTCAAATCCACTCCAATGCAATCATTGGAAATTCTGGTTATTTTTAAAACCCTTTTCAAATTCAATTTATTTATTTAGAAATAAATAGAATTATAAATCTAGTTCAAAACTAGTTCATTTCGATAAAAATCTATTTTTATCTTTTCATATATGGAGTTTTTCATCCCAATTCTTCTCCAATCATTTCTTATGATTTTACACAAATTATTAATATTTTTAATAATTTTATCAAGGCCCGTACAGTCGATTTCCATCAATGGCCATCGAACTGCACATACAACGACCTTTTTCAAATTTGATTTGGACATAATTCCAAATTCAACCGTTAGATTTCTAATTTCTAATATTCGTTAGAAAGCTCTTTTCGATACGAACCCAACGGTTCTGGTTTTAGGAGAATCCGACGGTCGGATCTCCCGTAATGTCCGTTTGAAAGAAATGGTCGAAATTCGCGAACTGCCGCGGCGCGGCGCATTCTATTCAAGCCATTATATAATATATAATATATATTTCGTCGATTTCTATTTAAAATGAATTATATTGATAGTTTTGAATTCGTTTCAAAAACATTTTCAACTCCCATTTCAATTCAAATCAAAATTGAATTCTTCCTTATAAATTCGTCTTAAAATTCATTTTTATTCAATTCAGATTTCAATTCAATTTGAATTCATTTCAATTCGGTTTCAATTCAATTCGAATTCGTTTTCCATTCGATTCGAATTCGTTTTCAATTCAATTCAATTTAAATTGGTTTTCTATTCGATTCAATTCAAATTGGTTTTCTATTCAATTCAATTCAATTTAAATTGGTTATCTATTCGATTCAATTCAAATTGATTTTCTATTCAATTCGAATTCAATTCGTTTTCAATTCATTTCATTTCGAAATCGTTTTCAATTCATTTCATTTCGAAATCGTTTTCAATTCATTTCATTTCGAAATCGTTTTCAATTCATTTCATTTCGAAATTGTTTTCAATTCATTTCATTTTGAAATATTTGATTTCAAAATTACTTTTCAATATTCATTTCATTTCGAAATATTTGATTTAAAAATTACTTTTCAATATTCATTTCATTTCGAAATATTTGATTTAAAAATTACTTTTCAATATTCATTTTAAAATGAATAAAATCGATATAAATATCGTTCACGTCAAAATGGCGTCAATCTAATCAACACGGCTTCATATATTCCTTTATTCTATTCAACAAATGAATATTTATTTTTGTCAACACACGACTAATCTCAACGAATGAGTACTGTCCACGTGTGATTATTTTTGTTAAATTATTTCGTTCAACACAAGACTAATCTCAACGGATGAGTACAGTCAACACATGAACCTTTACTTTATAATATTCTTTATTCTCTAAATTGGAATGAGGCCCAATCAATCACCATATAAAATTAATTATATGTATTTTCATACAACACATGTATATAATAGCATTGAAAAATAATCAACCATCACCCAAAGTGCACTACACTGTATAAGCATCAAATATAGATATCTAACGCTTATAACAGCCTGTCAATCAATCGATCGACATATTTAATCAATCAGGATGAGTGAACTTCAAATTTCATCCCAACACCCGTGTGGGGTTTCAAACAATCAAACGCATGTTTTATTTGTGCAGTTGGGCGATGTGTAAAATTTATCGACCCAATCAATGTCAGTCAAATCAGTGTACATAAACAAACCGTCCGGTTTGTAAATGAATATTTTATTTTATTCACTTCACGTTAAAAATTATATTTTTAACGATAAAACATTTTATTCCGACACATGCATTTCTATTATTCATTTACACAATAAAATGACATTTTTATTTTTCTAACTTATTTTAGAAAATTTCGGCGGCATAACGGCACGATACTAGAAACGGGACGAGGCCTAGCCTTATCCCCGGTCTAGTGAAGGCCCACGCCATTCACACATCAATCAAATCAATTTCATTTCACCAACCAATTCAAATTTCAATCAAATCATCTAACTAATTTATGCAACCAAACAACTAAACAAACAAGCCATCCATGGTCTGTGGATGACGGGTGTCGGGTGCTACTAAACACCGTCTGCATCCTAGTATATATATAACTAGAAAAAGAAATTGAAAGGTGAGAAGTTCTCACCGATAGCTATCCCAACTTCACGACACTTCATTTAGAAATTTTCGCCGTTCTCGCCTTTCGTCACCTTCTTTGCCCGTATTCTCTACATATGTAAAAATCGAATTTTCACTTCGCTATTCAATATATAAAAATCATATTTTTACTTCGATGTTCAATATATAAAAATCATATTTTTACTTCGATGTTCAATATATAAAAATCATATTTTTACTATGCTATTCAATATATAAAAATCGAATTTTTACTTCGATGTTCAATATATAAAAATCATAGTTTTACATTTTAAAAATCTAGTCTTTTCTATATTAAAAATCTGATCTTTTCTTTTTTAAAAATCTAGTCTTTTCTATATTAAAAATCTGATCTTTTCAATTTTAAAAATCTAGTCTTTTCTTCGCTATTGTATATAAATCAAACCATATTTTATTTCAATAAATTAATAAATTTTAAATAAATAAAATAAACAAGTAATTAAAATAAAATAAAAACTTACTTTTTTTCTGTTTCAAAGAGGGAGGGGCTGCCCGGGCAACGCAGGAGGCGGAGGTTGTGCTCAGGGGGTGGTTTAGTTGGCTGGAGCGACTGCTACTAGGAGGTTTGGGCTGTTTTGGAGAAGAGGGGGTGACGGGGAGGGAAGTGGTGGCTGAGGAGGGGCGCGCTGGGTCAGGGGTTGGCCAGTAGGCGGTGGCGGTGGACTGGTTGTGGAGTGGTGGGCCCCGGCGTGGCTGGTTTAGGGTTTGGGGCGATTTGGGCGAGGAGGGAGAGAATGGGAGGAGGAGGGAAGAGCGACGGGGTCTGGTGAGGAGGGCGACGGCGTCAGGCGACGGCGGCGGAAGGGCTGGGGGCGGCGACAGGTCAACGGCGGCTTGGGAGTTTTTTTTTCCTTTTTAAAACCTTTTGCAAAATGAAATCGGGGGGGGGCAATTGAAAAAAGGAAAGGAGAGAGAGAATATAATTTTTTTTTTAAAATTCAAAAAGTTGACTTTTACATACGACCTCTAATCGAGGCCCACCGCCTGTCGTCCATAGCTAATTACCCCCATTCCGAACACAATGGGATATGTATCGTAGGCTGATTCGACCATTTCGATCAGTTTCCGTTAAAATCAACATATAACTCTATATATTGATTTTGAACGCGCATTTCAATTTACCGAGGTCACATACTAACTCTATAAATCCCAGAAAATATTTTCTAGCTTCATATTGACTATACGGTCCTAACAAAACTAGTTTCGTCGAATTCTGAGACCGTTGGAAAAATGGTCATTTTCCAGTCGATTAAAATCAACTAAAACTGGTCAAACGCATTTTCCTTTGCCACGCTCACATATTGATTCGAAAAATTATGAAATTTGGAATCTAACAATTACTTTACATCACGGATCCAACAAAAGTGGTTTCGTCGAAATCCGAGGTCGTTTGCAAAATTTCCATTTTTAAGGGCCTGAATTCCATAGCGACTATTCAGAATTTTCAACTGGACATATCTTTTGATTCCCGCTATGGAATCTTGATTTTTCAGATTCGTTGGAAAGATATTCACAATTAGATTCCATTATTTTTGGTTTCACCAAAATCCGGATTGTTTTGCACCCGGTACATTCAATTGAAGTTTGAAATCGAATTATCGAACTACCGCGCCATTTTCAATTCCTTTTATAATTTAAAATAATTATTTATATTCTAACGACGACGTATATAAATATATTCATTTGAATTCTTATTCAAAATAAATTTCTCGTCGATATTATTTAAAATAATTCATTTTAAATAACCAAAATTCGCTAAAATTGCCGAAATAAAAACTTTAAACTGGCCCAGATTTTCGGGTTGTTACAATATTGTCCCTACTTTGCCACCTCTCAGGTGTAGGGTTTTCCATCACTAGGCCTCGGCGTTAGTAACAGATGGGCTTTACTATATAAGTACCCACTTCACACAGGTTTCTACAATGTAGGACTTGGGGAGTTACATTCTCCCCTCCTACAGAGCCCAACGTCCCCGTTGGCTCACAAACACCTCACCCAGGCGTCGTGGTCCACACAGGAGCCACAATTCTGGTTGGGTATTGGCTCTGATACCACTATAACAACCCGCGACTCAGTTCACGCAAGACATTGTCCCCAGCTTAGCCACCGTATAGGTGTGGGGTTTTGTTCCTCAAAAGGCCTCGGCTAAGTTTCGAGATTTGCCAACACATGGCGTTGCCACGCAGGCTGAGCCAACCTCCCTACTAACATCGATATTGTCCCTACTTTGCCACCTCTCAGGTGTAGGGTTTTCCATCACTAGGCCTTGGCGTTAGTAAGAGATGGGCTCTATTATATAAGTACCCACTTCACATAGGTTTCTATGATGTGGGACTTAGGGGTGTTACAAAGCTCCAACAACCGTAGTACATTCAGCCAACCTGAAAAACTCCATCACCATTGAAACTCGTAACTCCATCACCCTTGAAACCCATAACCCTGTAACACCCGTAAACACCTACACAACCCCTACCTCTGTGACATTGGTATAATACTCAACCTATATTTTACTTGAGAAAAACGTGGGTGGCACAGGCAAGAACATATTTAGCTCCTTTCTTCTTTAATAAAGCTTCAGCATTAGTGATTGTACCTAATTTCATTAAAAAAATCAACAACACGGAGCTATGAAATCACATGCAAACCCATATAATCGATTGAGTAACAGAATAAGTTACGTGTTGTATCAATCATGAAGTCCACCAGTATAGCAATTACTTTACAATATTATAAATTAAGTAATTAAATTTAACTGGAGCTATTATATATGAAACATAATTTTAAGAATGGATCACTATTAAAAATGTATTACAAATTCAATCCCATTTGAAACATAATTTTAAGCGTTTACTTTATCCTCTGTCTTCAAAAACTTTCCTAATATAACGACATATTCACATTATCCGAGTATAAATTAAGTAACTAAATTTAACTAGAGCTATTATATTTCAAAATATGGAAAAATAAACAAGAAGCCACAGGCAACACCTCTAAGATCCTGGTATGGATTTTTCAATGTTGGTCCACATGTTGGTATGGATCCATTTGACTTTTTTCGTACAACTGCCAACATCTGGCTTTGTTTCATTAAAAATCATAGTATTGTTGAGCTAATAGTGTATTTGTGATATTTATTTTTATGTACTATTGATATGAGAATTTTTCTTATAAGCAAGGAATCTTCGCACCTTCAGTTCTGCTAGATCTCGGACTTACAAAGTCAGTATCAATCTCGATGAAACAAAGTCTTGCAAAATTGTATAGCTTATGCAAAAGGGTTCGTAATCATGTCAAGTGATCCAGTGTATTATAATGTTCTGATTTCCCTCTTTGATGAAACGAGTGCCACGGGTGGTTGGTTTCTTTCTTCGAAATTTTTTATTTACAGCTAAAATATTCCATCTTGTTGAAGATAATGTCTCAAAACAGAATTTTTGCCAAAAAAATTCAAAAGATAAACCAAGAATATTCTCATAGAAAAAAGAATGCTATTGATTTGAACTGTTTTTATACCATTAGAAAATCAGCTGCCACCGTATCATTGCGAATGAGTGATTTTTTTATGTGAGTATGCATACATTGCAAGGTAATCCAAAAGAGAAGTAAAAGGTTAAAATGCTTGAGGATAAGTAGAGTATGACATACCAACCATTACACAGGGTGCTCTTATTTCACGAACTTGGATTTTCTAACGGAAGGAAAGGTGAAAAAAATGTTTTGTCAAGGGAAAATTTTGTTAATTTGGGATTTATGCACACACCGAACATGTTTATATAATTATCAACTCAAAATCGAAAATGTAAGATTTTTAAATTCAAACTCAAAATTTGAAAAGAAAAAATGATAACATATCAATTTTCTTTAACTAAAATTAGTAAAAAAAAACTACAATATATCTTATATATATATATATTATACTATCAAAGGGTCTGTTTTTCCACCATCAAGCGGTTATACTGGTACGAGAAGAAAACTTTTATTTTTATGTGACAAGCATCTCAATGGATGTTGACTAGTTTGAGAAAAAACAATCTTTCCAAAATAAAAACACCATAAACCACTGTTGTTGGATCTGATTCTTCGTGAAATGTTAGAATATTTTATAATTGCGGTTTTATTTTATTTTATGACCGCGGTTACATTTTTTTCTCCAGTGAAAACTATAGAGCCATTTACATGCTAAGAACTATAGCTTATTAAAAAAATAACCAAAAAAAGTCTTGCTACGAAAATCCAAATAGTGAAGTAATCAAATAGAAATTTATAGTCTTTTTTCATGATTTGATGGGACAATTTTTCAATCCCAATAAACATTATTCAACAAGTTAGTGTCAGGAGGAATACAAAATATCAAAAATGTCAAAAGAGAAACAAAAATGTGATTTGAACGGACAATCTCTTCATTTTTCTTTTCACCTCAAGAAAATGTGGGGTGCAACGAAAATTTGCTAAAATTTGAGCATACTAGCATGTACAACCAAAAAATTAGTGTAGAATAAATTAATTTAGTTGAGATACTGATTGGAAAATAATTGTATGAATTTTGTTAACTACATACAACTTTACAATATTCTATAAGTAAAATTAACTACCATAGAGAGCAACATTATATTTTTACTTCTATACAAAGAGAAAATGTGATTACAGATGTAAAAATAAAAAGTGTCCATTGACATACCTCATTTTCTTGCCCAAACGGTGATATAATGTCATTTGTATATTATTGTGTTAGCTAAACCTATTTGATCTAAAATTTTGCACTAAGTCCGATAACCTCGAAACTTAGATCCAATTAAGTTTGATGTGCGGTTCCATATATTAGATCATCTATTAAAATATATTTCATTTTCGGATTGCTAGATGTCTATCCCTTATGAATCCAAATTTCCCTTTTGTTTTTACTTAAATAAACAGAAAATTTTATTTGTGTGTTCCAATAGCCACTAAATCAAGTTGGGGAGATTGACATATATCCTTAAAATAGAAAGGAAACAAAGTTGCTATAATTTTGGAAGAGCCGACACTTTCAGCTCGCATATGATGCAATGGACGAGAAGTCATCAAATGATCACTTTTCAGTAGTGCTTTGCTCACAAGGAAATTCTTTGCACTTCTGACAATATCATTTATCGCTGAGTTGTTGGATGGTAAAAAATTTATAATGACTTACCAAAAAATTGATTGCGCGTGATCATACAATATAAGGTTAAACATAGATCTTGATCATGTTCACAATGGAATTTTAGATTATATATTAGAACAAATTACAGGCTCAGGGTATGTCTTATACAATTACCATGCAGTTGGCAATATATTTTAGTTTATCAAGTTTATACTTTATACATTGTTAAAGGACTTTTAAGAAACACACAAGTATAATGAACAATATATTTAACATAAAACTGACAAGAAAAGCAAATAATATAGCTGAAGTTAATTTAGATAAGAAAGCACCATATGATAAATAAATAAATACATACATACCTCCTTGTCTTACACTCTTACACGAAGATATTCTTGCATGTACAAAAATTCTAGCGTTGCCTGTAGGTAACCTTCAATGTATAGCTGCATCATTATAAAAGTTAAGAGCATCATAAAGTTACAAACAACTACCTTTAACAATACACCAGAAGCAATTCTAAGGACCAACATAAAATAATTCATGTTAGTATCTGTTTCATAATTTGTTGCTACACTGTGAAAACTTCTTAACAACAGCTTTCTTTCTCTTAACACACGTCATGACTGAACCGCTTGGTGTCCTTAGCAAAGAAAACTGTAGAAAATTTTATAAAAAAAATGAGTTGAAAGACATGTATTTTAAATCATTTATTTGTTATCAATGTTTGGACAATGATGCATGTGGATATATACCTTGGATCGTGTTAAAGTTGAAAACGATGCATGTGGATATAACTATTATTTCTGGAGTATGGGCTTCAAAGTTCAAACTCAGCGTTGTCTATTTGCATAGGGCCAAAAATAACAGTAGTTCACTGATCATCTCCCTCTCTTTAAGCTTTTAGAGACGGACAGACGTTAGACGTCCACCCATTGTAATCGCAACAGCTCAACCTCAAGCATGGTGCCAAATGCATCGAAGTTCGCTAAAACATACATGTACCTGCAGAGTATGATAGATGATTAGGTTATAATTCTGCATGCCATTTGGATAAGTCACTGGTTATTTGGTTTCCCAATATCAGAACTAAAACTCCCTCTCTGTCTTTATTCAAATAAGAAGAAAATATATAAATAAATACGGCTTTACTTGAGAACAGAACACACATGGGAATGTTTTGGTCAGCTAATGCCTGAGTTCATCTTGTACTTTTGTTATTGGTTTAAATAAAAAGTGGATAGAATAAAACAACATTTATTATAACTTTTGTCTTAGAAATTTATTATTGCAAGAATTATATGAAAGGGATAAAGAAGGGTTTAGAAATTCTGGTGAATTTTATTGAAAAAGCACGATGATTCTACAACAATAAATTTGCATTCACGCACACATTTTTCAACGCGCATAATTTTGTGTGTACATATCAAAGTACCTCATCAACTCCAAGACTACGATCGAATAAAAAATTTCTATCTAAACCTTAAACCTTACTTCATTTCTCATAATTTTATAATCAAAACATAACCAAATCTCTTCAAATCCTTGCTCTAGTTTATATCCGAACTTTGATTCAATCCATTTTGAATTAAACTTCAGAAATTTTACACTGTAGGAACCACTTTTGCACAAAATCTGTATAACCTAAAAAGTCAAATCATAAAAGCGTCGAATCACAAAATCAGATCAAAATAGAGTTGAAGTATGAAATGCGTACCTATTTAGGGTTTACGTAAAAATTCGATACATATTATCCGATTGAAATTGTTGAGAAGGATGGAGATTGTTAGTGCGGCGACAAGGATAGAAAGTGGGAGCTGAGGACACTGATGACGAGAGAGTCATTGGATGAGGGAATTTTACGGAGTTGAGAAAAGGGGGAATCAAAGATCGAAAAACACTGAATTGAGTGGTATTTTTCTCTGACTACGGACAAGAAGGAAATGTGACAGAAAAAGGCAGATAAATTTGTTGAAGCCGCATAATTTTTAGAAGGAGAGGGCATGCAGAAAGTATTTTCTGTATTATTGGTAACATTTACATTTGAACGCCGCTAATTTCTGTAACTAAATGCTAATCTTCTTGTAGTGAATTAAACACAAAAGAGCCACTATGACTCGATAACACTAGAACACGACAAAGCGTATACAAACTGGATAAACCCCCAACAGGATTAGTCACAATCAATGGTCTATCACAAATCTTGGGTTCCAAACCCAAGCAGCACACAAGCTCATTACAAATGAATGAATGTGATGCTCCAGTATCAAACAACACTCGAATTGAAACACCTCTAACTGAAAGAGTACCTTGAACGATTGCACCCTTTCCCTTTTCCTCTATAGTAGGAGCTCTTGAAGAAGACAACACATCTTCCAAAGCATAAGCCTTCACTATCTGCTTTGCTTTAGCCGGTTCCGAACAGTCCTTCTTAAGATGCCCAGTCTTGCCACAGTTATGACACTTCCTCTCAACCTTTGGATTCTTGCACTCATTAACAAAATGACCCTTCTGTTGGAAGTTAAAGCAAACCACCTCACTTTATGGCTTCTTCTTGCCATCCTTTCCTTTCTACTGTTGCTTCTTTCTCTTCTTATTATTATTACCACTCTGCTGTGGTTTTGGAGCTTCCTTGGCTGCAGCAATAATGGTTGCTTCCTTTAGAAACAGGCTTTCATGTTTTGCGGCATTTTCCACAATCTTCTTATATGGATCGTCAAGATGATCCACCAATGATCTCCCTATGTAGGTGTCTAAACCCATAACGAACTTCTCGTTCTTCTGATAAGGAGTGTCAATATACGAACGAGCATTCTTCGACAAGGCCTCAAAATCAGAAACATAATCAAGCACTGGCCGACCATTCTGTTTCAGCTCCACAAATTTCTTGAATAGAACAGACTTCTGAGCAGTGGAGATAAACTTTGTCTCAAACTTAACTTGGAACTGCTCCCAAGTTATCTCTTCTTCCAGAGTCTCAAGCGTAACAGAATTCCACCACTCCATGGCCCTGCAGCTGCCTTCACGCAAGATTTCTCTTAGTTGCATCTTCTATTCCCAAGTCTCAAAAATGCGAATACAAGCATCTAACCACCACTGAACCACTTCAGTCAGCTCTGTTCCTTTGAATGTTTTTCCCCTAGAGTTGTGAAGTCTTTGCACAACTTCACACAATCCACAACCCTAGGCATCTGCACACCTACTTCTACCCTGGCTTCCACTGGAGCGGATACCCTTCTCATGAATGCTTTCATCATGGCCTCAAACATGGCTGGGTAATCAGGTGTACCGCCAAATCCCCCAACAGGCACAACCTCCTCCCTAGTAGTATGTCTTCAAGTTCATCGACTCGTTCTAAATCTGCAATTCAGAATGATTAGCCAATTACAAGAAAAATTGCTAATGGAGTTCAAAGGCTACTATACTATATAGTATGGATCCATCAGAAATTTACAAGTACGTCTCCCTTATGTAATTACGTCCTTGAACTTTGGCTAAAATCGGTAACCTCGCTCTGATACCAAATGTGGAGACCGCCCATAACCTTTGCACTAAACAAGAGGAATAATGTGCTGAAAGGTTTGCCAGGCATCTATGGACGATCATCAGAGTAGGTAAACACAAGCGGAACTTGTCGTATAACTCACATCGCAAGGATAAAGTATGACAGAACTTATGCAACAGGCAATAATAGTGGAGCATCATATAACAAACTTACATAACATCCTGAAAGATCATCCACACATCCACTGGATATAACATCAAAGTCTGTACATGAAGCATCACTGCAACACTCATCAAATAGCGAAAACAAAGATACCAGGTAATAGCAAAGTAATACGCCATCCTCCTGCTCATCATCGCACAGCAGCATCGTCTCACCAGTCACTTTCCACCTACCTCCTAGTCTGCCTATCCAAAATCGGATGAACATCCCAAGGCAATAAGAGGGAAACATAAAACCTTGAGTCAGACAACAGTCTTAGTGAGCGATAAAACAGCTAACGAACATCATCAATAAAGTATATGAGAATAGATAGACTAACAAACCAATCTACCAAAAATTCCAAAGAAGAACCCACATCCGCCTTCCCCACATTTGACAGTGATAGCCTTTACATGCAACCATTTCAGCCATACATCCATGGAAACCAGAACATCCATCCATTCATGGCAATCAGAAGTAACCAAGCAATAGCAATCATAGAAACCAAATTAAATATCTCACATAAACCATCCTAATCAAGCTCAACATCCCTCAAGCAAAAGCCCCAGAGGCCTAAACTAATATCAGATAAGCAACTAAGAAACATCTCCTTCGATGTCAGACGTTCTACGTGAGATGGTACAAATAAAGAATCCAAACATCCAACATCCATGACTAACTCTAGCTATCACTGCCAATCCTACTTTGAAACCATCGTTAATCATATGACGGCCTCCTACCAAGTGTCAAGGGGTAATGATAAACCCCAGTTCTAGCAAAAACTCCATATGCCTTCACGACTCCTATGTTTGTCTTCTCAAATCTCGACAACTAGGCCCTTTATGACTGCCCAAAGTACCCCTGCTTTGAGTCCGCTAAAACTTGCGATAACGATAATCTCTCAGCCTTTTCATCTCTAGTCGTCATCACCGACGACTATTCACAGCTCAAGTCCCCCTTGAGTAACCATTATCCACAACTCAACACCCAAGAGTTGTCTTCACATTCATTGCTTTACACCAATCAACGAACACATCACATCACTTTGAACATTCCACCTTGAACTCGTGTCAAAGCTAGAATCATCATTGAGCCAATAAAATAAACATCATTTGGTCATATAATTGATGGATTAACATTGGTCTATCTCGACGGACCACACAATGGACCACTACCGATCGACCACAACCGATGGGCCACTGCCGATGGACCACTACTGATGGACCACTGCTGATGGACCACTGCCGATGGACCACTCCCGATTGACCACTCCCGATGGACCACTCCCGATGGACCACTGCTGATGAACCACTACCGATGGACCACTGTTGATGGATCCTTACTTGCGTAATAATCCAAGCATTCAATTCGTCCAAAACCCTTCACCATTGATCCATTTTAATCGCGCCCGATCCATGAACTTTGACTGCGATCCATCAGCTTTGACCACGATCCATGAGGTTGATCTTTCTCTTCATGGATGATCTACCTTGCCTTGTTCTCCAAGCAACGGTCCATCCTCCTTTGCCACATCATCATGCCAATCTACCATTTCCTTTCCAAAACAAGTAGATCCAACCAATTTTCCCGCCAAAACGGCTAGATATACTTGATGGAATCCGAGGGAGAAATGCTTATCACTCACCAAATCTTCAAAACAACACAAAAATGATGAATCTCAACTTCGGACAGTGAAAAATGTTCTCCAAATCTTCCACTTTGATGAAATCAATCTTTACTCGACGTAGATCTAGCTGCAAATGATGTAGATCTTCAATTCTCTTATGTAGATCTAGAATTTTAGTGGTGGAAAGGTGTAATTGTATGAGCAAGGAACAATCACAAGCTCAACCAAATTAGAGAATGAAGAGAGTAACCCTCTCTTCATACCTTTAACCCCCTATTTATAGCCTCCCACCATCCCATTAATGGACCTTTCCAACTTAGCGCATTAAGGCTCTGAAAACCTGAACAGCAAACTGTGAAACACTAAAACAACGATTCCTCCCAAACCGATGAACCAAATCTTTAATGTGACCACTCTACGGAATGAGAAACATTAATTCCTTTCCAATGAGACTGATCTCGGCTCCTATTTCGGTCCGAATCAAAAGTTATGTCATGTACAAGCCTGACAGGGGAAAAATGGTTGCAAATAAAATAGGTAAAAATTATGGACATGTCTGACATCACCATAAACAACATATAAAAATATGAGAATGTTCCAACCCTTAGCGAATTAAATAAAAATATTTTACAATCCTCTGATTCGTAAAATGCGGACTGTAACACTATAGTAATTGTAAATGTGCCTAAAAAATAAAAAGAGGATATGAACATATTTTAAATCACAAGAAATAAGAAATATATGTTTTTGGAATGGTTGTTGTAAACTATGTAAAAATATACATAAATCTGCATATCCCTTCTTAATTGTATTTGTACATATTCCTTGCTGGTTTGAACCAATGTTCTTTTTTATTAAAAAGAACAAAAATTGCATTTCCACAACACCAAGTAAAACCCCAACAACATCAAACATAAATAGCCATAATCTTTTACTCTAAATTTACATAAACCTCAAATTTACAAAAAAAATCTGGAATAAAACTTCAAATTTGATAATGGTTTTGGGACTGATTTCCAAATTCAAGTTGTATAAAATAACCACAGAAAATTCTATGAACAATTGTAGGCAATACAATTTAATTAACGAAAAAGACCTACAAACTCAATATTCAAACCACAACCTATTATTTCAGATTTTACAAAATAGTAAACAAATCTGATAAACTTTTAGGCATACATCTTAGATCTATTACAGACGAACTAAATAAGTTATTATAAACGATGTAAATAATTTTCCCACTCACCTGAAAGCTATCCAAATCTGAATCTGAATAAACCTTTAGGCTTAAAACTCCCAAATTCTTATAGATCTACAATCATTCTAAAAGGGGATTCATTCGGATTTTTGGATCTGCATGAAAATAGGAAAGAGGGTAGAAATCTGGTTGGAAGAAAGCCTAGTTGCAGTACCATCTCCTTTGCACATAAATATGATTCTAATCTTCTTCAATCTATGTTTGCTTTGATTATATATATTTAGATTTGATTTAGTAAGGTTTGGAAGAAGAGTGAAATGGAAGAGCTTCGCTGCTACTTTCAGAATTGTATGCAAAAGGATGGTGTCTAGCCCTTTATTTATAGATATTAGAATGGCCCTAGACCGTTAGATTAACTTTAATTAAGATCCTTCCGTTATTAAAAAAATATAATAAAATACCCTCAAAAACCTAGCAGTCACTGGATAAAATCGACTAGAGGGGTTGACTGCTCGGTCGAACTCTACGTCGACTGCTTTGGGTCGTTTTGGGCTAGTACGAGCCGGTTATATATGGTATAATTTAATTATATATTCTTCTAATTTATTTTTTGCTTGTTTTCATATTACGTCTTAAACTTTTTCATACGGACTCTATTCTCGAAGTTCTAAATATGAAAGTTGACCGGAATTCTATCACAAATGCAACGACGCTAATTTCATGGTCAAATTCCATCATTAGCGAAAATTCCATTTTCAGAGCCTAATTAAATAACTAAAATAAATATCATCAAAATTCCATGTTGTTACATTCTTCTCCCTTAAAAGAAATTTCATCCTTGAAATTTTTACCAATGACTAGGCCATGGCGTTGGCGCCTAATTATCCTAAACTACACAATTAATTGGTGTTCATTTAATTTCGCAACTAAGAGCACATGTGCACGGTGAACATAATGCATCACAACCACAAAACATGTAGGCATAATGATTCTAAATCCGATCCCCTTATATGTATGCATTTTATTTTTGAAAAGTATGATGCAAAACATTCTAAATATACTGCTAGTTCTATATGAATGCAAATTTTTTAAAATATTTTCATCCACAACCCTCACACTTCTACAAATAGAGGTGCGAAGCAACCAATATTGCATCCAAATCCTACTATCCAATTCGTTAATGTATCTAAATCACTTCTTATTTATTTCTCCTAAGCCAGAAAAAGAAAATCAAAGTAGAGAAATTTAATGTTCCTTCAACTTACAAATATTCCAATCCCTGTCTACAGTGAAATTTTACCTCAATTGCCCAAAAATTCTCCAAAAATATCCATCTGTAGACCATGAAGGAGGCACGACATAAAACGTAAAGCGAGGTAATTAATAACTCACACGTATTGTCGACAAGCTATGGAAACAACGTTTCCTTGGCTAAAACATTCTTTTTCTTGTTACCATTAAGGTTTTTAACGCATCGTCATTCCTAATGCACCGCTAAAACGTGCAAACAATCATCCAAAAATCTTCCGTATGCTTTACATCTGATTAAAAATCTAAAAGTTTCCATCAAAATAAATTTCCGCTAGAAAAATCCTTTATGCAACTTTAAATTCCTTTTTTTTTCTCAAAACAAAATTTGGCTAACATATGCTTTACTATATTTAAACCATCTACTTTTATACAAACAGATGTTTAAGCGTACGTAAACAATCGTACTCAAATCAATGTTTATACACAAATCGGATTTTAAGGGAAAGTAAGAACAGACAAAAACATGAAATTTTTAAAAGAAAGAATTTTTTTTTCTTTTTTCAAGTGGCGTTTGCAAAAAGTTAAAAAATAAATTGCGGAAATTAAACAATCCAAATCACATGTTGGCATTGAAGGAAGTCTGTCACGCAAAAATGCGAAAACCAAAACCACAAAACAAACTCAAAAATAAATTTTAGCTTAAAAGGAACAAGTAACAAATTGTAAATATACCCCTGACGAAACAACGCAAAAACCTGTCCTTCGCCAAAATTTGTCTACTATAGAATTTTATACTTTATAGCTCTAAGACAATTGCTAGTTATATAAGAAAATGAGATTTCATTCAAATATACAAGCGTAAATGAAACAAATGTTTTAAAAATAGAATCTCATTCATCGTCGTGCGATTTCAAAGAAAACACTGATAGTTGCAAGCATGAACTACCACAGAGCCAAGAAACCAATGCTGAAAGGGAAAGAACGAAGACAACAACAAGGCAACAACACCAAAACTCCAAAACTCTAAAACATTTCCTATAAACAACAAGATGTATTGCTCTACGGCTAGAGGTTAAACCATTTTCATGACCTTTGACCTATCATATCATGGTACCAAAATTCTCAATCTCGTGTTGTAGACACTACAAGTGTTGTTGGAGGTTTCCACATCATTATCTCTTCCAAGAGAGAACTAATGATGACAAAGTAAACAAACTATAAACTATTTTTCATGGATATTCATCTTTCACTATCTAAAAACAAAATGTATAATGAAAATAAAAAAACAACTTCACGAAACAACACACAAGGACAACAAGATTAATCAAATATGATGCGTACAAATGATGGTCACACCAGCAATCAAAGAAAAAATTGTTTTCCACATCATAAGACAAATCTAGTCGTAATCTTCCATCTTTGGATTGATGTGCTAACACATCTATATGGCTAGTCCAAACATAGATTTCTGAATTCAAAACCGGCATTTGGGAAGAGAAGATCTACCGTAACATCTCCAAAGACGATCAAACCAAAGAACATTCAAGTCCACATACAACATGGATGTGTCTAAAATGTCATCGAGATCTTGCTCATATAGACCATCCAAAGACAACTCAACCTTCACCTCCGAAAAATTGATTGCCTTCGTCAAATTCTATTCCGACAAGATGTGGAATAGGCGGATGCAGCACAAACAATGGCCCTACTTATAAATTTTGAAGCAAAGGACTGGTGCAAGCCCAACTACTACGAATAATTCTTTTACCCCTAGAGCGATGACATCTTATGGTCAATGCGATCCAACCAAATGGTCCCTATCCCTAGGAATGAGACTTAAATGGCACGAGAAAGAGTGGATAGTTCAAGTAGGTATTATAGGCAAAGAAATGATCGAGGAGAAGAAGTAGGGTTTATATCTCGAAGTACTAGTGGGAAGAGATCTAATACGCAAACTAGCACGGAAAGTGAGGAGATGAGGCGACAATAAAGAAAGAGAAGAAGAATAGAGATACGGTTCAGGTAGGTGAGGGAGTAAGGACGAAAGAAAGAAAAAGGTTTAAGGAAGGAAATTTGGATGCAACTTTTATAGCTGAGTCCTTGGTTCAAATTGTACCAAAACTCGTCAACCAGTTGACCACTTAGGTATAGTGTTAAACAGTCAACTATTAAATAGGCTTTGGACAAAGGTGGATTGAATATTAATTGTCTCGCTCCGTCTTTATTTAGATTTGATGCGAATCCAAAAAATACTTCTCCTCTTCAAGGTGGTATCATAGAGTACAGTCAAACTATGAACCGTCTCCAAAGATTCAAAGTTGTTTCAACAAAAGGCTGGGACCACACAACAATGAACAAATGAAATTACAAATAGAAAATCAGCTAGAAATCCATAAATAAATTAAAATTGATTTTCCCTTACCTAGCTATCAAACGAATCAGACGATTTATGAAATCAAATACCCTAAAGCTAACTGGAATTTTTACTTAGTCTTTTCTCGAGAGAAAACTTTAGAAACATTTCGAAATAAACTTCCATACTTATAAACTGAGGGTCTCATAATATAGACCTATTTATTAATTTATATAACCGTTTATACTTCTATTTAGAAAAACCATTCCATTTCTTGAATTGTTAAGAATTTAATTCTCGAACCATCCAAGAAGATGAATATTAAAAATCACAAGGAATATATAAAGATAGTTTTAAATTCTACGGAGAATTCCTTGTCACTTCCAATTTCCTTCTTTCTGTAAAAACGGATTATTTATTAAAATTTACTCAAAACCAATAATCCAAAACATAGTTAGATTTACAGTTTTAAAGAATATTTATAAAACAACTTCTTGAAAACCATAGTTTAAAATTTTTGAAACGCCTTTTTATTTAATGGTTTTAAAAACTGAAATTTCTCCGAATATAAGACCAAGGATTCAAAAGAATAAACCTATCAGAAGAATATCAGGATTCATTTTACAAATATCCTATAATCATATCTCATAATTATAATTCCACACTACGACGACACGTTTATGTGAATCTTCCATTTAAAACCAAGAAAAGTTTATTGATTATATTGAACTCCCAAATAAAACCAACAACAAGAAATTGCGTCTATCTCAGTTGTAACTAGCTTTTTGTCCAGTCACCAAGCTCAAATCCACGGAGTCCACCACATTTTGTCCTCATGCTCTTTAAAAAAAATGCCAAGCGCATCATGGGGTAAATCGGAGTTGGCTGAATACTCAAACTCGAAATATTTCTAACTCTTAATCGTTTAAAACCTATAATTATCCCATGACTAACTCATTGTCAAAATAATTTAAGGTTGAGTTAAGGAAGACAAAAGAAAATTTGAAAGGAAAATCGAATACGTTCTCTCACTAATCCTAATTTATTAATTCCTCTGATCGTCCAAATCTAAGCTCTTATACCAAATGTAACATCCCCATACTTTTTCAATCCCGAATCTCGACAAAACTCAAACCCATCCAAGCACGCACAATATAAATTTGGTGCCCACAATTAATAAGCATGAGTATAATCAGAGAAAAATAAAACAAACTCACAACGGAAATGAAATAAGATAACAAATACCGATCATGGAGAATACCTTAAGGCATATCAGCACATCGATATTGAGCATAAGAGAATGAGAACCCAAACCAAACTTGAACATTTACTAAGACATGTCTTCCCGGAGATAACATTATCTTGTAACAGCCCGCATTTTACATATCGGATGATCATAAAATATTTTTATTTTATTCCCTAAGGGTTGGATCATTCTTATATTTTAATATATTGCTTATGGGGATGCGAGACATGTCCACAATTTTTACCAATTTTGTTTGTGATCATTTTGTGCTTATCAGTCTTGTACAGGGAATAACTTTTGACTCGAATCGAATTAGGCATTGAGACCTATGCCATTGGAAAGAAAATGGTGATTCTCTTTTCGTAGAGTGGTCACATTAAATATCTAGCTCAGCGATTTGGGAGGAATCACTGTTTTAAGGTTTTGTAGTTGGTTATCCAGGTTTTGAAAGCCATAATGGACTGATTCGGAGGGGCCCATTAGTGGGCTGGTGGAGGCTATAAATAGGGGGTAGGAGGCAACAAGGATAGGTTACTTTCTCCATTCCTTCATTTGAAGAGTTAGAGTTCCTCCATTTCTCCATTCTCCTCACCTTTCCACCATTAAATCTTAGAGAATCAAAGATCTACAACATTTGGAGCTAGATCTACATCGAGAGGGTATAGATTTCATCAAATCAAGCGGATTGAAGTAAGATATCTACTGTCTGGATTCGTATTTCATCATTTCTAAGCTAGATCGAAGAATTGTTGAGTGATATGCATCTCTCGCACAGATTCAATCAAGTATATGAATGTTTGATCATGTTTTTCATTAAATTGAGGTCGTTTTCCTTAGATCTACATCATGCTAAGCTTATTTTCACATGATTCACCATAGGATCTAATTTAACAAATTAAAACCGCTAATTTATATGCTATTTCATATGTTTATGCAAGTCAGATCCATAATTATGTTCATATGTTCATTTATCATGATTTTGGTGAAGTTTGCATAATTTTGATGAAAATTGTCATATTCATGTTGTTAGTGATTTCATAACAAGCTTACGGTTGTGTTGAATGAATTAGATGAGTATATTTCATCGATTGTGTCGATTAGCGAAGTTTTGGTCGAAATTGGACTTAAATTAGGGATGTACAGCCATGGGTCGAGCATGGCTTGGGGAGCAAGTCGCAGGGGTTGGTCGTGCACGTATAGGTCAGTCGAGCATGGACTCGGGTAGAGGGAGTCAGTCGTGTGTGCTCATTCGTGCATCCAAAGGAGGAGGCTGGTCAGTCACACACTATGGTCTCGGTCGGTCAGTTAGGAGCAAGGTGTACGGGTCGAGCAGAGCAAGACCGGGTCGAGTAGAGCATGGGCTCAAGCAAGATGGGTCGCACAAATTTGGGTCGAGCACATTGGCTGGGTCGAGCATCAAGACCAAGGGGGTCGGTCGAGCATCAAGACCAAGGTAGGGTTGGTCGAGCATCAGGATCAAGGTGGGTCGGTCGTGCAAGCTGGTCAGTTCGGTCGCTAGGAGGTCGGTCGCACCAGGGGGTCGGTCGCACAGGGTCATTTTCAGAAAAATTGTATTTTTCAGGTACGACACAGATTTGAATAGTGATGTAATTTAGCTCAATGATGTTTTTGCTTCGAAGTAAATTTAAGTGGGAATATTCGAAGTGTTGTATGTGTTCGTTGTTCAGTGCAGAATAATGAATGAGGTGACAACTCAAAGGTCGTGAGTTGGTGGATAATGGTTGCTTGAGAAGGTTGCTTGAGCTATGAAAAGTTGTCGGGTTAGATGACTAGAGATACGAATGCCAAGAAATTTTCGTTGTTGTAAGTTCTAGCAGGCTCAAAGTAGGGGTACAATGGGGGCACCGAAAAGACGGGAAGGTTGTCTGTCGAGTACCCTGGGTATCATTGAAAGGCCTAGTTATCAAGATTGGACAAACATAGGTATCGCTGAAAGGCGTATGGATTTTATGCTAGAACTGGGGTTACCATTAGCCCTTGACATATAGCAAGGTTGGCCGTTATACGATTAACGATAGTTTCAAAGCAGGATTGCCGGTGATAGCCAGAGTCAGTCATGGACGATTGGTTGCCCTGTTTGTACCATCTCATGTAGATTGTCCAACGTCAAAGGAGATGTTCCTTGGGTGCTTGTCTGATATTGGTTTAGGCCTTTGGGGCTTGTATCTAAGGGATGTTGAGTTCAATTAGGGTGATTTACATGAGACATATATAATTTGGATGACATAAGTGCTTTGCCATAATTGAATGGGTGTTCTGGCTTCCATGGATGTATGGTTGAAATGTAATGGTAAAGGCTATCACTGTCCGATGTAGGGAAGATAAGGTTGGGTTCTTCTCTGGTGTTGTGGGTAGATTAGTCTGTTTATTTACCCATTATCATATGCTTTGTTGATGATATTTGTTAGCTGTTTTATCGCTCACTAAGACTGTTGTCTGACTCAAGGTTTTATGTTTCCCTCTTGTTACCTTGGGCTGTTCATCCAGTTGTGGATGGGCAGAATAGGTGGCAAGTGACAGGTGATAGCTTAGTGAGGACGATGTGGCAGTTCAGAAGCGAGCAGGAGGCTGACGCATTATCTTACTTACTATCTAGTATTTCTATTTCCACTGTTTGAGTTGCTCTCTGAGTGTTGTAGTAAGGCTTCATGTACAGACTTTGATATTCTTATGATGTATAGATAACCTTTCAGGATGTTGTGAAAGTTTTCAAAAGTTTGTTATATGATGCTCCACTATTTCTACCTGTTGTATATGTTCTATTCTATTTTATCCTTGTGCTGTGAGTTTTACGATAGGTACTGTTTGTGTTATCATACCTTAATGATCGTCCACAGCTACCTGGCATGTCTTTTAGTGCATTATTCCTCTTGTTTAGTGCAGGGGTTATGGGGGGTCGTCACATTTGGTATCAGAGCTCTGGTTAACGATTTTATCCAAAGTTTGAAGACGTAATTACGTATGAGAGACATATTTGTAAATTTCAGTTGGATATATACTATATGATATTATATAGTATATTAGCGTTTGTACTTCTTTAGCAGCTTTTCTTGCAAGTGGCTAATCATTCTAATTTGCAGATTTAGAATGATTCGACGTTCTTCAAGACATACTACTAGGAAGCAGTTGTGCCAGGAGGGGTAATGGCGGTACACCAGATTACCCAAGTCATGTTTGAGGCCATGATGGAAGCAGTCATGCGAAGGGTACCCGCTCCAGTGGCAGCCATGGTAGATGTAGGTATGTGAGTTCCTAGGGTTGTGGATTTTGCGAAGTTGTGCAAGGATTATACATCTCTAAGGGGAAAGCCATTCAAAGGAACTAAGCTAGCTGAAGAGTTTCAGAGGTGGATGGATTATTGTGTCCGTACTTTTGGAGACTTGGGGTTGGAAGATACAACTAAGAGAAATCTTGCATCAAGGAAGTTGCAAGGCAAGGCCATGGAGTGGTGTAATTCAGTTACACTTGAAACTCCGAAAGAAGAGATTTCATGGGAGCAATTCCAAGCTAAGTTTGAAGCAAAGTTTATCTCCAGAGCTCAGAATTCTGCTCTATTCAAGAAGTTCGTAGAGCTGAAACATAACGGTCGTTCTATGCTTGATTATGTTTTTGATTTTTAGGCCTTATCCAGATATGCTCGTTCATACATTGACACACCCTATCAGAAGAACGAAAATTTCGTTATGGGTCTGGATACCTATATTGGAAGACCATTGGTAAAGCCATAAATTGTCTTTTTTTGATTCAGTTACTGTCTACAATAGTCCACTTGATCTTATAGCTACAGATGTGTGGGCACCAGCTCCTATAACATCAAATTATGGATTCAGGTATTATGTTTCTTTCATATATGCTTATTCTAGATATACATGAATTTATTTACTCAAAATAAAGTCAGATGTGAGTAAGACTGTTACTCAGTTTATTACATATGTTGAGAAATAGTTTAACAACAGTGTGAAAACTATTCAATCTAATAGGGGTACGGAATTTGCGCCTTTAACAGATTATTTTCAGAAGAAAGGAATAAAACGTATGACTACTTATCAATATACTTCTAAACAAAATGGGTTGATTGAAAGGAAACATAGGCAAGTTGTAGAAACTGGGTTAACATTGTTAGCACAAGCATCATTGCCAATTAAATTATGGCCTGATGCATTTATCACTTCTGTTAAGTTAATCAATAGGACTTCCAAGCGAGGTGTTAAAATATAGGAGTCCAATGGAAATGCTTTACAATGTTAAACCAGACTATATAAACTTAAAGAGTTTCAGATGCCTATGTTTTCCATACACTTGACCCTACAACAAGCATAAACTTAATTTTAGATCAACACCGTATAAATTTCCAGGATACACTGATGACAATAAAGGAAATAAATGTCTAAGTGATAGCATTAAGATATTTAAATCAAGGCATGCTACCTTTGATGAAAATAATTTTCGTTTTGTAGATAAGAAGATCAAAACTACACGAAAGCTATACAATACAAAAGTTTCAACTGGACAAATACATGTGTACCCAGATTTAGATACAATAGCAGTGGATGAAGGGACACAAGAGGTATATGAACAACGGCTTGTTTTATCCAACAATAGACCAAGTCATATTTCAAATCATACCACCGATCACACTAGTCATCCATCACAAGATCAAGATGACTCAAGCAATTATCTAGTACATGATGATAAAGAATCGCCATGTACCCAACCTATGAATGAGGCAACAGATGAACCTGCAAGACAAGAACATCATATGATTACTAGAGGAAAAAGTGGTATATTTAAGCCAAAGTTGTTTAATACTGAACTGGACAACACTGAACCATCCACATATGAAGAAGCCATTCAAAATATTCAGTGGGAACAGGCTATGGATGCTGAGATCAAAACTCTTTCTAAAAACAAAACATGGAAGTTGGTACATAAGCCAAAGTATAAAATATATTTGGCATTAAATGGGTCTACAAGTTAAAGAAAAATCCTGATGGAAGCATATCAAAGTATAAAACCAAATTAGTTGCAAGAGGGTTCACACAACAATTTGCATTTGATTTTAATGAGACCTTTTCTATAGTTGTTAAACCCATGACTAAAAGGATAATACTTACAGTTGTTGTTTATAACAAATGGAGAATTAGGCAGCTAAATGTAAACAATGTTTTTGTGAATGTGGATCTTCTTTAGGATGTATTCATGGAACAACCCAAAGGATACATAGCTGAAACAGATGAAAATTTTGTAAGCAAGTTAAGTAAAGCCATCCATGGCTTAAAACAAGCACCCATAGTATGGAATGAGAAACTAAAGAAAACACAGATTAAGATGGGGTACAACATAGACAAAGTCAGACAACTCATTGTATATGAAATTCTCTGGTGATATGAAAGTGTTTCTACTGGTTTATGTCGATGACATTATTATAACAGGAAATAATCAGTTACAAATATGCAATATAGTTCAACAGTTACATAAAATATTTTCCATCAAAGACTTGGGTGACTTATTATACTTTTTAGGTACATAAATTTCAAGAAAGAATCCATCAAACATAATTTTAAGTCAAAAGAAGTATGCTATGGAAATTCTACAGAGAACAAAACTGGACCTGAAAAAACCAATACCCACTCCAATGGTTAGCAGTCACGAGATATCCAAAACCAAGGGTGAAGCTATTTCAAATATCAAACAGTATAGAAGCACCGTAGGAGCTTTATAGTATATGACAATCACCCGACCTTATTTAAGCTACAGTGTAAACAAAGTATGCTAGTTTATGCAATCACCGTTAGACAGACATTGTATAGCTGTAAAGCGCATACTTAGATATCTAAAAGGATCTATTAATGATGGTTTACATATTAAAGCAAGTAAAGACTTAAACATTCAAGCTTATGCTAACGCTAATTAAGCCTCAAACCCAGACGATAGAAGATCAACATCGGGTTTATGTGTATACCTCGATGAATATCCTATTTCATCGAATGCAAATAAACAAATGGGTAAGTTTGGCTTACATCCCTAATAAGTTTGGAAATTAGGCTCACATCCGGTCAAAATTTTCATATAAATTACATCCATATTTTTCGAAAAATCAACAAAAAAAAGGAAAAGAAATCATGAAAATTCATAACCAAATGCAACAACTAATCATAAATGAAACGTGCACATAAACTAAAGTCCTTTCACCGTTGATATCTTCTGTAATCACATGCATAAATGAGTCGGCTAAACCTTTGAACACAAAAATACACGCACCAGTGGTCCAGTACACAGTGGATACACAACAACAACAGCAAATGAACAGTAGGAAATCACCACCTGCCTCTTCCAGAAAATTAGGCACACAATTGTACTAAAAATATATTTATATAACTTCGAATATATTGCTAAAACAGTATCTCGTCTAAATTATTGCTCCATGTATGTAGTTCCAAAACTTCCAATGTCATATTTAACTACTCTTGTCTTCTTTGTCGGCAAGAGATCACCTGGACCTAATATTCCACGTTTTCATAGACCCAACCAATCACAGCCTCCTGATTTTCTCTATTTTGTATTTAAACCTTCGAAATAATATGGGTTTAATTGAAAAATGAACAAATCAGGGAACTGTTATTGAAAATATGGGTCTAGACGATTCGAACCCTTATTTGTCATCACCTATCATTGTTATTATTATTATTTTTTCTTCTGAAACCATTGTATCAAAATGTCTCGTCCAAGCATTTACGAATTGCTATCGGTAATATTGAGTAGGAGCATTGACCAGAATTTTAAAACAACCAACGGACGAATTAAAACTAAATTAATTAATAAAACTAATTTGAATTTATATACAAAACAAATCCATTTTTATGCTTGAAAAAATTTGAGTAGTATTAGTTGTACGGTGTGTATTGTCCTTGAAAATAATTTTTTGATGAATTGTTTTTATGCTTGGAAAAATTATAAAGTTTGTCATTTACAGGAAAATATGCATAAATTGGTAGTTGTACATCCTAATGTCGCATACCATTAACAGTGTAGAAATTAGTATAGAAAAAAAAAAAAAAAAAAAATTCCAATGTGCTAGCAACAGTAGTTTCCTTTTGGGTTCACATTAAGGTTGCGTTTTTAGGAAACGGTAACGAAAAATTTGAGCGTGACATTTGAGAGGGGTATTTGAAGGTGACACTGATGCGAACATGATATATGTTTTTTTGCTGCGAACGGGTATTTGAGCAGGGTATTTAGTTGTAATTTATTTGTTTTGAATTAATTAAATACTAATTGCACAAAAAAACGACTGCATTTAATTACACGCACCTTTATTTGTTTTGAATTAAACACTGATTTTTATTTGAACCGTTAAATCTAATTAGCGAATGTGTTGAAATCTTTTTAAACAACAATATAATTGATGCAAATACATTATAATAGCATTAAGCATTAACAGTGTACAACAACAAAAAATATGAAAATTTGAAAAAAATAATAGTTTTGTGTCGGACGTGTCCGACGCAAACAACCCAATTTTCAATAGTGAGGGATTGTTCCTTTGAGCGTGGGAACCATGTTCCGGTTTCCGATGTGGTCAACGCGTCCGATCCGACGCGAGCCGGAAACGTGAAAGAAAGAGACCCTAATTATTTGATAAAATTCTAAGAAATTTTACTTCAACACTTGTACCCGTACTTCTTATATACTTCACGTCTCTAGGATCTTTTGAATGGTCCTCAAAATTTGGGATTGTCTGCTGCCAAATAAATTAAATAAAGTGACTGACATGTGTTTTCTAATTTCTTCAAATATTTGATTATTCCAATGCTAGAAAGCAAGCGCAACAAAGAGAAAATAACAAATAGAAAACATATGATTTCCTACTTCTTTGATGATATGAACATAAAAAAATCTTCTTCTTCTTCTTTCTTTATTTTTTTTTTTTGTTTTTTGTTTTTTTTTGTTTTTTTTGAATTTGTTAAGGGGAAACCGACTGGAGCTATAAAACCCTCTAACGCACGTAGCACGGTCCGCGGACTGGAGCCATAAAACCCTCTAACGCACATAGCACGGTCCGCGGACATCACATAATTAGCTTATCTTAGCGTATACAGATGATAAAACCTTAGCATGTCAATTCGGGTTTCGAACTCGCATTTTTTTTACCTCAAATATGGAAAAAAAATCTTAATTTCATAATTTTTTTTTTAAAACATTACTTTCTAGTATTCTGCGGTGCCATTTCAAGCTCAGACCTATCTCGTCATCAAACACCTGATGCATGATAATATACTACGAACAAGGGACTCACGTATTTCATATAAAACTTCACGCCTGATATTTCTCTCATGCTACAGTTAGCTGCCCTCCTTCTCACTTGAGATAACTTCTACTTCTAGACTTTTAAAATTCTCATCCTTTTCCATATACTTTCTAGCCAATATCTGCCACACAGCAATTTCAATCCACTCTATTATCACTTATTTTAGATACACTGAATAGCTATCAGCATGATAATAATAGGAATATAACTACTATAACCGCACAACGATGGAGAAACCAATCGTTTAATTATATAATTTAAAAGAATGTTTTTTTATTGTATTTTTAAATTAATCGAGCAGAACATAATTGATTTAATAATTTGTTGTATTTTTAAAATTTATTGCATTTGCTAAACAATCTGTTTAAATCAATCAAATTATATTGTAGTAAAAATAAAATATTAATGGTAGATCTAAAGTAGATCTGAAATATAATAGATATTTTAGAGAAATTTTAAGCAGAAACGTTAAAAACATCGGAGAAAACGTTTCGAGAAAGAAGAATCGTTTTTGGTTTAACAAAAGTTTATTTCAGTCAAGTAACAGTAAGCAAACCTCCGTAACGGTTGATTTGATAATTACTGCATTAATTTTTCAGGTCATGCGAAACTGTGTTATATGCATAACGACTAGGGTACACTGTATTTGTATACTTTTATGTTTTGCATTACACTTTTGGAATGTTTTGAGTCTTTTGACATCACTGTAACCATAGTCTCATATTTTGCTGGAACTACATACACTACACCATAATAGCCATTTTACAACACTTATCTTTTTCAGTCGCTAACACTTATTTGTGTTGTATGCTAGTCATGATAATATCTGTCACCATGCTAGAAATGTGCCACCGAAATTGCATTTATTCGCTCTTTTTAGTGCCAACGCTTATTTTCGTTGATTAACTCAACTTTACTGGGTTGAAAAGATAAATTTTCGACTTTTACAGCGATAATTCATTCTTAACGATTATACTGTAGTCAAGCTGCTTTGGAGATAAAATAAGCTTGTAAATGAATTCGAAATCATCCATTGATTTCTAAAAAAATTAATATTCAATCCAAATGTTATCTAATCTCATTTGATTGCGGGGAGGTTTTGGTCGATTTTAATCAATTTCTTTGATCGAAATTTTCGAACTTAAGTAGGTATTGATTTTATTTTTATTTTTCGTTCAATCTTTGTTCAGAGAATCCATGTTGACATTGATCGAAGTATTTTATCCAAATTGCTTTTAAGCTATTTGGACTAGCCCAGGAATCTCACGCAGTTCGTAACTGGCATAAGATATATTTACATGTTTAAATGCATCGTATAAATCAATGGTGTGTTGGAAATTTGCATCGATCACTCATGTCTTACTTAATATCCTACATAAAATACATTTAACTTTAAGCCTAAAGGCTCTTCCATCGTACCCTATAACTTATGCTCTTCTTGTCCCATTTTATGAATTAAATTCTATTGTAGGCTAAAGGACTTTTCCATTCTACGTATATGTCGTTAATCATGTCCAAATGATATGAGAAGAAAGTATCCAAACCATTTATGCCTCTTTAATTGAAATTAGGATGACTCTGTCCCTTATTACCTATAAGCTAGGCATATTATTATCAGTTAATGTTTACACAAGATAGACTCATCTTTTGTACTCCTTAACTGACATTTATTAAGATATCACTAGACCACTTAATACTTCCGTTATGGGAACTAGTCGGATGATTCATTGGCATTGGTAATTAGACTAACTAGGTGGACTTACCCTAAAGTATTTAGGACTAACTTTGGATCCTGTCTGGGTGCTTGCTATAAGAGATGTCTTGCTCTAGTTGTAACACACCGCACTTTTTTATGCTTGAATTTCGACTAAAATCGAAACTCGAACCCATCCAAGTATGAAGAGTATAAATATGATACCTGCAAATAATGAGCATAAGCATAATCAGAGTAAAATACAACTAACTCACGGTGAAAACAAAATAAGATAACTAATACCAATTAAAGGAGACTACCTAAAAGCATATCCCACATCGATGTCAAGCATGAGAGAACGAGAACCACAAACCAAACTAAATACCTACTAAGACCTATTTTCCCCGAGCTAAACCTGAGAGTTGTTATGAGGAAGGGGTCAGAACAATAAGTTCCACTGTGTAGAAAATGTGTAACACTGCCTGTAATATACAAATGTGTTACGTTCGGTCAAAACTAAAATATATGTCTAGCAAGGCTAGTAATTTTAACCTAACCTTATAAGGATTTATGCACGATGAAAAACTACCAATGCCCAAGGTAGCATCCCCAAACAGTAACGACATCACAATACTGAGATAGAACATTTACACATAAGTATGAAGTCTTTAAACCACCATTCAACCAACTACCAAAGATTAATTATTTTTACATAGCAACTTGAAACCTCACTAAATATAAGATAAAGGTTTTTCGTTCACTTAAGACCCATAGAGGACCTATCGATCACTTAAAACATTACTCGGTGGTTTACTCTATACTAATGTAAATTAAAGGACACTAGCTACTAAGTCTTACAATTTAACGCTTTCGTCATTTACATTTGCACCCAAAATCTCATATAAGGTAAGAGATAATAACTATCCACTTAATACCAAGTGTGGGTTGGAGCTCGACACCATTTAAGACCCACCTGGCGGATCCCATGTTACTATCTAACTAGGCTTATTAGATAATCCCCTATCCATTTGATACTTCCTGCACGATAGGAAAACTCATGATACCTCCTTAACTATCATTTAATACCTAATCTCAAGGTGGACTCTCATCCCAATCACTTTGTAAAGACCCAAAAATACCCGCCTTTTGAATCGACTGTAAGCCGCACAGGTCCGATCCAAAAGACAGAAATTCTCAGACTGTTAACTTTGGGCGTACAACGCATCATACAGAAACAAAAGAACTTTTCATTAACATCATTACAATGTTACATCAGAGTACAACAACATATATCAGAGTATAACGATTACAATGCACAACGGAAATAAAAAGTTACATCAGAGGAAGACTCTCAAATGCTCTGTACATAGCTTTAGCTTCAATCCAGAATCCTGCTCTAAGAAGACTCCAAGACACATCTGCAAAACAAACTACCCAGCTTCCCGTGTAGAAAATATAAGCAACCAAGTTTGTAAGGGAAAAACAAACTACGAGTCAATCATGGGACTGGTATGAGAAACTCTACATTTAAACTTAACTTATTTCAAAGTAAGGCATATCACGGGACTACGTCGTATAACACGCAACGGGTTTACTCCATGTGAATGTCAGTGCACTAACAACTACTAAAAATAGACTTATGAAGCCTACAATGCATCAAACAATATGAAATTCCTCAATTAACCCATTTAGGCTTAGTTTCCAAATTTTAAATTTCAAAATCCAATTAACTTTACAAAAAGTATTTCTTTGGACTTTATTCCTGATTTCTTATGTCAAATCATTTGAAATACATATCTAGCTTTCATATCAAATTAGCTTCCACTTCGGTATCTCAAACCAAAACTTGTTTGAAAACCTCAAATATTTACTATACAAGCGTATCAAACTATATGCCACCTGATCGAGAGGTTCCCTTGATGACCAGGTTCCAGGTACACCCTACCGTCACGATAATATCCAGGTACGTCCACTCTCTATTCCCGAGAGCGAACCATACCTTCCGTGGATCGTAGTCCACACATGCTCGACTTTTCATCACCATGGCCATTACCCGGTCATTGGTAACACATAGGAATAATTTCTATATCCCGAGGTGGGGAAAATCCATTTACACTAATAATCACAAATACATCAAATCTATATCGATATCCATTTTCAAATCATTAGGTCTAGTCCTCGAAATCCTTTCTGTCTTATAAAACATTTTTATAGAACATTCCCTATCCAAATTCGGGAAAAACATTTCCTTTCTCTTATCGAAATCCCATTTTTAAAACCATTCATTAAATTGAAATGAACCCAAAAAATCAATCACCAATTAATATATAACTCAAACAAGTTCACAATAGCAATTGAAATTGAACTAGCCCTTAATCAATTCAAAAGTTCTCACATACTTAAGTGACTACATAAACTTCACTTAAAAATCAAATCTTTTTCATACTACTTGTCATTACCACATGCCAAACATCATTAAACCGTAACATCAACCCATAGTATTAACCAAACAACAATATATAACTCAATCGAGTTCACAACTATTATCAATATTTAACTAGCCCTTAATCGGTTAAGAAGTTCTCACATACTAATTGACTAGATAAACTTCACTTAACAATCAAATCTTTTTCATACTACTTGTCATTAACCCATATCAAACATCATTAAATCATATCATCAACCCATAGTATTAACCAAACAACAATATATAACTCAATCGAGTTCACAACTATTATCAATAGTTAACTAGCCCTTAATTGATTAATTCTCACCTAGTGTTCCACTCCACCAATCTTTAATTGGAGGATATCTTAACATTCTCGGATGCTTCGGCAGCCTGCCGGCATCACCAAAGATTTCTGGAATTGAAATGGGAAGGGGTTCAACGTTCTAGGATTTTATAAACTAACCGGGGTACAAGTTTGGTTCGAGGAGAAAACGGTTAAGGATTTCTTAGTATTAGCGGCTTGGAATAGAGGTAGGAAAAAGAGGGAGAGAAAGGAGGGAAGTAAAGGGGAAAGAAGGAGCCCAAGAAGCCATGACTATGGAGTTTATAAATGGAAAGAAGGAAGAGAAGGAAAGATGTAAGAATGGAATGAAAATGAGAGGGTGTAAGTGCCTTTATATAGCCATGTTTGAGGGACATTTATGTCATTAACTTAGGGACTCATGTCATGTTCCTACCATTAGTTAACACGTAAGTATACATATGTTAAGGCTTCCTTAAGAAGTGATAAGATTAAGGAAGAAAAAAACCAAATTTCTTTATAAGGCTTCCTTAAGAAGTAATAAGCATAAGGAAGAAAAGTCCAAATTCTCTTCTATAGCTTCCTTCAGAAGTGATAAGCTTAAGAAAGAAAAAAACCAAACTGTCTTCTAAAGCTTCCTTAAGAAGTGATAAGCTTAAGGAAGAAAAAACCAAATTATATTCTAAAGCTTCCTTATGAAGTGATAAGCTTAAGAAAGAAAAATCCAAATTGTCTTCTAAGGCTTATGAAGTGATAGGCCTAAGGAAGAAAATACCAAACCGCCTTCTTATACTTATTACATATACATTTTTGACCAAAAGATTATGTTAACAAAATAGTTTGACAAACACAAATTTGACACACTTCATTGTAACACTTGTTTGATAAATTCTTATCAAAATTATACTGCTATAAAAATTAAATTTTATTCTCAAGTCTAGATTCAGTATTTGACCATTTAAAATACACTAAAACCAATTATAAATTCATATTTTAGATAGACTAAAAATATGGGTCGTTACACACTTACTACCTAGAGGAAGAGGACCTCCGTGGGGATTATAAACCTGTACGTCTTCTCGTTTATGGGTAGGCGAGCTATGAAATCACTTAATACCCTTTTCAGGGTGGATCTAGCTACTTAATACCTCTACCCGAAGTAGGCTTATGTTTACAAATTATTTCTCTCTAAGGTTTCCTCTTTTGGGCTGGAGGCGGATCCTACAACAACTCAATACCTCACACTTGAAATAAACCTCATTTTAGGAAAATAATCCTCGGTACGCATTTAATTATCATCACGGTTCTTTGGTTAATGATATCTCACATTAGTTATACATATATCTGACTATTGAAATATGCAGACTTCTATCAGATAAGGTAACTGACCTCTCATCATTAACGTACTAAGTCCAATCTTTACTCTTAATTATATTAATTCTAGACTAACTAGAATAAAATAAGGAAACCTTTATAACTTCCTATCCTAGGATGTTAATTATTAATTTTCTTATTGGATTTAGCATTTAGTACGCTAATCAATCCTAATTAATTCTCTTTCAATTTCATTTATTTCTATTATCTAAGGAATATGCCATTTATGACACCAATTGTCATATTGTCCTAAGGTATTCATTATACTATTAAATGCCATTTATATCAGTCCCATTTGAATTCTAATCCAACTATTGTAACTCTCAAACATTACTAAAATTTTAATGCTAGTTAATTCTTATGTGAATATATATGTTTATGTATGTGTGATTACATATATATGATATTTATTTATTCCCTAGTTGAAGTTACAATCCCTATTACTAAATGCAAATTTTAATTGTAACCATTTAGGCATATTTATTATATTCAATTAATTCACCAAAACGTTCATGGTTACAATAATTATTACCTTACTTATGACCCTTTTTATTTATATAGCAAATCAACTACATTTATTGCTATAATGGTTATAATATTATTTCCATTAAATACGGGTTATATTTCTATATATATGCCCATAGAAATGGAAACTATTCAAACATATAACAACAAACATTTATTATAATAACGTTTTTCTACGTAGATTTAGATGGATAAGATTATAATATATATATATATATAGTTATTTGTATTTTAAACTCATACGTAACGTTACTAATTTTATTTATTTAGCACTTATTATTCATGCTCTGGTCTAAACTAACGACCAAAACAACCCTTTTTGTGTTTAATCATTTTTTAAGATTCAAAATCTTATAAAAAGATTACTTACTGTAATTATTGTATATTTTATCAAAACTATTTTAAGAAGAAAAAATGGACAAAACCACAATAACCTAGTAAAACCACAAACGATACCAAAAACAAACAGGATTATTATTATTTTAACCAAAACTACACAAATTACAAATCAACACCAAACCTTATAAATTAGGAATAAAACTACAAATCAAATAATGATTTTAGGACTGATTTCCAGATCTAAGGTGTTTACAATAAATAGCCACAAACAAATCTAAGAACAATTCTTGTCTATAAAATTTTACTAACAAAAGGCCTACAAGTCAATATCAAACTTTCATCATATTATTTCAAACTTGATAAGAAAAACAAATCTGATAAACTTTTAGGTATATAACTCAAACGAATTAGTTTATTATAAACTATGTATATAATTCCCTACTCACCTGAAGCTATCCAAATCCAAATCTAAATCTAACAAAACTTCAAAGATTAAAATTCCCATATCCTATAGATCTACAATTTATTTTCAAAAGGGATTTACTAAAAAAGATTTAGTTTTGTAGATTTGGAAGAGAAATAGGAAAAGAAAAGGAAATTCAATAATATATGTTATTTAAGCGAAGAAACATCTCTTTTTCATAAATTTGAATTTAATCTCTCCATTTTTTGTTCATTTGATTTTCATATATTTATAGTTTACGTTTTTGAAGAGATTGAAGGTTTGGAAATGGCAGAGCTTCGCTTCTACCTCTAGAAATTATGAAAAAGAGAATGGGGGTATAACCTTTTATTTATGGGCATAGAAATGACACTGACTATTAGATTTAACTTAATAATGATTTGTTTGTTAATATATAATAAAATATGTCAACAAACCCTAGCTGCCACGAGGGGTCGATCTAGCAGTCGACCGCCCCTGATCGACCTGGTAGTAGGGGAAGGGGTAATTATTTATTACTATTTATTAATATTTTCTGTTTATTTATTCTCCGTTCATTTTCGTATTTCGTCCGTAACTTTTTCATATCGACTTCTTAGCGAAGTTCCAAACATAAAAGTTGACCAGAGTTCCGTCATAAATGAAACAACGCAAGTTTTATGGCCAAATTTAGTCATTTGCAAAAATTCAATTTCGGAATCTAGTTAAATAATTAAATTAATTATTGTCAAAATTCTGGGTTGTTACATTCTTCCCTCCTTAAAAGAAATTTCATCCCGAATTTTTCCAATGACAAAGTTATGGCGCTAACGCCTAATTATCTTAAACTACACAACCAATTAGTATACATTCAAATTTTCAACCAACGTGCACCATGCTCAATGTACATAATGAGTTGCAACTAACAAAATATACTTGCGTAATGATTTAAATCAGATCCTTCTATATGTATGCATTTCATTTTTGAAAACACTTTTGAAAACATGAAGCAAACATGCTAAAATATACTGGCAATTCTATATAAATACAAAGTTTTGAAAATGTTTTTCATCTATAACTTTCACACGACTACGAACAGAAGTGTGAAGTAACCAATTTTACATCCAAGCCCTACCATCCAACATGTTAATGCATCTAAAATGTTTCCTATTAATTTCTCCCAAGCCAGAAAGAAGTGATCAAAGAGGAGAAATTTAACATTCTTTTCATTAAAAAATGTTCCAATTCTCGTCCTACAGTGGATTTTTTACCTCAATAGCCTAAATTAATTTGAAAATTTCCATTTGTAGACTGCAAAGGAGGCTCAAGACAAGTTTTAAAACATAAAAGGAGTGAATTAATAACTCGCTCACACCATCGACAAGGTACAAAAACAATGTTTCCACGGCTAAAACAACATTTCTCTTACTATCATTAGCGTTCCTTTGCATCGTCATCCCTAATGCACCGCTAAAATACGCAAACAAATCATCTAAAATCGTGCTTATGCTTCACATGTGACTATAGAAATCAAAATTTTCCATAAAGGTAAATTTCTACTTTAAAAATTCTTATGTAAAATTTGAAATTTGTTTCTAATACCATTCCACTTTTCTTATCAGATTTTCGTAAAAAAATTAATAGTGTTAGACCAAAAAATGGTACTAACACCGAAATGAAGATCACAGAATGCAGAAAATAGTAAATTCAGAGGAAATACACGACGTTTTTATAGTGGTTTTACTGTAGATGTAGCCTATGTCCACTTTATAATCTTATTGATATACTAACAGATTACAAGAACAGTTACATGTAGACAGACAATCCATGTGTTTAGTGGAATTACAAGAGTTTATACATGCAATTCACGTGTTAATTGTATAGAAAGGAGGGGAATTTGGATGTAGGAAGGTGCAAAGTCCTTGGCATCAGTAATGGTGGAAGCCGTAGAGAAGAATGACCAAAAGATCCCTCAAAATGCCCTCAGATAGTGTATTTATACGCGTTTCCTGATACCGGTTCATGAGGCACATGGCACGCATCCCAAAAATCCCGAAATGAGGTGGAAAACGTCCAGAAATCCTCTCCAAGTCATCCTATGCCATGTATGATTAGATCCGGATTGATAGGAGTGAAAATAGCCATGATAATAGGTCAAAACAGTGTGAGGCTGCAGGCGGTTCGTGGTCCTTATGTGCTTCACGATCCCTATGGGTAGAGCTCTAGGATGAGGGCGAGCCCTAGGAGGGCGACCCTTATGATGGTCACGAGCCCTAAGAGGGTGACTCCTATGATGGCCATGACTCTTAGCGGGGCGAGCCCTAGGAGGGCGACCCCTAGGATGGTCACGATCCCTAGGAGGGCGACCCCTAGGATAGCCATGAACCCTAGGGGGCGAGCCCTAGGATGGCCACGATCCCTAGAGGGCGAACACTAGGATGTTGAGCCGGTCCAGGAGGGTGAGACCCGATCCAAATTCCAAGCTAGCGATGCTTAGTCACTCCACCCAAGTGATTGCCAGCCCACACTCAAGCCCTAAGTTGTTCCAAATGGTAAAAATTCGTGTTAAGACGATCTTTGCCAAAAGATAGTGTAAAAAGTTGCCCCCCAGAACATATCTTGCTGATTTGAGGAAGATATGTTCTGGATAATCCGAGAAATCCATAATCTGTACCTACAAAGAGATAAGACAAACAATGCAAGAATAGCTCCGAGGCGGCCTTACCGGAGTAAGACGACCAAGGAAGTGCTACAAGGTTCCAAGACGGCCTTACCGGGGTAAGATGACCAAGGAAATGCTAATGAGGTCCCAAGATGGCCTTATTGGGGGTAAGACGACCAAGTAAAATCAATGAAGGTTCCAGGACGGCCTTACCAGAGTAAGACGACCGAGGAAAAGCAATGAAAGTTTGTTTATACTCGACAGGTCCAATTCGGAGCTGGAGCTCAATGCTTATTACTAATTCATGAAAATGCAGCAATCGTTTCCCGGACACGATTGGAGACCACAAGTCGGTTCCGTGCGTGTGGGCTGATGTGACTGCTTTTATTACATGCAGAGAAGACAAAAAAGGGCGAGAAGTAGCCTAAAAGCCTAAAAACATGAACTGCGAACCGGAGTCTGGCAAACTAAAGAGATCCGCCGAGTGGAATTATTTAATGATTGTGACGGCCCGCCCCGCACCAGCCTGCATTTCCTCCAAAAGTGCGCTGTACACATGCCCGACTAGCACGGAACGGTCGTCAGGAGAAAGGAAAGAAGAGAATGAACTAATCAAGGAACCTGTAGAATGTCTCACAGCGCATGGGATAAAATATAATAATGATAACATACTTGACATAAAACAGGTGAGACAGTGCATAAGCTGATAACTAAAATCAACATCAACATCAGAGCAGCGGAAATCCAAGTACAGCTTATTACAACTTTTCAAAATCTACTGTCTCTAAACAAAAGAAAGTCAAAGTAGAAGATACACCACCAATGCCCAAGCAGTGATCTTCAACAACACAGGGAGAATACTATGTATATGTGTTACGTGGAAGCCTCCTGCTCGTCTCCGGATCATCTACCCGTGCATCACCAGCTAACCTGTTACTAGTCTGCTCGTGTGAGCACCCAGAGTAATAAGAGGAGACATAAAACTCTGGGTCAGACATAAAGCCTGGTATGAGCGATAAGCATCTAAACAGAATAATAACAGGTAAAATAAACCATACCTGAACCTGGACCTGCAACCAAAGAGTTAGTACCACATACCGTACAGTACTCTAAGGTGCCATAATAAATAGTGTAAAGAATACGGGGGTGGGGTGCGCATGTCATAATGATAGCAAACAAATCATCCATAGCAACCATCCTCACATTTCTCACTCAGTGCGTAAAGCATACGATATCTACCACTTTGGAACACTAGACAAATTGAGGTAACGACGAATCCCGACTTGTAGAAACCCTGCTGTGACCAAGCCAAACACTTGGAGTCATGACCAAACATTTCAATGACCCACTTCATTGGTCGTAGCCCTTAGTTCTACTGATGCCATAATGGCCCTGAATCCGCCTTCGTACCTCCTACCATAGTGGTCCGAAGCTATAGACGTCGATAACCCCTTGGCACGCGTCCCGCAGCAAAGCCCAACCATGAAGCGAACTCGTTGATTCCCATCTGAATCTTGAGCTCCAACTTCTCATTTGGACTTCCTTTGCATCTCGGGTTTGGTTGAATTGGAGTGGGTCTTCAGAAGAGTCATCGCGTAGTAGTAATAGCCCACGTACGGTTCGGTTCGGTGCTCCTCATCTAGCTCGGTTCGGTTCGGTATAACCTTCCTGATCGGCTCGGTTCGGTGGTCATCTCTTCATTCAGTTCGGGTCGGATACTCCACTTCGGGTCGGGTCGGTGTCCTCCTCCGGGTCGGGTCGGGTTACTGTCTTCCTTCCAGTTTTCTCCGATCAGCTCCCTCGTTTTCCACGTGCTCCGATCCGATCCGCTCCCTTCGCCTTACTCCAGTCGTAGCCTTCCATTCTTGAGTCGATCCGATCTGGCCTCCATTGCTCTTCCAATCCGATCCCCTGTCCACTCCAACTCTATGCAAATGGCCTTCCTCCTTGCCAAGCCTCCTATGTGCCAAACTCCAGTTCGGGTTTCTTTCCCAGTTCACATATCCGATCCGAGCCCTCATCCGATCCGATCCGGTTCGGAACCTACACACTTCTGCAACTTTCCAGCGAGCTTTCTACGCCATTCGACGACGTTTTCGACCAATTTAACTATTCTAATCAATCATAAAACATACCATAGAGTCATAGCAATATGTAAGAGCAACCACAAACAACAATTCAAATGAATCAAAATGGATCAAAAGTGGCTAAAACCTCACATTTTCCTATAATCCTTCTTAATCGTTCAAGCACATACTTAGTAAAACTTAATCAAATCGTCTAAATTTTCTAACAGAGGCATGAAATATTATTTAAGAATTTCTAAACATTTTTCCAGAATTTATTAGTGTATAAATTCGCTAATCTTCACTAATTACCCTTAATTACCGTAATTAGTGCAAAAACTATGCAAATCACTCACCTTTGCCACAACTAAAACCCCAAAACTGAAATATTCTCTGATTTGGCGCTGTTCCCAATCTTACACAGCAGCTCTACCTCGGTTCTCGTGCTAATACTCCTTGATTTGATGTTTGCTAAGCCTAATCCTCAATTAGAAAGTGATTAAGAGGTGTTTTGAAGAGATTTAGAGGGTGGAGGCCATGGCTAGGTTAAGAGGAATGAATAGTGACGGCTGAAAAATGAGAAAAAGGTATTCTCCAAACCCTAACAGCCCTTTTAAACTCCTAATCCCGAAATTCCCCTTTGGGCCTAGCTGTTAATCACCCGGTTAAGCCCAATTAAGCTGTTTTTTTCACCATCTGAAACTTGTTTCAGCCATATCTCCCAAATGGTGAGTCCATTTGGCTAATGTGACCACTCTACGGAAAGAGAAACCATCATCCGGAGCCAATGGAAGTGGTTTCAAGTCAAAATTCATTTCCAGTCAAAAGTTATGGCCAAAAAAGTGCTAACTAGGGGTAAAATGGTCATTTAAAAATTGGGAAAAATCATGAACATGGGAAATGACCACAATAGTCGTCTCCCAAAGTTATATGACCATACGACTTTGTATGTGACAGAAATAAATATTCTACGATCCTATGATGCGTAGAATGCGGGTCGTTACACTCTCCTCCCCTTAAGAAATTTCGTCCCCGAAATTCCTTAACCTAAAACATACAAAGGATCCCGCATGCCTAACAACCACATACAACAATCAAACATGCAAAACAAGCAACCAAGTCAATCCTAGCATGCGGAAAACTAAATCGAAGTCAAAATCTTACCAGACAATGAGTTCTGGATAAGCCTTCCTAATGTTCTCCTCTGTCTCCCAAGTACAATCATTCTCGTCCTCGCTCCACTGAACGTTGACTAGCTTCACCGCCTTCCTTCGAAGTTGCTTCATGTCGTGCTCGACAATACGGGCCGGCTTGCGGTTCCCAACCGCCTCGGGTTCTACTTCGAAGTCCTCCAACTGATCAGGTGGAACAGTCATATCTGGGTCGTGAACGAACTTCCTTAGTTGGGAAACATGAAATACATTGTGAACTCCCGCCATTTTCTCTGGTAAGCCAACTCTATATGCCAAGTTCCCGACTAGTTCGAGAATAGGGAATGGGCCAACGAATCTTGGTGCCAACTTGCCTCTCCGGCCAAATCGTATTACGCTCTTCAACGGAGAAATCTTGACAAACACCAAGTCGCCAACGGAGAATTTTAAGTCTCTTCTCCTCTTATCAGCATAACTCTTCTGCCTATCTTGGGCAGCCTTCATTCGTTGTTGAATGGTCTTGATTTTATCTGAAGTTTCCCTCAACACATCTGGTCCAAGCATAAATTTCTCGCCAGTCTCAATCCAACATGATGGTGAGTTGCACTGTCTTCCGTACAAAGCTTCAAACGGAGCCATACCGATACTGGATTGGTAGATATTTTTATATGCAAACTCTACTAGATGCAAATGATCATCCCATGATCCACCAAAATCTAATATACATGCTCTCAAGAGATCTTCCAAAATACGATTCACCCTCTCCGTCTGACCGTCGGTCTGAGGATGATATGCGGTGCTGAGATGTAACTCTGACCCTAGAGCCTCTTGTAAGCTCTTCCAAAACCCACTAGTGAACAACGGGTCTTGGTCACTCACAATGCTTTTAGGTACTCCATGAAATCTCACTACCCATTTCATATACAATTCTGCTAACTTAGCTGCCGTTCTGGTCGATTTGACCGGTATAAATCTTGCACTCTTAGTCCATCGGTCTGCAATCACCCCAAATGCTATCATGTCCCGATCTAGTCCTTGGTAAACCATCGATGAAATCCATCGAGACTTGCTCCCATTTCCATTCGGGAATTTCTAATGGTTGTAACAACCCACTAGGCTTCTTTTGCTCAGCTTTAACTAACTGGCAACTCATACATTTGGATATAAACTTCCCAATGTCTCTTTTCATCCCTTCCCAGTAGTAGGTCTGCCTCATATCTCGATACATCTTATTACCACTGGGGTGTATAGTCAGTTTTGAGTGATGGCACTCTCCAAGCACTTCATCCCTCAATCCATCGACATTTGGTACAACAAGCTTTCCATTCTTTCTAAGCCGTCTCCTCATCGATACCCATCTCTAACTTGGAGATGATTTCCAATAGGTTAGGATCGTCCCTCTGACTAGAGCCGATCCGCTCAATCAAAGTGGGTCTGATCGTCAAACTCGCTAACATTTCTGGACCCAATTCGCACTTTTGTCTGAAATCATACCCAGCGATGTACTCCAGTTGCTTCCATTCTAGAAACATAGCGCCTAAGCTGGCATGTCTCCTACTCAATGCATCGGCCACTGCATTGCCTTTTCCCAGTGTATATGCGATGTCAAAGTCATAAGAAGCCAAGAATTCTAACCACCTTTGTTGCCGGAGATTTAGATCTTTCTGGGAGAAGAGTTCAACGACTTATGATCTGTAAACAGCTCAAATCTTTCTCCCAAGAGATAGTGTCTCCACATCTTCAACGCGAACACGATTGCTGCCAATTCTAAATCATGGGTAGGGTATCTTCTCTCGTGCGGTTTCAATTGCCGACTTGCATAAGCTACAACCCTACCGCCTTGCATCAATACATCACCCAGTCCGATACCACAGGCATCCGTGTATACCGTCATCTCTTCATTCCCCTCAGGAATGACTAACACTGGTGCGCTTGTCAACTTGTCCTTTAGACTCTTGAATGCATTCTCGCACCTTCCATCCTAGACAAAAGCTTGATTCTTCTTAGTTAACTGGGTCAGTGGTGCTGCTACCTTGGAGAAACCTTGGATAAACTTACGATAATATCCAGCTAATCCCAAGAAACTTCTTACATCTGTCGCATTCTTGGGCGTAGGCCAATCCTGTACCGTAGCCACCTTTGCCGGGTCCACGGCAATACCATTCTCTGATACAACATGGCCCAAGAACCTCACTTCCCTCTTCCAGAAGTGACACTTAGAAAACTTTTCTTTCAATTGGTGTCTTCTCAACACCTCCATCACTATTTTTAAATGTTTCTTGTGTTCTTCCTCTGTCCTCGAGTAGACCAAAATATCATCAACGAACACAAGGACAAACTTATTCAACTGATCTCTAAATACCCTATTCATAAGATCCACAAAATATGCTGGGGCATTGGTCAACCCGAATGGCATGACCAACCACTCATAAAATCCAGGCGGCGTCCGAAATGCTGTTTTAGCTATACTCTCAGCTTCCACTCTAAGCTGATGAAAACCTGTCGCGAGATCCAACTGAGAAAATACTCTCGCGCCACTCAACTGATCGAACAAATCATCTATCCGTGGTAGAGGATACTTGTTCTTCCTCGTCACTTTATTCAACTTGCGGTAGTCTACACACAAACGAAGTGAACCATCCTCCTTGGTAGCAAACACAACTGGTGCTCCCCATTCAGAAACACTCCTTCTGATAAATCCCTTCTTCAAAAGATCGCTGACTTGCACCTCGAGCTCTCGCTGCTCCCTTGGTGCCATACGACGAAGTGGCATCACTATAGGTCTGGCATCTTTTACCAAATCAATACGGAACTCAATCTCTCGGTGTGGTGGAAGTCCGGTCACTTCTTCGAAAACATCCGGATACTGGCCAACCACGGGCAAACCTGACAACTCACTATGGGGAATGTCAAGGGAGTTTAGAAAACTAGCCAATACCCCCTCACTGGGTAGACCACCAAACACTATCCTCCGCCCATCATCCGCTCTAGCTGTCACCAAAAAGCCCTCATAGTCTACCACCACCCCGTATCTTTGGAGCCAATCTACTCCCAAAATAATGCCAAACCCAGTAAAGCCCAAAATAAAGCAATCACAAACAAACATGCATCCATGACTCGATAGGACCACATTACGACAAATCATGCTAAGGCTAGTAGAACCACCAATCGGGTTCGTCACTACTAAAGGTCTATCGACAATCTCGGGCTCCAATCCCAACCTATCTACCAGGTCACTAGATATGAAAGAACTGGAAGCTTCGGTATCAAACAAAACTCTAACAGGAACATTGTAAACAGAAAGCATACCTTGAATGACGACATTCTTTCCTTTCTCCGCCGCAGTTGGGGCATTCGACGAAGAAGGAATAGCATTAAGGGCATATGCTTTCACCATTTGCTTTTCTTTGGGGGGGGGGGGGTTGCGGACACTTGTCCTTGTGATGTCCCATTTGGCCACAGTTGAAGCACTTCCTATCTGCTGGCTTGTCCCGACAATTACTAGCATAATGGCCCTTCTTACCACAGCTAAAGCACTCAACATCTTGCTTATTCTTTTTCTTCTGGCCATCCTTAGTCTGACTCTGCTTTCTCTTATTCTGGGAACCACCCTTGCCCCCACCACTTGCTTGTGGTTTTGGCTCTTCTGCAGATGCAACCTCAGTCCTCGGCTTAGGGTAGAGACTTTCTGATCTTAATGCTTTTCCCACAATCGACTCAAACGACTCATCGATGTGGCTAATAAGTCTTTCCCTCAAGTACTGATCCAAACCAGTTATGAATTTTTCATTCTTTTTCTCGGCAGTATCAATAAGAGATAACCTGTACTTTGACAGAGTGTCAAATTCAGCAATATACTCTGAGACAGCTCTGCCATTCTGCTTGAGCTCCAAGAATTTCTTAAACAATACTGACTTCTGAGCAGCTGGAATGAACTTCTCGCTAAAGCGAGCCTTAAACTGCTCCCAAGTAATCTGATCTTCGGGAGTGGCTGCCTTTATAGCATTCCACCAATTCATTGCCCGCCCTTGCAGCTGACGAGACACTAGCTTTCTCTTCATCGCATCCTCGATACCCAAATCCTCGAAGATACATTCGCAACTATCCAACCAATCTTGAACATCCGTGGCCGACTCCGTTCCGTGGAACGGCTTCCCACCAAGGCTAGTATAATCCTTATTCAGCTTGGCGAAGTCGACCCTCGGCGCCTGCACCATTGGACCACCACCATTTCCATCATTGGGAGCTGCCCTCCGTACATCTCTAAGCATTTCTCTCATGAGGTCAGTAAACATCTTCCTCATGTCAGCAGCATTCCCATTATTGGCCCCTCTACCGGTACCTCTAAAATATCGGCTCATCGTCAATCTGAAAAAGGAAACGATTAACGATCCCATAGTGGTGCTAGTGCAGCCCAACTTCATTCTTATACTACTAATAGTATACATATATAGCTTTCTAAAAACCAAAATAATCACAAATACGCTCTCTCGTATACGTATACTATCTCTCCCTGATAACTTCCCTAGGTTAACTACACAACCTAGAGCTCTGATACCAAGTGTGACGGCCCGCCCCGCACCAGCCTGCATTTCCTCCAAAAGTGCGCTGTACACATGCCCGACTAGCACGGAACGGTCGTCAGGAGAAAGGAAAGAAGAGAATGAACTAATCAAGGAACCTGTAGAATGTCTCACAGCGCATGGGATAAAATATAATAATGATAACATACTTGACATAAAACAGGTGAGACAGTGCATAAGCTGATAACTAAAATCAACATCAACATCAGAGCAGCGGAAATCCAAGTACAGCTTATTACAACTTTTCAAAATCTACTGTCTCTAAACAAAAGAAAGTCAAAGTAGAAGATACACCACCAATGCCCACGCAGTGATCTTCAACAACACAGGGAGAATACTATGTATATGTATTACGTGGAAGCCTCCTGCTCGTCTCCGGATCATCTACCCGTGCATCACCAGCTAACCTGTCTCTAGTCTGCTCGTGTGAGCACCCAGAGTAATAAGAGGAGACATAAAACTCTGGGTCAGACATAAAGCCTGGTATGAGCGATAAGCATCTAAACAGAATAATAACAGGTATACTAAACCATACCTGAACCTGGACCTGCAACCAAAGAGTTAGTACCACATACCGTACAGTACTCTAAGGTGCCATAATAAATAGTGTAAAGAATACGGGGGTGGGGTGCGCATGTCATAATGATAGCAAACAAATCATCCATAGCAACCATCCTCACATTTCTCACTCAGTGCGTAAAGCATACGATATCTACCACTTTGGAACACTAGACAAATTGAGGTAACGACGAATCCCGACTTGTAGAAACCCTGCTGTGACCAAGCCAAACACTTGGAGTCATGACCAAACATTTCAATGACCCACTTCATTGGTCGTAGCCCTTAGTTCTACCGATGCCATAATGGCCCTGAATCCGCCTTCGTACCTCCTACCATAGTGGTCCGAAGCTATAGACGTCGATAACCCCTTGGCACGCGTCCCGCAGCAAAGCCCAACCATGAAGCGAACTCGTTGATTCCCATCTGAATCTTGAGCTCCAACTTCTCATTTGGACTTCCTTTGCATCTCGGGTTTGGTCGAAATGGAGTGGGTCTTCAGAAGAGTCATCGCGTAGTAGTAATAGCCCACGTACGGTTTGGTTCGGTGCTCCTCGTCTAGCTCGGTTCGGTTCGGTATAACCTTCCTGATCGGCTCGGTTCGGTGGTCATCTCTTCATTCAGTTCGGGTCGGAAACTCCACTTCGGGTCGGGTCGGTGTCCTCCTCCGGGTCGGGTCGGGTTACTGTCTTCCTTCCAGTTTTCTCCGATCAGCTCCCTCGTTTTCCACGTGCTCCGATCCGATCCGCTCCCTTCGCCTTACTCCAGTCGTAGCCTTCCATTCTTGAGTCGATCCGATCTGGCCTCCATTGCTCTTCCGATCCGATCCCCTGTCCACTCCAACTCTAAGCAAATGGCTTTCCTCCTCGCCAAGCCTCCTATGTGCCAAACTACAGTTCGGGTCGGGTTTCTTGCCCAGTTCACATATCCGATCCGAGCCCTCATCCGATCCGATCCGGTTCGGAACCTGCACACTTCTGCAACTTTCATAAAACATACCATAGAGTCATAGCAATATGTAAGAGCAACCACAAACACCAAACAACAATTCAAATGAATCAAAATGGATCAAAAGTGGCTAAAACCTCACATTTTCCTATAATCCTTCTTAATCGTTCAAGCACATACTTAGTAAAACTTAATCAAATCGTCTAAATTTTCTAACAGAGGCATGAAATATTATTTAAGAATTTCTAAACATTTTTCCATAATTTATTAGTGTATAAATTCGCTAATCTTCACTAATTACCCTTAATTACCGTAATTAGTGCAAAAACTATGCAAATCACTCACCTTTGCCACAACTAAAACCCCAAAACTGAAATATTCTCTGATTTGGCGTTGTTCCCAATCTTACACAGCAGCTCTACCTCGGTTCTCGTGCTAATACTCCTTGATTTGATGTTTGCTAAGCCTAATCCTCAATTAGAAAGTGATTAAGAGGTGTTTTGAAGAGATTTAGAGGGTGGAGGCCATGGCTAGGTTAAGAGGAATGAATAGTGACGGCTGAAAAATGAGAAAACGTTATTCTCCAAACCCTAACAGCCCTTTTAAACTCCTAATCCCGAAATTCCCCTTTGGGCCTAGCTGTTAATCACCCGGTTAAGCCCAATTAAGCTGTTTTTTTCACCATCTGAAACTTGTTTCAGCCATATCTCCCAAATGGTGAGTCCATTTGGCTAATGTGACCACTCTACGGAAAGAGAAACCATCATCCGGAGCCAATGGAAGTGGTTTCAAATCAAAATTCATTTCCAGTCAAAAGTTATGGCCAAAACAGTGCTAACTAGGGGTAAAATGGTCATTTAAAAATCGGGAAAAATCATGAACATGGGAAATGACCACAATAGTCGTCTCCCAAAGTTATATGACCATACAACTTTGTATGTGACATAAATAAATATTCTACGATCCTATGATGCGTAGAATGCGGGTCGTTATAATGATAATCCCATGATTGCTCGATCCAGGATCGTTCCCTCTCCGAGGAATCGGTGGTGGCAGTGTTGGGACAGATGCAGGCGCTATTGTGTGTGTGTCGTACTCGGGCAGCTCTCCAAGTCTAATCTGATCCTAAACCAAATCTCGTAAATGCCTGCAGTCGTTAGTGTTGTGACCGTCTATGTCATTAAATATGCAATGCCTTCCGGAGTTGCGCTGTGTTGGCTCCCTCTTGGGAGACCTTGGATATGAGGTATATGAGGTTGCACCTCCTGTATCCATGTAGACGTCAGTCAGCATTGAATTGAGTTCAGGGTAATTTTCATATTTAGGCCCTCTTCGGGGCTGAGCATTACGGTCATTCTTTGCCGCGACTGTTCCTTTGCCCTTGTCATTGCCTTTTCCTGAATCAGACGGTGCTACGTCTTTAAGCATGTTGACGTCGAGGATAGCCTTCTCGGATTTTACGTCTTCCTCACGCAGAAATCTATCTGCTTCAAAGTAGAATTCACCGAAATCTTGCGGCGGGTCCCGGTACAAAGAGGCCTTGAACTCCGATGTATCCAGAACACCGGATACTGCTGCCATCAACACCATAGATGGTTCAGGTCTATCCACAAATGCTACTGCAGTGTTGAATATTTCCAGGAATGAGTGCAAAGTTTCTCCAGATCTCTGCTTGATTGAAGTTAGTGACATTTACATTCTTGGGTCGAGATATATGGACCCGAAACTGTTCAATAAAGCGAGCAACCAACATGTTCCAACTGCTAATTGATTTTGAGGCTAGCTGATGAATCCACATAGCGGCTATATCAGTCAGAAAGAGAAGAAAGTGCTTTGCCATGACATTTTCCGATGCCAATTGAACTTCCATATGTCGTTTGTAACGCATCAGATGCACAGTAGGATCCATCCTACCGTTGGAAGGCTCCAGTACTGGGAGTTTGAAATCCAGGGGATTACAGGAATTCCTGATTTCTTGAGTGAAAGGAGTGTGGTTGACGTCATCCACGTCGTTTTGAGAAGTACGGCCTCTCGATAGACGTTGTATCAGATCTACTAGTCGATTTCCATCAAAAACTGTTGTAAATTGCCTAAATCAGAGCCGGTGTCCCTCGCGTTGTGAGCAAGAGAATGAGGAAGCAGCTGGTGAACCGCTGCCTGGGGTTCGCAACTCGCGGTTTGAGGGGCATGACCCGATCGGGTCGTGATCCCCCATCACGATCCAAACCTGGCTCTTCATCACGAGCCGTGTCCAACTGCTAAGTGGAAGCTTGCATTTTGATATCCATTCGAACCGGAGCTGAATTCGGTCGAGCCTGACCATTTCAAAGAGCGAGGGGTTGCCCCCAAGTCCATGTGATGAATGAGCCGCTTCAGTGGCTTCATTTCCAGTGCATTTTTCATTGCCGCTTGGCCTGCCATCCATCCGAGCGAAAAATCCATCCATTATCTCCTGTTGTTTCTGGAGGAGATCATCTTGCCTTGCCATTTGAGCTCTCAATTTAGTGAGAACGCCGTCCATCTCTTCTCTAGTCAAGTATGCAGAAGGATCTCTATGAGAGGAAGCCTCTTGGCTTGCCTCATTCCTTGTGCCTTCGGCCTCAACACGCGAAATCTTTTGTTTGGTCATCGATCCAATAGACAAGAAATCCGATTCCTTTCAAGCTAGAAATTAAAATAGTAGCGTGTATCCCCTACCTGGCACGCCAAAATGTTAGACCAAAAAATGGTACTAACACCCAAACGAAGATCACAGATCACAGAATGCAGAAAATAGTAAATTCAGAGGGAACACACGAGGTTTTTATAGTGGTTCGACTGTAGATATAGCCTATGTCCACTTTATAATCTTATTGTTATATTGACAGATTACAAAAATTAGTTACATGTAGACACACAATCCGTGTGTTTAATGGAATTACAAGAGTATAGACACGTTAATTGTGTAAAAAGGAGGGGAATTTGGATGTAGGAAGATGCAAAGTCCTTTCCCTCAGTAATGGTGGAAGCCGTAGAGAAGAATGGCTAAACGATCTCTCAAAATGCCCTCAGATTGTGTATTTATAGGCGTTTCCTGATACCGGTTCGTGAGGCACGTGGCATGCATCACAAAAATCTCGAAATGAGGTGGAAAACATCCAGAAATTCTCTCTAAGTCGTCCTATGCCATGTGTGATCAGATCCGGATTGATAGGAGTGAAAATAGCCATGATAATAGGTCAAAGCAGTGTGAGCCTGCAAGTGATTCGTGGTCCTTATGTGCTCCACGATCCCTAGGGGGGCGAGCCCTAGGAGGGCGACCCCTTGGATGGTCACGAGCCCTAGGAAGGCCACGAGCCCTAACGAGGCGAGTCATAGGATGGTCACGAGCCCTAAGAGGGCGACCCCTAGGATGGTCACGATCCCTTGGAGGGAGACCCCTCGGATGGCCATAAACCCTAGGGGGCGACCCCTAGGATGGCCACGATCCTTAGGGGGAGCCCTAGGATGGTGAGCCGATCCAGGAGGGTGAGATCCGATCCAAATTCCAAGCTAGCGACGCTTCTTCACTTCATCCAAGTGATTGCCAATCCACACTCAAGTCCTGAGTTGTTCCAGATGGTAAAAATTCGTATTGAGACGATTTTTCCTAAAAGATAGTGTAACAAATAGGGTGGGTTTTACTTCGTTTGAACCTATCTTTATACAAAACAAAAGTTTAAGCATACGTAAACTATTGTACTCAAATCTATGTTTTTACATAAATTAGGTATAAGAGAAAGTAAATCAGAAAAATATAAATTTAAAAGGATTTATTTTCAAATGGCATTTGCAAAAAGTTTCAAAAATATATTTGGTGGAAACTTAAACGATTCAAGTCACATGTTGGCATGGGAGGAAGTCGATCTCGCCAAAGGATGTGAAAACTGAAACCACACACAAAACTCACAAATAAATTTTAGATGCAAAAGGAACTGATGACAAATAATAAATATACTTATGGCAAAACAATGTAAAACTCATGCTTCGCTAAAATTTATCTACTACTATATATTTTTGTACTTTCCAGGTCTAAAACTAGTGAAAAATTAAAACTAATGAAAAAATAAAACCAATGAAAAATTTAAAAACATATATCATTTTGAATTCATCTTTAAAACCCCTACAATCCCTTTGATATCGACTATACATTCTTGTTTCTCTCTCTTTCCACCAACTTATTTAAATATAAGTTTATGACCTAAAATGTAGTGCAAATGGAATGCTCCCAAATTTAGTTTGTAAACAGCTAGCAATTAGAACTACACAGTTATAAATATTAATGTAAGTAGAGATTTTTAATCGATGTTCATTAAACTCACGTATAAAAATTGAGGCTTTGAAGTCACCTTTCCACTATACAGGCCCATAAATTGTTTGGCGAGGACAAAATAATAACCAATTCATACACTATTAGAATACACGGCTATTCCAATGGCTCAAAGCCGTTGGCGGCCGTTTGAAGCCGTTGGAATAGAGTTAACGAATTCCAACGGCTCCCAAAGACTAACACGAACTATTTCCAACAACGTTTCTAATGTCTTCAAATGGTTGTCAGCCATTGAGAACCGTTTAAAACAATGACCAATAAGTCGTTGGAAGCCGTTGGAAAAACTGGGTTAATTTTTTTATAACAGTAAGCAAATAAACTTCCAGCCACCCCATTTCCAATCCAATCCATTTCCAATCCAATTTCAATCACTTCCACATATATACAACACATATATAACAATAACAATGTAAACAACCAAAATAAATCAAAGAAACATCAATAAAACATCTAAAAAACCAACACATACATGTCCATAAACCAAATACAGCAAAGTTACATGTCCACGAACCATCAAAACATAACAAAGGTAACATCCTCACCCACTCCATGCTAATATATACAACATTCAAACAAAATGTCACCAATATATACCTCAAGCATCGCCTCTGGAATCACCAGACAATGAAGGAAAACTACCATTATTGTGCACACACTCCGCAAACTTCTAATTTAGCTACTTCATCTGCATAATCTGAAGATGACTCTGCTTCTGTAGTTGCTCAATCATGATTCTAAGCTATTTAATTCCTTCTTTATCTTAGGCCTTCTCATCTTGTCGAGTATGCAAATAGAATGAATAGCAAAAAGGTTACGTCAGCATATAAAATATTATAACACTAAAAATTAAATGTTAATTTATTGTGTGTATGCAAAAGCATTCATTACCATTAGGTTACCGCCACGTCATTGAGAACTAGAGCTAGAGCGAGGCATAATATACATGCCACATAAATATACAATTCATAATAATTATGATATGATGAACTATTAAAAAAAGTAATACATGCTACACGTTTGTCATGCTGTGTATGTGTTGTGTATGTAATGTGAATAATTGTGAAAATTACCAGATTTTACTCAATCTTTGTCTTTTTTTTTGTCGTTTTCTGATTCAGACTCGGTTTCGTGTTTTATATAGTTTTCCGCTACAATCTCAAATGCGTCAACTATTATATTTGTCTCGTCATTTATAGGTCCAAAATCAGTTTGATCCACTACAACAAAATAGTCCTTTTACAACGGGCAAAAACCGTTGTTATATGCTTTTCACAAGGGGCAAAAGCCCGTCCTAATATGCGTCGTCGTAATAGGTCCTCACTAAATTACAAAGGTCAGTGACTGTTGTAAAAGACCGTTGTAATAACGTGCTCTGTCACATGCAACAACTTTATGACAATGGCTACAAACCGTTGTAATAGCTAATAAATTACAAGCGCATTCTGCCCGTTGTAATACATTATATTACAACAGGCATAGCCCTTTGTAAAAAGTCTGTTTTTTTTAAATCTGATCGTAGTAATATAAAAATATTGCATAAATTAAAATATTGAACTTAAAATTTCTTATTTTAATATAAATATTTTATTACACTCTTGAATAATACATAGTTTTATTTATTTCTACTACACAATTACTATAAAAAAATATGAAAATACTCATTTGTAAAAATATCATTTCACTACATACACTTAGTTACACTCACTCACACCCTCTCATGCTCAATGTATTTGTCTTCGGTGATTGATCCAAAATGTGCATTAAAAGAACTGGATGAAGAAGAACAAACAAGTTAAAAAATGTGCATTGAGCAGGGCAACATACATTAAAAACTTGGAAGTTTGTATAAGTGAATGTTCCGAGGAATAAAAACATGAGATACCTGATACCTTAATTAACCTTCTTCAAATTCACCTTAGTTAAATACATAAATAGCCAATAAACAAGATGCTTCACTCTATTTTAAATCTTTGACTTCTTGCTCTTGATTTTGTCCAGTTGTACCTATCAAAATAAAATAAAAGCAATAAGGGCTCGTTTGGTAACCCAAAGCAAAAGCGTTTATGCTTATATAATAAGTGCTTTTACTTCTAAAAAATTAAAAAGCCAAATAGTAAACAATATTTTGTTCTGAAACATGGTTCTAAAACAAAACAGCAAACAGTAAACAATATTTGTCAAAGCTGTAAACATGGTTCTAAAACATGTCTTCAGCAAACATATATTTGTCAAAACAGTAAACAATATTTGTCAATATATTATATTTGAGTTTCTTCACCAATTAACTCAAGAAACTTCAGTTGAAAAAATTCTGACTTTTCAAGACCAACAAAATAAAAACCCTGTTGAGCCTGCATATCTCAGCAAATAATCGAAACATCAACTAAAGCATACCATATAACTTCAAATGATTATCTTGCATATTTCATGTATTTTATGGGCTATGCATCTTTCCAGCATGTATGTTCAATTATGTAAATATGCATCATAAATGTACAAGTATTCTAGCTCAGATATCATACCTTTAGAGTAGCAATAAACGATAAGAAAATATCTCTTTGTAAGCCACCTTCATAATGTTGTGTCCCACGAGTTTTTCGTTTCTTTTTCATATTTGGATGTAGTTAAAATTGCAGTTTCTTCTAAAACTGCTAATGAATCTGTCATCATGAATATCAAGTCAAATACTTTGAGGAATAGGTTAAGCAAGAAAGAAAACAGTTTCATAACCAAACCAATGAATACTTTAAGAAATCAAATACTTTGAGGAATAGATTAAGAAAGAAAGCAGACAATTTCATAATCAAACTAATAAATACTCTAAGACATCAAACAATCCAAAACATAGCCAAGCAGTAATTCATCACCTTTAAAACTTATCCATCAAACACTCCAGAACCTCGCAACTTAACCATAACTAATGTTCAAAAGATTAGCAATTGTGTTGTAGCAAAAAAAAAAAAAAAAGGAAGAACTAGGATCAATAAATTGGGCACCTGTTTACTTTGTCTGTTCTCATTATAGAAATATATAGAAAGTATGTTTAAATTTCTTTTACTTTTGTGGTGAGATGAAATTAGATAATCAGCTGAAAAATACGTTGGATTGGTCAGGAAATGAAAATATTTTTATGTTAACGGTGGGTTGCTGCATGGATGTAGACAACTTCTAATGAATTACTAAAAGCTGAGGTTAGGAAGCTAATGCAACAAAGAGGGGTGTCATTCAGTCTTATACAGGCAATACATACATGTATAAAGAAACACATATAGTTTTTCTAATATGATTTTCTGTTAATACAAACTATTTTTCATCGAACTTGTTATCATTATGTGTCTAACCAAAACTATCAAAACTTTTTATCGGAAAGTTTACTAATTCTTGCTTGCTAGTGAAAACGGAAAAATAATATTATTTGCATCACGAGGTCCAAATCTTTCATCCCACCATCCACATGATTACGATAAAAGTCAAAGTTTGTGAAGTCAACTAAATAAACAAAAGACAGCAATTTCAAGTGCAAACCAAGAATATGTGATCAATGAACTGTAAAACCAAGCATCATATGCAAAAATGAGCATCCATAAATTCCTAATCATTATAAACATACGTAGAAAGGTTACTAAATGATCAATACCTTATCCTTCCCAAAAACTTCATCAGTATTCATGTCAAAAAACCTTTTATCTGCCATTTCCATCAATCACTTTTGAACTTCAGCAGGTTGAAGACTGGAAGAATGTTGTTGCTTAATATATAACACATCCTTCCCTCCCATCTTTACACCAACAATAACATGTGTGCCAAATTTATCAATAAACCTGGAAGATTGGACAAGAATAAACGAAATCTACACTAAATATATGAACTGCATAACTAAGTACTTGCCCATGTGAGCAAAATAATGTATTCAAAAGTTTTAATATCTCAGAGAAGATTGATAACATAATACTTCAAAAGGCTAGCCTAAAAATTAATGTTGGTAAGATGGTATGGAACTTTATTCTCTGATAGCTGCTTCTGGTCTCATGATAACAACTAATGGTGTTTTCATTTCAATCATTCAATCTAGCCAGAAGACAGAGATATTGAGATATCAAGACAAGAGAATTACAAGTTCAAAATGGAGTTTCACATGGCTCAGACACATTGGCATTCAAATTAATTTCATACGGTTATACGACAGCAACATAAAAATTAAAGGGTTTCTAGCTTAAACAATTTGTCGAACACTTTGTGAGCAAAAAGTTAGAAATGAAGTTTTAAGTGGAACAATGCATTTCGAACTCCTCAAATACAACCACAGCGTCAAAACCCACTTCAATCGAACACAAATAATTCCAATACCGAAGTTTAACAGTCTGAAGCCCCAAACATTCCAAATACTTGCCCCAACTTCAAAACCGAACTAATTCCAAACCTGAAATACCGTACACCATGCAAGCTTCGAAAATAATTCATACCTGCGATTGCTCGAGTTGGAATGATGAAGCACGACTTGAGATCAAAAGTTTTCACAAAGCACGGATTCAGGGGTTTTGACTTACTTGAAAGATCTGAAGAGAAGAAATGCGGTGGAAGAATGAATGCCGTCCCCATTAAAAAATCAATAATCTATTGGTGAATTTCTCAAATCTTTTAACAATTTTACTTACTTGAAAGAACTAGAGAATGTAGGTAATAATTTCAAAAGCCAGATACCATCATAAATTTCTTCTCTTCGTGTCAGTCTTTGTTAACTCTGTTTTGATGATAATCTTCATTGTAGCCTAATTCCTGCATGCAAATATATCAAACTTTTAAACCTTTAAATGTCTAAATTAATTTAATAATTAAATGGATCGATACCACATGATAGATCAAAGTCTAGGAGATTGGAGCAATTACATCTTCCAGATGACTTTGCCTTTTTGGTTCGATGAGATTGAAACAAGAACGGCTTTTCGGTTAGGGTTTTGGAAAAATTAATTTTATCTGAAGAATGTGGAAGCGGTGGAGAACTTAATTTTATGTTGTTGATTTAGAGTCCGATAAGCATTTTGATAGGCTGCGCTCTGCAGGCAGACAATTTGTGGCGGAACTTGAAATTTTCACCGCTTGGAAGCTGAAAAAAACTGATCCGTGTTAAATAATTTGTCAAACGTTTACGGATTAGAAATATTCACCGCTTGAAATTATCAGTATTTACGGATTACAAATATTTATAGCAAAACGTTTTAGTTATCATTAGTTAACTATTATTATTTAGTTATTATTTATTTATATTATTATTTATTTATTTAATTACTATTTATTTAATTATTATTTATATTACTAGTATAACCACATAACGATGGGAAACCGACCGTTAGATTACATAGTTTAAAAAAGAAAAAAATAGTTTTTTATTAATCTTAATTGAAAATAACGTGATTAAGAATATTTAACATTAGAGATATTTAAGGAGAAAAAAGTGGAGATAATTAAACTGAAGAGATTTAAGGAGACATGTTATATACATGTTTCATGTTCTTTGGGCTTCGGAAAAATTGATTTTGGCCAAGTGATAGTAAACAAACATCCATAACGGTCGGTTCCACATAACGGTGAGGAACCAACTGTTAGATTGCACAGTTTAAAAAAAACTATTTTTTTATTAATCTTAGTTGAAAATCAAAAAATAATATGATGGAGAATATTTGAAATTAGAGAGATCCAAGGAGATAAAAGTGCAGAGAATTAAGGTAATCTATACTATACTATTAAAGCTCAGTTTAGAATGCTCAACTCTCAGCCCTCCTCCCGTAGAATCAATATGAGTTTGCCACGTGTATTTGTGCACTTAATCGTCGCACCGTATAAGTGCCGCTTATAATTCTTCTGTCATCCAGATATCGCCTCCTCATCGTCCTGGTATCACCTAACCCTAATTTTAGATTAATGTTCATACCAGTCTTTTCAACAAACGATGTTCCTCAGGTTGGCACCCAACCCTCGAGGTTTTATTTTTCCGTCAGCTATTCTTCGCCCTAACTTCTGCGATTTCGCTCTTTCCCACACCTCTCCTTCCAGCTATTCAGTCCATCATCAATATAATTTTATGAGACAATCTATGTTTCTGTTTGAAGATACGATACGGATTGCCACTACCGACTCAATCTATTCCGTTTGAGGTAAAAAATCTAAGTTATATTGGTTTGTAAGATCCGATTTTTAATCCTTTACTAAACTTGGTTATTTCTAAGTTTTCTATGTTGGTCTAATATGTATAAGATCCCTAATTATACACTACAGGGTAAATATGTTGGAACAGCTGCAATTTTTGGGCGTTCGTTCTTAAAACTGACCTTCTTTGTAATCCATTGGCGAATGCTCACCAAACAAGGTTTGTTGTTTCATTTCAAGCTTCTAATTTATCAAAGATAACACAAGATATGATGTTTATTTTGAAATTCTAAGCATTTTAATTTGGTATGCTCTTTGAATTGTTAATCAAAACTATTTTCGTTCAACTAAAAAAATAGTGCTTCCTTCTATTTTTGTATACCCACTTGGTATTTTGATATATTATTTCTTCTTCATAGCAAGCGAAATAAATTTATTGTGATCTTCAACAATATATTTGAGCTGGATGTTATTTTGACATATGTTATAGCCTTTATTATGTTGGTTGAAGGCATGTTGGTTTATTTGATTCGATTAGTTCTTCATGTATTTTATAGATTAATTTATCAAGTGGGAACATGCTTTCGTTAAATGAGCATGTTCTTTTGTGGTTTAAAAATACAAAGATTACTTCTGCGTGTTTGTAGTCTTAACAAATATAAGGCCTAATTTTTTTTTCCTGCAAGTGGTTCTAAAAGTATAAGACAGGTGCGTGCCTGCCTGCATGCCTGCATGCACCATTACCAGCAAATAACTAAATGGTCCATTATTGCTAATATCCATACTGATTTTGTAGAAACTATATTACTCATAGTTATACTTCCACCTTAGTTTACAATATATAATGATTTATTTACAACAAATTGTTCTTTAGAGAGTTTACAATATATAACGATTAAAACATATGTGAATCAATATCAACATATGTTATATGGGTACAATTCTACGAATGAGAACACAAATCAATTATATGTTAATGAATAATGTATAATTTCAGAAAAGATACATAATCACCCCCTAACTGCCACAAAATGGAGTTGGAAGATATGTACATGCGCCTTAGGAAATCTTTATGACATTCAAAGTGTAAAAAAGTGCACATAGACAATGCTATCTTCTATGTATAAAGTGAAATCATACACTCATTATTAGGTGTATAGAATGGTGATTATGTTGTAGTGTTTCTGGCTTCATCTACATCATGTATGTTGTAATTCAAAATTTGACTTTAAAACATTTTTCATACTGTTATGTGCCTACTATACACAATTTCCTTGCCATTTGAAGTTTTCTTATGCAAACATTGATCGCTGTGTTCAATTTTCGATTATTACAACTTGAATTTCATTTTATTGTAAAGGTGATCGTGTAGTATTATGTTGTTATCTTCGTGGTTATTACTATGAAAAGCATAAAATAATAAATCAAAATTTACAGTAAATAATGCTGCTTTTAACCGTTTTGTGAACATGGATCAAGGTTATAACAACACCCGTTGTATCTTCACATTTTGGTAAGTTGTTTCTTAATGAATGGTGATAACCTAACATTAGTATATTGGTTTTTTATTTCTATCATTTATGACCATGCCAATTCACTACATTTTTCATCATGACTTCGCCGTTTCAAATTTTGTTACCTGCTTAGTGGTATATTTGTATCACATAAAATCCATTTTTTAACACTTTGCTTACTAAGACGAGAAATGGTGTTAATCTTTTGCAGCAAGCCAATGTATGTCAACACTATTTTTGAAGTCATAGTTTCTACTGGATACAGTTTTACGGACATGTAATATTTTGTAGCATGAATTGTCAATATGACATATATCTCAATCATTCACTTTCATGTGCTTTTGTTGTTATTTACATTTCGTGTACCATTTATGGAGAAATCAATTAAATATAAATCACATAGATATATTATACTTTATTGAGTATAAAATATTTGAGAACTGTACATATGTTCTCTTAAACTACGAAAGATTTTATGTGTATTTTACTTATTTATTTATTTTTATTTTTTTAACTTTTTTTTCTTTTTGCACATTTTTTATGCATGACTATTTTATAACTAACCTGGTATCACTTTTATTTTCCCTTCGCAACATTATATGTTCTTGGTGATGAATAGTTTTGACAATGAGCCCAACAGTCTTTTGACAAATATAGAAAAGGTTTCTTTATCTCATTCATAACTCAAAGCTTCAGGTTAAGAACTTAAATACATTAGGAGTCTGTTTAAGCATTTGTTTCTGCTTAGTTTCCGTTCCGTTCACGCTAATGCTATTTCTTGCCGCATTTGCATGCAACGTACATGTTGGTTGACTGGTAACCAGGCGAAGGCGTAACATGAATAACGACTAGCATGAATTCCCTTATGTAAGAACAAAAAAATAAAACAAATAATATTTGGTTAACAATATTACTGAATAGACACAGTTAGCTAGCCCTACAATTTTGTAGAGAGATTTGGGGAGATTGGACATAACTGTTAACTACAAGAAGTGTATTAATTAAGAATGTACATTGACCAACCATTTCTATTTAAATTTGATTTTTCATGAAACATATTTGAAACGTGTTAAAGGCATAATGTCGAAGTTTTCATGAAAAAAATACATTGACGTATACACTAATCGAAAAGTTATTCTCCATTTCCTCCAACATACAACCTTAATGTTACGAGGAATCACTTGAGATTTTTCTCATTTTCTTTTTCCTCTTGACAAATGAATTAAAAATAATAATTCTTGACAAACTTTTTATTCTCATTCCATTTTTACTTTAAAGATATTAGACAATGTTAGCCAATAGTAAAAGCTTATATTTTTTGTTTTCATTGTCTCTACTGATGATCCATATTTTAATTCTTCAACGGATACAAATTCCTTTCTAAGAGGTTAACCAATTGGATTTACGGTACTTAATACTTGCTTTGGAACTTTATGAAAAGAATAATTCTTGCTCAGAAACTTCATCGAAACAAATTTGCTTGGGAACTCTTTATTCCAATTAATAATTTTTATCAGTAATGATGAGATTAGTATGTCTTTTAAATTTTATCGATCAATTTGAAGATTACATAAGAAGTGTCCTAAATATTTGATTTCATTACATGTTTCTCTCAAGATAATCACTTAAACATTCAAAATGAAAACATATAATTTACTGCTTTTTTTAAGCTACATACATCTTCTAGGATTATGTGTGTTGAAATGAAGTCATCTCAGACTGGTTCGACGTTGAAAGTTTCTAACAGCACTTTCCCAGTGTACAAAAATATTGCACTGTAAATTCTAGGACTACGTACTTACGATATATAAATTAATTAGTTGTGTAAGAAAGTAAAAATTTGTGAGCTGTCCAAAATGATAATATTGGCAAATGTGACAATATGGATATTGCTGTTCTAAATGATATCATGCATGATACATATGGACCACTGCTTTTATTACCCCATAGCTATTAGACGAGGGCTAACAATGCACATGCTTCAAACCAAATTCTATTAATGAAGACAAATGCATTAAAAAAGACTGTTTTGTCATGATATAATTTAGATTTTTCATTATTTCCTAGATAAATGCAAATAAAAAGCTGTTAGGTTATTTGCCAAAAATTATAGCAGGTAATCTGAGATATTGGATTGGGAGGGTCAAAATAAAGTTTCAAAATAGAAGTGTCTTGCTTTTGCCACCTTATATCATTCCTAATATATTGTATTTTATGCTTTAACTATTATTATATTCATCTTTCCCTAATGTATGTATTTATATAATTCCTAATATATTGTATTGCATGTTATTCTTATTATATTTACATGACATTTATGATTTTGTTTTTTGTATTTTACGAGAAGAATTTATGATGGTTGATTTTGATATTATATACCATAAAATTTTAAAAAATCTATATCACTAAGAAATTTATGGATATATTATATTTGCTGCATGATTGAATTTCAAAAAGAAGTTTAAGTAATCATGTTTACGTTACGTATTAATTTCAGAATTAGAATAGTTAAGAAGTATACGAATCTATTTGTACATTTGTCTTATTCTTAATATATACGTATTAATATTAGTGTACTTTCAAAAAAATCAAAGCATAGCTAATTTTTTTCGAAATAGGTAAAATTTCAATTCAATTAATTCTTATAAATTACATCTGTATCCTTTGTGACTTGCATGATTCATGGGAGAGCAGCGAAAATCAACATGCAATAACACTAATTTCTTCAATTCTGATTCATAAGCATTTCAACTAAATGCAGAAAAGTATTAAAATAAAAAAATAAAAAAAATCAGCATATCGTTTTGTTTGCAAATATATATATTTGCAAAAAAACATCAGGGCATTTGCAAAAATACTATTATTACCTACAATTTTACAAAAAAAAAGGGAAAAAAATAATCCTTTTTTCATATATAGTTGCGTATTAGTGCAGAATCCAACTTTCGAAAACATACCTAAGTTTTTTCGAAATAGGTAAAATTTCATTTCAATTAATTCTTATAAATTACATCTGTATCCTTTGTGACTTACATGAATCATGGGAGAACAACTAAAATCAACATGCAATAACACTAATTTCTTCAATTCTGATTCATAAGCATTTCAACTAAATGCAGAAAAGTATTCAAATTAAAAAAAAAATCAGCATATCGTTTTGTTTGCAAATATATATTTGCAAAAAACATCAGGGCATTTGCAAAAATACTAAAAAGATATACTGTTATCTACAATTTTAGAAAAAAAAAGTGGGAATAATAATAATCCTTTTTTCATATATAGTTGCGTATTAGTGCAGAATCCAATGTTGGAAATACTGAAAGAAAACACTTTCAATCAGTGGTTTTTTTTTGTTTATTATCGTATTGCATTATTATTGTTCTTAATGTCATGTGGGACAGATTCCAGTTGTTTTGCAACATTTTGGTTTCCATATCTAAGGATTCGAACACAACTAGCTATTGTTTTGTCTCCATTTCTTCTATCTTAAGCGGTGTATGTTTCACCGTACAACTTCTTAAGCATGGATAGTTCTTAAGCATGGATTATAATAGGATTTGGCATGTAGCTTCCAACTTAACTATCGCTGCTAAAATACACAAAATCCTACATATGTTTTAACTCAGCGTTTAGTTCGTAATTTCATATTTGTGATCGCCATAAGAAATTGAATTTTTGTTTTCTATAAAATGAACAAAAATTTGCAGCTGTTTTTATAAATGTGACATGAATTAATTTGCCAATAAATCAATTTGATTGTGTTTGAGTCTTCTCATGCTTACCCTTTATAAAAGAGAGCATATTTTCTCTAAGAAGTTAAAGAAGATAGCGCTTATTGTATTTTACTACATTTTTATCTCCTGTTCCTTTTTAGTTTCGTATTTTAGAGTCGAGATATAGAATATCTACTTAAATTATAATTTTTCTATGTCCAAGAGTATATTTTAGATTTTCATGTTCCGTATTAGCAACAAAAATTCAGGGCTATGCACACACAAGTACACACACGCACACGCGCGCGCGCACACACACACACATATATGCATAGTATATGTATATATGTACACACACACGCATACACATATATACATATTGATATCATATATATACATACAGTGGCAGATGCAGGATTCTAAGGATGGTGTGTCACCCATCCAGTGGCGGAGTCAGAAAATATAGATGGAAGGGGTAAGATAATAATTCAGGGGGTTCGGGGGCGTTAGGCCCCGAATTTTTTTTCTTTCATGTTGACCATTTAATTATGTGTATAAATATCATTTCAGATCATCAAACAAACAAATGCATGGCTTCACCCCTGCACCCATCAATAGTTAGTAGATTATAAAAAAAATATTCATAAAATAGTTTTTTTTTTTCAACACGCATTTTAACATATACATTGATAGCATCGTAGTTTCTTCCTATTTCAGATGCTCAATACAACCTTATTACAATAACATAGTAGTTTCTCGACGATTTTTCATGTTTCCATATCGATCTATAATATTATTTGACCACAATTCAGATTATCATATAACTTCGTATCATAATATGCAAGTGGAATATCAACAGGAATTTGATTACCTGTTATCACGTCCTTTCAAGCTTTACTTACTTTGGTAATCGAATTGGCGTTTGGTTCCATCCTAGACGAGCTTGGCAATGGCGAAATTGGGGCTTTTGCAGTTGCTCTTTCAAATCCAGCAGTTCTATCCTTCTTCTTGACTGGGATATTCTTCCCAATTTCCAGAGTAGGAAAGCCCTGTGCGTTTAAGAAACCCTCGGCTGCCTGATATTTTGTATATGCAATATGTGATTGAAGAATCTCTTTTTGCGTCCTGTTTATGTTCTACCAGGTTGTATGCTTATTATATTTCTGATTTTTCTTTAAAACCACCAGCTGAAATCCATCCAAATTAGGGTTTGCTTCAAGGTTTGCTATTCGATCATCAGGCGGCTTTGGCCGAGGCGGGTCGACCATCATCGGCGGTCAAACGGTGGACGGAAGCTCTGCACTTACAGGCGGAGGAGGATCCAGCCTCGGTGTAGGAAGTTAGGTGGGAGAGGTTGTCGAAGTTTGTGCGAAATCTGGGGACGAAGATGATTGAGGCTAAACTGGAGTCGGCGGTGGCTGCTGCTGCGCAAATATCTCTCTGTCTCTTTCTCTTTTTTTTTTTTTTTTTTTTTTACTTCTCGAAAATAATGGTGTGTCACGTGACACACCATGCCTACGAATACATCCGCCACTGTATACATATATGTTCCTACACAGGACTAATAGTATAATACAAATTGGATTAGCAGCCCCATTCAATAATTCTTAACTTTTAACATATGTCAATATATATTATTCCCAATATGTTGAGATTTTCTTATTCCTATTATATTTGAAAATGCTGTTTATATTTTCATTTTTACGGTTTTCTTTTTAGGATTAGATTAATAATTTTAACACTGAGAAAATTATGAATTACTGACCTCTTTTGTAAGCTTCCATTTTTTAGTAGTCAAAGTGTTATATTAAAACTTACATGTGCATTTATCTTACTCCCAACATATGTGTGCATATATATGGTTCCTAATAGATTGTATTTAATGAATCTTACACCTATTGTATTTACTTGCTATTTATATTTTCATATATGTGGTTTGTATTTTAAACTTATGTTATAGGTCTACACACTGGATATTTGATCTCATGTACCATAAAAATTATAATTATAGCCTTTATAACACTAGGATTTTTTTGGATAATTTGATATCCTTGGCATGAATGAATTTCTTGACCAAAATAACTTAACCATATATATATGTGGTGTCATCAAAATATGAATAATATATTGCATCCAGTTAGGAAAGTCAAGAGTAATCAAAAGCTATCCATGAATGCATTTCTTGCTGAAATATTTTATAACAGGTAAAAATATATTTTCACAGAAATATTTAGCGAAAATTGAAAAAATATTTACCGAAATTTTGTAACTATTTCTAATATTCACAGAAATCAAAGCGGTGGATTGTAATATTTTTTTATTGTTTTTCTCCTTTTGTTTTTCAATTTTACGTATCGATGAAATATATGTTATGTGGAAAACAAATTGAAAAAATTTGCGTCAGATAATTACAAAAATTCTGAAAACTTTTCTTCAATTTTCTGCATATATTTCTGTTAAAACACGTTTTTACCTTATGTTGTAAAATATTTCAGTACAAAATGCAATTTTGGAGGAAAATATTTAGATTTTTCATTATTTCTTAGACATAGATGTGATGTAGTGTAGATTTCAAATGCGAATAAAAGCTGCTAGGATTTTTGCCAAAAATTATAGCAGGTAATCTGAGATATTGGATTGGGAGGGTCAAAATAAAGTTTCAAAATAGAAGTGTCTTGCTTTTGCCACTTTATATCATTCCTAATATATTGTATTTTATGCTTTAGCTATTATTATATTCATCTTTTCCTAATGTATGTATATATATCATTCCTAATATATTGTATCACATGTTATTCCTATTATATTTAAATGATATTTATGATTTTGTTTTTGTATTTTACCTTCTGTTGTTAAGACTTTATCCTAATATTTATCTTTGTTAGTTGAATTTGTTTACATCTTGCAATGCATGTTTTGGTTTTTGGTTTAGTCTTTGGCTAATTATGTTTTGGATCATTCAATTGGGTTGAAATACACTGGTTTGGAATCATTATTTGCCATTTATGATACCTTTGCTTGGATTCTATTTTCTCCTACAGTGAAATTTATTCTGTTCCTTCTTTTGGATCCTTAAATTTGACTAGGTGAATGATTTGATTTTAGCTCCACTGTTAGTGACATTCCGGGTCAAATGGTAGAAAATGTTGGACTTTCTCTGACCTGCCACTTCTTTTAGCACGACTGACTATTTCTCCCACTTCGTTTAAAATTTAAATTACCAATAATAACTAACACCAGGACAGTGTCAGAATTTTTTTCAGCAAGAAGATTTTGCAATCTTTATGAAGGTTGAATTCCAAATTCCTTTCAACTTGGCATAATTTACGTAACATAATTTTATTTTATACTTGATTTCATTGGTTCATGTATTCCAATTCTCATACATGCAGCTTCGAGAAGCACTTACCAATACGTATCCAATTTGAGTTTAATAACTGCAGCGCCTACTATTTGAGTAGTCGATACAGCAACATTAGTCAGCCTATTTGAATTATATTCATTCTCTTCTGAATGGGTTGATTCTTCTATAAGGTACGCAGTTTTGGCTATATTACTGTCCTATTCCTTATAAAAAACCTGTATATGCACAAGCACATTGACTATGTGTGACAACGTATATGGTCTTTATAGTTCAACACTGTGTAGCATGTAAATTTAATGCAGACATATCAATGGCAGGCTACCTTTTGCGTATCGACTTACATAAATAACTAAGTTTTTATATTTCAACACATTGCTTTCTTATCCTAATAAGCGACTCAACTTATTTAGTTAGAACAATTAACCATGATTTTTTTTTTTTGGCATATATGGTTTTATGTCTGCTGTGGTGCAATTTTAAAAATTCTTCACTGAAAGGTGTTGTGCCATATTTATTAGACCAACTGTACTATACAGCTATGTTCTGACCATGTTGTGCCATATTTTCACATCATCTATAAATCTATCAGCAAAATCACAATTCTGAATAGTTATTGAAAAGGCGTCCTAATATATGTAAAATAGTATTGAGAGTAGTACTGGAAATATTTATAATATTGGACTAATAGTTAAATGAAGTATATGAGCTACTGGAGTTAACTCATCAAAACTGTTATTTTGTGTCATTGAAAATCTTTGTAGTTTGATAATTTCAGTCATTATTAGTATCATCGATCATAAATACAAAGTTTTTTGAAATACTACTTCCTGGTGATTTTTGTACTCTGGGAAAATTTCAACAATGGGTTGAACACTATACATTTTGTACCAATTAGTGTTACAATGCTAATAGTACAGTTAGGTTACTCACAAAAAGTGTACACAAGCAATTCAGTGTTTGAATTTATTTTGCACAGCAAGGCCTATTACAAAAGTTAGGAGTAGCCATACATTAACATATTAATCTATATGATAATGAATGATTAAATTTTAAATTTTGAAGTATATTTCGTTTTAATTTCCAAAACGAGTAATACATCATCTCAACTTTGTCTAAAATATGGTATTGTTTCTCAATGAAAATATTTTGTAGTAGTGCATTGATTGTTATCATAAGAATAAATTTACTATTTCTTGGCTGCAATTTTTTTGGAGACACCTTTACAACTTCTCTTTAATAGATCTCTAGGTGAAAAATATTGACATAATGATGGAAAATTAAACATAAAGATCATACGAACATTACAGTGCTTCCAATTTTAGAAAGCATACGTATGTATGGAGCACCTATTGAAAACATTCATAACTACTGAATTAAACTGATAATTAGATTTTGTATAAATTATATAGACTTTATGTTTTTGTCCATAATTTTCTTTTTTAATTTTTCCATTCATTTATCATTCTAATTCATTAGTATACATCATCAAAACATGGCCTCCACAATACCGTCATCGTTGGCTGATGTGGCAATTCAAGCGTTGTTGCTTAAGCAGCAGGTTTTTTCCGCTGACGTGGGGGTCACTAAATTCAATAAAGCTGCAGTAACCGAAGTGCATTACGTCAAAAACTGCGAAACAGATGAAAAATGCAGAGACCCCACCCACAATATGAAATGAAATTACATTTTTACCCTCCTGCATTCAATATTTTTCCCTCATTCGCATTTTTTGACCGATTTTCCATCGGTCCGTCTAGCACAGCCCCACTAAATTTGGTTTCATATTCAAAAAATACACATCAACTATTTAGATCCATCGCTTTGGTAATTTATAAAACATCAATATCTGTTACGAAGTATGCATAGGCATCATGAAAGACAGCAAAATATGGCAGAGTTGGAAGTAATGCGTTTTGTTTTCCAGTATGTGCCAATGGTTGAGAACTAGATTCCAGTACTGCTTTTGCTGTCTTCATAGATGTTTGTGGAAAATGGTACATTAACTATATCTCTTTATATCTCTCAAAATATGTCATAAATATTTAGATAACCATCTGATAAAACAAAATCCATTCTTTTATATATGTTGGGTTTGAACTTTGAGCAAATGGATTAGATTGTAACTTTCATTGAAAAAGTATCTTCATCTAAAATCTTAAATACTTGATCTATTGAATATGTTTGATTCCCAAATGAATTTTATATGAATGTACTTCTACGACCAAAAAAGTTTAGCTGATCTTGAATGCAAATATATTCAAGGTATTTAAATCAAATATACACTGCATTTACCAAGTAATTGTTGCACTTTGTATATGGTACTTTGGTTTTCCAGAATCATTCATTCCCGTTATCTATTTGGACCAACAGTTGAAAATCTATTGAACTATTAGCAAGTTAAAAAGCTTCCCTAATCCTTGCTGTACTCTTTAGAACGTTGTTTGGTAGGAAGAAGGTTGGGTTTATTGTAAAACTGCCATTGTAAATTTTTTTTAACTTGCATAAAACTGAATATCTGGAGCATAAAATATGAAATATTAATTATATTAATAATTAATGCAGGTCATACCAAAAACTAAGGCACTGGCCAAAAGTGAGATTGTTTCTAAGAACCATAAACATGATTGGGACATGGGGTTGGCTAAAGATATGAGTTTTAATATGCAGTGAATTATGAAATCTAAGACGATTGATGTGGGTCACAAGGTAAGTTCTATGTGATGAAACATTGTACAATGCAGTAGTTCAATGGACCACTGGATAAATTTAACTCCATATTCAGATGAGATTGGTTTGGTGGACAAATAAAGAGGACCTTCGGTTGTATGAGAATGGTTAAGATATCAACAAAAGTAAATAGAAGGAAATTAACCGAAACTGATCTTTTGCTGTAAAATAGATTAAATGGAAGGAAACTGAAACCGATCTTTTGCTGTAAAATTACAGCAGATTAAAGGGAAGGAAACTGAAACCGATCTTTTGTTGTAAAATAGATTAAATGGAAGGAAATCTTGCAAAGCGAAGCAAGGAAGCAAGGAATCAGCCGCATGATCTTTCTCCTGCTACCCTTATCTCCAGGCATGGGAAATGATCAAGAAATCACGTGCAATCTTCTGAGTTTCATTTTTTCCCTACTTTATTGTGAGTTTTGACGTGTAATTTTCTTTTTTATATTGAGGAATGTCCATTTTGTATACAATTTGTTCTCCTGTTGTGATATCTGTACACACCTTGATATCTCTATTGTGTTTTCTCTTTGTAATGAGGTACCATTTGTATGTTAGAAAAAAGGAGTTTTAGTTGTATGGAGCATCATTACAACATTCCGAATACATGCTATGCTAACTTGGTTATGCAATTATTCACATGTACTCAACAGGATTGAAAGCATGGTATAACATACGTGAAATTATATTATGGTTAATTGCAAATATTTAGATGTGCATAACTTAATTACTTTTGAATTATGCAGCATCATTAAAAAAAAAAAAAAAAAGAAGCTCATTCTAAAAAAATAAGTATGCCAGTTTTGAATCATTAGATGGATGTATATTGATAGATTACATTTCAGAACATTGAGCTAGATGTTCGGATGGGATGGATGATAAAAGTTATATTAAATTATAGTTGAATTTTGATATGTGTACATGTTAACGTCAAGTAATTGAAATTGATTAAATTTAACAAGAAGAAATTTAATAAAAAGTTATATTATCCTGTTTTCTTTCTAATTTGTAACCCACCTATTTAAATTTTAATTGCAATTCATTAAAATTTTGATTTTAAGAATTCAAACTAATCATGGGATTAAGCGTTTGCATTCTATATCTATATCACTTATATTCTAAATGATATTACAATCAAAACACAACAAAAAAGATCAGTTGTCTAAATCTTTCCACATAATATCATTTACCATCTCTTACTTTGTCATAAATACAAGTGGTAAACTTTAAAGCTATCATCCTTCTACTCAGCAAAATCCTTTTAAATGAATATTTATACTTATTGCAATGCGAAATCACTAATTTATCATTTAAGGTTTTTTCGTAATTTTTGGGAAAAAACTAATTTGAAAAAAATCATAACCTAAAAGTAATATGTATTACCTTCATGTAGTTAGCAAAATTTTGAAAAATATCTAAGAAAAAATTATATGTACCCCGTGTGCGAAGCACGGGTTCACACTAGTTAGGCAAGTAAAAATTGAGTAAATGAAATTCAAGAGATTTAAGGAGACATGTGAAATCTGAATTAATCATAATGGTTGAGAAAAAAGAGGAGATATTTAAGAGATGCAAGTCAAATTATGCAGGGAAGAAGAATGGACGAGAAATAGGGAGACGAGAAGACAATGTTTATATGTCGGACAACGCTGCTAGATTTGATTCATTGGGACAAACAAATTGATTTAGCCTCTCTTACAGTAGGGAAACCTCCCTAACGGTCGGTTTGATTATTTATTTACATATAAACACGTTGTAACTAGACCTTTTACAGAAATAATAAAAATATTAACCAAAATTGTAGTTAAATAAGACCTCAACATAGAAAGTGGTAGATATTAATATAGCTAAAGTCAGTGGAAATTCTAAAGAGGCTACTCCTAAAATTTAGAAGGACTAAAATGACAGAGGAAAAATTATTAAATAATAATAAATCTTTTAAAGTTTTGAAAAATTGAGTTCTATCAAAAATTTCAAAAGTATTTAGTATTAATTATTATTTATTTAATACGAATAAGTGTATATTATGAAAAAAATAACTATAATATTACTTGTTAATTATTAAAAATATTAATCATAATTCATTATGTTATAAATAATTAGTTCAAATTATAAATCATAACTATGGATTATTAATTATGAATTATAATAAATTATTAATAACTAATTATTTAATATTAAGTATATATTGTTATTTATTCATTTTTCTTAATTATTTAATCATAGTTATTAATTGGTAAAACTTATTATTAAATGTTACTTTCATATTTATTAATTATAATTTAATGTTAATTAGCAACTGCTAATAATTAATATGTATATATTATTAATTATTATTATTAATTATTAAATTTAATAGCAATTATTAATATGTCTTGTTAATTATAAATTATTGTATATTAAATTTAATTACTCGATATTACTTACTAATAACTAGAAAGTAAAATTAAGTATGTTGGAATAATAACATTTAGTAGTTAATGATTAGTAATATAATATTATAATTAGTAATTAGTAACATAAGATTAATATAATATTATTAAAGATTAATTATGAAATATTAATAAATAATAAGTATTAGTCTTAAGATAACGCTGTGATTACCAATTATTGATTGTCACTTATTACAACGGGCATTTTTAGCCACTTGTAAAATTGGCACCTATTACAAGGGGCGTTTTAGCCCATTGTAAAATTGGCATCTGTTACAACGGGAATTAAATGACCCTTGTAATAGCATTCTATTATAACGGGCAATCATTACCCGTTGTAAAAAGGACATTGTATGGGTATATATTACAACGGTTCTTAAGGGACCGTTGTGTTATCCTTCTATTACAACAGGCAATTAATGCCCGTTGTAAAATGAGCGTTGTAATAGGGTATTTTTGTTGTAGTGATCGTCTGCAATTGTTATTTCAACATTTTCTTCCAGATCTGCTTGATAGGCTTGTTCATCCGGAATATTCTGTCCATCGAACATAAATCTTGCCTTGGTTTTAAAAACCGCAAATCAATCTGCTTTATTCCTTTTCATAGACGGATAACGGGCAAAATAAGCTTGTAGGGCTTGTTTGGCTAGTATAAAAAGATCGTACTTTTGATAACGTGAGGTATGTTTAATTTCTATAAGATTATAATTTGGATGCACGTTAATACCAGAACCTGAAACATTATTGAACCAGTTGCATCTAAACAAATAAACATCATCTAGGGGCCTTGTAAAATATGTCTATTGCAAAATCTGAGTTAACACGCCATAAAATTCATTTATATGATTATTAGGATCTTCACTGCCTTTAACAAGCACACTAGTATTGTTTCTAAAATTTTCAGCACTGTAATTTTTGGTGTTGAATTTATACCCATTAACAAAATATATTGGATATGTTTTAACTTTTCTTTTCAGTCCAAAGCCAAACGTTTCCTTCGTCGGGCGCTTGATTTGTGGGATCATAAATGTAGTTCCTAAACCTACTAATAAAATCTTTGCTTAAATCGCTGCTTGGATTATGCAATTCATGAATACTGCAAACACAAGCATGATATGTTACATTATTATTAACACGTGTAACTTAAATTTAACAAAAATTATAAAAAAATGATTACCTAACAAAATGATCAACTTCAGGGCAACTAAGAAGAATATATGTGTGTGCTACATGATAATCGTTATCATCTAGTTATATTTCCACACATTTTCTAGTATGTCGGCCATGTTGTTTAAAAATAGATAATTTTGCTTCAGAAGAAGAGTCTTGCTAGACCCTCTCATCATTATGCGGAACACTTTCAAATGATAAGTTCACATGATCATTAATAAGAGAATAAAAAGAAGCTTCTTCTTTGATATATGATTTGCAAATAGAACCTTCAACTCGAGCTTTTTGTCTCACTTTTTTCTTTAAATGATTTAAGTACTTACTAAAAATAGTTCGGTTCAATATTAAGTTCTATTTATAATTAAACTAACATTTGAATACTTAATATAATAACATACCTTCTAAACGGATACATCCATCCATATTGCATAGGACCTCGAAGACGTGTTTTCTTTGGAAGATGAACAAGTAAATGCTCCATTACATTAATGAAACCCGAAAGAAAATGTTTTCTTCAGTTTGTAGAGCAATATAGAGATTTCCTCTTCAAGTTTAAGTAGACGATCAACTTTTAACGTAGTTGAATTGTAAAATAAGCTAAGTTCTGTTATTACCTTCCAAACGTTTCCAGGTAACAATTCTTTGAATGTGATGGGTAACAAATTTTCCATCATTACGTGATAATCATGACTTTTCATTCCACACAGCCTTCCATTTTTATAGTCGACACATCTACAAAGATTAGAGGAAATTCCATTAGGAAAACGTAATTCTTCCACCCGTTTTAACAGTACTTTAACTAGGTTGTTGTCTAGTGTAACGACCCAGAAAATCTGAACCAATTTAAAATTTTAAATTGGCTAAAATAATGGATTTTAAATATTTAAAATAAATATTTTAAATAATGGCAATGAAAACTGAGTTTGAATCGACAATTGAAAACGATTATAATTAATAATAATTATAAACAAGGCCTGAAATGGCGCTGCAGTTTCAAAAATTGAATTCAAACTTTGTCGAACTGTACCGGGTGCAAATCAAAACGGATTTTAGTGAAACCAAAAATATTTAAATCTGTTAGTGAATACCTTTCGAATGAATCTGAATAATCGAATTTTCATAGCGGAAAGTAAAAGTTATGGCCGAATGAATTTTCAGCAAGGTCGCTATGGAATTTATATAGCCCGTGAAATTGGCCATTTTGCAAACGACCTCGGAATTCGATGAAACCACTTTTGTTGGATCTGGGATGAGAAGTTATTGCTAGGTTTCAAATTTCATAATTTTTGAAGCAAGTATGTGAGCGTGGCAAAGGAAAATGTGTTCTGGTCAATTACAGTTAAATTGGATCGACCAAAAATGGGCCTTTTTGCAAACAGTCTCAGAATTCAACGAAACTAGTTTTGTTGGGACCGTATCGTCAAAACATAGCTAGATTTATTTTTCTGGAATTTTTCGAATCAGTTTGTGGCCCTGGCAAATTGAAATGTACGTTCAAATTAAATATTGAATGTTTTATATTTTGATTTGAATGGAAACTGACTGAAACAGTCGAATGGGCCTGCGAAACATATCCCATTGTGTTCGGAATGGGGGTAAAATGCTAGGGATGATAGTCGTTGGGCTTGGATTGGTGTTCGTGGGTGGCGAGGGGTATTTTCGGATTTTAAAACTTTATAAATAAAAAAAAACTATTAGTCCACGTCAGACCCCCCCTTCTCTCTCCCCGATCGCGATATACGGCGGAAAACCCCCCGTGTCTTCTCTCCTCCATTTCTCCTCCCACAAGCAAAATTAGCCCCTCCCCCAGTTGAAGATTTTGAAGAGCTCAAGAAGATCTTCAAATCCATATGTAGTTTGTATTTTTTGGTGCATCATTCGAAGAGATATCGAGCTCGAAAGTTCCGAGCTTCCAACCGCCGCCGCCGTCACCAGAAGCCACCGAGTTGACCCCCCTTCCTGGCGCACGTGCACCTCACGTAGCTCTTCGACCCTGCGCAACCCGATCGTGGAACCATTGCACGGATTGATCGAAAAATCGAAACCAAGTTTCAAACAGTTCTGAAAGGTATCGGCTGTTTTAATTTAAAACTGATTTCGACCGTTTAAAACCGTTGCAAACTTTTGAAAAATCATATCTTTTTGCTGTTTTAACAAAATTCGATGAAACAAGAAACATCGTGACCGTGTGGACGTCTTCTACATTTTAGAAGAGACCGCATATTTTTCTGAGCCTTCTGCTATTTTTGGTGGAGTGGAACCCAATGTGAGATTTCTGATTTAAAAACAATATGGAAAACGACGATGTATAAATTATATAGTCGATGTATGAGTTATATAAGCGTTGTACACCTCATGTATAAGCGTTGTATAAGTTGTACGTTCGATGTATAAGTTGTATATGCGTTGTAAAAATTATATGTGTGTTGAAATAAAAGTGAATTGTTATATATATATATATATATATATATATATATATATATGTATATATATATACATATATACGCCCCTCGTCCACAAACCATGGACGATATTTATTGATTGTGATTGGTGTGAAAATTGATTGATAGCGAATGGTTGTTTGGGATTGTTTGTGGTTGATATTGATTGATTGTGGTTGAAAAATACCCGTTTGTGTTTGAAAAATATTTGGTTTAAACCACATAGGATTAGTTTGTGGAAATGAAATAAATATATACATGCCGCCTGCGTGCGAACTAGATGCATGATTCCCATTGTCAAAAACCGCGAGGTTTTAAGGTTGAGCGAGGAGCCGTACTAGGGACGGTCCCGGTTTTAACTACCCTGCCGTTATGCTGCCGAAATTTTGAATAATATTCGTGTGTTTGAATTATTTTCATTTGCTTAAACTATATTTATTCATTGAATAGAAAACCTTCATGTGTTGAATTGATATTCATTCGTTGATTAGAAATTCATGTGTTGAATGGTATTCGCGTTTTAAATATAAAAATCACATTTCTATCTATATATAGAAACTATAGAAAACCTTCATGTGTTGAATCGATATTCATTCGTTGAATTGAAATTCATGTGTTGAATGGTATTCATATTTTGAATAATTTGTTTGATAATAAAAATCACCTTTTATCGACTATATGAACTGTGTAAAATAATCTCGTTTAAAAAGAAATGGTTTTATAAAAAATCCTATTATTATCACCTATATATACACTATATAAAATAATAGTGTTTTGAAATGAATTGTTATACAATAAAAACCACATTTTTATTATATGCACGAATTGTTGAAATGTGAAGTGTTAAAAATAGCCACTCGTTCAAATAAACATATATGAGTTGAAATATTCATTAATTAGCTAATGATATGATTTTTTGCCTATACATGCAACATTAGAATGAATGGTGTTTTTAAACCAAATGGAAATCAAATATAAAGTTGAACGGAAAATGATAAATGATAAGAACTGTATATATGTACATGAATATTTATTGAACAGGTTATAGCAAAGGGGCTAGAGAAGAGGGTTAAAATTTTGTGCCCGACAAATAGGTACACATTTACTGTTTGGTTTGGGTGATGATTTTATGAGCCTGTTGGCTAGCCGCTTGGCTTTTTCTTTTTCTTTTTGACATGAGACGCCCGTGTGGCTATTTGGGAATTTTTCCAGCCCCTCCCGTACAAAGGAGGTTATGGCGAAATTTTCCAAAATTTAAAGGCTTTAGTGAAATAATTGAAGTGAAAATGATATTGCAATTGTTGAATGAACTATATTTATATAAATATATAAATATAAATAAAATTAAAACGAAACGAGGCCGTGCCGTTCGTATTTTGAAACCGTGATTTCAAACAACTAGTGCGGGAAATCCGACCATTGGATTTTCCCGAAACCGCAACCGTCGGGTTCGCCTTGGAAATATCTTTCCAACGACACCAACTTTGTAAAAATCCAACGGTTGGATTGTTTGGAATGTTTAATTCAAATGTGAAGAAAAATAGCGCCAGAAACGATTATATTTATATATAAATATAAATATAATTATATTTAATCGAATAACGACGCTGCAGTTCGTATTTTGAAATCGAAACTTCAAACGATTGTACCGGGAGATCCGACCGTCGGATTTTCCAGAAACTGGAACCGTTGGATTCTTTTTGAAAAGACCTTTCTAATGATGTAAATTTTGTGGAGATCCAACGGTTAGATTTTCAGATATGTGTAAATCAAATCTGAAGAAAAACAGCGCCACGGCCGCGTTATGGCCCGAAGCGTCGTTTTGAATAAATTGGCTATTTTAAAATAAATAACAATAGCGATAAATCGTTATAAAATATCATAAACAATATGGAATGGAAATAAACTGAGTTTGCTCGATTTATGTTGTATTTGATGGTTGAATGTGTTTGGTGTGAAAATTACATGAAAGAACAAAATTGGTGTTGTCGAATAATTTAACCATTGAAATAAATTGATTTGAAATTCTAAATATACGTGAATTATTTGAAAAGGCCAAGTTAATTCTCATTTCAAATAATTGACCGACGATTGAGATTCGAAGATGAAGACGATGGTCGAAGACCGGAGATCTTCACCTCGTTTGGATGGTAACCGAGGTCCTGATTGGGAGGCATCCCGAAATATGGATAATGAGTGGTGATCGTCCAGACGTACGTGGTGATCGAAGGGTTTGCGAGGTATTTAGTGCCTCCGGTTTCGTTCAGACCCAGAACGGACTTGTAAATGGACTGTGTGTCTGACATTGGATTTTATTATGTGTTGATTGATCTCTATTAAATATACATCTGTTTGGCGGCGGAGAATTTATTCTTTTGCTTAACGCCCTTCTCTAAAACGCACGAGCTCAGAGGTTGTGTATCGATGGACATCAGTCGCATGGCATGAATTGCCTGTGTGGCATGCTAAGATGCAGTGATCAGGGCTTCTGTTGAAAAGCAAAGTCTTGTGGTGATGATCAAAGCACCGCCTGTGTGGCGTAGCTTTGTGTATAACGTGAATTCGCGAGCCTCACACCCTGGTATGAACCAGAAACGGGAGAAGGACCTCAGGGAGGGCATGCGTTTCTTTCTAGCTAGGGTGGTGTCAGTGACCTACCAGCCCTGACATTTATATACTTTTCACCTATGTGGTTGTTGCTGTTGCGAGGCGCCTCGGTTTGATCGGACGATCCGGGTTCGATGGAGCCATTCGTTGGCTCGTTGACGCCCCAAAGGGCGGGGAAACGTATTGTTCAGGCATAATAATCCACATCGGTGGACCGGCCCTGACGATCCAAGGGGCAGTTGCGGCTGTTCCTGAGACACAGGCTAGAGCGTCTCGAATTCGGTAAGGACTATCTTTTGCCTTGGTTCAGGACGGAAATCCAATTTCCAAATACGACATCGTGCGAATTTGATTGTATACCTGTATATGGCGACATAGTGGTATGGGGCATTAATGCCGTCTATGATTGATAGTTATGATTTGAAATTGTTTTCAAAACATATAAACACTAGCAATAATATCAAATGCCTTTGTTTTATTCGTATCAAGCATATTTTGGCCGTTATAAGGTAAAAACTCTATCCTCCGGTTTGCGTTGCATTGTGTGATGGGAACTGAGTCTTATAATGGCTTCATTTTTATAAAAAGCATAGCGATGTTTAAAAGAAAGATTTGTTTTAAAGCACTGGCAATCCAATGGAGTAAACCCGTTCCACGAAAGTGGCGTGGTCCTGTGATTGGCCAAATTATATATGTGTTGAGTAGATTTCTCATACCAGTCCCATGACTGACTCGTAGTTTGTTTCACTTTCAAACTCGGGTGCCCCTTTTTCTACATGGGCAGCCTTGTATTCAGGTTTAGCTTGTTCTTTCTGGATAGCTGGAGCTGAAGATGGATTCTATCATTTATCTCTTTTTATGCTGTTCAGCTCCTATTGTACATATTTTGTTTGTTTTCCGCTGTAGACATTTATGTATAGCTGAACTGTATTTGTACTAAGTAAGATCCTGTATACCGTGTAACTCTGATGATTACTTTTATCCAGTATATTCTATTGTTCATTATCTGGTGTATTTATTTAATTCTGTTCTGCTATTATATGCTTCTGTGTTATATTCCAAAGATAACCCTTGTTTCCGTCAGAACGGGATTTCGGGTCGTCACAACGTGGTATCAGAGCTTTGGTTAAGCTTAGTTCTGGAATATAACATTTGAACGAAGTCGTCAGAAATAGAACCAGTAGTGTTCTAGGACGGGTAACGCTATACAGATAGGATCAGCAATATCCTAGTATGAGTAAAGCAGAATGAAATTACACCTCGATAGACACATTTACACTTGAAGTATATGTTTCTATGTTTGAAAATTTTCTTTTATGTGACCTGACACTTGATCTGCTATTTGCAGACGTACTAGAAAATGAGTGACAGGAATAGAAGAAATAATCTTATGGCTCGACCAGCTAATGAGCCAGTTGTGCTCCCGCCGCCAGAATCCGATATAGAAGTTCTATTCAAGAGATTTCGAAATCTTGGTGGATCACCATTCTTAGGCAAGGAGTCCATTATGGAAACACAAGCTTGGATTCGTTCTGCAGAGAAAATCTTTGAGGGTTTAAAGCTGAGAGACGATCAGAAAAGATTATTGGCGTCTTTGGCGCTCAAAGAAGAAGCTTTGTTTTGGTGGGATTCAATCATTAAAGATAATCCAGAAAGTGATATCACCTGGGACAGATTCAAAGTGATTTTCTTAGAAAGATTTACTCCTCCTGAAGCAACGAAGCGATTATGTGATGAATTTTCTTATCTAATACAAGTTGATATGACCATCCCAGAATATCATAAGAAATTCAACGAACTTTCTCACTTTGATCCTCATCTGATTAAAGACCCAAAGAGGAAGAATCTGAGATTTATTCACGGACTTCAAAGAAAATATCAGAACAGTGTCATGAGGAATGTGAAGCTTCTTTTCTCGAAAATGATTTATATGGCTTATCATTATGAAGATCTCCATAGGAAAGGCATGTTGCGAGATGAAGAAGAAGTCAGTTCTAGCGATAAGGTTGAATCAGAAACTGATCGTCCTGAGGCCAGTATCATGTCTGAGGTCAGTAAGGGACCCAAAGTCAATCGAAAAAGGGCCAGATCAGGAAAAGAACCGGTAACGACCACCGTATGCAATAACTGCCATCTGAAGGGGCATTTGTCTATAAACTGCGGACCCTTAAGGAAGCGATTAAAAGGTGGACTTCAATCCGAAGAAGGACTTCAAGCAAATAGAAAATGCAATCTCTGCCACCAGGCTAGTCACGTAAAGCAAGATTGCTGGCAGTTGAAAAAGACTGAAATAGTTCAAGTGAATGAAGTAGCAGAAACTTCGGATCCCTCAGCAAGTCAAGAAAGGGCCGATGTGTTAGAAGGCACGTTTATTGTCAAAAACATTCCATTCAAAGTATTGTTTGACACAGGCGCATCACGAAGCTTTATTGCAAAGACTGCCGCTAAGAAGCTAGATTTGAATTTGAGGATGCTCAAGGAACCAATGACTGTCCAGAATCCGGTCGGGGGTTCTATCAATCTCAGTTGGATTTGTGGAGTGCCGGTTTCTTTCTCTCGTTATCGGTTTCCTACCATCGCAGTCGTCATGAATTTTGAAGAGTATGATCTTATCTTGGGGTTGGACTGGTTGACTAAATATGAAGCTGAAGTTAAATGCGCCGACAGAGTCGTAAAGGCGAAGATTAAATCAGGTGATTATATAACCATTCCCTGTGAAGGTCAGAATGCTAATAGAAAAGACTTCTGGGCAGCTTTGAATGTTTCTCCGGCCCATATAGAAAATGTCCCTGAAATCACAGAGAATATTCCCGACCTAGTGAAAGATATTCCTGTCGTCAAGAACTATGCGGATGTGTTCGAAGAAGTTGTTCGCTTACCTCCGCAAAGAGAAATAGATTTCAAAATTGCTTTAATTCCCAATACAAGGCCGGTAGTTCACGCTATTCGAAGGATGTCTTTGAAAGAGAAGGAGGAATTAGACAATCAAACACGACAGCTAGTATGGAAGGGTCTGATCAGGCCTAGTTTCTCTGATTGGGGTGCAGCTGTGGTATTTGTCCCAAAATCTGACGGTACTCTACGGCTATGTGTGGATTATCGTGATTTGAACAAGCAGACAATAAAGAACAAATATCCATTGCCGTGAATAGATGATTTGTTGGATCGATTAAATGGCGAACAAGTATTCTCAAGAATGGACCTAGCTACAGGCTTCCATCAACTTCGAATTGCCGAAGAGTGTGTTCCAATGACAGCATTCAGAGGTCCCGACTTATTCTACGAGTGGTTAGTAATGCCGTTCGGCTTATGTAATGCTCCTGCTTACTTCGTCGATCTGATGAATAGGGTGTTCAGAGGAGTTTTGAATAAATTTTTTCTGGTTTTTATAGATGATATTCTAATCTTCTCTAAATCAAAAGCCGAACATGAAAAACATTTGGAACAAGTGTTAGAAATTCTCAGAAGGAATGTATTGAAAGCATAGTTTTCCAAGTGTATATTCTGGCAAGATGAAGTGAAATTTCTGGGCCACGTCGTATCAAAAGAAGGAATCGCTGTGGATCCAAGCAAAAGCACGGCTATTCAGAACTGGAAACAGCCCAGTACCCCCACTGAAGTCCGCAGTTTTCTTGGATTGGCTAGCTATTACCGAAAGTTCGTTAAATACTTTTCGAAGATATCTGGTCATTTAACGAAGCTTACGAAGAAGCACTCTAAGTTCAAACGGACTCCAGAAAGTGAGGAAGCTTTCGAAGAGCTAAAGTTAAGACTAAAGACAGCTCCAGTGTTAACCGTCATCGATGGCAACCAGGATTTAAAGGTCTGGACTGATGCTTCTAGAGAAGGCCTGGGCGCAGTGTTAATGCAAATGGGCCAAGTGATTGCTTATGCTAGCCGTCAACTGAAGCCGCACGAAAAGAACTACGTAACTCATGATCTTGAGTTATTGGCTGTTTTGTTCGCTTTGAAAATCTGGAGACACTATCTTCTGGGTGTGTAACACCCCGCCTCCGCTAGGGTCACTCGCAAAGGAATGCACTAGCTTTAGAGGGGCATTATTGGTAAACATGCACAGAAATATCACAAGACAGAACATATAAAATAGCGGAAGTAAAATCAAACTTTCATAACATGAATAAATAAGGTCTAAAGCCTTTTACATCAGAGTACATCAAAACCTGTCTTGCAATAGTAAAGAAGCATAAAGACATTTTCATAAATTATTCCCCAAGTAAAAACAGTAAAGTAGCCATTAGCCAAGAAAAGTCCAAGCCATCCATGATGACCTTCAAGCAGAAGAAGTCCGAACTAAACAACAGTATTTCCTCCCTGTAACCTGGGGGGGGGGGGGGGGGGGAAACGGAAGAAAAGAGGCGAAACAAAACGGGTCAGTCAAAAAGACTGAGTAAGCCCTATCTACTATTAGCATAAAAACTAGTAAAGTTAACTGACATGAGAAACTGAGATGAACATAAGCATGATAACAAGATAGATAAGCTAAATCAAAATAACAGGATGAACTACTGAACTCAGATAAACTAAGGTGTCATGATAAATTACGATGTCAAGATAAAACAAGGTATCGCATCGTCAGGTTCCTATCAAGTATAATATCCCCAAGATATCTGTCACGTATAACGCCCCGTGATATCTATCCTGTATTTTTGCTCTGTACCTACCGTACTAGTATCCCCACCGTGTCATGTGTTAACCAAGAATGACCCTCACTCAAAAGTCGTGTAATGGTCCATGTCAACCTAATATATCGCATATATAGGTTACTCAACTTGTATGTTTTATTCCATGTAAATGTTCAGTCCCTTGCCGTAGACCATACGGGCTTTCCCATGAGATTCTACATTACTTTAACATAGTTCCACGATCCTTAAGATCGGTTTGGACTGTTACCCTAAACCTAGCTAGGGTCTTCCAACATGAATTATCGTTTGTACAACTAGGACTTATGCTACCTAGGGCCACTAGGGATTACGCTTACCTATTGCACGTTTTCGTATCTCGGTTTTGGTTCAACCACCCAGGGCCACTGGGATTTACATTAACCGTCAACCGCGCCCTTTTTCCCACGCATTCATTGTGAATCGTTTTCCATGACTGTATGCACATGTATCACATCGTGCCATCCGAGTCCTGTCACAGGGCAGATCGAGAAATACAGGACTCAGTCAGGAGCTTTCGATTTATCTGCCGATGCAGATGCTAAGATCTGTTTTTCTATATGTGGCTATGGTCCCACGCGACCCCTCCCTCAACTAGTGAAAGACAAGACAGGATAAATCCTGTATGAGAACACACTACTGGCCAACCCACAATCCTAGCCTTACCGCAACCATAATTAGATAGCAATTATGGTCTATTGGGTGTTCTCTGCCTTTCCGTACGTACACGCTTGACCAAAGATGGTAGGTAGTCTGACGAAATGCTATCTAGGGTACGACCGTGTATCGTCGACTATCCCCTATCCATCCCCGTCTTTAGGTCGCTCGCATAGCAACCAAGGCATACTCTTGGTTCTTCTAACGCAGACCTTAACCTTTCATGAGCCTAGTATAATCACCTGGCAGCTCATAGAGGGATACCAAGAATACCCTCACGTTCCCCGAAGCCGCTGCTTCGTTACCCAGTTCGCTGGAGCCTTTATCTAAATCGGATACTTGCTCCTACTCGTATACTTAAACGATGACCTACCGTATCAGGTTACTCATCTATCTATGAACTGGTCTAAATTTCCTTGACTAAGAATCATTACTTAGTTATTCCTCAACTAAGGTTTACCACTTAGCCTTATTCCCGTTATCCTTGTTAACTACGGTTATCCCCTATCCTCAGAACTAGGGTTTACATAATGGATTAAGTGTCACTTAAGTTCATGACTTAACCCGTCTACCAATCATGTCAAAATTGGCTAAGTATCCAAGTCCAAGACATAACCCGTCTTCAAATCATGTCAAAATTGGCTAAGTATCCAAGTCCAAGACTTAACCCTACAAACCATGCTCACGTTGGTTAAGTATGTATTAAGCAATTCACGACTTAACCTCGTCCAATTATCATTCTAGATTGGTTAAGTATATATTAACTTGACCCTATCAATTTACTTAGTCAAATCGGTCAAGTGTATTCAAGCGATTCGTGACTTAGCCTTATCATGTTTTCACGTTAGATCGGTTAAGTATAGGTTAACTTAACCTCAATAAATTCACGAGTTAGATTGGTTAAGTATAGGTCACTTAACCACATCAATTCGTCATGTTTAGATTAGTTAAGTGTTTAACTTAACCCCATTAAACTACCAAGTGGGATTAATTAAGTCTAGGCTAACTTAACCCCATCCGATTTCTATGTTTAGACTAGTTGAGTCTAAGCTTAACCCCATTCGTTAACCGTATTTTTCGGTTAAGCGTCATTAAGAAAACTTACTTAACCTTACCAAGTTATCGCGTTGGATTGATTAAGTGCTGGTTAACTTAACCCCATCCACTAGTCATATAAAAATGGTTAAGTGTCATTAGGCAAATCAAGTTACTTAACCTACCCAACCTTGTCATGTTTTGTTAAGTATCATTAGCCTAATCAAATTACTTAACCCATTTGTCCATGTCATATTTGGTTAAGAGTCATTAATCAAATTAACTTAACCCTATCATGTGGCATTAATTACTTAATGCACTTTCACCTCTCACATTAGACTTTGTTGTGGTTACTAGTTAAGCCGGTCGGTTCCGGGTAGCTTTACACCACAACTTGATCTAACCTCGGGTTCAAGCACAACATGACCAACTTCTCACATTGGGTCCTATTGTTTGCAACTACTAGTTAGGCCGGTCGGTTCCGGGTAGTTTTACGTTGCAAACTCAACCCAACCTCGAGTTGGCCACACTTATATTATCTAAGTGTCATGTCCATCATGTTTCCCAAAACATGTTACAAGTTTTCAAGCATTTGGGTAGACCTAACTTAATAGGTAAATTCCCAAAGGGTAGACCTAACTTAATAGGTAAATTCCCAAGCTTATGTTTTTATGCATACTTACATGTCAACTTCCATGTTATATTTCAAGTCATGTTCTCAAGTTGTATTTTCATGTCATTAGAAATTACCCATAACATAACCCAACGCTTTTAAACTCGCATATACGTTCGCGACAACGTAATGGATTAAAAGAAGAGACTTGGCAAAGGCATGACAAAAATGGATACTAAGCCACAAGTTAATCATGGTGGCAAATGAGGCACAAATGTGTTCATTAACTTGCATGTTACATTCTTAAGCCTCAAAACATGCATAAACCCAAACTTGGCACATAAGCGAATCATGGTGACAAAAGATATGGAATGATGACTAGTAACTCGCATATATCATCATATAAGGGTTATGACTTCATATGCAAGTTGACATAAAGGTTATGAGGGTTCTCATGTTGCCTAATGCAACATTTCAACATAAAGGTTGTAGCTTTTAGATCACAAGATCAAGATAATGACTTCATAAACTTGCATGACATGATAGCATGTATCATACTCAATGATCAAACCCAAACTTGCAACATGAACATTTAACTTCATAGTTAATATCTAAGAGTAGGGAAAGGGCTTACATTGCTATGAAGGAACAAAAGATATGACAAAGCCCTTATGCAATCAAATAGACCCAAAATGCAAGCTCTAACATAAAAAGCCTTGAGCCAAAATGATCAAAACCCTTGCTTTATGATGCAAAGATAGAAACTTGACTTGAATGCAAGCTAATGACACTCATACAAGCTTGAAAACACTTGTATGCATGGAAAATCTCTCATAGAAACCATTTAGAAATTTTATGAAGAGAGTGGAGGCCATGAGAGGTAAAATTTTGCCATAGTTTAGTTGCATGAATGAATAATGAGGATTTAGGATAGGTTAGGGTCTTATTTATAGATTAGGCAAGTGTTTTAGGCCATAGGATTAAACCTAGATTCAATCCAAGCCATCAAAGCATGTCTTGGGGAAGAAGTCAAGTGTAGGAACCATCTAGGGCCTTTAGATTAAAGATGAACCATGAGAACCATCCAAATGCAAAATCTGCATTTGAGCGAATCGGCCCACGGGTTGACAGCCAAACACCCTGGATTAACCCCTAGTCGACCCAGCGAGCTCGGGTCGACCTCAAAAATCGGCCGGTTCGGTTATTCCCCTCTCCCAATTCGCTGTTTTGAACATTTTTGCATATTTATTTATTTAATTTTCAATTATATATATATATATATTGATATATATATATATATATATATATATATATATATATATATTTCTCTGCGCAACCCATTTCACTTAATTAAGTATACTTTAATTTGGGAATTTTTCGTGAAACTTCGCGAGGCCATATCTTGGTCATACGGACTCCGATTTTCGAAAACTCGGACTCTATTTCGCGTATTTTTCCGAGACGAACGCAATGGCATAGACCGTTTCCCTTGATTCAGATTTTACAGTTTAATTCTGCCTCCATTTATGTTATAACAGGTTATTGAAAATACGGGTTGTTACAGGGTGAGAGATTTGAACTGTTTACAGACCACCAGTTGCTAAAGTATTTGTTCACACAGAAGGACATGAATCTGAGGCAGCAACGTTGGCTAGAGTTTCTTGCAGCATATGACTTTGAAATTATATATACTCCAGGGAAAGCCAATGTCGTGGCCGATGCGCAGAGCCGAAAGAATGTAATGATCGCTAGCTTTATTATCACGACTTCCTTGATTGACAAAATATCTATTCTTCAGAAGGAGGATAACTTTATTAAGGATATGATTAAAAGGATTTAGAAAGGCGAACCCTCGTGTTTTCAAATCGATAACGACGAGACCTTGAGGCTAAAAGGAAGGATTTGTGTTCCTAACATCCCAGAGTTAAAAAGGGAAGTGTTAGACAAGTGTCACAAGTCCAAGCTGAGTATCCATCCTGGTGTGGCCAAAATGTACAACGATCTCAAAAGAACATTCTGGTGGAAGGCTATGAAAAGAGACGTTTCAATATACGTTAGCCGATGCCCTACTTGCCAGCTAGTCAAAAGCGACCAACAGAAATTGGCTGGATTTTACAACCACTAGAAGTTCCTGGTTGGAAGTGGGAACATATTTCTACGGATTTCATCGATGGCCTGCCCAGAACCAGAAAAGGAAATGACAGTATTTGGGTGATCGTAGATCGCTTCACGAATACCGCCCATTTTATACCTGTCAGATCGAGCAGAACTGCTCAGAGTCTGGCGCATATATACTTCAGGGAAATAGTTAGACTACATGGAGTGCCGCTCATTATAGTCAGTGATAGAGATAAAATATTCACTAGCAAATTCTGGGAAACATTTCAAGTTGAGCTGGGAACGAAGTTGAACTTAAGCACCGCTTATCATCCTCAGACAGACGGTCAGACTGAAACGGTGAGATCTATTGCGGGCTTGTGTTATAGATTTCGGAGGATCATGGGAAGACCATCTGCATTTGGCTGAATTCTCTTATAATAACAGCTACCAAACAAGCCTGACAATGTCGTCATTCGAAGCATTGTATGGTAGACCATGCCGATCCCCTGCTTGTTGGGTCGAATCAGGTAATAGACTTGTGTTGGGTCCTGATATGATCCGAGAAGCTGCCGACAAAGTCGATTTTATTAAGAAGCGATTACTCTCCGCTCAAAGCCGACAAAAGAGCTATGCCGATAGAAGAAGAAGAGATATATCCTTTGTAGTTGGCGACTACGTATATTTGAAAGAATCGCCGATGAGAGGAGTTATCTGGTTCGGTAAAACTGGAAAGTTGGCACCCAAATTCATTGGTCCGTTTTCTATTCTGGAACGGATCGGGACTCTCGCTTATAGGGTCAAATTGCCTGACTGGTTGCCTGGAGTTCATGATGTATTTCATATATCTCAACTTTGAAAGCACGCTCATGATCCAGACTTGATCGTTGAAGAAGCAGCTCAACAGGACATTGAAATTACCCCCGAATTAGCGGTGAGAAGAGAGCCGCTCAAGATCATCGGCAAAGAAACCAAAGAGCTGAGGAACAAGAAGGTTCACTTGGTCAAAGTGCAATGGAGTGGAGATCCGCGAGATTGTACTTGGGAAACTGAGGAGAGCATTCAGAAAGCTTATCCTAGATGCCGAGTGGATATCTCTATTTGACTCCGGTGCAAGGTACATTTACCATACTTTGCATTACCATTCAATTCTCTACTCTATTGTTATTTTCTTTTCATGGATGTGCACTTTTAATTCTATAGTCTGAATGATTGTAAAAGAGTATAGGAATTAATTAGTATATTTTTGAAAAGTTAAAAACAATTTGATTGTTGTGTGTGTTGTGTGATAGTAAATTTGGTTAATTGAATGATTGAAACCATAGTTAATTTAATCAACAATAAAATGAATGGTAGGATTTATTTGATTAAATCACACATTGAACTGATTAGAAAATAAATGGAAATATATATACTTGTGCATTATGTTTGTTTGAACAGGTAAATGGATTAGCTGTTGAGTAAAGATTGTATTTGCGTGCCCGACAAATAGGTAAACCTTAATGAGTTGGATGCGAAATATTATTATATCAACTCCTGTGAATGCCATTGGATGCGGAGTGCTGGTTTTTCTGTGAGAAATAATAAACGTCGCCATAGGATAGTAACAATTAATTTTGAACTACATTACATGGCATACTTCAGAAGATAGGCATACTTCATCATATTCCACATAAGCATTTGGAGCTTGTGTGACGAGGTGGAAGATTTACCATACGAGCGATAGGCTTGTATGGCGATGACTATATTTTACAGGTTGAACTGATGACTGATATGGACTATATAAATTGTAACGATTAAATTGCCAGAATAATAAAAACCCCACACGGGTCTAGAGTTGACAATAATCACGTCTCTCTAATTATTAGATACGGCACATGGACTATTTATTTCCCACATGGGGGCAGGGTGACGAGAATTTATTCTCTGGAGTTATTATCAATACATGCTCCCCTGTAAACACCAGAATATATCAATATAAATATGTGTATGCTTATTAGGATTTATTGGGTACCTAATACGGCCCAATAAATTTCCAAACCCCTCCCCATACAAAGGAGGTTATGGCGAAATTTTTCGAAAATTCCGGGAGTTAGCCAAATTTTTGAAGAATTTGAAATTTCTCAAAAATTGAAAAGTTGGGGAATTGAAGCCAGATCGAACGTAGAGTTAATTAATCAAACCACTTTCGACTTTGTTCCTTTTTGGGGACGAAAAGTTTTAAGTGGGGGAGATTGTAACGACCCAGAAAATCTGAACCAATTAAATTTTTTTAAATTGGCTTAAATAATTGATTTTAAATATTTAAAATAAATATTTTAAATAATGGCAATGAAAACTGAGTTTGAATTTACAATTGAAAATGAATATAATTAATAATAATTATGAACCAGGCCTAAAATGGCGCTGCAGTTTCAAAAATTGAATTCAAATTTTGTCGGACTGTACCGGGTGCAAAACAAAACGGATTTTAGTGAAACCAAAAATATTTAAATCTGTTAGTGAATACCTTTCTAACGAATCTGAATAATCGAATTTTCATAGCGGAAAGTAAAAGTTATGGCCGAATGAATTTTCAGCAAGGTCGCTATGGAATTTATATAGCCCGTGAAATTGGCCATTTTGCAAACGACCTCGGAATTCGATGAAACCACTTTTGTTGGATCTGAAATGAGAAGTTATTGCTAGGTTTCAAATTTCATAATTTTTGAAGCTAGTATGTGAGCGTGGCAAAGGAAAATGTGTTCTGGTCAATTACAGTTAAATTGGATCGACCAAAAATGGGCCTTTTTGCAAACAGTCTCAGAATTCAACGAAACTAGTTTTGTTGGGACCGTATCGTCAAAACATAGCTAGATTTATTTTTCTGGATATTTTCGAATCAGTTTGTGGCCCTGGCAAATTGAAATGTACGTTCAAATTAAATATTGAATGTTTTATATTTTGATTTGAATGGAAACTGACTAAAACAGTTGAATGGGCCTGCGAAACATATCCCATTGTGTTCGGAATGGGGGTAAAACGCTAGGGACGACAATCGTTGGGCTTGGATTGGTGTTCGTGGGTGGCAAGGGGTATTTTCGGATTTTAAAACTTTATAAATAAAAAAAATCTATTAGTCCACGTCAACCCCCCCCCCCCCCCGCTTCTCTCTCCCCGATCGCGATATACGGCGGAAAACCCCCCCGTGTCTTCTCTCCTCCATTTCTCCTCCCATAAGCAAAATTAGCCCCTCCCCCAGTTGAAGATTTTGAAGAGCTCAAGAAGATCTTCAAATCCATATGTAGTTTGTATTTTTTGGTGCATCATTCGAAGAGATATCGAGCTCGAAAGTTCCGAGCTTCCAACCGCCGCCGCCGTCACCAGAAGCCACCGAGTTGACCCCTCTTCCTGGCGCACGTGCGCCTCACGTAGCTCTTCGACCCTGCGCAACCCGATCGTGGAACCATTGCACGGATAGATTGAAAAATCGAAACCTAGTTTCGAACAGTTCTGAAAGGTATCAGCTGTGTTAATTTAAAACTGATTTCGACAGTTTAAAACCGTTGCAAACCTTTGAAAAATCATATCTTTTTGCCGTGTTAACGAAATTCGATGAAACAGGAAACATCGTGACCGTGTGGACGTCTTCTACATTTTAGAAGAGACCGCATATTTTTCTGAGCCTTCTGCTATTTTTGGTTGAGTGGAACCCAATGTGAGATTTCTAATTTAAAAACAATATGGAAAACGACGATGTATAAATTATATAGTCGATGTATGAGTTATATAAGCGTTGTACACCTCATGTATAAGCGTTGTATAAGTTGTACGTTCGATGTATAAGTTGTATATGCGTTGTAAAAATTATATGTGTGTTGAAATAAAAGTGAATTGCTATATATATATATATATATATATATATATATATATATATATATATATATACGCCCCTCGTCCACAAACCATGGACGATATTTATTGATTGTGATTGGTGTGAAAATTGATTGATAGCGAATGGTTGTTTGGGATTGTTTCTGGTTGATATTGATTGATTGTGGTTGAAAAATACCCGTTTGTGGTTGAAAAATATTTGGTGGAAACCACATTGGATTAGTTTGTGGAAATGAAATAAATATATACATGCCGCCTGCGTGCGAACTAGATGCATGATTCCCATTGTCAAAAACCGCGAGGTTTTAAGGTAAAGCGAGGAGCCGTACTAGAGACGGTCCCGGTTTTAACTACCCTGCCGTTATGCTGCCAAAATTTTGAATAATATTCGTGTGTTTGAATTATTTTCATTTGCTTAAACTATATTTATTCATTGAATAGAAAACCTTCATGTGTTGAATTGATATTCATTCATTGATTAGAAATTCATGTGTTGAATGGTATTCGCGTTTTAAATATAAAAATCACATTTCTATCTATATATAGAAACTATAGAAAACCTTCATGTGTTGAATCGATATTCATTCGTTGAATTGAAACTCATGTGTTGAATGGTATTCATATTTTGAATAAATTGTTTGGTAATAAAAATCACCTTTTATCGACTATATGAACTGTGTAAAATAATCTCGTTTTGAAAGAAATTGTTTTATAAGAAAAATCCTATTTTTATCACCTATATATACACTATATAAAATAATAGTGTTTTGAAATGAATTGTTATACAATAAAAATCACATTTTTATTATATGCACGAATTGTTGAAATGCGAAGTGTTAAAAATAGCCACTCGTTCAAATAAACATATATGAGTTGAAATATTCATTAATTAGCTAATGATATGATTTTTTGCCTATACATGCAACATTAGAATGAATGGTGTTTTTAAACCAAATGGAAATCAAATATGAAGTTGAACGGAAAATGATAAATGATAAGAACTGTATATATGTACATGCATATTTATTGAACAGGTTATAGCAAAGGGGCTAGAGAAGAGGGATAAAATTTTTTGCCCGACAAATAGGTACACATTTACTGTTTGGTTTGGGTGATGATTTTATGAGCCTGTTGGCTAGCCGCTTGGCTTTTTCTTTTTCTTTTTGACATGAGACGCCCGTGTGGCTATTTGGGAATTTTCCCAGCCCCTCCCTTACAAAGGAGGTTATGGCGAAATTTTCCGAAATTTAAAGGCGTTAGTGAAATAATTGAGGTGAAAACGATACTGCAATTGTTGAATGAACTATATTTATATAAATATATAAATATAAATAAAATTAAAACGAAACGAGGCCGTACAGTTCATATTTTGAAACCGTGATTTCAAACAACTAGTGTGGGAAATCCGACCATTGGATTTTCCCGAAACCGCAACCGTCGGGTTCGCGTTGGAAATATCTTTCCAACGACACCAACTTTGTAAAAATCCAACGGTTGGATTGTCTGGAATGTTTAATTCAAATGTGAAGAAAAACAGCGCCAGAAACGATTATATTTATATATAAATATAAATATAATTATATTTAATTGAATAACGACGCTGCAGTTCGTATTTTGAAATCGAAACTTCAAACGATTGTACCGGGAGATCCGACCGTCGGATTTTCCCGAAACTGGAACCGTTGGATTCTTTTTGAAAAGACCTTTCTAATGATGTAAATTTTGTGGAGATCCAACGGTTAGATTTTCAGATATGTGTAAATCAAATCTGAAGAAAAACAGCGCCACGGCCGCGTTATGGCCCGAAGCGTCGTTTTGAATAAATTGGCTATTTTAAAATAAATAACAATAGCGATAAATCGTTATAAAATATCATAAACAATATGGAATGGAAATAAACTGAATTTGCTCGATTTATGTTGTATTTGATGGTTGAATGTGTTTGGTGTGAAAATTACATTAAAGAACAAAATTGGTGTTGTCGAATAATTTAACCATTGAAATAAATTGATTTGAAATTCTAAATATACGTGAATTATTTGAAAAGGCCGAGTTAATTCTCATTTCAAATAATTGACCGACGATTGAGATTCGAAGATGAAGACGATGGTCGAAGACCGGAGATCTTCACCTCGTTTGGATGGTAACCGAGGTCCTGATTGGGAGGCATCGCGAAATATGGATAATGAGTGGTGATCGTCCAGACGTACGTGGTGATCGAAGGGTCTGCGAGGTATTTAGTGCCTCCGGTTTCGTTCAGACCCAGAACAGACTTGTAAATGGACTGTGTGTCTGACATTGGATTTTATTTTGTGTTGATTGATCTCTATTAAATATACATCTGTTTGGCGGCGGAGAATTTATTCTTTTGCTTAACGCCCTTCTCTGAAACGCACGAGCACAGAGGTTGTGTATCGATGGACATCAGTCGCATGGCATGAATTGCCTGTGTGGCATGCTAAGATGCAGTGATCAGGGCTTCTGTTGAAAAGCAAAGTCTTGTGGTGATGATCAAAGCACCGCCTGTGTGGCGTAACTTTGTGTATAACGTGAATTCGCGAGCCTCACACCCCGGTATGAACCAGAAACGGGAGAAGGACCTCAGGGAGGGCATGCGTTTCTTTCTAGCTAGGGTGGTGTCAGTGACCTACCAGCCCTGACATTTATATACTTTTCACCTATGTGGTTGTTGCTGTTGCGAGGCGCCTCGGTTTGATCGGACGATCCGGGTCCGATGGAGTCATTCGTTGGCTCGTTGACGCCCCAAAGGGCGGGGAAACGTATTGTTCAGGCATAATAATCCACATCGGTGGACCGGCCCTGACGATCCAAAGGCAGTTGCGGCTGTTCCTGAGACACGGGCTAGAGCGTCTCGAATTCGGTAAGGACTATCTTTTTCCTTGGTTCAGGACGGAAATCCAATTTCCAAATACGACATCGTGCGAATTTGATTGTATACCTATATATGGCGACATAGTGGTATGGGGCATTAATGCCGTCTATGATTGATAGTTATGATTTGAAATTGTTTTCAAAACATATAAACACTAGCAATAATATCAAATGCCTTTGTTTTATTCGTATCAAGCATATTTTGGCCGTTATAAGGTAAAAACTCTATCCTCCGGTTTGCGTTGCATTGTGTGATGGGAACTGAGTCTTATAATGGCTTCATTTTTATAAAAAGCATAGCGATGTTTAAAAGAAAGATTTGTTTTAAAGCACTGGCAATCCAATGGAGTAAACTTGTTCCACGAAAGTGGCGTGGTCCTGTGATTGGCCAAATTATATATGTGTTGAGTAGATTTCTCATACCAGTCCCATGACTGACTCGTAATTTGTTTCACTTTCAAACTCGGGTGCCCCTTTTTCTACACGGGCAGCCTTGTATTCAGGTTTAGCTTGTTCTTTCTGGATAGCTGGAGCTGAAGATGGATTCTATCATTTATCTCTTTTTATGCTGTTCAGCTCCTATTGTACATATTTTGTTTGTTTTCCGCTGTAGACATTTATGTATAGCTGAACTGTATTTGTACTAAGTAAGATCCTGTATACTGTGTAAATCTGATGATTACTTTTATCCAGTATATTCTATTGTTCATTATCTGGTGTATTTATTTAATTCTGTTCTGCTATTATATGCTTCTGTGTTATATTCCAAAGATAACCCTTGTTTCCGTCAGAACGGGATTTCGGGTCGTCACAACGTGGTATCAGAGCTTTGGTTAAACTTAGTTATGGAATATAACATTTGAACGAAGTCGTCAGAAATAGAACCAGTAGTGTTCTAGGACGGGTAACGCTGTACAGATAGGATCAGCAATATCCTAGTATGAGTAAAGCAGAATGAAATTACACCTCGATAGACACATTTACACTTGAAGTATATGTTTCTATGTTTGAAAATTTTCTTTTCTGTGACCTGACACTTGATCTGCTATTTACAGACGTACTAGAAAATGAGCGACAGGAATAGAAGAAATAATCTTATGGCTCGACCAGCTAATGAGCCAGTTGTGCTCCCGCCGCCAGAATCCGATATAGAAGTTCTATTCAAGAGATTTCGAAATCTTGGTGGATCGCCATTCTTAGGCAAGGAGTCCATTATGGAAACACAAGCTTGGATTCGTTCTGCAGAGAAAATCTTTGAGGGTTTAAAGCTGAGAGACGATCAGAAAAGATTACTGGCGTCTTTGGCGCTCAAAGAAGAAGCTTTGTTTTGGTGGGATTCAATCATTAAAGATAATCCAGAAGGTGATATCACCTGGGACAGATTCAAAGTGATTTTCTTAGAAAGATTTACTCCTCCCGAAGCAACGAAGCGATTATGTGATGAATTTTCTTATCTAATACAAGGTGATATGACCATCCCAGAATATCATAAGAAATTCAACGAACTTTCTCACTTTGCTCCTCATCTGATTAAAGACCCAAAGAGGAAGAATCTGAGATTTATTCACGGACTTCAAAGAAAATATCAGAACAGTGTCATGAGGAATGTGAAGCTTCCTTTCTCAGAAATGATTTATATGGCTTATCAGTATGAAGATCTCCATAGGAAAGGCATGTTGCGAGATGAAGAAGAAGTCAGTTCTAGCGATAAGGTTGAATCAGAAACTGATCGTCCTGAGGCCAGTATCATGTCTGAGGTCAGTAAGGGACCCAAAGTCAATCGAAAAAGGGCCAGATCAGGAAAAGAACCGGTAACGACCACCGTATGCAATAACTGCCATCTGAAGGGGCATTTGTCTATAAACTGCGGACCCTTAAGGAAGCGATTAAAAGGTGGACTTCAATCCGAAGAAGGACTTCAAGCAAATAGAAAATGCAATCTCTGCCACCAGGCTGGTCACGTAAAGCAAGATTGCTGGCAGTTGAAAAAGACTGAAATAGTTCAAGTGAATGAAGTAGCAGAAACTTCGGATCCCTCAGCAAGTCAAGAAAGGGCCGATGTGTTAGAAGGCACGTTTATTGTCAAAAACATTCCATTCAAAGTATTGTTTGACACAGGCGCATCACGAAGCTTTATTGCAAAGACTGCCGCTAAGAAGCTAGATTTGAATTTGAGGATGCTCAAGGAACCAATGACTGTCCAGAATCCGGTCGGGGGTTCTATCAATCTCAGTTGGATTTGTGGAGTGCCAGTTTCTTTCTCTCGTTATCGGTTTCCTACCATCGCAGTTGTCATGAATTTTGAAGAGTTTGATCTTATCTTGGGGTTGGACTGGTTGACTAAATATGAAGCTGAAGTTAAATGCGCCGACAGAGTCGTAAAGGCGAAGATTAAATCAGGTGATTATATAACCATTCCCTGTGAAGGTCAGAATGCTAATAGAAAAGACTTCTGGGCAGCTTTGAATGTTTCTCCGGCCCATATAGAAAATGTCCCTGAAATCACAGAGAATATTCCCGACCTAGTGAAAGATATTCCTGTCGTCAAGAACTATGCGGATGTGTTCGAAGAAGTTGTTCGCTTACCTCCGCAAAGAGAAATAGATTTCAAAATTGCTTTAATTCCCAATGCAAGGCCGGTAGTTCACGCTATTCGAAGGATGTCTTTGAAAGAGAAGGAGGAATTAGACAATCAAACACGACAGCTAGTATGGAAGGGTCTGATCAGGCCTAGTTTCTCTGATTGGGGTGCAGCTGTGGTATTTGTCCCAAAATCTGATGGTACTCTACGTCTATGCGTGGATTATCGTGATTTGAACAAGCAGACAATAAAGCACAAATATCCATTGCCGCGAATAGATGATTTGTTGGATCGATTAAATGGCGCACAAGTATTCTCAAGAATGAACCTAGCTACAGGCTTCCATCAACTTCGAATTGTCGAAGAGTGTGTTCCAATGACAGCATTCAGAGGTCCCGACTTATTCTACGAGTGGTTAGTAATGCCGTTCGGCTTATGTAATGCTCCTGCTTACTTCGTCGATCTGATGAATAGGGTGTTCAGAGGAGTTTTGAATAAATTTGTTCTGGTTTTTTATAGATGATATTCTAATCTTCTCTAAATCAAAAGCCGAACATGAAAAACATTTGGAACAAGTGTTAGAAATTCTCAGAAGGAATGTATTGAAAGCAAAGTTTTCCAAGTGTATATTCTGGCAAGATGAAGTGAAATTTCTAGGCCACGTCGTATCAAAAGAAGGAATCGCTGTGGATCCAAGCAAAATCACGGCTATTCAGAACTGGAAACAGCCCAGTACCCCCACTGAAGTCCGCAGTTTTCTCGAATTGGCTAGCTATTACCGGAAGTTCGTTAAATACTTTTCGAAGATATCTGGTCATTTATCGAAGCTTACGAAGAAGCACTCTAAGTTCAAATGGACTCCAGAAAGTAAGGAAGCTTTCAAAGAGCTAAAGTTAAGACTAACGACAGCTCCAGTGTTAACCATCATCGATGGCAACCAGGATTTAAAGGTCTGGACTAATGCTTCTAGAGAAGGCCTGGGCGCAGTGTTAATGCAAAGGGGCCAAGTGATTGCTTATGCTAGCCGTCAACTGAAGCCGCACGAAAAGAACTACGTAACTCATGATCTTGAGTTATTGGCTATTGTGTTCGCTTTGAAAATCTGGAGACACTATCTTCTGGGTGAGAGATTTGAACTGTTTACAGACCACCAGTCGCTAAAGTATTTGTTCACACAGAAGGACTTGAATCTGAGGCAACAACGTTGGCTAGAGTTTCTTGCAGCATATGACTTTGAAATTATATATACTCCAGGGAAAGCCAATGTCGTGGCCGATGCGCTGAGCCGAAAGAATGTAATGATCGCCAGCTTTATTATCACGACATCCTTGATTGACAAAATATCTATTCTTCAGAAGGAGGATAACTTTATTAAGGATATGATTAAAAGGATTTAGAAAGGCGAACCCTCGTGTTTTCAAATCGATAACGATGAGACCTTGAGGCTAAAAGGAAGGATTTGTGTTCCTGACATCCCAGAGTTAAAAAGGGAAGTGTTAGACGAGTGTCACAAGTCCAAGCTGAGTATCCATCCTGGTGTGGCCAAAATGTACAACGATCTCAAAAGAACATTCTGGTGGAAGGCTATGAAAAGAGACGTTTCAATATACGTTAGCCGATGCCCTACTTGCCAGCTAGTCAAAAGCGACCAACAGAAATTGGCTGGATTGTTACAACCACTAGAAGTTCCTGGTTGGAAGTGGGAACATATTTCTATGGATTTCATCGATGGTCTGCCCAGAACCAGAAAAGGAAATGACAGTATTTGGGTGATCGTAGATCGCTTCACGAAGACCGCCCATTTTATACCCGTCAGATCGAGCAGAACTGCTCAGAGTCTGGCGCATATATACTTCAGGGAAATAGTTAGACTACATGGAGTGCCGCTCAGTATAGTCAGTGATAGAGATACAATATTCACTAGCAAATTCTGGGAAACATTTCAAGTCGAGCTGGGAACGAAGTTGAACTTAAGCACCGCTTATCATCCTCAGACAGACGGTCAGACTGAAAGGGTGAATCGTATTTTAGAAGATCTATTGCGGGCTTGTGTTATAGATTTCGGAGGATCATGGGAAGACCATCTACATTTGGCTGAATTCTCTTATAATAACAGCTACCAAGCAAGCCTGACAATGTCGCCATTCGAAGCATTGTATGGTAGACCATGCCGATCCACTGCTTGTTGGGTCGAACCAGGTAATAGACTTGTGTTGGGTCCTGATATGATCCGAGAAGCTGCCGACAAAGTCGATTTTATTAAGAAGCGATTACTCGCCGCTCAAAGCCGACAAAAGAGCTATGCCGATAGAAGAAGAAGAGATATATCCTTTGTAGTTGGCGACTACGTATATTTGAAAGTATCGCCGATGAGAGGAGTTATCCGGTTCGGTAAAACTGGAAAGTTGGCGCCCAAATTCATTGGTCCGTTTTCTATTCTGGAACGGATCGGGACTCCCGCTTATAGGGTCAAATTTCCTGACTGGTTGCCTGGAGTTCATGATGTATTTCATATATCTCAACTTCGAAAGCACGCTCATGATCCAGACTTGATTGTTGAAGAAGCAGCTCAACAGGACATTGAAATTACCCCTGAATTAGCGGTGAGAAGAGAGCCGCTCAAGATCATCGGCAAAGAAACCAAAGAGCTGAGGAACAAGAAGGTTCACTTGGTCAAAGTGAAATGGAGTGGAGATCCGCGAGATTGTACTTGGGAAACTGAGGAGAGCATTCAGAAAGCTTATCCTAGATGCCGAGTGGATATCTCTATTTGATTCCGGTGCAAGGTACATTTACCATACTTTGCATTACCATTCAATTCTCTACTTTATTGTTATTTTCTTTTCATGGATGTGCACTTTTAATTCTATAGTCTGAATGATTGTAAAAGAGTATAGGAATTAATTAGTATATTTTTGAAAAGTTAAAAACAATTTGATTGTTGTGTGTGTTGTGTGATTGTAAATTTGGTTAATTGAATGATTGAAACCATAGGTAATTTAATTAACAATAAAATGAATGGTAGGATTTATTCGATTAAATCACACATTGAACTGATTAGAAAATAAATGGAAATATATATACTTGTGCATTATGTTTGTTTGAACAGGTAAATGAATTAGCTGTTGAGTAAAGATTGTATTTGCGTGCCCGACAAATAGGTAAACCTTAATGAGTTGGATGCGAAATATTATTATATCAACTCCTGTGAATGCCATTGGATGCGGAGTGCTGGTTTTTCTGTGTGAAATAATAAACGTTGCCATAGGATAGTAACAATTAATTTTGAACTACATTACATGGCATACTTCAGAAGATAGGCATACTTCATCATATTCCACATAAGCATTTGGAGCTTGTGTGACGAGGTGGAAGATTTACCATACGAGCGAGAGGCTTGTATGGCGATGACTATATTTTACAGGTTGAACTGATGACTGATATGCACTATTTAAATTGTAAAGATTAAATTGCCAGAATAATAAAAACCCCACACGGGTCTAGAGTTGACAATAATCACGTCTCTCTAGTTATTAGATACGGCACATGGACTATTTATTTCCCACATGGGGGCAGGGTGACGAGAATTTATTCTCTGGAGTTATTATAATTACATGCTCCCCTGTAAACACCAGAATATATCACTATATATATGTGTATGCTTATTAGGATTTATTGGGTACCTAATACGGTCCAATAAATTTCCAAACCCCTCCCCGTACAAAGGAGGTTATGGCGAAATTTTTCGAAAATTCCGGGTGTTAGCCAAATTTTTGAAGAATTTGAAATTTCTCAAAAATTGAAAAGTTGGAGAATTGAAGCCAGATCGAACGTAGAGTTAATTAATCAAACCACTTTCGACTTTGTTTCTTTTCGGGGACGAAAAGTTTTAAGTGGCGGAGATTGTAACGACCCAGAAAATCAGAACCAATTTAAATTTTTTAAATTGGCTTAAATTAACGATTTTAAATATTTAAAATAAATATTTTAAATAATGGCAATGAAAACTGAGTTTGAATCGACAATTGAAAACGAATATAATTAATAATAATTATAAACAAGGCCTGAAATGGCGCTGTAGTTTCAAAAATTGAATTCAAACTTTGTCGGACTGTACCGGGTGCAAAACAAAACGGATTTTAGTGAAACCAAAAATATTTAAATCTGTTAGTGAATACCTTTCTAACGAATCTGAATAATCGAATTTTCATAGCGGAATGTAAAAGTTATGGCCGAATGAATTTTCAGCAAGGTCGCTATGGAATTTATATAGCCCGTGAAATTGGCCATTTTGCAAACGACCTCGGAATTCGATGAAACCAATTTTGTTGGATCTGGGATGAGAAGTTATTGCTAGGTTTCAAATTTCATAATTTTTGAAGCTAGTATGTGAGCGTGGCAAAGGAAAATGTGTTATGGTCAATTAAAGTTAAATTGGATCGACCAAAAATGGGCCTTTTTGCAAACAGTCTCAGAATTCAACGAAACTAGTTTTGTTGGGATCGTATCGTCAAAACATAGCTAGATTTATTTTTCTGGATATTTTCGAATCAGTTTGTGGCCCTGGCAAATTGAAATGTACGTTCAAATTAAATATTGAATGTTTTATATTTTGATTTGAATGGAAACTGACTGAAACAGTCGAATGGGCCTGCGAAACATATCCCATTGTGTTCGGAATGGGGGTATAACGCTAGGGACGACAATCGTTGGGCTTGGATTGGTGTTCGTGGGTGGCAAGGGGTATTTTCGGATTTTAAAACTTTATAAATAAATAAAAAATCAATTAGTCCACGTCAGCCCCCCCCCCCCCCCGCTTCTCTCTCCCCGATCGCGATATACGGCGGAAAAACCCCCTGTGTCTTCTCTCCTCCATTTCTCCTCCCACAAGCAAAATTAGCCCCTCCCCCAGTTGAAGATTTTGAAGAGCTCAAGAAGATCTTCAAATCCATATGTAGTTTGTATTTTTTGGTGCATCATTCGAAGAGATATCGAGCTCGAAAGTTCCGAGCTTCCAACCGCCGCCGCCGTCACCAGAAGCCACCGAGTTGACCCCTCTTCCTGGCGCATGTGCGCCTCACGTAGCTCTTCGACCCTGCGCAACCCGATCGTGGAACCATTGCACAGATTGATTGAAAAATCGAAACCTAGTTTCGAACAGTTCTGAAAGGTATCGGCTGTTTTAATTTAAAACTGATTTCGACAGTTTAAAACCGTTGCAAACCTTTGAAAAATCATATCTTTTTGCTGTGTTAACGAAATTCGATGAAACAGGAAACATCGTGACCGTGTGGACGTCTTCTGCATTTTAGAAGAGACCGCATATTTTTCTGAGCCTTCTGCTATTTTTGGTGGAGTGGAACCCAATGTGAGATTTCTGATTTAAAAACAATATGGAAAACGACGATGTATAAATTATATAGTCGATGTATGAGTTATATAGGCGTTGTACACCTCATGTATAAGCGTTGTATAAGTTGTACGTTCGATGTATAAGTTGTATATGCGTTGTAAAAATTATATGTGTGTTGAAATAAAAGTGAATTGCTATATATATATATATATATATATATATATATATATATATATATATATATATATATACGCCCCTCGTCCACAAACCATGGACGATATTTATTGATTGTGATTGGTGTGAAAATTGATTGATAGCAAATGGTTGTTTGGGATTGTTTCTGGTTGATATTGATTGATTGTGGTTGAAAAATACCCGTTTGTGGTTGAAAAATATTTGGTTGAAACCACATAGGATTAGTTTGTGGAAATGAAATAAATATATACATGCCGCCTGCGTGCGAACTAGATGCATGATTCCCATTGTCAAAAACCGCGAGGTTTTAAGGTAGAGCGAGGAGCCGTACTAGGGACGGTCCCGGTTTTAACTACCCTGCCGTTATGCTGCCGAAATTTTGAATAATATTCGTGTGTTTGAATTATTTTCATTTGCTTAAACTATATTTATTCATTGAATAGAAAACTTTCATGTGTTGAATTGATATTCATTCGTTGATTAGAAATTCATGTGTTGAATGGTATTCGCGTTTTAAATATAAAAATCACATTTCTATCTATATAAAGAAACTATAGAAACCTTCATGTGTTGAATCGATATTCATTCGTTGAATTGAAATTCATGTGTTGAATGGTATTCATATTTTGAATAAATTGTTTGATAATAAAAATCACCTTTTATCGACTATATGAACTGTGTAAAATAATCTCGTTTTGAAAGAAATTGTTTTATAAGAAAAATCCTATTTTTATCACCTATATATACACTATATAAAATAATAGTGTTTTGAAATGAATTGTTATACAATAAAAATCACATTTTTATTATATGCACGAATTGTTGAAATGTGAAGTGTTAAAAATAGCCACTCGTTCAAATAAACATATATGAGTTGAAATATTCATTAATTAGCTAATGATATGATTTTTTGCCTATACATGCAACATTAGAATGAATGGTGTTTTTAAACCAAATGGAAATCAAATATGAAGTTGAACGGAAAATGATAAATGATAAGAACTATATATATGTACATGCATATTTATTGAACAGGTTATAGCAAAGGGGCTAGAGAAGAGGGATAAAATTTTGTGCCCGACAAATAGGTACACATTTACTGTTTGGTTTGGGTGATGATTTTATGAGCCTGTTGGCTAGCCGCTTGGCTTTTTCTTTTTCTTTTTGACATGAGACGCCCGTGTGGCTATTTGGGAATTTTCCCAGCCCCTCCCGTACAAAGGAGGTTATGGCGAAATTTTCCGAAATTTAAAGGCGTTAGTGAAATAATTGAATTGAAAACGATATTGCAATTGTTGAATGAACTATATTTATATAAATATATAAATATAAATAAAATTAAAACGAAACGAGGCCGTGTAGTTCGTATTTTGAAACCGTGATTTCAAACAACTAGTGCGGGAAATCCGACCATTGGATTTTCCCGAAACCGCAACCGTCGGGTTCGCCTTGGAAATATCTTTCCAACGACACCAACTTTGTAAAAATCCAACGGTTGGATTGTCTGGAATGTTTAATTCAAATGTGAAGAAAAACAACGCCAGAAATGATTATATTTATATATAAATATAAATATAATTATATTTAATTGAATAACGACGCTGCAGTTCGTATTTTGAAATCGAAACTTCAAACGATTGTACCGGGAGATCCGACCGTCGGATTTTCCCGAAACTGGAACCGTTGGATTCTTTTTGAAAAGACCTTTCTAATGATGTAAATTTTGTGGAGATCCAACGGTTGGATTTTCAGATATGTGTAAATCAAATCTGAAGAAAAACAGCGCCACGGCCGCGTTATGGCCCGAAGCGTCGTTTTGAATAAATTGGCTATTTTAAAATAAATAACAATAGCGATAAATCGTTATAAAATATCATAAACAATATGGAATGGAAATAAACTGAATTTGCTCGATTTATGTTGTATTTGATGGTTGAATGTGTTTGGTGTGAAAATTACATTAAAGAACAAAATTGGTGTTGTCGAATAATTTAACCATTGAAATAAATTGATTTGAAATTCTAAATATACGTGAATTATTTGAAAAGGCTGAGTTAATTCTCATTTCAAATAATTGACCGACGATTGAGATTCGAAGATGAAGACGATGGTCGAAGACCGGAGATCTTCACCTCGTTTGGATGGTAACCGAGGTCCTGATTGGGAGGCATCCCGAAATATGGATAATGAGTGGTGATCGTCCAGACGTACGTGGTGATCGAAGGATTTACGAGGTATTTAGTGCCTCCGGTTTCGTTCAGACCCAGAACGGACTTGTAAATGGACTGTGTGTCTGACATTGGATTTTATTCTGTGTTGATTGATCTCTATTAAATATACATCTGTTTGGCGGCGGAGAATTTATTCTTTTGCTTAACGGCCTTCTCTGAAACGCACGAGCTCAGAGGTTGTGTATCGATGGACATCAGTCGCATGGCATGAATTGCCTGTGTGGCATGCTAAGATGCAGTGATCAGGGCTTCTGTTGAAAAGCAAAGTCTTGTGGTGATGATCAAAGCACCGCCTGTGTGGCGTAACTTTGTGTATAACGTGAATTCGCGAGCCTCACACCCCGGTATGAACCAGAAACGGGAGAAGGACCTCAGGGAGGGCATGCGTTTCTTTCTAGCTAGGGTGGTGTCAGTGACCTACCAGCCCTGACATTTATATACTTTTCACCTATGTGGTTGTTGCTGTTGCGAGGCGCCTCGGTTTGATCGGACGATCCGGGTCCGATGGAGTCATTCGTTGGCTCGTTGACGCCCCAAAGGGCGGGGAAACGTATTGTTCAGGCATAATAATCCACATCGGTGGACCGGCCCTGACGATCCAAAGGCAGTTGCGGCTGTTCCTGAGACACGGGCTAGAGCGTCTCGAATTCGGTAAGGACTATCTTTTTCCTTGGTTCAGGACGGAAATCCAATTTCCAAATACGACATCGTGCGAATTTGATTGTATACCTATATATGGCGACATAGTGGTATGGGGCATTAATGCCGTCTATGATTGATAGTTATGATTTGAAATTGTTTTCAAAACATATAAACACTAGCAATAATATCAAATGCCTTTGTTTTATTCGTATCAAGCATATTTTGGCCGTTATAAGGTAAAAACTCTATCCTCCGGTTTGCGTTGCATTGTGTGATGGGAACTGAGTCTTATAATGGCTTCATTTTTATAAAAAGCATAGCGATGTTTAAAAGAAAGATTTGTTTTAAAGCACTGGCAATCCAATGGAGTAAACCCGTTCCACGAAAGTGGCGTGGTCCTGTGATTGGCCAAATTATATATGTGTTGAGTAGATTTCTCATACTAGTCTCATGACTGACTCGTAGTTTGTTTCACTTTCAAACTCGGGTGCCCTTTTTTCTACACGGGCAGCCTTGTATTCAGGTTTAGCTGGTTCTTTCTGGATAGCTGGAGCTGAAGATGGATTCTATCATTTATCTCTTTTTATGCTGTTCAGCTCCTATTGTACATATTTTGTTTGTTTTCCGCTGTAGACATTTATGTATAGCTGAACTGTATTTGTACTAAGTAAGATCCTGTATACTGTGTAACTCTGATGATTACTTTTATCCAGTATATTCTATTGTTCATTATCTGGTGTATTTATTTAATTCTGTTCTGCTATTATATGCTTCTGTGTTATATTCCAAAGATAACCCTTGTTTCCATCAGAACGGGATTTCGGGTCGTCACATCTAGTTCATAGCATGCCTTGTATCTTTTTTATTGTCATTGGGCTTCATATGAAGCTCAGCACGATTACATATTTCCTCTATATCACGTCTAGATTTTCCATCGTTCTTTGTCTTTCCCTTCACATTCAGAACTGTATTTAACACATTATCAAATACGTTTTTCTTATTATGTATCACGTCAATGTTACGACAGATTAAGGGATGTTTCCAATAAGCCAACTCACAGAATATACTTTGTTTGCACCAATTATGAATCGTCGATTTACTTTGAATTTTAATTTGTTTTTCGATTCCATGTATCTTTGGACAATCTTTTACAAGTTCTTATATTTCCTTGCTTGACCAAACCGTTGGCGATCATAGAGTTTCATGTCTATTAGCTGTGAAGTTTTTTTGTCTCTTCTAAAAGTATGATTAATATGAAGAGAATATCGATGATAATCAAAACATGAAATTTTCTTTCCATACGATAATTCTTCCAAGCAATAAGGACAAGGAAAATGATCGGTCGTACTCCAACTCGAAAGCATTGCATATGCGGTACAATCACTAATGGTCCATAACAATGAAGAGAACATCCAAAAAAATTCTTTTTTGATACGTCGTATGTTTCAACTCCTTCATACCACAATTTTTTCAATTCATTGATTAACGGTTGTAAGTAAACATCAATGTCCTGTGTCGGATCATCAGGGCCAGGGACGACAATTATGAGAAACATGCATGGAGTTTTCATACACATTCACGGTGGTAGATTGTAAGGTGTGATTATTATAGGCTAAAATGAATATTTAGAATCAAATTGAGAAAACGGTGCGAAGCCATCTGTACATAAACCTAGTACAACGTTGCGGCTCTCCGCTGCAAAATTGGGATATTTCTTATCAAAATGTTTTCGTGCTTCTCCATTCGATGGTTGTGTCAACGTACCTTCTTAAGGTGTTCTCACATTGTGCCATCTCATATGATGATCTGTTAAAGATAATTCATATAATCTTTGAAGACTAAGGGTGATGGGTAAATAATGCAACCGCTTATATGGAATTTCTTTTCTCTTCTTTTTCTTTGGTTTGTATCTTTCTTAATTACAATATTTACATTTTCTAAGATTGTCGTCTTTTTTCCAATACAACATGCAACCTTTTAAACATGTTTCTATTTTCTGATACGGCAAACCAAAAGATGACACAAAAATTTTCACTTCATAATAATTTTCGCATATTAAATTATCGGATGGCATATGCACAAGTATTTTCGCTTCATAATAATTTTTGCACATTAAATTATCGGATAGCATATTGCGTTTAGTAGCTTGAACAACAACCGTAAATCCAGCTTCCATAAGGTTGTATTTTGAGTTCATAGCAATGCATTCTGCAGTTACCGATAATTGAGTGTCGCTTTCATATCCATTCCAAAGGTTTTTTTAAGCATTATTCAATAAATCAAAAAAAAAAAAAATAGTTTCAACATTTGGTTCCTCTTCGGCATTAATATCGTCGTTACCAATTTCAACGGTAGGGAACATTGATTGTGCAACATCTTCGACCATATTTTCTATGAGATTCGTACTAACTTCAACACTATTGATTCCATCGATTGTTCTTCATTATTAGAGGCTACAATTTCTCCATTACGATCCCACAACAAATAATTGGGTGGGAAACTGTATTAGCACAAATGAAGCTTGGCCATATTCGGTATCAAATAGTTCAACAATTTCTACATGGATAACGAATTTCTGTACTATTTCCAATATTACTTATCGCAAATTCGATGAACACTTTTACCTCATTTTCAAAATGTCCACTTATTACACCAATAATTTCCCTTCTTAGACACATCCAGCTCCAATCAATAAAGTAATTGACCATTTTTTCCTACTTTAAGACATGATGAAGTTAAAAAAAGTAATTGCTAATTTTATTTTTTGTTTAAATTTTATTAACTGATTTTGTAAACATGTACTAATTAATTTTATTTTATTTTACAAACTTTATTCAAATAAACAATTATTGGTTCATTGACGCTTTTGTGTCTTCTTTGATGGTCGATCATCCTACTTCCCATTACAAACACAATAGTAATTATACTTCGTAAATCATATCATTTTAAACAATTTCACCAAATTTCGGCAGCATTTCCCCCATGTTCCTTGTATCGTACACACATGCATGTACACAAGGAACGTAAAGGAAATGCCATCGAAATTTTATGAACCATTTAAAGCGATATGATATATGAAATCTAATTATTTTGTAGTGTTTGTAACTTGTCCAATACATGGACAAATCCGACAAATGATGTATCAGAGGAATAGAGATGTTCGTTTCGTAGAAAAAACGAATATTCATATAACGATCATATACAACACTTTCCATACTAGGCCAAATAATATCTAAGGGTTTCGTTCAGACCCAGAACGAACTTGTAAATGGATTGTGTGTCTGACATTGGATTTTATTCTGTGTTGATTGATTTCTGTTAAATATATATCTGTTTGGCGGCGGAGAATTTATTCTCTTGCTTAATGCCCTTCTCTGAGACGTACGAGCTTAGAGGTTATATATCGATAGATATCAATCGCATGGCATGAATTGCCTGTGAGGCACGCTAAGTTGCATGGATCAAGGCTTCTGTTGAAAAGCAAAGTCTTGTGGTTGATGATCAAAGCACGGCCTATGTGGCAGCTTTGTGTATAGCGTGGATTCGCGAGCCTCACACCTCGGTATGAGTCAAAAACGGGATGAGGACCCAAGGAGTGTATGACGTTTCTTTCTAGCTATGGATGGTGTCAGTGACCTACCAGCCCTGACATTTATATACTTTTCACCTTTGTGGTTTGGATGCGAGGCGCCTCGATTATAGGTCCTATAGGGCCGGGAAACGTGTGTTCATGAATAACTAATCCTCAAACGTAAGAGAGGACCGGTCTTGGAGGATCCCAGGGGTTACCTAGAGTGTGTAGTCCTGAGGCATTTGCTAGAGTGTCTCGAAGCGGAAAGGAGCTTGCCCCTTGCCTCGACTCATGATGGAAATCCAATTTCCAATACGTGTATTGCGGTTTTAATTGTAGAACTAGTATGGCGACATGATAGATGGTACCCATGCCGCCTATGATTGATATTTATGATTTGAATTGTTTTGACACTATACACTTATTATAGTATTAAATGATTTGTTTTAAACGTACCAAGCATGTTTGGCTATTATAAGGGAAAACCCTATCCTCCGGCTTGCGTTGAGTTGTGTGATGGGACTTGGGTCTTATAATAGCTTCAATTTTCAAAAAAGGATTGCGTTGTTTATTCTATGCCCTGGTATCCTTGGGAGAAAACCCGTTCCGTGTTATACGGCGTGGTCCCTTGGGTTACTCTCTTTTAAAGTAAAGTTTTAAATAACTGTTTTAGTTCTCACACTAGTCACATGACTGACCCGGAGTTTATCGTTTTAACCTAAACTCTGGGTGACCCTATTTTCACACGGGCAGCTAGTAGTTTTGGTTTTGCAGATTTATATTCACAGGATTCTGGTTTACAGCTGGAATGATATCCGGAAAGCTCTGTATCCGTATATCACCTTCAGTTGTGCTTTGTATTATTTTTCCGCTGCTATGTAATTTATTGTGATCTCTGATATTTGTCGAATGTATAATATTCATTTATACTCTTTATATTCTTGTATCTGATGGAATTGTTGTAATAACAATGAAATGTTCTTCCGTCTGTGTTCCGATGGGTGTTGTTCTCAACGACATCCGGGCTTTCCTTACCGGGGAAGTTCGGGTCGTGTCAGTTTGGTATCAGAGCTTTGGTTTACAGAGCTCGAGAACAAGACGCATTAGAACCATACGAAAGAATTCATCAGATATTGGATTAGTAATATCCAATTAGAATGACTCGTTAGAGATGGGATCAGTAGTATCCTAGAACGAGTGTGAAGAGTATATTTTTCAAATGAAAACAAATTTTGTTTTGAAAATTTAAACCATTTTATATGTATTTGAATATTTATTTATTTCGAATTTGGACAATCCAATATATAAAGATTTTTCATAAACGCGTCATGAACGTATATTCGAAGTTTTAATATATTAGATAGATATAGAGTCACACTCTAGTTGGCCGGACATGGTCCTGATGATGAAGTATACCATCACCAGTATTTATTTTCGAGTGACGAAGGTGTGATATCTATATATTTCCATTAGACTGGTGTGAGAACCAAAACTAATATAGCTAGATTTATTTGTTGTGATTTGGCATCAAAAACAAGATTTTCAGTATATATATCAAAATTTATGAATTTGAAACGTTAATTCACTAATTGATTGATGTTTGTGTTGTTTGATTATTTGTTTGATAATTTTTGAACCATTATGCCTAATTGCATCAAATATTGAATTATATTGAAAATTAGTTGCATTTGCTGGCATATACATATACTTACATTGAACAGGTCATAGCAAGGAGGCTAGAGCAGAGAATAAAATTTGTTTGCCCGACAAATAGGTACATGTTTACTATAATTTACCGTATTGTTTGGGTGATGATGATTTTATGAGCCTATTGGCTTTTTCTTTTTCTTTTTGAGATCAGAAGGCCTAAATGGCAATTTCGGGATTTTTCCTTGGCTCCCGGTGCAGGGGAGGTTATGGCGAAATTTTTCGAAAATTTAGGGTGTTAGCCAAATTTTTGAAAATTTGAAAATTCTCAGAAACTGAAAAGTTGGAGAATGGAAGCCAGATCGAACGTAGAGTTGATTAATCAAACCACTTTCGACTTTGTTCCTTTTCGGGGACGAAAAGTTTTAAGTGGGGGAGATTGTAATAACCCAGAAATTCTGAGCCAGTTAATTTTTTTTTATTTTGGCAATTTTAGCGAATTTTGAACATTTAAAATGAATTATTTTAAATAAAATCAACGAGAAATTTATTTTGAATAGAATTCGAACGAATATATTTATATACGTCGTCGTTAGAATAAAAATAATTATATGTAATTATAAATAAAATTGAAAATGTCGCAGTAGTTCGATAATTCGATTTCAAACTTCAATTGAATGCACCGGGTGCAAAAAGATCTGGATTTTAGTGAAACCAAAAACATTAGGATCTAATTGATAATATCTTTCCAACGAATCCGAAAAATTGAGATTTCATAGCGGGAATCAAAAGATATGTCCAGTTGAAAATTCTGAATAGTCGCTATGGAATCCAGGCCCTTAAAAATGGGAATTTAGCAAACGACCTCGGAATTCGACGAAACCACTTTTGTTGGATCCGTGATGTCAAATTATTGCTAGGTTTCAAATTTCATAATTTTTCGAATCAATATGTGAGCGTGGAAAAGGAAAACGCGTTTGACCAGTTTCAGTTGATTTTAATCGACTGGAAAATGGCCATTTTTCCAACGGTCTCAGAATTCGACAAAACTAGTTTTGTTAGGACCGTATCGTCAATACGAAGCTAGAAAATATTTTTCAGGAAATTTTAGAGTTAGTATGTGAACCCGGTAATTTGAAATGTGCATTCAAAATCAATATATAGATTTATATGTTGATTTTGATGAAAATTGACCGAGACGATCGAATCAGCTTACGATACATATCCCATTGTGTTCGGAATGGGGGTAAAACGCTATGGACGACAGGCGGTGGGCCTCGTTTAGAGGTCGTATGTGAAAGTCAACTTTTTGAAATTAAAATAATAAAATAATTAAATTATATGTATACTTAACCCCCCTCCTCTTCATTCAGAAATGAAAAAAAAAGAACGAGGAAGTCGTTCGAATCCGCCGCCCTCCAGGCGTACTGCCGCCGCCGCGCCTTCGTCGGAGGCCCTCCGACGTACCCCCCTTCCCCTCGCTCGCTCCACTCTCCCTCTCCCCTTCTAAAAGACGAACCCCCCTTCTCCTCCTCAGACCACCACTGAGTCGCCCTCAACGCCGCCCCGCCGCCTGAGGGCCCCACTTCGCCGCCACCTGGCACTCCCCTGGCCTCCAGCGCCTCCAACAACCTCCTCCTCCTCTCAAACCGTACCCAAGGATCCCCAAACCCCGTTTATCCGCTACTCCGACCAATGTAACGCCGCCGCTGACCGTCCGTGGCTTCCCCGAGCTCCCTCCGACCGCGGTGAGCATTTACTTTATTTTCTACCTTGTTTAAACAATTAAAAATGTGATTTTTAGTGGTTTATCTAATTTAAAAATGTGATTTTTAATTATAAATATCGAAACCAAAAATATATATGACTTTTATATATATGTAGCTAAATAAAAATATAATTTTTATACTAGAGGCATAGTAAAAATATGATCTTTTATATTGTAGAGAGTTCAGAATATAATTTTTATCGTATGCAAAGGTAGAAAATATAATTTTCATATTATGTAGATGATAAAAATGTGATCTTTATATAGCAGGATATAGAAAGACGATATTTTTATGTAGTGAAAGACGACATTTTTAAAGTAGGAAAAGAAGAAATATTTGTATAGATAATAGCGATGTAAAAATAGAATTTTTATCTATATAGCATGGAAGTAAAAATTCGATTTTTATATATTGAATAACGAAGTAAAAATTCGATTTTTATATATTGAATAGCGAAGTAAAAATTCGATTTTTATATATTGAATAGCGAAGTAAAAATTCGATTTTTATATATTGAATAGCGAAGTAAAAATTCGATTTTTATATATTGAATAGCGAAGTAAAAATTCGATTTTTATATATTGAATAACGAAGTAAAAATTCGATTTTTATATATTGAAAATGCGATATTTTTATACGATGGAGAGTTATATTTTTATACGATGAAGAGTTATATTTTTATAACATGAAAGTTTATATTTTTAATAACAAAGAGATATATTGTTAGTATAGTAAAGAAATGATTTTTAAGTAAGAAAAGAAATGATTTTTTTTTTAATGGGAAAGATTAGATTTTTAATATAGAAATTCGATTTTTTTTACATTATAGAAGTTAGCGATAAAAATCCAATTTTTTTTTCAAATAGAAGTTAGCGATAAAAATTCGATTTTTTCATATGTGAAGTAGCGAGGAAAAATATAATTTTCCTTGTATGAAGTAGCAAATAAAAATGTGATTTTTATATATGTAGTGAATACGGACGACGAAAGTGACAAAAGAAGAAACGACGAAGATTTCCTACATAAGAAGAGTCGAGGTTTTTGGTTTAGCTAATTGTTGAGAACTTCTCACTCTAAAATTCTTTTTCTAGTTATATATATATATACTAGGATGCAGACGGTGTTTAGTAGCACTTGACACAATCGTCCACAGACCATGGACTTGTTTGTTTGGTTGTGTAGTTGGTTAGATTATTTGGTTTGAATTGAATTGTTTGGTGAAATGGAATGGATTTGATTGATGTGTGAATGGCGTGGGCCTTCACTAGACCGGGGATAAGGCTAGGCCTCGTCCTGTTTCTAGTATCGCGCCATTATGCCGCCGAAATTTTCTAAAATAAGTTAGAAAAAATAAAGATATCGTTTTATTTAATAAATGAACTGAATAGAATATTCATAGGTTGAATAAAATAATTTGGTCATTAAAAATATAATTTTTAACGTGAATGTGAATAAATAAATATTCATTTACAAACCGGACGGTTTGTTTATGTACACTTATTTGAAGGACATTGATTGGGACGATAAATTTTACACATCGCCCAACTCCACAAATAAAATCTGTGTTTGATCGTTTGAAACCCCACACGGGTATTGGGATAATATACAACATACACTAATCCCAATAATTAGTTGTATGTCGATTGATGGATTAACAGGCTGTTATAAGCATTAGATATCTATATTTGATGCTTATACAGTGTAGTGCACTTTGGATGATGGTTGATTATTTATCGTTGCTATTATATACATGTGTTGTATGGAATCCATATAATTAACTTTATATGGTAATTGATTGGGCCTCATTCCAATTTAGAAGATAAAGAATATTATAAAACAAAGGTTCATGTGTTGACAGTACTCATCCATTGAGATTAGTCATGTGTTGAACGAAATATTTTAACAATAAATTTTACATCTTTATTATATAAAATTAGAAACTAACTGGAAAGTAGATAAGATGAGTGGTCTCCTGGATATTGATCTGATGTTGGTTTCAGCCTTTGGGGTTAATATTTAGGGAATCGTTCTCTTACTAATTTACGGTTGGTGTCTGATTTAAATCAAACGATAGATACCATAATTTTTACAAAATATATTAAATAACAAAAATAGTCACATATGGACAGTACTCATTCATTGAGATTAGTCATGTGTTGACAAAAATATAGATCCATGTATTGAATAGAATAAATATTCATTTGTTGAATAGAATAACGGAATTTTTGAAATATATAAAGCCGTGTTGATTAGAGATGCGCTATTTTGAAGCGAACGATATTTATATCGATTATATTCAAAATGAATTTGATTTGAATAGAAAATGAATTTGATTTGAATAGAAAACGAATTGAATTTGATTTGAATAGAAATTGAATTTGAATTGAATAGAAAACGAATTTGATTTAATTAAAAAATGAATTGAATTTGATTTGAATTGAATAGAAAACGAATTTGAATTGAATTGAAAATAAAACGAATTCGAATTGAATTGAATTAAAAAGGAAATGAATTCGAATCGAATTAAAATCGATTTGAATTGAAATCAAATGGAAATGAAAGTAAAAAGGATTTATAATAGAAAATTCAATTTTGATTTGAATTTGAAATAAAGGTTGAAATTGTTTTTGAAACGAATTCAAAACTATTTATAAAATTCATTTTAAATAGAAATCGATGAAATATATTATATATATATATAATATAATGGCCTGAATAGAACGCGCCGCCCCGCGGCAGTTCGCGAATTTCGACCATTAACTTCGAACGGACATTACGGGAGATTCGACCATCGGATTCTCCTAAAACCGGAAACGTTGGGTTCGTATCGAAAAGAGCTTTCTAACGAATATTAGAAATTTGAAATCTAACGGTTGGATTTGGAGTTACGTCCAAATCAAATTTGGAAAAGGTCGTTGTAAGTGCAGTTCGATGGTCGTTGATGGAAATCGACTGTACGGGCATTGATAAAATTATTAAAAATATCAATAATTTGTGTAAAATCATACGAAATGATTTGGGAAAATTTGGGATGAAAAAATCCATATTTGAAAAGGTAAAAATAGATTTTTATCGAAATGAACTAGTTTTGAACTAAAATTAAAATCCATTTATTTTTAAATAAATAAATTGGATTTGAAATGGGTTTTAAATAGAATTGATTTGTGGGTTTATCGTGAAGGGTGTTTTAAATGACACTTGTTCTTTAACCCGATAAATAAATAGAATATGATTTGGGTTTATCGTGAACTGTGTTATAAATGACACTAGTCCTTTAACCCTGTAAAAGGAGTTTTAATGAATCTGCAATTAGATTGAAGTGTGAATTGATAATCTAAATTATCAAATATAGAAAATGAGCGAGAATGGAGTATCACCAGTTTTGCTCCAAAGCGATAGTTAAATCTTTAATTAGATTTGAATGTGAAATGGTAATTAATTTTACAGATAACACCGTGGTGTTAGATATGGAGTATTACCAGTTTTGCTTCATGGGATGAATAGGTTGGGATTAGGAAATAAAATAAATAATTACTTCGGTGTGGTTCGCTAATCTCGACTAGTTTGGAAAATCATAATTTGGTTTGAAATGACATCCAAAGGAAGATTAAAGGATAAATTTTAAAAAATTTATCTTGGATAAAATTAATGGGAACCTTTCCCTAAGAATTGAAATTTAGAAACTAGCTGTAGGTTAGTTAAGAAGAATGGTTTCCTGGGTATTGATCTGATGTTGGTTTCTGCCTTCGGGGTTAATATTTGGGAAATTGTTCTCTTGCTAATTTGCGATTAGTGACTGCTGAATTGGAATGAGGCGTATGTTGTGTTGGTGTGACATTTGTTTTTAATATACGCGGGTTGTTCGGAAAGGCCGGGTTTATACCTATTCTGAATAACCGATTCGACGATAAGTCGAAGATGAAGATGGTGGTTGAAGACCGGAATTCTTCACATCGTTTGGGTGATTACTGATGATCTTGATTGTGCTGTACACCCAAGATGAGGGAATCGATTGGTGGTCGTCCAGACGTACTTGGAGATCGATGGATATGCGAGGAAAGAGCCTCCGGTTTCGTTCAGACCCAGAACGAACTTGTAAATGGATTGTGTGTCTGACATTGGATTTTATTCTGTGTTGATTGATTTCTGTTAAATATATATCTGTTTGGCGGCGGAGAATTTATTCTCTTGCTTAACGCCCTTCTCTGAGACGTACGAGCTTAGAGGTTATATATCGATAGATATCAATCGCATGGCATGAATTGCCTATGTGGCACGCTGAGTTACATGGATCAAGGCTTCTGTTGAAAAGCAAAGTCTTGTGGTTGATGATCAAAGTACGGCCTACGTGGAAGCTTTGTGTATAGCGTGGATTCGCGAGCCTCACACCTCGGTATGAGTCAAAAACGAGATGAGGACCCAAGGAGTGCACGACGTTTCTTTCTAGCTATGGGTGGTGTCAGTGACCTACCAGCCCTGACATTTATATACTTTTCACCTTTGTGGTTTGGATGCGAGGCGCCTCGATTATAGGTCCTATAGGGCCGGGAAACGTGTGTTCAGGAATAACTAATCCTCAAACGTAAGAGAGGACCGGTCTTGGAGGATCCCAGGGGTTACCCAGAGCGTGTAGTCCTGAGGCATTTGCTAGAGTGTCTCGAAGCGGAGAGGAGCTTGCCCCTTGCGTCGACTCATGATGGAAATCCAATTTCCAATACGTGTATTGCGGTTTTAATTGTAGAACTAGTATGGCGACATGATAGATGGTACCCAAGCCGCCTATGATTGATATTTATGATTTGAATTGTTTTGACACTATACACTTATTATAGTATCAAATGATTTGTTTTAAACGTACCAAGCATGTTTGGCTATTATAAGGGAAAACCCTATCCTTCGGCTTGCGTTACATTGTGTGATTAGACCTGGGTCTTATAATAGCTTCATTTTTCGAAAAAGCATTGCGTTGTTTATTCTATGCACTGGTATCCCTGGGAGAAAACCCCTTCCGTGTTATACGGCGTGGTCCCTTGGGTTACTCTCTTTTAAAGTAAAGTTTTAAATAACTTTTTTAGTTCTCACACCAGTCACATGACTGACCTGGAGTTTATCGTTTTAACCTAAACTCTGGGTGCCCCTATTTCCACACGGGCAGCTAGTAGTTTTGGTTTTGCAGATTTATATTCACAAGATCCTGGTTTACAGCTGGAATGATATCCGGAAAGCTCTGTATCCGTATATCACCTTCAGTTGTGCTTTGTATTATTTTTCCGCTGCTATGTAATTTATTGTAACCTCTGATATTTGTCGAATGTATAATATTCATTTATACTCTGTATATTCTTGTATCTGATGGAATTGTTGTAATAACAATGAAATGTTCTTCCGTCTGCGTTCCGATGTGTGTTGTTCTCAACGCCATCCGGGCTTTCCTTACCGGGGAAGTTCGGGTCATGTCAAATACTTTAAGGCATTTAATATGATTAAGATCTGGAGATGAAAAAAATGATGGTATCATCAGCAAATTGAAGGTTGGAGATTGCCATAGACGAATTAGGGAGATGAATACCATCAAAATAATTGTTTGCAATCACCCTTTTTAACATTTGATTAAAAACATCTGCAATCATCACAAAAATAAGTGGTGATAACGGATCTCCCTATCGAAGCCCTCTTTTAGATTTGATTAAACCTCCAATGTTTCCATTAATGCAAATAGATGAGTAGCTAGTCCTTAAAATGCAATCAATCCAATTACACCATCGCTCAGAAAATCCTCTACGCCTGAACATCTGAATAATAAATTCCCAATTTACAATATCAAAAGCTTTGGAAAAATCCAATTTTATAAGTACACGAGGAGTGGATGTATTATGACAGAATGAAATTACCTCTTGAGTAGCTGCAATACAGTCGTGAATGCAACATTCATGTATGAAAGCTGATTGTTCAGCTCCAATGAGATCAGAAATCATAGATTGGAGACGATTATCTAAGGTTTTGGTAATGATTTTGAAAGTGGTACTAAGCAAACTGATGGGACAAAAGGAGGAGAGTGAATTTGCACCAGAGAATTTGGGAATGAGGACGATGGAGGCATAATTGAGAGGAGAAATGAGGCCAGGGATAAGATAAAATTCATTGCACATGTCCATAATATCATTTTTGACCACGGCCCAAAATGATTTAAAAAATGAAGGCCCAAAACGATCTGGGCCTGGTGCTTTGTCGTCTTGCATTTCATTTAGTGAAGCTCAAATCTCGTTTCCTGAAAAGGGATGGTCAATAGAGATAGAAGCTAGGAACGGGTAAGGCAAATTCCAACCAATGAAGGGAATTTCAGAGGATGAATGACCAAGAATTGAGCGATAAAAGTCAGAAAAAAGATGGAGGATGCCATGTTGATCTGTAAATAGATGACCTTCATGAGAGATTTCAGAAATGCAAATAGCTTTTCGTCTACCATTTGCAATTCTATGAAAGTAAGACGTATTCTTGTCCCCCTCTTCAATCCATTTAGATTTAGATCCTTGTTTCCAACCTATTTCTTCCTGTTTGAAAAGTCTTTCTAATTCAGATTCTATATTCGAGAGTGAAGAACTTTATTCACCATCCAAGGGACAGGATTCTTCTAGAATATTGATATCCAATATAGCATCTTGGATGTTTGAAATGCGAGTACGAATAGATCCCCACATAGATTTAGCCCATGGTTCAATTAATTTTCTCAAAGATCTAAGCTTAAGAATGATTTTATGGGATGCAGATTGAGACTGAACAGGGTGCTCCCAAACTGTTTTGACAAAGTCTTTGAAAGAAGGTTCAAGCAACCACAAACGTTCAAATCTAAAAGGATGTTTGATATAGGCCAATGAGCCATAATCTAGAATAATGGGGCAGTGATCAGAGATTATAGAAGCAAGACCAAAAACAGAAGATAAAGGATGAAGTTCTTCCCAAGCTGAGTTAAATAGAAATCTGTCTAATTTGGCTAATGAAGGGGAAAATCTATGACTTAACCAAGTGAAAGATCGATTATTAATAGGAGGATCAATGAGACAATGATCAAAGATAAAGGAATTATAAGCATCAGAGTTTGATGAAATATAACCAGATTTTCTCTCATAGATATTTCTAGTGGTGTTGAAATCACCCCTTAGAATCCATGGTCCATTAAAAGAATTAACTAATTGTTTGCAATGTTTCCAAAGCTTTATTCTATCATGAGCATCTTGAGGACCATAGATGTTAGAAAAATAGTAAATGGTATTAGAGGCAATGTGATTCAGAGCAACATGTAAGGCGGATTGAGAAGAAAAGGTTTGACGCAAAGCCCAAACAGACTCATTCCAAGCAGTAAAAAGACAACCTCTAGTTTCAATTGCATTGACATAAGCCCATCCAGTCAAAGATGATCCACCAATCAGTCTGAAATGACAATTTGATGGATAGAAAAGTTTAGTTTCTTGAAGAAAAAGGACATCTATATTAAGTGGGGACAAAACTAGATTAATAGCATGACATTTTGAATGGTCCCCCAAACCCCGTACATTCCATGTGACTATTTTCATTGATGGTTATTTATACGCTCCTGTTCTAAGGCTTGCATGGCTTTGTAATGTGAATCACGTAAATTAACACCCATGCAACCCGATATCCTTTTATTCAAGCATTTGTTAATAGAAGAAAAAAATGGAGTCAAGAAACTACCAGCGACTTCATGATTGTTGTGTCTGCCACTTCTACGCACAAAGATAGGAGAAAGATACTACGGCCAGTCTTGATCATCTAACCATGGTTGCTGAGGAGGGGATTGAGAAGGAGGAATTGATCCAATGTCAAAGGGTATAGCTTGAATGGGAACAACTGAAAGGGCGTTTGGCTGAGGAACAATTTGATTGGGTAGAGGATTTAAGTCAACATTCATTTCCTGATTAACTTCATCTTGTTCGGGTTGCTCCATCTCTTGATTATCATCGATAAGGGGGCTCAAGTTAAAGTTTAGTTCACGGTAGATGGATGGTAAGGGAGGGAGCATCACCGCTTCTTCAATCATAGCATCAAAACGATCTTCAAAATTTGAGTCTTGAGAGTTATGAATACAAGGAACCACTTGCTCCTCTTCATTACCAATAAAAACGAGTTCTCGTCTTGTACCCGGATGTTCATGTTTGGTTCACGTAACTTTAATGATATGAACTTTGTTGTTGAAGCTCGCCGCAAATTCATTTTTTGAACCTATTCCCGCATAAAACTGCAACTTCACAAGAAAATCTCTATGATCAAAATGACACCAGTCACAATCATCAACAGCTAGAACCCTGCCCATTGGTTTAAGAATCTCCTTCACAACGTCATCATTGTATTTAAGAAATTCAGGGAACCCGTCCACCTTAGCCCATGATTCTGTTTCCAATGCAGGTTCTGGTTCTCTCTCATCTTCATCTCATGCTTCTAGACATATCGCATCTCCCGGCTTTGTTAGAACTTTCAAAAGTAAAGCGTGATCCTTTTTACCATATGTAGGACAATGAACTAAGAAGGAGTTTTTAGAGATAATCGACATAGGCCAACATTCATAATCAAGGTTAACTTCTAATGCTTGATGAAGGGTTTCTATACTCCATTCTCGAGCAAGCGATTTCGCGACAATGCATTTTGAAGAATCTGCCATTTTGAATAGTTTGAGGGTTGAGAATGTGGAGATAGTGAGGGAGAGTGATGAAAATTAGTCTCTGCAAATTGCTTATTGCTTGAATTTATATGGTAATTAACTTGACGGGTGGCAATACGAAGGGATGGCTGATGTGAAAATTGTGCAGTGGAATTATGTTGCTTAGGGACCCAGCGAGAATTATGACTTTTACTGTGCACTTTGTGTGCGTGTACAGAAGCTAAAGCATTCACAATGTTATTACTTCTTTTTGAACATCGAGACACCGAATGGCCATATGAACTTTAAAATAAATAATTATAAGTAATATCTTAAATAAGTATTCAAATCCATTTCTACTCATAAAATCATTTTAAAGCATATAATTTAAAATATACAAAAATTAACTTTAAAATCTTTTAAACTGTATATATAAAAATATAAAATCTTAAGTTATTATTTTAAAATCAAATTCAAAATAAACTTACTTCAAAACATGACCAACGATGTCTGTATATAGTTTTCTATCATATGGTCAAGTGATACGGATATTTATCATTTCAACCCGCAATTTATAAAAATTCTACAGATCTATCATTTCAACTCACAATCCCAAATTCAATAAAAATCGTTCAGGTCTATCATTTCAACCCGTAACAAATTTTCCTTATTCTAATGTCCATTCGAGTATGTATCATTTCAACCCTTAGTGATTTTTACTAAACTAGGGGAAATCAGCAACATAACAAATCATTATATAGCATCAATCACATCCAATAATCAGTGCACCTACGTGTCATATAAATGTCATGTCATATACGAAAGTGTACATATTAAAGAAACAATTTCTACTAGCCATCCTATACATTTCACAACAATTCATTATGTTGATCTAACATCCATGAAATAATGTAAGTTAGGTGTGAGATAAACTCGCCTTTCATGGCACGAAAAAGAGAATGGAACTGACAGAAGCACGATCAAATTAGGATACAAACATAACGTCCACAAGCTCCCAAATTAAGATAACGACGTGCTCTAAGATGGCTTTGGATGGCCTGGGACGCCGGTAGGAGGTCAGCGTTGTTTTGAGGCAAGGAGGCGCAGGCTGGTCTTGGCGGCACTTCAGATCGGTGCGGCTTTTGGCGGGCGAAGCAAGTTGATGGAGAATATGCAGGAAAGGATGAATGCCATCTGAGAAGGGTAAGGGAGGTACGGAACTTGTGGTGTAGATGGGGAGAAGGGTGCGAACTGAAGGGGAGAGAACAATGAAACGTGATGGAAAAGAATGAGGGAATGGAAGCTTTGGAGCGGCGTGCATTGTTCTGTCTCATCCATCCGTGTGCCCCGTGTGCTCAACCAATCACAGCCCCCTGGTTTCCGCCTTTTGCGGTTAAATCCCTTAATTGTTGTGGGACTTAATTGCAAAAGGTGGAGATCAGATAAATCTGGGCCATTGGGCACATGGAGACAGGCGGATGAGGACAGAAGAATTGGCCTCCTTCGGAGCATCTTCTTTTTCCTTTTAATTTTGTTTCAGCATTTTAATCAGCAAAAAATGGGATGGATTAATTGCATTGGGAAGAAGGAAACTGCTAGTGTTTTATTTTGAACTGATCGGTGCATTGGAAATCAATGGCAACGTAGAGTTTTTTTTTTGGAAAGAAAATGTACCGCAAAGCTGATCCCTAAAGAGACCAATTCTTCTATACCTATTTCCCCTGTCCCCCCATGTCCCTCTAATCAAATCTTCCTATTTTCGCTTTTTTTCATTTAAGTCCCCTAACAATTAAGGGATTTGACTGCAAAAGGTGGAAATCAAGGGGTTGTGATTGGGTGGAACATGGGGGGACATGGGAAATGAGGATAGAGCAATTGGTGCGATCCCTTAAGCAATGGCTTGGGAAGAAGAGCAAAAGTTTTAGGAAAATGGGTACATAAATATAGCAAGGAACGTGACGACAACAAAGAGTATGTGCTTTTACTATGCACAGTAATTGAAGGTGAAACGTTCTGCATGGAAAACAAAAAAAACCGTTCATGCATTTATTATTTATATATGTGTCCACTTTCTTTTTGAAATAAAAGGCACGAATGGATTCCTTTGAAAACAAAATAGGGTGCAATGCATGTAACTAACGCATTCATGGAAATAAAGGTTCCCTTTAATTGGAAATGAAAACAAAAGGACACTTTGTTTGTAAACAAAAGAGTGGAACGTTGCTTTGAATTGATTTTCGAAACAAACTGACATAACAATCTAAGCACTTGAAAAGAACAAAAAATATTAAATGGATGGTTTATTAAAACAAAATGAAGACTTTTGCAGACCCAAAATGTCTATAAAAATATTTAGGATCAGAATATGGACACTTCGAACTCAAATGACTTTGTTTCAAAAATGAACTGTACAAGAATTTTCGCAATTTCAGCATGAAACGAGCACTAAAACTGAAAAATGAACATATTGCGCTAATCAGCGCGACGAGACGGACACAACGATATATAATTTACATTATCAGGATGCTCTGGTTCAAAAATGCATTATAGACCTCTTTAAATGGAAAATACGGGTGGAAAACAAAGGTCAAAACATCAAAATTTCGCTAAACGTATTTTGCCGTTGGATTACCGACAACGAATAGAATATTTTTTATGTTTATCCGAACTGAATTCAGAGGGATTTTAAAATAGATAAATTTGAACTATTATGCGCAGCTTTGCACGGGAAAATGCACGACCGACAAACATTCAAATTTTTCGATGAAATTTTCACAGCTTCTACATCTCGCTGTAGTTATTTCAAATTCCAAATTCCTGTTATGAAAAATTATAGAATATTTTCAAAAATAAAATTTGATTTAAATCGGAATTTAAATCGTTAAAAATAGAGGGTTATTACAGGGCGTTTATCCAAGCTTTCGAGAAGAATAAGTTTACAGTAGCGGCGCTTAATTCTAAACCTAATCTTGCTCGAGATAAGGATGAAAGGTAGAGGATTGGGAATTGCTCCTTTCTTTTTCCGCCATGATGGATTTCTACTCTTGCTCGAGATAAGAATGAAAGGTGATGCTTCAGAAGAAGATAAGTCAAGCACACGACCTATTTTGTTTTTACTTTCTTTTTTATCTGCGTGTAATGTCTTATTCGTTCCTTTATTTGTTTGAGGTGGTGTTTGTTGTTTTGCTATATAGTATTAGTTGTATTAGTATTTTATTTGTTTATCCCCTCAAACCCACATGTAATTGTTTTTAATTGTAATAAAGTAACAAGTTTTTCACAAAAAAAAACTTGAATTAAATACTATATCGTATTCACGCGTTTCATATTTAAGATACCAAAGAGATTATAACTATAAAGTGAAATCATTTATATAAATTACATGATTATTAATTAGAGCAGAAGATTGAGTTGTAAATTGAATTTGGGATTTTTTTTATATTTTATCCGTATAACATTAAGTTATAAATTCATAAAATTTTGTTTAATGCTTTCTTTGATATGTTATTTTGACAATTTATACTATACAATGAACAAAAGTAAGGTAAATTTGGATAGGAACTCATAAGAGCATAAAAGATAGATGGAACTATTTAAGGGTGAGGTTTTTCCAAATCAGCTCGCAATAATAAGATCATATGTCCTTTTAAAAAATGTTGCAATCGTGATTTTGATGAATGGATATTATGGTAAAGAAATGTCAAATGAACCCTAAACATACAACATAATGCGAAATTAGTTGGATTGTTACGATAAAAATAATGCATGATCTTTTCTGCAAACAATCTACTTAGTAATGTGTTGTCGCTATAGTTGCCAAAAAAATTCACTTAATGTGAAATTTGTATTAGGTTTCTACCTGCTACAAATCTTGAAATTTTCTAAAATAAATTAAAAATAATAATTGTTGGACACACTGCTTCTTTGTATTAAAACATCTCGCTGACATCTATAATAGGTTTACTTGTTTATAGTTGACATTTTAATGTCGCATTTGTTTTATAACAAATGTTAATTTATTTATTTTCAATGATTTGTTAACAACTATTTGGAGACTTGTATATATATAAAAAATAATAGAAATTATGATAACGTGAAATCATTTAAAATTAGATACTCTGTCATATTCACGCCACCACTGTTATATTTAGGATATTAAAGACTTTATAACTACAAAATGAAATCATTTAAAATTATAGATATAAATGATGGAACAAAAGATTGAGTATTTTATCAATATAAGATTAGAAGTTATAATTTCATAAAATTTTATTTGATGCTTTCTTTGATATGTTACTATGGCAGTTTATACTATACAATGGACAAAAGTTGGGTAAACTTGGGTCGAAACTCATATGAATATAAAAGAAAATTGGAATTATTTTTGGACAAAGATTTTTCCAAATTCGCTCGCAATAACAAGATCATATGTCCTGGTAAGAAATGTTGCAACCGGAATTTCAATGATAGAGTTACTGTTGGAGGTCGTCTTCTTTGGTGTGGAATGGATCCCTTATATATGTCAGCTCATTGGGCTCATTATGGTGAAACATATATTGTTGAGTCTAACATGGAAGGTGGAACTAATGTTGATTTGGTTAATAATACACTAGTCGATAGTGATATGTATGATTTTCTTAGTGGAACATTTCTGCAACCTACACAAAATTATTGGCTCATCAATGCATCATTCTAATTTTGAAGGTCAAACATGAGAGGCAGAACGCTTCTATAAGTTGTCAGATGAAGCAAATAAGAGCTTGTACCCTGGTAGCAAGTATAAAAAATTAGATTCAATTGTAAAATTGTATCAGGTCAAGTGTTTGGGGAATGTTAGTAACTCAGCATTATCTTTGTTTTTAGAAGTATTCAGAGATATGTTACCTGAAGATAATTGTTTGCCAAAATCAAATGCCCAAGCAAAAAAAATTATTGATGAATTGGGTTTGACATATGAAAAGATTAATGCTTGTGTAAATGATTGCAAGTTGTACTAGAAAGAAATTTTAAATTTGGATTCTTGTTCTCATTGTGGGGTTTTCAAATACAAAAAAATAAAGAAGATAAAAATGATTGAAAGAAAGTGCCAGTAAAGGTTCTGCATTATTTACCTTTAACTCCTAGATTGAAAAGGATATATCCTTCAAAGCATACCACAGAACATATGAGATGAAATTCAATTGTTAGATCAAATGATGGTTTCATGAGGAATCCAGTAGATTCTCCAGCCTAGAAGCATTTAGATTTAATGTACCCTAATTTTTCTTTTGAAGTTCGCTATGTTTGACTAGGACTTGCAAGTGATGGGTTCAATCCATTAACTCACATGAATAGTAAACATAGCACCTGGCCAGTTATTATATATGTTTATAATTTACCTTCATGGTTGTGTATGAAGCAACCTTATCTTTTTATGTCACTGTTAATTCCTGGACCACATGAACCTGGTAGGACATTGATGTCTATATGCAACCATTAGTAGATGATTTAAAAGAGTTATGGGAAGTTGGTACCAACAAATATGATGTTTCGACCAAACAAACCTGGTAAGGACATTGATGTCTATAACCCGGAAAATCTGGGCCAGTTTAAAATTTTTATTTTGGTAATTTTAGCGAATTTTGAACATTTAAAATACATTATTTTAAATAATATCGACGAGAAATTTATTTTGAATATATTTAGAACGTATATATTATATACGTCGTCATTAGAATATAAATAATTATATATAATTATAAAAAGGAATTGAAAATGGCGCGGTAGTTCGATAATTCGATTTCAAACTTCAATTGAATGTACCGGGTGCAAAACAATCCGGATTTTAGTGAAACCAAAAACATTAGGATCTAATTGATAATATCTTACCAACGAATCTGAAAAATCGAAATTTCATAGCGGGAATCAAAAGATATGTCCAGTTGAGAATTCTGGATAGTCGCTATTGAATTCAGGCCCTTAAGAATGGAAATTTTGCAAACGACCTCGGATTTCGACGAAACCACTTTTGTTGGGTCCGTGATGTTAAGTTATTGCTAGATTCCAAATTTCATAATTTTTCGAATCAATATGTGAGCGTGGCAAAGGAAAACGCGTTTGACCAGTTTCAGTTGATTTTAATCGACTGGAAAATGGCCATTTTTCAAACAGTCTCAGAATTCGGCGAAACTAGTTTTGTTAGGACCGTATCGTCAATACGAAGCTAGAAAATATTTTTCGGGAATTTTTCTAGTTAGTATGTGACCCCGGTAATTTGAAATGTACGTTTAAAATTCAGTATAGTGATTTAAATGTAAATTTAACGGAAACTGATTGTAACAGCCGAATCAGCCTGCGATACATATCCCATTATGTTCGGAATGGGGGTAAAACGCTATAGACGACAGGCGGTGGGCCTCGTTTCGAGGTCGTATGTGAAAGTCAACTTTTTGCAAAATAAAATAATTAAAAAAAAACCCTTCTCCTTTTATCAGCCGACCCCCCCCCCCCCCCGTTCATTTCAAAACGAAAAAAAAGAAAAAAAAACCCTGTTGCCCTAATTAATCGCGCCGCCCCTCCGATCGGTGCCGCACCGCACCCCCCCCCGATGGTCGCTGCCGCCGCCCAGATCCAAACCCCCACCCCCTGCCCTCCTCGACAGAGCGAAGATCCCCCTCCCCACCTCGCACCCCCTCCCTTCAGTCGGACGCGACGCCCCCCCTTAACCCTCCACCGCAACCCCCTCTCAGCCACACCGACCTTCCAGCACACCTCCTCAGCCATTTCCCCCATTTCGCTGTAAGTTTGTTTTATTTAATTTGTTTTTAATAATTAGTTTAATTCAAAGGAAAAAAAACCCCAACGTTAAAATCAGTTTTTGTGGAAATAATATTGTGTTTAAAATCTCAGTTTTATTTATAAATAAATATGGCAATGTTTTTAGAAAGAAAGATAGAGTTTTGTAGGAAAAGATTATATTTTGTTCATAGAAAAATAATATATTCTGTTCATAGAAAAGTGAAAAGTTGAATTTTTATATAATTAGAAAAATAAAAATATAATTTTTATATTAGTAGTAGGGTAGAAATATAATTTTTATATAACGAAGATAATAAAAACATGATTTTTATCTTATGTAATAAAGATAAAAAGATTAGATTTTTAAAAGGCAAAAGATTAGATTTTTAAAAGATAAAAAGATTAGATTTTTAAAAGGCAAAAGATTAGATTTTTAAAAGGCAAAAGATTAGATTTTTAAAAGGCAAAAGATTAGATTTTTAAAAGGCAAAGGATTAGATTTTTAAGAATAAAAAGGCGAAATCTTTATATTGAAAAATGCGAGATTTTTATATATTGAATAGCATAATAAAAATTAGATTTTTATATATTGAATAGCATAATAAAAATTCGATTTTTATATATTGAATAGCATGATAAAAATTCGATTTTTATATATTGAATAGCGAAGTAAAAATTCGATTTTTACATATGTAGTGGCTATAGCAACGAAGATGACAAAAATGCGATAACGATGAAGATTTCTATCAAAGAAGAGTCAAGATGATTGGATAGCTATCGGTGAGAATTTCTCACCTTCCAATTTCTTTTCTAGTTATATATATATATACTAGGATGCAGACGGTGCTTAGTAACACCCGACACAATCGCCCACAGACCATGGACTTGTTTGTTTGATTTCAAAAATTAGTTAGATTATTTGATTGAATTGTTTGGTGAAATGAAATTGATTTGATTGATGTGTGAATGGCGTGGGCCTTCACTAGACCGGGGATAAGGCTAGGCCTCGTCCCGTTTCTAGTATCGTGTCGTTATGCCGCCGAAATTTTCTAAAAGAAGTTAGAAAAATAAAAATATCATTTTATTTGATAAATGAACTGAATAGAACATTCATAGGTTGAATAAAATAATTTGGTCGCTAAAAATAAATTTTTTTTAACGTGAAGTGAATAAAATAAAATATTCATTTACAAACCGAACGGTTTGTTTATGTACACCTATTTGAATGACATTGATTGGGACGATAAATTTTACACATCGCCCAACTGCACAACTAAAATCTGTGTTTGATTGTTTGAAACCCCACATGGGTGTTGGGATGAAATTTGAAGTTCACTCATCCTGATTGATTAAATATGTCGATCGATTGATTGACAGGCTGTTATAAGCGTTAGATATCTATATTTGATGCTTATACAGTGTAGTGCACTTTGGTTGATGGTTGATTATTTTTCAATGCTATTATATACATGTGTTGTATGAAAATCCATATAATTAATTTTATATGGTGATTGATTGGGCCTCATTCCAATTTGAAAAATAAAGAATATTATGAAATAAAGGTTCATGTGTTGACTGTACTCATCCGTTGAGATTAGTCATGTGTTGAACGAAATATTTTAATAATAAATTTTACATCTTTATCAATATGAAATAAAGGTTCATGTGTTGACTGTACTCATCCGTTGAGATTAGTCATGTGTTGAACGAAATATTTTTATAATAAAATTTACATCTCTATCAATATAAAATAAAGGTTCATGTGTTGACTGTACTCATCCGTTGAGATTAGTCATGTGTTGAACGAAATATTTTTATAATAAGATTTACATCTCTATCAATATAAAATAAAGGTTCATGTGTTGACCGTACTCATCCGTTGAGATTAGTCATGTGTTGAACGAAATATTTTTGAAATAGAAATATTTGAAAACGAAATATTTGAAATAGAAATATTTGAAAAAGAAATATTTGAAACAGAACATTTGAAAATAGAAATATATGAAGCCGTGTTGATTAGATTGACGCCATTTTGACGTGAACGATATTTATATCAATTTTATTCATTTTGAAATGAATATTGAAAACGATTTCGAATTGAATATAAAACAATTTCGAAATGAATTGAATATAAAACGATTTCGAAATGAATTGAATTGAAAATGATTTCGAAATGAATTGAATTGAAAATGATTTTGAAATGAATATTGAAAACGATTTCGAATTGTATATAAAACGATTTCGAAATGAATTGAATATAAAACGATTTCGAAATGAATTGAATTGAAAACAATTTCGAAATGAATTGAATTGAAAACGATTTCGAAATGAATTGAATTGAAAACGATTTCGAAATGAATTGAATTGAAAACGATTTCGAAATGAATTGAAAAGAAAACCAATTTGAATTCGAATTGAATAGAAAACGAAATGAATATGATTCAAATAGAAAACGAAATGAATTGGATTCAAATAGAAAACGAAATAAATTGGATTCAAATAGAAAACGAAATGAATTTGATTCAAATAGAAAACGAAATGAATTTGATTCAAATAGAAAACGAAATGAATTGGATTCAAATGGAAAACGAAATGAATTTGATTTGAATGGAATTTGAATTGAATCGAATAGAAAATGAATTTGAATTGAATTGAAATTTGAATTGAATAGAAATGAATTCTAAAACGAATTTATAAGGAAAAATTCAAGTTTGATTTGAATTTGAAATAAAGGTTGAAATTGTTTTTGAAACGAATTCAAAACTATTTATAAAATTCGTTTTAAATAGAAATCGACGAAATATATATTATATATATTATATATATATAATAAAATGGCCTGAATAGAACGCGCAGCGCCGCAGCAGTTCGTGAATTTCGACCATTTATTTCAAACGGACATTACGGGAGATCCGACCGTCGTATTCTCCTAAAACCGGAACCGTTGGGTTCGTATCAAAAAGAGCTTTCTAACAAATATTAGAAATTTGAAATCTAACGGTTGGATTTGGAGATACGACCAAATAAAAATTCGAAAAAGGTCGCTATAGGTGCAGTTCGATGGCCGTTGTTGGAAATCGACTGTACGGGCCTTGATAAAATTATTAAAAATATCAATAATTTGTGTAAAATCATAAGAAATGATTTGGGAGAAATTGGGATGTAAAACTCCATATTTGAAAAGATAAAAATAGATTTTTATCGAAATGAACTAGTTTTGAACTAAATTTAAAACCCAATTATTTTTAAATAAATAAATTAGATTTAAAAAGGGGTTTTAAATAATCGAAATTTCTAATATATTTGATTGGATTCGAAATGGGTTTATCATGAACGGTGTCTCAAATAACACTAGTTCTTTAACCCGATAATAATTAGAATGTGATTTGGGTTTGTCGTGAACTGTGTTTTAAATGACACTAGTTCTTTAACCCAGTAAAAGGAGTTTTAATGAATCTGCAATTAGATTGAAGTGATAATTGATAATTTCAATTATCAAATTTGGCAAATAAGAGAGAATGGAGTATCACCAGTTTTGCTCCAAAACGATAGTTAAATCTTTAATTAGATTTGAACGTGAAATGGTAATTAATTTTTCCGACAACACTGTGGTGTTAGATATGGAGTATTACCAGTTTTGCTTCATGGGATGAATAGGTTGGGATTGAGAAATAAAATAAATAATTACTTCGATGTGGTTCACTAATCTCGACTAGTTAGGAAGACTATAATTTGGTTTGATATGACATCCAAAGGAAGATTAAAGGATAAATTTTAAAGAATTTATCTTGGATAAAATTAATGGGAACCTTTCCCTAAGAATGTGATTTTGAGAATAAAAGAATATTCTGAATTGGAATGAGGCGTATGTTGTGTTTGTGTAACATTTGTTTTTAATATACGCGGGTTGTTCGGAAAGGCCGGGTTTACACCCATTCTGAATAACCGATTCGACGATATGTCAAAGATGAAGACGGTGGTCGAAGACCGGAAGTCTTCACATCGTTTGGGTGATTACTGATGATCTTGATTGGGCTGTACACCCAAGATGAGGGAATCAGTTGGTTGTCGTCCAGACGTACTTGGAGATGGATGGATATGCGAGGAAAGTGCCTCCGGTTTCGTTCAGACCCAGAACGAACTTGTAAATGGATTGTGTGTCTGACATTGGATTTTATTCTGTGTTGATTGATTTCTGTTAAATATATATCTGTTTGGCGGCGGAGAATTTATTCTCTTGCTTAACGCCCTTCTCTGAGACATATGAGCTTAGAGGTTATATATCGATAGATATCAATCGCATGGCATGAATTGCCTGTGTGGCACGCTAAGATGCAATGATCAAGGCTTCTGTTGAAAAGCAAAGTCTTGTGGTTGATGATCAAAGCACGGCCTACGTGGCAACTTTGTGTATAACGTGAATTCGCGAGCCTCACACCTCGGTATGAGTTAAAAATGGGATACGGACTGCAGGGAGAGCACGACGTTTCTTTCTAGCTTTGGTGGTGTTAGTGACTTACCAGCCCTGACATTTATATACTTTTCACCTATGTGGTTGTTAGATGAGGCGCCTCGATTTTAGGTCTGTAAGGACCGGGAAACGTGTGTTCAGAAATTGCCAATCCTCTAACGTAAGTGAGGATCGGCCCTGAAGATCCAGGGGTTGCCCAGAGTGCGTAGCCCTGGGACATTTGCTAGAGTGTCTCGAACGCGGAGAGGAGCTTGCCCCTTGCCTCGACTCACGACGGAAATCCAATTTCCAATACGTGTATCGCGGTTTTAATTATAGAACTAGTATGGCGACATGATAAATGGTACCCATGCCGTCTATGATTTATATTTATGATAGAAATTGTTTTGACACTATACACTTATTATAGTATCAAATGATTTGTTTTAAACGTACCAAGCATGTTTGACTATTATAAGGGAAAACCCTATCCTCTGGCTTGCGTTGCATTGTGTGATGGGACCTGGGTCTTATAATGGCTTTATTTTTCGAAAAAGCATTGCGTTGTTTATTGATATGCACTGGTATTCTTGGGAGGAAACCCGTTCCGTGTTATACGGCGTGGTCCCTTAAATTACTCTCTTTTAAAGTAAAGTTTTAATAACTGTTTTAGTTCTCACACCAGTCACATGACTGACATGGAGTTTATTGTTTTAACCTAAACTTTGGGTGCCCCTATTTTCCGCACGGGCAGCTAGTAGTTTTGGTTTTGCAGATTTATATTCACAGGATCCTGGTTTACAGCTGGAATGATATCCGGAAAGCTCTGTATCCGTATATCACCTTCAGTTGTGCTTTGTATTATTTTCCGCTGCTATGTAATTTATTGTAATCTCTGATATTTATCGAATGTAATTTATTCATTTATACTCTGTATGTTCTTGTATCTGATGGAATTGTTGTAATAACAATGAAATGTTCTTCCGTCTGCGTTCATTTGTGTGTTGTTCTCAAAGTATCTGCTCTTTCCTTCACGGGGAAGTTACGGGTTCTCACAAGAAGCATTTAGATTTAATTTACCCTAATTTTTCTTTTGAAGTTCGCTATGTTTGACTAGGACTTGCAAGTGATGGGTTCAATCCATTAACTCACATGAATAGTAAACATAGCACCTGGCCAGTTATTATATCTGTTTATAATTTACCTTCATGGTTGTGTATGAAGCAACCATATCTTTTTATGTCACTGTTAATTCCTGGACCACATGAACCTGGTAAGGACATTGATGTCTATATGCAACCATTAGTAGATGATTTAAAAGAGTTATGGGAAGTTGGTACCAACAAATATGATGTTTCGACCAAACAAACGTTCAATATGAGAGCAGCTGTTTTATGGACTATAAATGATTTTTCTGCATATGCTAATTTATCAGGATGGAGTACATCAGGAAAGCTTGCATGTCCGCATTGTAATCACCAAACATGCTCATTGCGCTAACCAAATAGCAAAAAATAAGCTTAACTTGGAAGTCGGAGATTTTTACCTATAACGCATAGGTTTAGATTTGATCTATACTCATTTAATGGGAAGCATGAGGAAAATCCTGCACCTAAACCATTAACCAGAAATGAGTGTTTGGTACAACTATCCAATTTAAAATTTACAATTGGTAAAATGCCAACAGTTGAGCCGATTACTGGAAAAAAATGACAAAGAAGTGTCATTTCCAATAGAGAACCAGGAGTCACTAGACCATGGACAAATGAGAGTATATTCTTTTCTTTTCCTTATTGGCGACATCTTTTGATGCGACACAACATAGATGTTATGCATTTAGAGAAAAATGTAAGTGAAAATATTTTGGTGACAGTGAATTGTACATCAAAAAAAGGTAAGGATGGAATTCAAGCTCGAGCTGATTTAGAAGTTCTAAATATAAGGGAACCTCTTCAGTCTATACGTGACGAAAATAGGACATATATACCTCCTACGGTATTTTTCACCACCAATGAGGAAAAAATGCTGTTTTGCAAAGTTTTTTCAAATGTTCGTGTCCCTGATGGGTATTCTACTAACATTGCACGATGTGTTGATATGAAAGAGAAAAAACTAAAGGGCTTGAAAAGTCATGACCATCATGTAATTATGCAACAATTACTTCAACTTGCAATAAGGCGAGTTCTACCTAGACCACTTGTTCTTGTTTTGCTTGAGTTATCTGCAGTATTTTGACAATTGTGTGGTAAAAAGCAGCATGTTTCATCGATTAGTCAACTTAAATATAGGATAGCATAAGTCCTGTGCATGATGAAAAAGATGTTCTCGCATTCCTTCTTTACCGTATCAATTCACTTAATTGTTCATTTAGCTGAGGAAACTGCATTACCTGGACCAATGCACTATCGTTGGATGTACCCTATTGAAAGGTAATTTGTCAAAATATAATTCATTTGTTAAATCATTACATCACTAAATTATATCTTTACAACGACTTAAAATATATTTGCAAGACTCAAAACTAAATATTTGGATGAACTATATTTTGTTCTTCTTTGTAGTTATTTGCAAACATCAAAAAGATATGTTTGCATAAAGAGTAGTCCAAAAGGAAGCATCGCCGTAGGATATATTGCAGAAGAGTGTGTGTCATTTTGTTCGATGTATGTGACAAGTGTTGAAACACATCACACTCGGCATGGAACAAATGTTGATACATCATTGCCTCGCAATGTTGAAGGAGGCCTATCGATTTTTGCAAACTCTAGTAATCATTCGGGAAAATATACAAAGATTAATCTAGAAAAAGTATGGGAACAATGTCACACTTGTATGTTATTCAACTGTAGTGAAGTGGCTTCTTTCCTGGAGTAAGATAATATTCACTAATATCAAATTACTTTTTACATACAATAATTAATGTTAGTTATTTTTTCTTACCCGACTTATATATTGACCGTAAGAGGTTGCGGGAGTTGCATGGAGTTCATCAATGGAAAACCATTCAAGAAATAGTGAGAGTTTGAGAAATAAAGAATTTCTACTTGGTTTCAACATCATATAAGTATCTTTCTCAAGTTATACGTAGAACTTTTAAATTATTATTAATTATGTATTCTTATCTTTATAGGTAAATAACCTTTATGATACAAGAAATTCTTTAATATCAAAAGATTTACTTCGACTAGCAAATGGTCCAAGTTTGACAATTAAGGAATATATGAAATATGTTATAAGCAGTTATAAATTTCGAACTAAATCAGTGGATGATAGATATAAAAATTAAAATTGTGGTATCTTTATGAATGTTGAAACATCAAGTTATTCAAGCGTAAGAGATTGTTGTCCAATCACTGGTAATGTTGATTATTATGGGATTTTAAAGAACATTTATGAGCTTGATTATAGGTTTCCTAGTGAAAGCGACCAACAAGCTTGCAAGGTTATTTTATTCGAGTGTGACTAGGTGAATAATTCGGGAAAAAGGAAAGATATATTGGGGTTTAATTTGGTGAACTTCAATCGTGTGGCTCAACATAGGTATAGGTTTATTTTGGCATCACAAGCCATTCAGTTATTTTATGTTGTTGACCCAAAAGAGCAGGATTGGAGTGTTGCAATTAAAATGAAACTTAGGGATTTTTATGCTTTAATGAAAGATAATTATGCAGTTGACATAGATGACTACTAAGCGACGATAAATCTTGATGATCCTAATTTCGATGATGAAAAACTACAAATAAGGACAGATGTTCTTGGCATTTATGTTAACAAAGTTTACCAATGACTATGGTTAATGCTTCCGCACTTGAAGACGATGCCTTTACTGAAGAAGAAAAATGAAAGCGAGTGTGATGATGAAATATAATAATAGAAATAATGTTTAAATTTATGATATGCTTTCTTATTTTAGTTATGTCCAAAACTATTTATTTATGGTGGCTTCTCATTTTTCATTTACATATGCATTGAATGTTACTTTTTTCTCTTTAGCTAGTTATTCTGTTCCCATTGGGAAATGCTTAATTTATTGATTTTAATGGTACATGATTTTTATTGCACCAAATGTAATATTGAACATTAGATGAGCACATATGGATATTTCATTGCTAGCGATGACACAGAAGAAAATGATGGCTCTCAAAACAATGGTATGTTCTCACAATTTACTGGCCTACATTTATTAATTATTGTTAGTAATGTAGTCTATACAACCTTCTATCTAATAGGATTAACAAAAATAAAATGATGTGGCTATGACGAACTTAAATGGGAAAAATCAGGAAAGGAGGGCATCAAGTTCATAGAGGATGGATTATGTGTTGTTCTGAAAGATTCTAAGTTGGCAAGGTACTTGGGTAGTTTACCAAGAAATTACAATCTTCTTCCACTTACTACAATAGATTGGAGAGAGTGCACTGATGCACATATGGACAAACTATGGAAAGCGATATCGATAAGTTGAAGCTTTACTTTGGCAAACTCTTATTGGTTTAACACCGCTCATTATAATATAAATATCAAAATATTTATGTATACAAAACATTCACACTATCTACATCTTTCTAATGAAAGATCAAACTTAGAATTCTTCCTCAAAGAAAAGGTCAAACTTAGAATTATGACCTAGTGAAATTTTGATGTTAACAGCCAAAATGCCTTATATTATGAAAGGAGATCAAAATATAAGATTGCATCACTATCTCTTTTTTCCTTCACAACATCATCTTTCAGTCCGATAAAATAAAAAACATTATGATCTATCCATATATTATTATTATTAACTTATCATTGTCATTCTTCCTTTGTGATATTTTCTTACTCATACAATCTAGTAAGGCGAGTATGGATAGTAAAAAAAAGTATTGATGAATTGGCTTATAAAATCATGATGCGGCTTGTACATGTACGACATAAATCAAAACCTTATCGATCTGCCTTAAAAGCTAAATATTACACTCCACATATTGGCTCACCGAAACGTTTTATATGTAGAGATGTTCGTGTTAACAGCGATCAATGGGGGAAATGGTAGATTATTGGGATAACGATGCTAAAATGGGATAACGATGCTAAAAATAAAGTAAGAAACATATGTCCCTTGTTATTTCATATGCATGCAAAGAGATAAAATTATTTATGATGCTAATGAATTTTAGATACAGGTGTAAAAAATACCGAGAATCGTAAAAAGATGAAAACGAGTCACATTGGTGGATCAATGAGCTTTGTAAGACACTATGCTAAATTTGTAAGTAATCATGTTTTCTATATTATTTTTTTTCATTCTATTAAGAAAATCATATTATTTTTGTATGCAGTAGGGGTCCATGATATAGTATTTTTTGCTGAAAATTGTGCTCCTTACGTGGAAATAGGAAAAAGAGCATGGTCGAAAACCTGATCCAATTGAGGCATATAAATTGGTTCATAAGAGAAAGGACGAGCAAAGAAGCTAGATTGATGACGCATCAGAAAAAATGGGAGTAAGTTTTATATACTTAAGCCTAACTTGATTTTCAAGTATTTTTTATACATTTTGTTGTGTGTGTGTGATTTTTATATTCTGATTTGATCAAGAGATGAACCACTATGCAAAACTCGTTAATTACCTTGGAAAATAAATGTGCCAGTAAGCTGTCACATACAAATCGTAGGTCGAATTTGATCGAATGTTTTGTTTAAGTTCACTCTCTTTGTTTACCTTGATCTAGTTATTAATAATGTAAATTTGGTGAACAACAGTTGATGAATATACCCAACAAGTATTCTTGTGAGAACGACTCACCATCAAGCGCTGATGCCATGCTGTTTTTTCAAAAGGGGAATAATAAGCACGTCAAATTCTCTATTCCAAAAGTTTTCAAAATTTAATCAATAAGCACTGGTTTACTATCATGTGGTATCTTGCTAATCTGGGCATCTTTCCCATGGGTTAAAGGTATGAAATTTGAAAATTTTAAACAAAAATTGGAAAGAATAAATGAATGGAACTAAACCTTTTTTCCACAATATTTTTGATAAAATCGATCACAATGGGTATTTCCTAGTCATGTCCACCATGAGTTACCATCAAACTAAATTAGAATTTACTTTTTTCTTACTTAAGAATGGTTCATACAGTTTGAGACTGCCTTTACATATGTTTCTTTCCCCTTTGTTCCTTTGATTGGTGTTTATATGCATTGTTTAGAGAGGATTAACCGAGAAAATTAGGACTCCATATTTTTAACACATTTCCGTCATTCTAATCGATCAAAAATCACACACCCCTTTGTTGATGTGTAATTCATATAATATTGGGGAAATGAGAAATTTGAGTTTCAACAACAAATCTGGTACACGTAGTAATGTTGATTTGTAAATTATATCAAAACCCTAATTTATTAAGAAAAAAACAATTAGAAAAGGATGTTTGATTAAGAAAAGAAATCTAGGAATTCAAGAGGATGATTTCTAATAGCTATCAATCAATTTACAGTACCATATGTTATCTTTCATATTCAGTAGAGTAAATAACATTGTGAGAAAAAATCAGCTGTTTTTTCTTAGATTTTTTTCCATAGTTAATTTAGTAGAATTGCAAAGATATCTATTGATAAAAGCCTACAGAGAGGCTTTTGTATCTTAAAAGAAGTACCATTTCAGAATATTTTTTGTTTTGTTTGAAAAAACTTTTAAACATCAAATTATTTTAAGTTACATGAAGGCCAAAGTCGCATAGAACGAACACTAAGAACTATTCAAAGCTAGTAAATATCATGCAAGAAAGTTATTTTAAGTGGTATGATTCTACTAAGAAACTAGTGAATATTTTGATACCTAAGTACACAAATAATGTCCATCCTTAATTGTGATCATAATGCTGGTTAAACTACCCCTGCGTATGGAGTTTAATGGTATCGTGCCATAACCATGAATACATGCTGGAGCAAAGAGATTAAAAAAACATGGGGTAGATAACTATATTGAACTGTACCTTCTCATTGCTTAATCTAACTTCCTCAAAAGCTGAAAAAACATAGACCAATAACCCCATTGCCTACTAGTTGCATTATGTCCTTCTTCCTTAAAAGCCAAGAAAGCGTCAACCAATAATTTTAGGTAACACATCAACTTAATGAAGTCTTGGTGGAATTCCCCTCGGCTGGGCCTGATTAAAGCTAGTATAAACTTTAATCAATGCCGACATAGCTAGGTATGCATTAATTGGCTAACATATGAACATAATGAATGAATAGTTTTACAAATTCTTTATTTACGAATCCATAATGTGCTCCAACTGGTATGAGCTGGAGTTTGGTGATAAGATATCACAAGTTTAAGCCTCTATAATCACGATGGGTGTTATCTTATTGTTTACTGAATTGCATGTTTTCCAGGTTGTACATGGTTCCTTCGAACTTTTCAGGCAAATGATTACTAATGCATTTACTAAATGTATTACTCTATCATGATTTTGATAATAGATATTCTTAACGTTAAGTGGTAAAACTCAAACGAAAGAGTTCTTATGATTAATCATGTTCAAAACAAGTGTATATATGTGTGATCAATTCGTAGTCATTTTGCATCATGTCCATCTCCCTACAAAAATTATTGTATTAAGGAATAAAAACAAGAAGTTAATTTATATTTTTCCAGTTCACATACCAAACAAAAATTATTGTATTAAGGAATAAAACCAATAAGTTGATTTATATGTTTCCGGTTCACATTCTATACAAGCGTTCATGTAGAAATTGTAGGTCCTTTCTACTGCAATTCGACTACAATATATTTAGTAGGGCGAACGTAAAAAATATGAACATCGATGTTTTATAATCTGGTAGTTACAAAAAACTTGAGGTTGCTACTGTAATCGAATATGGCTGAAGCTCTACATATAAATCTATTTTTGTACATGAATTAATTAACTTATGATAACTATTATATATTTTTTTCTAAATTATTATCATGACAACGAATATAATATTTAACTTTAATGTTAATGAAACTTTTTGTAGGCACTTATATTGGAAAAGCTAAATGAACTAGTTGATATTAATGGTAATGAAACGCCGAAAATAACGCTACAAGCATATGCAATAGCAAGGGGATTTGAGGTTGGAGGTAGAGTACGTGGTTACGGAGTAGTAACACCAGATATGGTTCCTTGGGTTCAAGAAACTCAACCGCCAGCTGCGGTCCATAGAAGGCGTAAAGGTCGCGCTAATGCTTTTCTACAATCTGAATGTTTGCATCTAAAAGAAATGTATGACAAACAACAAAGTATTAATGAGAAGCAAGGAATGGAGATAGAAGAGTTGTGACGTATGATTCAATCTTCGCAAAACTTGTCATCAATTCCTCCATCTCCACCAGAACAATCTTCATCTACACAAGAAGAGATCCTTAACACAACTCATCAACCACTAACCCAAAATCAATCAACCAATTAGCATAAAGCTTCCACTCAATAGCTCCTAATTCAACAAAATTTATCTTATCCACAATTTGGACCTCTCTATTATCCACATCAATATCATCCGTCATTATACCCACAAGTGCCTCATCCTACAGGGGACTTTACCTCAACCCTTAATGATATGGATTTTCTACAATTCATGGTTCGTGGATCCACTTCAGATAAGTAACTGGTCTAGTAGCATGCTTTCTTTTCAAATTTGGTTTCATGTTGTGTCTTTAAAAACTCACTGGTTCTAGTTTGAATTGTACTACTGTATATAGCTTTGGTGGTATAGAAACTTGTTGCTTTTTTGTAGTTGTATTACGGTTTTTTTTTGGGTTCCGTATAAAAAGCTCTTTTTGGATTCATGTAAGGCTGGGTTTTACAATTGACTCACTACATTGCTTACTATACTATTTTTATAATCTTAGAAATTTTCCCAAAATTGTGATATAACGTAAATTTGCTGTTTTTATAATCTAAGTGATATGTGCATTATAATATAAGCATGTGCCTTACTTAATGTTCTATTTTTCTAATGTAAATATTGATCTATGTAGACGCATTTTCAGCATGTCAAAAGATCACTTTACATGCACATGTTGTGTTCGCCTCTAATATAAAAAAGAATAAAAGAATTTGCAGGCTTTTGTTTTTTGGAATGCTACTATTTGAGGCAAATTTGTATGCCTTTGCTCACGTGTACGGTAAGAAGGCCATGCATGTTTAAGGAAGAATTACAATTTAAAATGCCTCTGCATCCTATTCGAGGCAACACTTTTTGAGGCTTTTCTTCATCCGCTTCTCATAATTATGGAGGCATATTAATAATATTTTTAGCCCCTAATAACAGTATTAGGGACTTTGTTGAAACACTTCTATTATTTCTAATGTTGGTAGTGTACCGTGCATGGAAAAAGTCATGATAACTATTTATCTTTAAAGTATTTGATGTATGATATAACACGTAACATTTTAGCCTTGTTAAAGTTCATAATTTCCTTAGTCCTAGATAATTTTTACTTTTGCAGGCAATCATGGAATCACCTATAGTTACACCATCTTTGTGAAGAAATATTGCAGTATAAAGTGCAAATGGAAATGGTGAAAATAAAAGAAATCTACTACTATCTCTAACAATGGTTCATCCGTCATGGGTTAATTTTCTTGTTTTCACACATACTTTTAGCGTATCCTATATATTAAAAAAGAGAATGCATCTTAGATAAAGAGTATTTATTGTTTTATATCTCAACGGCCATGGAAACAAATCATGGACAACCCCTATCCACTAACTGTATCCACATTCAAAAAAGAGCTAGCAAGACTACAAAAAAAGTGTTATTTTATAACGCCATAAGATAACGCCATATTCATAGTGTTATTGTTTGTTCTAGTTTGTTTTGTTTAGAAGACACATCTGTCGCATAATGCTTCAGCAAGCTCCCAAAGTTTGTTCTAGTTTGTTTTGTTTAGAAGACATACCCGTCGCATAACGCTTCAGCAAGCTCCCAAAGTTTTTCTCATGCCCGCCTCTTCCTCAAATTATTTCACTTTTCCCTCTTCTATTATTTTCCTCATTCCTCTTCGTCCAGTAATTTCCTCAAATTCAAACATATAATCTCCCCTCTTTGAATTTTCAATTATATTTTTTTTTCCAGCAAAACCGCTTCTCATTCCAAGTGGAGAAAAATCTAAAGTCGCTCACCACAAACCCTTTCTCGCATCTCGTCCAATAGGACTTTGCTTCTAACTGTAATTCCCTGACTACCAAATCAAAAATCGTAATGTCAGAGAGAGGAAAGTCGCACTACAAGAACGGCTTGAAATAGCAACAGGGGCTTGCGACGGCTTGCGACAGCCAAAAAAGCGGCCGTCGCTAACCGTCGCACGGCCCTAAAGCAATAAGCAACCAACCGTTCTTCCCCAATTCATTTTACCCACGGAAATTTAAAAAAACCCTTTCCAGCGCCGTCGCCCTCCATTGTCGCGATTTCAACCATCCAAACCCCATTCCATCACCTTAATTTGCGAAGGTATGTTTTCTAAACCCTATTCCATCTTTATTTAGGGTTATTTAGGGTTAATTTGTGTATATTTATATGGGGTTGTAAATTCATGTTTATGGATATGAAATTGGTTGTCTTGTGAGATGCATATGATGTTGATTTTGTTATACATTGATTTGGGTATAAGTAGAATTGATTAGGAGGTTGAAATCGTTGATTATCGCATATGTACTTGATATAGGAGCATGAAAACGAAGACTATCATGTATGTAATTGGGTTTATGTTGATTATGTTGTAGGTTGAGTGTGTTGTAGGATTATTTGAGATCATTCGAGAAAAAATGAACTAAACGTGATTGTTTAGCGCTAGTAATTAACTTGATTATGACTATTGAAATGGTGTAATGATGTCACCGCATCCACTGTCAATTACGTCACCATTTGATGCAAGAATAGTTGGTCCAAAGAAATTTGAAGATTGCATTTGCAATATAAAAAAAATTGTTGCTATAATATTTAATATAAAAATGTTATTTTACAAATTTATACTTTAAACTAAAATTAACTAAAAGTAATTTATACTTCATAATTTTCACTGTCATGTTATTTTACAAATTGAAAGTACTGAAAAATATTTTATAGAAGCTATGTAGTTAAGGCGCGAGCGTTGACGGAAAAAGGCGCAAGGCGTAACTAAGGTTTTTTTAAAAGTTTAAGGGCGCACCTATTAGTGAAGCGCATAAAAGCCCAAAGCGCAAAAAGCGCATTTTTTTCATTTGTATTATTTTATGGTTTAAACTAGGTTGAATGTTTTTTTGACTACTTATGTGAACCCCTTAGATAAATTTGGCCCCTTCCGCCATATATGCAGTATCTATGAATCACAACATCCATCTGGTGATATCAGTAAAGAATTTGCTAGATGGTTTTCCGAATATGTTCATGATCCAAATAATTGTGTTGTTAACGAAGGATTACGACATCTTGCTATCGGACCAAAAAGAAATGTCAAAACTTATCCAATATACTTTGCTAATGGATTTAAATTCAACACCAATGATTACAGAGCTGAAAAATTAACGTATAACAGCGGTGTATTTGTCAAAGGCAGTGATGATCCAGAGGAGCATATAAAAGATTTTTACGGCATGTTAACGCAAGTTGTAGAGTTAACATATTACGTTCAGCCCGTAGAGAAAATTTATCTGCTCAAATGGAACTGGTTTAGCAATGTTCGTGGTTCTGGAATCAATGTACACAAAGATTATAAGCTAATCGAAATAAGGCATACTTCGCATTACTATAAGTATGATCCTTTTGTGTTAGCTAAGCAAGCATTACAAGTCTATTTTGCTCCATATCCATCTTTAAAAATAGATAAAGCAGATTGATGGGCTGTTTTTAAAACAAAGGCGAGATTTACATTTGATGGAAATAATATTCCAGACGAAGCAGCGTATCAAGTGGATCTTGAGCCAAATACTGAAATAATAATAGCTGATGACATTGATGTAGGGTCGTTGAATGATGAAGCGAATATACTAGTAGATGCATTTGTAAGTACTGAGAAAACAATATAGAGTATGAGACCGAGTCTACATCCGAAGATGATGAAGACTGAGGTTTTGTACTTATGTTATGTACTATATTCTGAGCTATGTACTATGTTATATATTATTCTGAGCTATGTAATAATAATTATGTTAATTGTTCTTAGCTATGAATTTACTTACGTTTTTTATTATTCTGAATTATGTATCGATAATGTTGACTATGTTATGCAGTATTGTTCTTCTCATTTACGATTTATGTTATGATAATGATGACTAATGCTAATAATTCAAGTTATTTTGTATGCATATTATATTATTGTAACAGATATGTCTGGCGATAGACGACGATCGAGGAGTACATCTCAGCCTACTCCTTCACCATCTCCAGGTGCTAGCAGCTCAGTGCCGGATCTGCGCCGAGTTGCAGAGATTGTTCCAAAAAGTGGCGGGTAAATGTCAAATTTATTTCAATTTAGTTTATTTAAAATATATGAAATATTTATATCAACTTCTACACAGGGGATTCGAGATTGAGCCCGCACAGTTCATATTAGAGGTATCGAAGCAGTCTTACGTGAGCAGAATGACGGGGGCTTGGCCACATTGGGATAGTATTCTACCTCATATTAAGAATGTCATTCTACCCGATTTATTGGTAAGTAATTTTTTATACTAATATTGAAAATTAATATACTGTAAATAATTAAAAATAAATGTAATATGCAGGCTGTTGTACGCGTTGAGGATGAGGACATGTCTACTTTTCTGACTCATTGGAATACGAAGATGCGCAAAAATTATCGAGAGATGGTTTCAAGTGCGTAGACATCTGGAAAAAAGCCTCCGTTTATGAGTGATGATGTTTGGGCAGATTTTCAAAAGTATTGGGAGTCCGAAGAAGCTAAAGTAAGACATAATGATAAATATTCACATTTATAACATTGATTGCATTATTTTACATCATCGTGTTTAAAATTTAATAGAAAGTAGCAGCTAGAAATAAAGAAAATAGAGAAAAGAATCCTGCTCTACACCGCGGTGGCTCAAAATCATTTCAACAACATAGAAGGGATTTGGTATAAATTTTAAATACTTGTAGTATATGTTCACATGAAAATTTAGTGTATATAACCCATTCTTATACATTATTTTAAATACTCAGCATGTAAAGTACGGAAAAGAGCCTACGCTGGCAGACGTATTCAGACACACACATGCAGTTGAGAATACTGATGAAGAAGGAAATATTACATGTGATTGGGCGGATCCAAAGAGTGAGCGTATAATGGTAAATATACATGTTTATCCGTATAAATTAAAATATTTCATATTCGTTCCTATCACAGTATAACATTTGTGTTAAAATTATATTGCTATTGTAGGGGAAGTATGATGCAGAGGCTGCTAGAGTGATAGAGGCTACTGGACAGGAGCTTACGGTCACAGAGTCTGATCGTATATGGCATTCTATCACCGATCCTCATACTCGAGGAAGGCGATATGGTTTCGGCAATCAGGAGGTAAGACTTTTTTTAACACACTAAACTCATACATGTTTAACACAAACCAAATAAATGTTTAACACAAACCATGTACATGTTTAAGCATATTCATGTTTAAATAACTTTAATGTGAACTTACTTATTTCATAGGATGTTCAGCGTACTTATAGGAGGACGATGGAGGAGGTGACTATTGCTCGGATGCAGGAGCAGATGAATGAGCTGATGAACTGGCGAAAAACCCAGATGCAACAGGATATAGATGAGCGCATCGCAGCTTACTTTCATGAGCATGGGTTTATGCCTAGGGAGGGAGGAGATGGAGGAGATTCTGCTGTTTATCGTAGGGAGGAAGAAGAAGACGATGAGGAGGAAGATTAGTGTAGGTGCACATTTCTTAGTTTATGCTCTGATATGTCATATATTTGGTTTTTTATACCACATGCACGGATGATGGTATGTACATATACTATGGTTTGATGTGTTTTGTGTTGTACGATGGTATTTGACGATGTTATGATGTGTTTTGATATGGTTTTCATACGTATGGTGTTTATAATTTTGTTTTTTAATTAATGAATTGATTGTTGATGAGTATTGGTGAAATGATGAGATAATATTGGGGAATTGAATTGATTTTTGATGAAAATTGGTGAATTAATAGTGAGTTGGTGAGATGATAGTGTGGTGTGGTTTGATGGGAAGGAACTGCTGTGCAAGTCAAAAATTTTTGTTCCAGATCTGCGACGGCTTGCGACGGCCAATTGGTCAACATATAGCGACGGCTTCCGACGGTTCGTAACGGTTTTTGTAACGTTTTTGCAACGGCTCGCAATGGCTTCCTGGTAAAAGAAATGACTTAACACGTGGCGATGAACCGTTACTAGCCGTTGCTAAATCAACGACGAAGCCGTCGCTTTAGCCATTGCAATTCCTGTTGGCGCCAAGTTATTTTGCGACGACATTTAGCGACGGCTTGCGATGGCCGCCGACGGCTAAATGCCGTCGCAAATTGCTCTGTTTTTTGTAGTGTCGATTGGATCTAGAGCGACAAAGAAGATAACTTCTAAAAGTAGAAGATGAATTAATGGAACTCCGATCATCACATATCGGTTGATTCTAGCAGCATAAGGCAGCTTAATGAAATTTACAATCATAACAGGTTGGTTGATTTTAGCATAGGTGAGTTTGTTCTATGTAATTTTTGTTTTTACTAATGTTTACTGTTTAGGGACGTATGATTAAAGGTCTGGTTTTAATTTACAATCATAACGAGGTTCTGTTATGCATGAATTGTATATGTGGTGAACCGGTAATATTGAAATTTATGAAATTGAAAGATATACACTGCTCTATCGTTTATATTACTTTTAGGTTGGCTACTAGTGCTGAATTTGGTTGTTATCCATTCTTGGTTGAGACTAGCTTACGTGAAGCAAATCTTCATTCCACACATCTACAGGTTACCAACCGTATTTTCCAATGCTCTTTTTTCTGCCATCAGGCCTTTAATTGTAGTCTTTTTCTTGGGAAGGGATACAGGTAGAAAGTAATTTTGTAATAATCCACTAACATTTTTCTGCCACCTCACCTGGTCGACTAGCATTGTCATCAAAATTTTATTAGCTCATGTACTGCCTATGTCTTTCCCTGATGTACAAGTATAACTCAGAGAAAATTGAATAAAAAATAAAGCTAGGCTGAAAAGGAAAACAGTGGTGTAGTTCTACGAAATTAAAATTAATTTTGTTGCCATTGTAAAGATAAACATTTGAAATCCGAGATACATACACCTCCTAAAAAATTAAGCACAGCGAATGGTTTATAGTCATCATGCCGATAATTGCCTGTTATCTTATGACCTTCCATTATATGTTATAATTTTATATGTTTTGTGTTTAGAATGCCAAGCTAACCGGTGCCAACCTTACAGGAGCTAATCTGGAGGGGCCAACTTGAAGGTAAACTGTTTGATATGTTTTACTGGTCCAGTATATAGTGCACTTTAGTCTGGTATATAGCATATTTATGTTTATTTTGCATTGGTAAGGATAATACAGTTAGCTATCAGAAGTGTATTAATGGACACTTGCATAAATTAATCCTTAAATCCATGTATAACTTATGTTTTGTAACTTTCAGAGAGCGAAATTGAGCGTTGCAAATTTGAAAGATACTAATCTTCAATGAGCTTACTTAAGGGATATTAATTTACATGACACTGTAAGTTTGTTGTGGTGATGTAAGTTCATCCATATTTATTTTGCACAAAAACTCTACTTATTTCTTATGTGTAAACTTGTTTTCATCCATACTCTGTTCTAGACGATTAATTAATTGAATTTTTCAGTAAACTTGTTTTTTCACGTTTCATGATGGTTTTTCTTTTCCTGTCTTTTTTAGAAAAAAAAAAACTCGAGGGAGTGTTATTTTAGAGACTTAGTTGGTAGCGTGCATTAAAAAATTTGAAATGCATTTGCACTGACATTTTATTTTTCTTGGTAAAATAGAAATTGAAGGGTGCTACGCTTTGAGGTGCAAATCTTCTAAGAGCAATCAGATGAAATGTTTCTTGCTTTTATACAAGGTTGCAATGTGATCAATTATGATATATGTACCCTATCATGCATCTTTTAATCATCCACATGGGTTACATATGGATACTTCTTGTTATGTAATGACGGTCAGAACAAATTCCCCCTCCTTCCAACGAAGGACGCACGCATATGAGTTGCCACACACATCCTTGTAACAAAAGGAATCCTTGATGTTACGTGCCTACCAACTCATATTTGTACTTCACTCCTTCAATTTATTCCGTGATGTGAGACTTTGCATCCAAACCATTATTCCTCTTTAAGAATACGCGAGGCAATCCTAACAGTCTCTCCCTTGACTCGCATGGTACGAGAAACTTTTGAGAGCACTTCCTTGCCTGCATCGCTCAGTCCGAACCTTCGGCTTTGGTACCACTGTTGTGTAACGACGGTCAGAACAAAGCCCCTTCCTTGCACACACATGAGCTGGCACACAACTCTTATATAACAAAAAGAATCCCTGATTTTTACGTACCTACCAGCTCATATTTGTACACATTTCCTTCAATATATTCTGTGATGTGTGACTATTAATTCCAAACCATCATTCCTCCTTAACAACATTCGAGACAATCCTAACAGTCTCCCCTTTGACTCGCATCCTACGAGTATCCTTTTTGAGAGCACTGCCTTGCCGGCATGGCCCAGTCAGAACCGTCGGCTCCGATACCGCTGTTATGTGACGACGGTCGGAACAAAGCCCCCTTCCTTGCACACATATGAGTTGGCACAACATGAATTTTTGTTTTGATTTGAATAATATTTATAAACATTTGAATTTAATTTAAATGGTTAATTAATGAATAATGAATATTTATGTTATTGTTGAACAAGCAAATTTGTCATTTTGCAAACGATCTTAGAATTCGATGCAATTTATTTTGTTAGAACCGTATCGTCAAAATATAGCTACATTTCAAATTTCACAATTTTTGGAGTCGATATATGGCTCCGGTAAATTAAAATATACGTTGAAATTTGTACGTTGTTTAATTAGAAATATTACATTTTAAGTGAAACTGTTATAGACTTCATAATTGGGCTTTGAAACTAGTCCCATGCGTTCAGAAGACGTCAACACCTATTATTAGGCAGTAAGCGGGCCTGATTTGGAGTCCGTCCGAGTTTTGGCTTATATATCGCGCTAATCGAGGAATATTATTAGTTTATTCACTCTAAAACCCTAATTTACATCAGCCGCCATTTTCATTTCGATGGCCACGTTCGTTCCAAACTTCAATCCTTAATTTCTTTCAATACAATTAATGAAATCAAAAGATTCCAAAGCCAAAATCGTAGTACTCCGTGAGATCTTTCCATCCATATGGATGATGATACCAATTGCTTCACGATTTCGCCAGAATTTCAACATGAAGGCTGCGCGGTTTATTGGGGTTTGCGGATGGAGGAGATTATCGGAGCGGGCCACGTTCTGGGCGGTGGAAGACCTCGAGGTGGCGCACATGTTGGTGTCAACGGATCAATGTTCGGTGGCTTGTGGGATTGTGCGTGAATCGGGGGTTTGTTGCGCTTATGGATTACGAAATTTCATCAGGTATCGCTTCAGAAAGATGTAAGGGACGATGACGTGGCAAGAATTGGTGATTTTCTTCCAATTTTCGTTTTTAATTTATTATTTAAATCTAATCACTAAAACTAGTATAATTTTTTCATATGAGCTCCAATTGACATGCGGTTTGTTGCATTGGAATCGTATTGACAAGCTCTTCGCGATGCCATTGGTTTGGACTGATACTAGGACTATTAAAATTTAGGGCTATATGGAAGTTCAAACGCGTACAGAACCAAGGTGAGTGATTAAACTCACTCACGCGTAACTAAGGCATTCTAATATTAGTTAAATTAATATCATGTCATGATATGATTGTATGGATTGATGTTTGACAGTTTAAATTGCATGTTTATATTTATTTGTATCGATGGTGTAGTTAAATTTGATTGTTAAATATAATTTTACAATAAGTAAAAATTCGACATTTAATTACTATTTAAAACCCAACATCTGAAAATTTGTAAGTTTATATGATACTGGACTGTTTTGTATGTATTGATGTGATGAATGACTTATATTTGATAGGTTTGATATATTGATGTTAATTGCGTGAACTTACCTGTTATTCACATTTATTCATATTTGACCGTTATTTGTGTTGATTAATCCCGACCATTACCCCAGATGTTACAGGCATCGAATAAACCCGAGATTAATTATTAAAATGAATTAAGAACGTAGGTTGAAATGATAAATACCCATGACCTTGATTTGAATTGAATTGATATATATCTTTTCCCAAAATATAAAATTAAAATTTAAGTGTCACTTGGCCATAGGATAGAAAAATATATACGGACGTCGGTTGGTTAAATAAAAATTTGTTTTAACCATGAATTTAGAAATGTTGTTTAAAGACGATAAGGATGATGTTTTACAAATTGATTTCTTTTGAACTTGAACTTTGTGTTTTTAAATATAAGCAAAAGATAAATAATTTAGTGTTGTAACTGAAGTTATAAAAGTGAAATTTAATGTGAATCGAATTTATTGAAATTGAATTGGTTCATCCACCTTTGAAATTTATTATAATTAAACTTGATCTAAGTTATATCTGAATTGTGAACTCAATATTTGTTTGAATTGAAATCATTGAAAATGAGAATCTGATTTGGAATGTAACTATTTCAATTAATTTGATCGAATTGAAATGAATATAAATTGGAAGTTTAATCGATGGAATTATTGAAAATTGAGTTGGCTGAATTGAAGTTAAATATGACTTCAAGTTTAATTGAAAATGTTAGTGAAACAATTCTAATTCCAACTATAGTATTTCAAATCATTTTATAAACTATTTTAATATTTATTGTTATTTTTTCTTTATAAAATATTTTACTTTATTACTATTTTTTTATAAACTATTTTAAATAAATCATTTTATAATTAACCATTTATTTTATAAATTAATTAATGTTTTAACTATATATTTTAATAAATTTGATAAATTCTATTTTAAATTACAAACTATTTAATTTAAAACTATTTAAATTATATATCTAAACTATTTTAAATATACAGTTAACTATTTTATTATTCAAATTATTAAAGTTGGAATTGTTTCATGATTTTAATTGGTTTAAATGGAAATTTTAGTATGAATAATATTATATTTTGAATATTAAATGATTTTGAAAATCTGATATTTTTGATATGAGTACGAACCTCATCGAAATATAGAAGAACTGACCGGTGTGAAAAATGTAAACGTTTGGTTGTTAAAGAGACCAGGATTGGATATTGTCATACTCACTGCCAATACCGAAAACAACTTTAACAACTGCGTACGCGGTGAAGTTCCAAAATGGTGTTGGATGGATTTTGAGGCGATTGCTAATTTTAGAGAAAGAGAACGATGATGGATAGCCTTGACCTTCGGGTCATAGTTAAAATGACTAAAACAGGAGCCATACCCATGTTAATTAAGTTAGCTACTCTGAGCAGGCATACTTCTTCGAGACCATATATATACTTTATGATTGATTGGCGCCTTTGATAGATTTTGGGGGTATGTATGGGGTGGTCGGTAGTTGCGGCTATGCGTTACCACCGGTCTGGGTCCTCAATTCGGTAGAATCACTAATGATGGGTATTGCCTCGATGCCTTGTCATATTTATCCTGAGCGAGCCCTCTATGATTTTGATTTAACGTTGTCATATCACGGCGCATCCCTATCCGCCGACGTACTGGTGTGTTATATGCAAACTGTACGACAACGGTATAAACGATGTAAGGGTTGTAATGTTAATCCCGCTTACATTATTTTATTATGTTATATTTAGCAACAGACATTATTATAATAGCGTATTATATTATATATTATTAGTTTTACGGATCCTTAAGAGATGGAAATTCCCGTAACATCTCTTAAGTTATTGCACTTATATTATTACATGAAATTTGATTTAACTAATATGAGAATGATTTAGTTCTGATCCGAGTGTTTGTTGTGTTTTTTTTTTTTTTTTTGCAATACGCTCTGGTCAGACCGAGTTGCAGTTAGCGAAGTTTCACTTTCTTTGAAGATACTATTATGAAGATGAAGATGGAGCTCAACATACATATTATTATTATTCCATTGCAAATGCATTGGTATGTTGTATGTTAGTTTACTTTGATAATCGTTGTAAAATATAATAAAATGTATGTTTTAATAGCTCCATGAACTGTTATTTATTTATTATATTTTGTCCTTCCGCTGCGAGATTCTGTATTTGTTTTCTTCTTTCTTATTTTGCTTATTTTAATCCCAATAACTATCCGTATTTTTGATCTATTTATGTCGACATTAAGGATCATTGTCGATTTGAACGGCCAAAAATCCCGTATGTTACATTTGGTATCAGGGCTTTGGTATAGCGAAAACCATGGCTCTATGTGGGAATAACTCATTAGAGATGGAGTAGTAATGCTCTAGTATGAGTTTGAGTGTATATGAGAGAGCATACTTGTATTTTGATATAAAAAAGATTTTGTATTGTGTTGATTTGTTTAGTTGAGTATTTTTGAATTCTGGTCGGTACTTGGTGCCTTAAGGCATCGATAGGGATTTCCAAACACTCGAACAGAGCTTTGACATAATATTGTTTTGAATCGTATTATATATATAGAATTATTGGAAAATATACGAGTTTTGATTTGGTTGATGATAATATCCAATTTTCATCATTTATTACTCGATTAATTAATAATTAAAACCATTAGTTGTTGATTGGTTTAAGAAAAATCAAATATTGAAAATTTATTGATAATGAAATAGAAGTAAAATATGAATTTGAGAATTTGATTTCGGGTGATTTTGTAACATTGATTTGCAAATGGTTTGAAATTATATATATATATATATATATATATATATATATATATATAGGTGTGTTTCATATAGAATTGTTTCAAATGAATTATTGGAAAAAAAGTGTATACCCTCTTATCCTTGGAAATGATTTCAGCGATGAGTGCACGCATCATCGACGGTTATTTTGAAGAGTCTAAGTAGGGAGACATTTAATATTTTGTATTTTGTTTTACAAAATTGAATTTTATTTAAATCCCTTTTATAGTATGGTTTTATGTAAACGATATATTATATAAAAAAAATTGAAAAAAAAAGAACCTGAAATTTAATTCTTGAAATCTTGAATAAGTACTTCTGAATATTAAGAGAATACAATTAAAATAAAATTCTTAAGAATTGGATAATAAATTGAAATGAACGGCAGTCACTGAAACTTGTGTAATAATCAATTCTGTTCTATAACATTAATAACTTACCAATTAACCAAGAAGTTGAATGTTATAAGGATAAGCAATTAATAAATGCACACGTATAAGAATGGAAAATCAAAGTGGAAAAAATTGATTGGTTATAAATAAAATATAAGTTATGTAATAAAAACGATATGTGCTTAGTTATGTTATGCTAAGTAATATGAATTAACCGAATAATGAAAATTAAGCGAAATAATCGGTAATAAAATGAAATGTTTTGATATTAGTGTTTGCTTCATGAAAATACAAGTGAATAGGCTTATAATTTATAAACTTAACGATGGTTGAACGAATTAATTAAATTAATTAAAAACGAGCTCGTTGCGTAGAGGCAGTTCGTAAATTTTCCGAATTGAAGTTAAAATGAATGTATAGAATCCAAAATAAGTCGGAATTCTTTGAAACAAGAACCTTCCGGTTCTATTGGATTATAGTTTCCTAATGAAAGAGAAAATTTTAAATTTCAACTTGTAAATTTGAAGATATGTGTAAATCAAAATTTCAGAGAAACAGCGCCAGGGAAATTCACGATTTAAAATTAAATTATAGATAAAATGGATGATAATTAAGTTTAAACGTACTCTAAATTTAGTCGATAGAAGTGTTGAACGATATTGAACTAAATATGGAACATAATTCAATGAAAGTCAACTAAATATGAATTGGAAAATTTGGTTGTTTATTTAAAACGGCAACAACTCATAACTTGAACAATGATATAGAGTAATAAATAAAATAAACCAAGCATTGACATTGGAAATGAATTTGAGAATGAAATAAAAAATGAAATCATGCTAATAAAAAGTGACAATGAATTTTTTTGTTAGATTGCTTGGTTGAATGAATATAATTATCGAATATTTTTGTAACAACCCGAATTTTAATAACGTGTTAAGACAAGAATCGATGCAGAATTATATTTTAAAATAAGAATCAAGCGAAATGGATTGCGCCGTTGCGTTCGTCTCGGAATTCTGGTTGGAAACGAGCCCAAAATTTCATAAATCGGAGTCAGTATGACCGAGATATGGCCTCTAGAAGTTTCACGAAAAATCAAAAAACGAAAACAGATTTTCAAATTTCGAATTTAGCCCCAAAAAGACTGGGCGGGAAAATTTCCCGCCTAGCCCCAGGTCGACTGGGGAGTCGACCCCCCAGGGACCAGGTCGACTGGGCAGTCGACCTGGGTGTCGACCTGGGTGTCGACTTCCCTGGTCGGACCAGGTTGGCCTGGTGCACCTGCTTGCTCCTTTGGGTCTGTTCTGTTGGCTTGTGACGAGATTTGATGGTTCAGATCTAAACTAGGGTTAATCTAAGGGCCTAAACTAGTCCTAACTTCTATAAAAACACCCTAAGACCTAGCCTAATTCACTACAAACCATCCTAACAACAAAGTTCTGCCCAAATGTCTCTTGATCATGGCCTCCATCTTCAACTTCAAAGGGCTTAAGCATGCAAACTTGATTCAAGTCAAAGGAGCAAGCTTTCTACATCAAATCAAGGAAGTAGAGCATCATCTCAACACCGTTCTACGACAAATGCTTGCTCATAAATCTCTAGCCACGCTTTGTAAGTTCTAGCTACTTTTAGATCTAAACGGTAGTTCTAATGTTGACATGGAATAAAATGAGATGAAACATAAGTATGTTAGTCTATGTGAATCTAGTCTTGCCCCTCTCTTGAACCTATGACTTTGGGCTATTTCTTAGTGATCAAATCATGCCACTCATGTTGTGTTTGACCTAGTTTATCATGCAAGATTGAATATTGACTTATGGAATGTTGGCATGAACCCTTAGAATAATTTGACTTGTGGAACATTCATATGAACTAGACTTGGGGCTTGTGCATGTAAAAGAACCTAAACCCCTCATAACCATTTACTTGCCTATGATGATGAACCTAGTGTTATGCTATCATACATGTCTGAGGCCAATCCCTTTATGCTATCATACATGTTTGAGGCCAATATGTTGTCCTATTATTCCTTCTATGTTGACTCGCTTTCACTTGCACTGGGAATACGCCTTGGGTAGTTTAGGCAAACTTGGGATGGGCTATGAAACTTAACATGAATTAAGTAATGGGATAAATGGGCATAAGTGGAAAACGTGGACTTTGTCGTTGCCTAAATTTGACATGAACATGACAAGTAGGAAAACATGAAAGTGGCCAACTCGAGGTTGGGTTGAGTTTGTAGCATAAATCTGCCCGGAACCGCCCGGCAAATCCAGTAGCTACAGACAATAAGACCCAATGTGAGTAGTTGGTCACATCGCGCTTAAAACCCGAGGTTAGACTAGGTTGTGGTGTAAAGGTGCCCGGACCCGCCCGACGTAACCAGTAACCACAACAAAGTCTAATGTGAGAGGTTGGGTTTCATTAATTTATTAAATGCCACATGATAAGGTTAAGTTAGTTTGACTAATGGCACTTAACCGATATGGCATGAATGGGTAGGTTAAGTAAGACTAGACTTGATTACATAAAGACACTTAACCATATAACATGATTAGCGGATGGGTTAGTTTAACCTAAATAGGTTGATAACACCCGACTGGGATAACGCGATGCATGGTAGGGTTAAGTAAACCCACAGGAATGATACTTAACCATTATAAATACGACTAGTGGATGGGGTTAAGTTAACCTACACTTAACCAATCCGACTCGGTAATTTGATGGGGTTAAGTTAACTTACACTTAACCAATCTGACTTGATGATTTGATATGGTTAAGTCACGAACCTCTTAAATATACTTAACCAAATCCGACTCGATAATTTAATGGGGTTAAGTTAACCTACACTCAACCAATTTCACTCGATGATTTGATGAGGTTAAGACAATCTATACTTAACCAATCTGACGCGGTAGCTTGATGAGGTTAAGACAACCTATACTTAACCAATCTGACGCGGTAGCTTGATGAGGTTAAGATAACCTATACTTAACCAATCTTACACGGTAATTTGATAGGGTTAAGTTAACTTATACTTAACCAATATGACACGACAATCTAGGGTTAAGTCATGAACTTCTTGATATACTTAACCAACATGATACATGGTTTGTAGGGCTAAGTCTTGAACTTGAATACTTAGCCAATTTTGACATGATTCGTAGGCGGGTAAGTCATGAACTCGAATGACAACACTTAACCCATTAGACAAAACCCTAGTTCAGGGGACTAAGTGGAAAATCGTAGCTAATAAGGATAACGGGAAGGGAAACTAAGTGATAAACCTTAGTTAGGGATAACTAAGTAATAATTCTTAGTCAAGAGAATTGGACCAGTTCACAAATAGATGAGTAACCTGATACGGTAGGTCATCGTTTAAACAAACACACGAGGAGGAGCGAATGTTTATCTGACTTAGATAAAGGCTCCAGCGAACTGGGTGATGAAACAGTAGCTTCGGGGGACGTGAGGGTACTCTTGGTATCCCTCTGTGAGGTTGCAGATGATCCTCCTGGGCTCACAGAGGTTAAGGTCTGCGGTAGAAGAGCCCAGGGTATGCCTTGGTTGCTGTGCGAGCAACCTAAAGACTGGGGTGGATTAGCGTGGAGTCGGCGATACTTAGTTTAGCACTATGATAGCACGTCGTCGACTACCTACCATCTTTAGTCAATCGTGTACGTATGCGGAAAGGCAGAGAACTCCCTACAGACCATATACTTGCTATCTAGTTATGGGTGAGGTTGGCCACTAGGAAAGTGGGGGCATGGATGGCAGGAGTATAGTTCTCGTCCATGATTTTCTTGGATTGCCTTTTAGTAGTTGAAGGAGGGGTCACGTGGGACCATAACCACCGGTAGAAAAACAGACCTTGATATCTGCATCGGTAGATAACCTAAAGCTCCCGATCGAGTCCTGTATTTCTTGATTAACCCTGTCACTGGACTCGGATGGCACATTGAGATACATGTGCATCTAGACATGGAGAAACGATTCACGATACATACGTGGGAAAAAGGGCGTGGTTGACGGGTAGCGTAATCCCTAGCGGTCCTAGGTGGTTTAAACCCAAACCGAGTTACGAAAACGTTTAGTAGGTAGCGTAATCCCTAGTGGTCCTAGGTAGCATAAATCCTAGCCGAACATTCGACAATTCATGGTAAGAAAATACAGCTAGATCAAGGGTGACAGTCCAAACGATTTCAAGGAAAATGGAACTACGTTGAAGTATAGAACTACGTGAGGAAGCCCGTAGGATTTACGACAAAGGACTAAACATATACATCGAAAGAAACATAAGAGTTGGGAAAACCTACATTAGGTTGACATGGACCATTTCATGACATTGGGCAAGGGACATTTTGTAGCTAACACATGACACGGGTTGGGATACTAGTACGGAAGGTGCAGGGCAAATATACTCGATAGAACCTTGGGATGTTTTACTCGATAGAACCTTGGGATCTTACACTTGATTTATAGTGACCACAGTTTATCTTGATACAGTAGTTCATCCTGTTACCTTGGTTTAGCTTGTCTATCTTGTCATCATCCTTATGTTTACTTTCAGTTTATGCATGTCATGTTACCTTTACCTGTTTTTATGCTGGAAGTAGATAGGACTTACCAGTCTTTATGACTGACCCCGTTTTTTTCGCCTCTTTGTCTTCCGTTTCCCCCTCCCCCCCAGTTTTTCAGGGAGGAAATACTGTTATTTAGTTCGGACTTCTTCTGCTTCAAGGTCATCATGTATGGCTTGGATTTTTCTCGGCTATGGCTGCTTTACCGTTTTACTTGGGGAATATTTTATGACTGTGGTTTTATGCTTCTTTAACTATTGCAAGACATGTTTTCAATGTTATGGCTTTTAGCATTTTGTTGTAAAAAGGCTTTAGACCTTATAATTTTATGAGGTAATGAAATTTGGTTTTTCTTCCGCTATTTTATGTGTTCTGTCTTGTAATATTTCTGTGCATGTTTACCTAGACAACGCCCCTCCAAAGCTAGTGCATTCTCTTGTGAGTGACCCTGGCGGAGGTGGGGTGTTACATTGGTATCAGAGCAGAAGGTTACCAGACTGGGCAAAAGTTTTAAAACCTTCTGAAAACTATTTGAAAACCGTTTACAAAGAAGCATTTTTCAAGGAAGGTTTTATTTTTAAAGGCTATTCCCCAAAGGCCATTAGCATTATCCTTTGTTTCCTTGATTGAATCTCTTTTCCTTTCTTTCCTCCACCTGTAGTCACAGTGGTTTGAACTGCGACTAATCCTTTTCTAACTACGTCGGAGTTTTCGGTACGATGGAGGCAGTTCTCGAGAGACCTATTACCACGTTATAAGAAAGGATAGTAAGAACAAGGATAAAGGATACAAGCTTAAGGACAAGCAACTTGTTGGTATGGCTTAATTCACAAAGGAGGAAGAGGGTGAATGATAAAACCCATGACAAGAGAGAGTATTTCTAGTAGGGTAAAAAGGGAAAGATAGTCAAGTATTATGAGACGAGGACAAGATCATCGAGAAGGCAATTGTATGCTCTCACTGTTAGCGTACCTAAGAAGGATGGTAACGTTTCTATGAAAGGTTTAGCTTTTCTTCTCTATCATCCCGTCAGGACTTTTCTTTGATCACCGCATCAATTAAGTCTGCTTCGATAGTTGAGTCTCTGCACCTTCGTACTAGCATAGTAGAGGATCCCATTTTTGTCTCAAATCTGGTTGAGGAATCGGTCCATTTCTTCATGACTTGTTTGGATTTGAGGACGCCTATGACTTTTGGGAATAATGCTTATGCTTTTAAGCTCTGGGTTGAATTCTAGGAATGGAGTGGTTATCCAGTAAGGGTGCCATTCTCAGTTCTAAAAGGAGGGTAGTTAGGCTCTTGACTTGCCTCGGTAATACCCTCGAAGTCTCGTGTAACCTTTAGGGTTCTGTCATGATTGGTTACCTAGAATCTCTTGATGCATTTATTGGTAATCCATTCGAGTAGAGTTCGCCACTAAGGCGGATGGTTCATTTCGCTTGTGCATGATTTATGGAAATCACTCTAGTAAGTACACTTGGTAACATGGTTGGCATCTGCTTGTTTTCAAGAGATAAGTTCTTCTGCATGGAATGCCGTAGAGCGAGAAAACGAGATCCATGATTCACTAGTAAATTTTGGAGAGCTTACATGAAACCATGAGTGCATGGATATGGTTGAGCCAAGCATACTAGAGGGAGAATAAGTAAAAGTGGAACGAGAGGCGACAATGAAGTGAGTTCCAGCTCATATTTGGAAATAGGAGTTAAGAGGCCACGAAATCATGAAGTTAAAGATGGTCAAAGCACAATGGAATTAAGCTCAAGGAAATGCGACTTAGAAGATTGAAGACAAGATACACGCATCATATCTATTTTTAAGAGTATATTCTTGATCCCTGTTTTCCTGTAGAGCTTACCCGCATGCTATCTTTTATGCATATCCTCTCGGTCCTATTCTCGATCTTATTTCTGTTGCTAACTCCATAGGGGGTATGACTCATCGGTTAATAATACATGTCAGAGTTTGAAGGTGTCCGTTAGGTTGACTAAACCATTTGGGATTTATTGGATATGGGTTGGGTTTAGAAAGGGATTTCTTGTAATCCAAAAAGGAGTTTATCTTGCTTATCTTCTCGGTCCTATCTTGAGGACCTTAGGTAGAACCCTGTGGATGTAAACATGTATTTGAAAACATGTTATGATTGATATGGTTGCAAGTGGTTGCTCGTGGATGCGCGAACACACACTAGGCACTAGGTCGGCTCAGTCACATTTCATATTTCATATTTCATATGTATACGTGTTTATACTTGTTTATGGATGAATTTGAAGGTGTTATCATGTGAATATTGCATATGGATGAATGGTTGTGCACACATATAGTGTTTATGTGACTAGGACTATTTGCATACATGTGGATTCATGGCACTAAACATATTTTGCATTTAGAAGATCAATCAGGCCTGATCATTTGCATTAGATAAGGAACATATATACACACACTTTCTGCATATGTTCATACAGCATTAGAAATCTTTTAAGGACAATGGTTGCCTTTGGATGATGCTTTGAGTAGATGGATGATTGGATGGTAGGACACATCCTCCCTCACTTAGAGATTTCGGGGACGAAATCCTTAAAGGAGGGGAGAATGTAACAACCCAAATTTTAATAACGTGTTAAGACAAGAATCGATGCAGAATTAAATTTTAAAAAAAGAATCAAGCGAAACGGATTGCGCTGTTGCGTTCGTCTCGGAATTCTGGTTGGAAACGAGTCCGAAATTTCGTAAATCAGAGTCAGTATGACCGAGATATGGCCTCTAGAAGTTTCACGAAAAATCAGAAAACGAAAACAGATTTTCAAATTTCGAATTTAGCCCCAAAAAGACTGGGCGGGAAAATTTCCCGCCCAGCCCCAGATCGACTGGGGAGTCGACCCCCCAGGGACCAGGTCGACTGGGCAGTCGACTTGGATGTCGACCTGGGTGTCGACTTCCCTGGTCGGACCAGGTTGGCCTGGTGCACCTGCTTGCTCCTTTGGGTCTGTTCTGTTGGCTTGTGACGAGATTGGATGGTTCAGATCTAAACTAGGGTTAATCTAAGGGCCCAAACTAGTCCTAACTTCTATAAAAACACCCTAAGACCTAGCCTAATTCACTACAAACCATCCTAACAACAAAGTGCTGCCCAAATGTCTCTTGATCATGGCCTCCATCTTCAACTTCAAAGGGCTTAAGCATGCAAACTTGATTCAAGTCAAAGGAGCAAGCTTTCTACATCAAATCAAGGAAGTAGAGCATCATCTCAACACCGTTCTACGACAAATGCTTTCTCATAAATCTCTAGCCACGCTTTGTAAGTTCTAGCTACTTTTAGATCTAAACGGTAGTTCTAATGTTGACATGGAATAAAATGAGATGAAACCTAAGTATGTTTGTCTATGTGAATCTAGTCTTGCCCCTCTCTTGAACCTATGACTTTGGGCTATTTCTTAGTGATCAAATCATGCCACTCATGTTGTGTTTGACCTAGTTTATCATGCAAGATTGAATCTTGACATGTGGAATGTTGGCATGAACCCTTAGAATAATTTGACTTGTTGAACATTCATATGAACTTGACTTGGGGCTTATACATGTAAAAGAACCTAAACCCCTCATGACCATTTACATGCCTATGATGATGAACCTAGTGTTATGCTATCATACATGTTTGAGGCCAATCCCTTTATGCTATCATACATGTTTGAGGCCAATCCCTTTATGCTATCATACATGTTTGAGGCCAATATGTTGTCATATTATTCCTACTATGTTGACTCACTTTCACTTGCGTTGGGAATACGCCTTGGGTAGTTTAGGCAAACTTGGGATGGGCTATGAAACTTAACATGAATTAAGTAATGGGACAAATGGGCATAAGTGGAAAACATGGACTTTGTCGTTGCCTAAATTTGACATGAACATGACAAGTAGGAAAACATGAAAGTGGCCAACTCGAGGTTGGGTTGAGTTTGTAGCATAAATCTGCCCGGAACCGCCCGGCAAATCCAGTAGCTACAGACAATAAGACCCAATGTGAGTAGTTGGTCACATCGCGCTTAAAACCCGAGGTTAGACTAGGTTGTGGTGTAAAGGTGCCCGGACCCGCCCGACGTAACCAGTAACCACAACAAAGTCTAATGTGAGAGGTTGGGTTTCATTAATTTACTTAAATGCCACATGATAAGGTTAAGTTAGTTTGACTAGTGGAACTTAACCGATATGACATGAATGGGTAGGTTAAGTAAGACCGGACTTGATTACTTAAAGACACCTAACCATATAACATGATTAGCGGATGGGTTAGTTTAACCTAAATAGGTTGATAACACCCGACTGGGATAACGCGATGCGTGGTAGGGTTAAGTAAACCCACAGGAATGATACTTAACCATTATAAATACGACTAGTGGATGGGGTTAAGTTAACCTACACTTAACCAATCCGACTCGGTAATTTGATGGGGTTAAGTTAACTTACACTTAACCAATTTGACTTGATGATTTGATAGGGTTAAGTCACGAACCTCTTAAATATACTTAACCAAATCCGACTCGATAATTTAATGGGGTTAAGTTAACCTACACTCAACCAATTTTACTCGATGATTTGATGAGGTTAAGACAACCTATACTCAACCAATCTGACGCGGTAGCTTGATGAGGTTAAGACAACCTATACTTAACCAATCTGATACGGTAGCTTGATGAGGTTAAGATAACCTATACTTAACCAATCTGACACGGTAATTTGATAGGGTTAAGTTAACCTATACTTAACCAATCTGACACGATAATCTAGGGTTAAGTCGTGAACTTCTTGATATACTTAACCAACATGATACATGGTTTGTAGGGCTAAGTCTTGAACTTGAATACTTAGCCAATTTTGACAAGATTCATAGGCGGGGTAAGTCATGAACTCGAATGACAACACTTAACCCATTAGACAAAACCCTAGTTCAGGGGACTAAGTGGAAAATCGTAGTTAATAAGGATAACGGGAAGGGAAACTAAGTGATTAACCTTAGTTAGGGATAACTAAGTAATAATTCTTAGTCAAGAGAATTGGACCAGTTCACAAATAGATGAGCATCCTGATACGGTAGGTCATCGTTTAAACAAACACACGAGGAGGAGCGAATGTTTATCTGACTTAGATAAAGGCTCCAGCGAACTGGGTGATGAAGCGGTAGCTTCGGGGGACGTGAGGGTACTCTTGGTATCCCTCTGTGAGGTTGCAGATGATCCGCTTGGGCTCACAGAGGTTAAGGTCTGCAGTAGAAGAGCCAAGGGTATGCCTTGGTTGCTGTGCGAGCAACCTAAAGACTGGGGTGGATTAGCGTGGAGTCAGCGATACTTAGTTTAGCCCTATGATAGCACGTCGTCGACTACCTACCATCTTTAGTCAATCGTGTACGTATGCGGAAAGGCAGAGAACTCCTAACAGACCATATACTTGCTATCTAATTATGGGTGAGGTTGGCCAATAGGAAAGTGGGGCATGGATGGCCAGAGTATAGTTCTCGTGCATGATTCTCTTGGATTGCCTTTCAGTTGTTGAGGGAGGGGTCACGTGGGACCATAACCACCGGTAGAAAAACAAACCTTGATATCTGCATCGGCAGATAACCTAAAGATCCCGACCGAGTCCTGTATTTCTTGATTAACCCTGTCATGGGACTCGGATGGCACATTGAGATACATGTGCATCTAGACATGGAAAAATGATTCACGATACATACGTGGAAAAAAGGGCGTGGTTGACGGGTAGCGTAATCCCTAGCGGTCCTAAGTGGTTTAAACCCAAACCGAGTTACGAAAACGTTTAGTAGGTAGCGTAATCCCTAGTGGTCCTAGGTGGCATAAATCCTAGCCGAACATTCGAGACTTCATGGTAAGAAAATACAGCTAGATCAAGGGTGACAGTCCAAACGATTTCAAGGAAAATGGAACTACGTTGAAGTATAGAACTACGTGAGGAAGCCCGTAGGATTTACGACAAAGGACTAAACATATACATGGAAAGAAACATACGAGTTGGGAAAACCTACATTAGGTTGACATGGACCATTTCATGACATTGGGCAAGGGACATTTTGTAGCTAACACATGACACGGGTTGGGATACTAGTATGGAAGGTGCATGGCAAATATACTCGATAGAACCTTGGGATGTTATACTCGATAGAACCTTGGGATCTTACACTTGATTTATAGTGACCGTAGTTTATCTTGATATAGTAGTTCATCCTGTTACCTTGGTTTAGCTTGTCTATCTTGTCATCATCCTTATGTTTACTTCCAGTTTATGCATGTTATGTTACCTTTACCTGTTTTTATGCTGGAAGTAGATAGGACTTACCGGTCTTTATGACTGACCCCGTTTTTTTCGCCTCTTTGTCTTCCGTTCCCCCCCCCCAGGTTTTCAGGGAGGAAATACTGTTATTTAGCTCGGACTTCTTCTGCTTCAAGGTCATCATGTATGGCTTGGATTTTTCTTGGCTATGGCTGCTTTACCGTTTTACTTGGGGAATATTTTATGACTGTGGTTTTATGCTTCTTTAACTATTGCAAGACAGATTTTCAATGTAATGGCTTTTAAAGGCATTTTGATGTAAAAAGGCTTTAGACCTTATAATTTTATGAGGTAATGAAATTTGGTTTTTCTTCCGATGTTTTATATGTTCTGTCTTGTAATATTTCTGTGCTTGTTTACCTAGACAATGCCCCTCCAAAGCTAGTGCATTCTCTTGTGAGTGACCCTGGCAGAGGTGGGGTGTTACAATTTTATTTATGTTTTAGTTGCAATTGCTAAATTCATTTGTGTTTACTATAAACATATAAATATTATTATATTATTATTTTTATACGTTGGTGAGTGGTTAGAAGGTACGGAAGGAAACTTGCTTGCATTGGAGCTACTTGCGCATAAAAATTGCTTTTACTTGCTGAAATAAAATAAATAAATCGCTAATAACGCAAATGAAAGGTACGTATATCGAATTATATATCGTATTTTTGCAATTTATATTGTTTTCTCCAATTTTGGGATGCCTCATCATTGAGATGAGATGTATATGTATGATTGTATATATATATATATTATTGTTTTCCAGGCCTAACCGTACGGAGCAAACTCTACCGAAATTTTTCATGAATTTATGACATAGAAAATTTTGTGAAAATTTGAGTTTTGTTTAAGTAAATGTTATCTAAGGTTAGTAGAAATTTTATATTACTTTAATTTTATTTTTGCCACTTCATTTCTACGTTATTTTCGAGGACGAAAAGTTTTTAAGTTGGGGTGAATGTAACATCCCAAGATTCTTGGGATAAATTATACTACTTAATTTAATATGATTTTTATTTTATCTAGTGGTAAATAATATTTAATGATTAAATTGTGGAATTTCATGTTGAAACATAATAGAATTTGTTTAAATAATGATAATTGTAGTCGCAATAATCAATTGTTGATTTACAAGTGTACATGAATTTTTGTTTTGATTTGAATAATATTTATAAACCATTGAATTTAATTTAAATGATTAATTAATGAATAACGAATATTTATTTTATTGTTGAACAGGCAAATTTGTCATTTTGCAAACGATCTTAGAATTCGATGCAATTCACTTTGTTAGAACCGTATCGTCAAAATATAGCTACATTTCAAATTTCACAATTTTTGGAGTCAGTATGTGGCTCCGCTAAATTAAAATGTACGTTGAATTTTGTACGTTGTTTAATTAAAAATATTACATTTTAAGTGAAACTATTACAGACTTCGTAATTGGGCTTTTAAACAAGTCCCGCTGCGTTCAGAAGGCATCAAAACCTATTGTTAGGCAGTAAGCGGGCCTGATTTGGAGTCCGTCCGAATTTTGGCTTATATATCACGCTAATAGAGGAATATTATTATTTTATTCACTCTACAACCCTAATTTACATCAGCCGCCACTTTCATTTCGATGGCCTTGTTCGTTCCAAACTTCAATCCTTAATTTCTTTCAATCCGATCAATGAAATCAAGAGATTCCTAAGCCAAAATCTTAGTACTCCGTGAGATCTTTCCATCCATATGGATGATGATACCAATTGCTTCACGATTTCGCCCGAATTTCAGCATGAACGTTGCGCGGTTTATTGGGTTTTGCTCCAATTGACATGCAGTTTGTTGCGTTGGAATCGTATCGATGAGTTCTTCGCGATGCCACTTGTTTGGATTGATTCTAAGACTGTTAAATTTTGGGCCTTTTTTGGAGTTCAAACGCGTACAGAACCAAGGTGAGTGATTAAACCCACTCACGCATAACTAAAGCATTCTAATATTAGTTAAATTAATATCATGTCATGATATGATTGTATGAATTGATGTTTGACAGTTTAAATTGCATGTTTATTTTTATTTGCATCAATGGTGTAGTTAAATTTGACTGTTAAATATAATTTTACAGTAAGTAAAAATTCGACATTTAATTACTGTTTAAAACCTGACATATGAAAATTTGTAAGTTTATATGATATTGGACTGTTTTGTATGTATTGATGTGATGAATGTCTTGAAATTGATATGTTTGATATATTGATGTTAATTGTGTGAACTTACCTGTTATTCACATTTATTCATATATGACCATTATTTGTGTTGATTAATCACGACCATTACCCTAGATGTTACGGGCATCGAATAAACCCGGGATTAATCATTAAAATGAATTAAGAACATATGTTGAAATGATAAATACCTATGACCCTGATTTGGATTGAAATGATATATATCCTTTCAAAAAATACTAAAATTAAAATTTAAGTATCACTTGGCTATAGGATAGAAAATTATATATAGACACCGGTTGGTAAAGTAAAAATTTGTTTTCACCATGAATTTAGAAATTTTGTTTAAAGACGATAAGGATGATGTTTTATAAATTGATTTCTTTTGAACTTGAACTTTGAGTTTTGAAATATAAGCAAAAGATAAATAATTTAGTGTTGTAACTGAAGCTATAAAAGTGAAACTTAATGTGAATCGAATTTATTGAAATTGAATTATTTCATCCACCTTTGAAATTTATTATAAATTAAACTTGATCTAACTTATATCTGAATTGTGAACTCAATATTTGTTTGAATTGAAATCATTGAAATTGAGAATCTAATTTGGAATGTAACTATTTGAATTAATTTGATAGAATTGAAATGAATGTAAATTGGAAGTTTAATCGATGGAATTATTGAAAATTGAGTTGGTTGAATTGAAGTTGAAATATGACTTCAAGTTTAATTGAAGATGTTAGAGAAACAATTCTAATTCCAACTATAGTATTTCAAATCATTTTATAAACTATTTTAATAATAATTATTATTATTATTTATTTATAAACTATTTTACTTTATTACTATTTTTTTATAAATTATTTTAAATAAATCATTTTATAATCAACCATTTATTTTATAAATTACATAATGTTTTAACTATATATTTTAATAAATTTGATAAATTATATTTTAAATTACAAACTATTTAATTTCAAACTATTTCATTTATATATCTAAACTATTTTAAATATACTGTTAACTATTTTATTATTCAAATTATTAAAGTTGGAATTGTTTCAAGATTTTAATTGGTTTAAATGGAGATTTTTGTATGAATAATATTCTATTTAGAATATTAAATGATTTTGAAAATCTGGTATTTTTGATATGAGTATGAACCTCATTAAAATGTAAAAGAACTGACCGGTGTGAAAAATGAAAACGTTTGGTTGTTAAAGAGACCGGGATCAGATATTGTGATACTTTCTGCCAATACTGAAAACCACTTTAACAACTGTGCACGCAGTGAAGTTCCAGAATGGTGTTGGATGGATTTGGAGGCGACTACTGGATTTAAAGAAAGAGAATGATGATGGATAGCCTTGACCTTCGGGTCATAATTAAAATGACTAAAACAGGAGCCATACCCAGGTTAATTGAGCTAGCTACTCTGAGCAGGCATATTTGTTCGAGACCATATATATACTTTGTGATTGATTGGCGCCTTTGATTGATTTTGGGGATATGTCTGGGGTGGGCGGTAGTTGCAGCTATGCGTTACCACCAGCCTGGGTCCGCAATCCGGTAGAATCACTACTGATGGGTATTGCCTCAATGCCTTGTCATATTTATCCTGATCGAGCCCCCTATGATTTTGATTTAACGTTGTCGTATCACGGAGCATCCCTATCCGCCGACATACTGGTGTCTTACGCAAATTGTATGGCAATCGTATAAATGGTATAACGGTAAGAATGTTAATCCCGCTTACATTATTTTATTATGTTATATTTAACAATAGACATTATTATAGTAGCGTATTATATTATATAGTATTAGTTTGATGGATCCTTAAGAGATGGAAATTACCGTAACATCTCTTAAGTTATTGCACTCATATTATTACATGAAATTTGATTTAACTAATATGAGAATGATTTAGTTCTGACCCGAGTGTTTGTTGTGTTTTTTTTTACAATACGCTCGGGTCAGACCGAGTTGCAATTAGCGAAGTTTCACTTTCTTTGAAAATACTATTATGAAGATGAAGATGGAGCTCAACAGATGTATTATTATTATTATTCCGCTGCAAATGCATTGGTATGTTGTAAGTTAATTTACTCTGATAATCATTGTAAAATATAATAAAATGTATGTTTTAACAGCTTCATGAACTGTTATTTATTTATTATATTTTGTCCTTCCGCTGCGAGATTCTGTATTCATTTTCTTCTTTCTTCATTTTCTTATTTTAGTCCTAATAACTATCCATATTTTTGATCTGTTTATGTCAACATTAAAGATCATTGTCGATCTGAAAGGTCAAAGTTCCCGGATGTTTCAATTTTATAGCAGCTATACAGCGTTATAGAAATTCGTTATTTTCTTGAAGAATGACATGTTTTATAGCGGCAATAGCGAGCTACTATCCTTACGTATCATAACGACATATGGTCATTATAAAATTGCACCCTTTTATAGCGGTAACTTCTGTGTTATAGTTATTCAACTGTTTTTCATAACATGTCGATATTCATCGCTTTTCAGGCCGTTATAGTATTGTTTAATAATGGCTATATGCCGCTATAAAAGACTATTTCTATCGTAGTGCAAAAAAATGGGTATTCTCCTCAGTGATTGATATAGGATCCTAAGCTTGGTAAATACATGAAAACAATTATATGGGGACTAAAACCTAATATTTCCCTACATTTGGATATGATAGTTTGACGATTGATAATTGTTGCTTCTACAATATATAAAATACAACAACATCCACGTAGTTCTTAAAATAATACTAATATATTTATCCACTTTTTCTAATATAAAGAGTATTTACAATTAAGTTCAGTTTTGGAAAGCGCATCATTTTTTATCAAGTTGATGATACATGAATCTCTTTAAACATGCCAAATCTCCTTTTTTTAAGATATGAAAAAATATTACAGTAAAAGTAGATTAGTTTATCAAACTTAGTTGAGTTTCTACAAGGAAGTAGTAACATTTTAATTTTGCAAATATAACAAATATGTTTCATGGTTTTTATTCATAAAGAATACTTAATTGGAGAAGTTTTTATTTATTGGTGATGTTATAATATATCAGTTGAAAACTATGTAAACATCATATTTGTGATGATATATGCAGCCGAAATAAAAAAAACAATTCCCACTATTTCTTTCGATACAAAATTCTAATATTATTTATGTTGATTGTTGTTAACCACATGCAAGTGTAAACCATTTTTAGTACCTATAATTTTCAATTCTTTACCGATCAATTGACTTTAAATTGAAAAATAAAATTTTAAATAACATATTATTTTAAAAACACAGCTACGTAGGTTAGAAGCAGAAGGTAAGTTATCAAAAGAGCATAGAGACAGACAGTGAGGCATTAAAAAAAATATAAAACATCAAAACATTATATGTGTCAATGTAAACTAGAAACTACAGTGAAAAATTTCAATAGATAAGCGATTGGTATTTGAATGCTTTTTCAAAGATCAAGTGTAACAACCCGGATTGTCAGAACCAATTTAAAAATTTTATTTTAGCAATTTTAGTGGATTTTGAATATTTAAAATGATTTATTTTAAATAATAACGAATAAAAATTTATTTTAAATGAAGTCAGAACGTATAAATTTATTTTAACTATAAAACGAGCCTGAAATGGCGCGGTAGTTTGAAAATTCGATTTTAAATTTCAAATGAATGTACAGGATTCAAAATAAATCGGATTTCTGTAAAACTAGAAATATTTGAATTTGTTTAATTATATCTTTCTAAAAAATGTGAAAAATCCAGATTTCATAATGAGAATTGAAAGTTATGTCCAGATTAAAATCTGAAATAGTCGTTATGGAATTTAATATAATATATAGCCCTTAAAAATAGCCATTTTGCAAATGACCTCCGTTTTCGATGAAACTATTTTTCTTGGATCTGAAATGTCAAATTATTGCTAGGTTCCAATTTTCATAATGTTTGGAATTGATATGTGAGCGTAATGAACTTAAACGTGTTTGGTACTTCCAGATTGGATAAGTAATGTCCAATTAAAATGACTCGTTAGAGGTAGGATCAGTAGTGTCCCAGAACGAGTGTGAAGAGTATTATTTTTAAAATAAAAATGAAAACAAACTTTGTTTTGAAAATTTAAACCCTATTATACGTATATGAGTATATTATTTTTTTATTTTGGATAATCGAGTATATGAAGATTTTTCATATACGCCTTGCAAATGTGTATACAAAGCCTTAAATATACTGGATAGATATAGAATCACGCTCTAGTCGCCCAGAAATGATTCAGATGATTGATGCATCATCATCAGAGTTTATGTTCGAGTGTCAAAAGTGGGATATCTATATATTTCCAATTGAGTGATGTAAGAACCAAAACTAGAGAAGGTTTATTGTTTGTGAATTAGCATCAAAAATATGATTTTTGTATATATATAGAAGTTATGTGTTTGAAACGATAATCAACTAATGGATTGCTGATTGTGTTGTTTGATTATTGGTTTGATTAATTTAAATTTTGGACCATTAAGCCAAATTAAATCAAATATTGAACTGACTTGAAAATTGATTGCAATTGCTTATATGTACATGTGTATATAATAAATAGGTCATAGCAAGGGTGCCAAGAAGAGAAATAAAATTGTATGTCCGACAAATAGGTACATGTTTACTAATTTATTGGGTTTTGATGATTTTATGAGCCGATTGGCTTTTTCTTTTTCTTTTTAGATGATGAGGGCCCTGCGTGGCTAGTTGCGGTTTTAAAGGTCTCCCCGTACAAAGGAGGTTATGAGAAAAAATTTCAAAAATTTAGGGTGTTAGCCAAATTTTTGAAGAATTTGAAAATTCTTAGAAACTGAAAATTTGAAGAATGAAAGTCAAAATGAAAGTTGAGTTGGTTAGTTAAACAACTTTCAGCTCTGTTCCTTTCCGAGGACGAAAAGATTTTAAGTGGGGCAGATTGTAACAACCCAAATTTTCAGAACCAATTTAAATTTTTTATATTAGCAATTTTAATGGATTTTGGATATTTAAAATGATTTATTTTAAATAATAATGACTAAAACGTTATTTTAAACGACGTTAGAACGTATAAATTTATTTTAATTATAAAACGAGCCTGAAATGGCGTGATAGTTTGAAAATTCGATTTTAAGTTTCAAATGAATATACAGGATTCAAAATAAATCGGATTTCAGTAAAACTATAAATATTTGAATCTGTTTAATTATATCTTTCTAACGAATGTGAAAAATCCAGATTTCATAACGAGAATTGAAAGTTATGTCCACATTAAAATTTGAAATAGTCACTATGAAATTTAATATAATATATAGCCTTAAAAATAGCCATTTTGCAAACAAACTCTGTTTCCTATGAAACTACTTTTGTTGGATCCGGAATGTCAAATTATTTCTAGATTCCAATTTTCATAATTTTTGGAATTGATATGTGAGTGTAATGAATTTAAACGTGCTTGGTACTTCCAGTTTGAATTTAATCGACTGGAAAATTACCATTTTTCAAACGGTCTCCGAATTCAACGAAATTAGTTTAGTTAGTACCCTATCATCAAACATAGCAAAATTTATTTTTCTTAATTTTTGGACTCAGTATGTGGCCCGGGTAAATTAAAATGTACGTTAAAATCAATATAGAACATTATATTAATTTATATTTTAATTAAACTTATCGAAACAGTCGAATTGCCTTACGAAACATATTTCATTGTGTCCTGAATGATAGTATTTGGCTAGGGCGACAGTTGTTGGGCTCGATTTGGAGTTCGAATTAAAAAGTTACTTTTCAGAATTAAAAATTAAATTAATTATATTATAAAGTCAACCCTCATCCCTTCTCTCTCGCTCCCCGTTCAAAATCAAAAGAGGAAAAAAAACAAAGGAAAACCACTCAGCACCATCACGTCCCTCTCCCTCACGCCACCAGCCGCCGCCCCTCCTCTCTCCCCCCTCCTCCTCCTCTTCCTCCTCTCCTCTCTCTCCTCCTCTTACTCTCTTTGATTTTGCAAACACTAGGAGCCAACCACCACCTCCCGCACCCCACCGCCACCACCACTAGCCTCCCTACGTCCAGTCAGGTCCGCCGCCTCCCTCTAGCCACCCACCTCTGGCCGTGGGCCCCACATCACCCAAAAATCCATTTTTCACTAAATTCCCGTATGTGCAAAACAACCCAGATCTTATTTCCTCATTATCTTCCAATTCGAGCGTTTCTAGCCAAAACTCCACAGCATCAAAGTTGAAGATCTCGTTTTTCTCTTCGATTTTAATATATGAAAGTCCTATTTTGGATTGCGGAGCTGTCCGAAAAGCGCGTCTAAAGATTGCAGATCTGCTGCTGTTTTTCGCGATTTCCGGTGAATTGGTGCAGTTTTGGATGAAAGTTCACTATGTAAAAGTTGTCCGGAATGGCGCTTTAGGTTAGTGACCAAGTTTGGTGAAGATTGGAGGACATATGCAAATTCTAGAGCCAAAGAAGCAAATTCAAGGGCGGGGAACAACAAAAGCGAGCGCGACGACAAAATTTTTTTACATTAGAAGAATCGCGACAAATTGGTTTAGCTTCTGGGTGAGAACACCTTCTTACTCTAATTATTTTAAAATTAAAAATATACTATGATGCAGATGGTGCTTAATAGCACCCGACACTATTTTATTTGTACAAACCATGGTTGTTTGTCTGTTTGGATTGAATTGTGGAAATATTGATTGTTGTTGTAAAATGAATTGATTGTGGTTATGAAATGAATTGATTGTGAATTGTTTGGATTAATTGTGGTCGATTTCGTATGGAGCAAGCCAGTATCAGGAGAGGGGTAATGCTAAACATTACTTCGGTTTTAATATCGCGTCGTTATAATTCCGAAATTTTCTAAAATAAAATGTGTTAGTTAAAAATAACATTTTAAATGTGTATATGAAAGAAATAAAATATCCATGTGTTGAATAAAATATTTTAACATTAAAAATATAATTTTTAACGTATATGTGAACGACATAAAATAATCCTGAAATGAAAATAAATATTCATTTACAAATCGGACGATTTATTTATGTACACTCATTTGACTAATATTGATTGGGACGATATATTTTACACATCGCCCAACTGCACAAATAAAATCTGTGTGTGTTGATTGAAACCCCACAAGGGTATTGGAATGATATTTGACATACACTAATCCCTATTGTTTGGTTGTATGTCAATCGGTTGGTTGACAGACTGTTGTAAACGTTAAATACTTATATTTAGTGCTTATGTAGTTGTATAGTTCACTTTGGATGATGGTTCATTGTTTATCATTGTTGTTGTATACATATGATGTATAAAATACATATAAATAACATTATGTTAATTGATTGTGTCTGATTCCAATTTGGAAAGAACGAATATTTTAAAATAGCAAATATTTTAAAATAAGGAATATTTTAAAATAATATTCAATAAAGGATTAAAATCTGATTTTAAGGTCCGATTTTGGATGGACACGAAAATATTAAAATATATGAAACCGTGTTGAGTAGTTATGCGCAGTTTTGACGTGAACGATATTTGTATCGATTTTATTCATTTTTATAATGAATATCGAAAAGGAAATTATTTCAAAATCTGATATTTTGAAAATATTATCATTTAAATAATATAATGATAAGGTGTATTCAATTTTGATTTAAAATTGAAAATGAAGTTAGAATCGTTTTAAAACGAATTTATAAACGATTTATAAAATACGTTTTAAATGGAAATCGAAAAATTATATTATATATATATTATATATTTAATATAATGGCTTGAATAAAATGCGCCGTGCCACGGCCGTTCGCGAATTTCGACCATTGACTTCGAATTGATATTATGGTAGATCCGACCGTCAGATTCTCCTAAAACCGGAACCATTGGGTTCGTATCGGAAAGAGCTTTCAACAAATATAAGAGATTTGAAATCTAACAGTTGTATTTTGAATTATGTCCAAACAAAATTTGGAAAAGGTCGTTGTAAGTGCAGTTCGGTAACTGTTTATGGAAACCGACAGAAAGGGCCTTAATAAAATTATTAAAAATACTAATAATTTGTGTAAAATCATAATAAATGATTTGGAAAGAGTTGGGATGAAAATTCCATATTTGAAAAGATAAAAATATATTTTTATCGAAACGAACTAGTTATCAACTAGAATTATAATCCAACTATTTTTAAATAAATAAATTGGATTGAGAATGGGTTTTAATATAACCAGAATTTCCAATATATGAAATGAGTGGACTTGAATGGAAATCATCTTCAGAATATTTCGATATTGGATTTCGTGATTATACGGATATTGTTATGGAAATTTGGAAGATATATTTATGACGTTATTTCCAATACGATATTTGTTGGTTTCAGAATTTGATATTGAATATAAGCAGATATAATTTCTATTCAGAGCCTTGTATTTAATATCAAATGGGATTTTGGGTTTGTTGTGAATGGTGTCTTTATTTACACTGTTCTTAAACCCAGTTGAGAAAAGAATAAATCTTTTAATCAAGATTTAGAGAAGTTTTCCAATTAATTGATATTTAATTAGAACAGAGTGAAAGAATTGGATTTTTGGGTTTATCGTGAATGGTGTTTTAAATAACACTTGTTCTTTAACCTAATTAACAGTGAAATGTGATTTGAAATTTATAAATCTTTTTATTAAGATTTAACGGAAATTTTCCAAAGTAAAGTTTTCCAATTTAATATATTAAATTGGAATTGAATGGAATTCGGTTTGATAATAATCTAAGTGAGCTTCTGTGGAGGAAGACTGTTAATATATTTGGAACTTAAAAGGCTTTGTAGTTATTCCATTTATATTATTAGTCAGATACGGAAATTGGTATCGATTATATATATTGATCTATTTTCCGTGAAGATTCCATAATTAGTGGAATGTGATTTGGGTTTATCGTGAACTTTGTTATAAATGACATTATTTATTTAAACCAGTTAAAGACAGGATTACATATCTAACATTGTATTTCGAACTATATGGTTAATCTCTGCTAAATATATATATTTTTTGTGGTCGAGAATATATTCTCTTGCTTAACACCCTTCTCTAAGACATACGAGCTTAGAGGTTATATATAGGGAGAAATCAATAGTACGGTGTAGATTGTCGATGCGGCATGTTTGATTTTCCAAAGTTAAATAATCATTAGTATTGATTTTTGGGAAGATTAAACCCAAGAGGAGTTTTAATGAATCTTTAATTAGATTGAAATGCATATGTGATAATTTAAATTATGAAATTTGGGAAATGATCGAGAGTGGAGTATAACCAGTTTTGCTCCAAGCGATAGTTAAATCTTTAATTAGATTTGAATGGGAAATGGTAATTAATTTTACCGATAACACCGTGGTGTAAGATATGGAGTATTACCAGTTTTACTCCATGGGATGAATAGGTTGGGATTGGGAAATTAACCTCGATAAGGTGCGCTAATTCTTACCAGTTTGGATAAACCTTGATTTGGTTTGAATTGATATCCAAAGGAAGACTAAAGAATAAATTTAAAGAATTTATCTTTGATAAAATTAACGGGAACCTTTCCCAAAGTATGAGAATATTTGAATAAAAGAATATTCTCGATTGGAATGAGGCGCATGTTGTATTTTTATAGCACTTGTTTATTATTTACACGAGTTATTCGGAAAGGCCGGGTTTATACCCATTTTGAATAACCGATTCGACGATAAGTCGACAAAGAAGACAGCGGTTGATGACCGGAGGTCTTCACATCATTTGTATGATTACTGATGTATTGATTGGACGGTACACCCAAGACAAGGTAATAAGTGGTGATCGTCCATACGTACTTGGCGATCGACCGGACATGCGAGGACCTCTCTCATGTATTGGACATATGGGACGAGGAATAAGGTGCCTCCGGTTTCGTTCAAACCTAGAACGAACTAGTAAATGGATGTGTGTCTGACATTGGATTTTATTCTATGTTGATTGATCTCTATTAAATATATATTTGTTTGGTGGCGGAGAATTTATTCTCTTGCTTAACACCCTTCTCTGAAATGTACAAGCTCAGAGGTTATATATCGATAGACATCAGTTGCATGGCGTGAATTGCCAGTGTGGCATGCTGAGATGCAAGTGATTAAGGCTTCTGTTGAAAAGCAGAGTCTTGTGGTTGATGATCAAAGCACGGCTTTAATATAACATAGCTTTGTGTATAGCGTTAATTTGCGAGCCTCACACCTCTGTATGATTTAAAAACGGGATCGATTGCAAGGAGTGCACGACGTTTCTTTCTAACTATGGGTGGAGTCATGGTACGGAGCCCAGATATTTATTATATTTTACTTATGTGGTTGTTGGATTGCGAGGCGTCTCGGATATATCGGTTACTACGGAGCCAATGGAAAGGTCCGATAGGACCAGGAAACATGTGTTCAAGAATAACCAATCCTCAAACATAAGAGAGGACCGACCCTGAAGCATCCAAGGGTTACCCAGAGTGTGTAGTCCTATGACATTTGCTAGAGTGTCTCGAAGCGATGAGGAGCCATCCCTGGCCTCAAATCATGATGGAAATCCAATTTCCAATATGTAACATTTCGGTTTTAGTTGTAAACCTATATGGCGACATAGTAGCATGAGACACTATGTCGTCTATGATTGATACATTTATATTTGAAGCTGTGTTTGACACTAGACACTTATTATAGTATCAAATAGTTTGTTTTAAACGTACCAAGCATGTTTTGCTATTATAAGGGAAAACCGTATTCTCCGGCTTGCGTTGCATTGTGTGATGGGACCTGGTTCTTGTAATAGCTTAATTTTTCCAAAAAGCATTGCGCTGTTTATTTTATACACTGGTATTCTTGGGTGGAAACCCGTTCCATGTTATACGGCGTGGTCCCTTGACTTACTTTTAAAGTAAAAGATTTAATAACTATTTTTAGGTCTCACACCTGTCACATGACTGACCTGGAGTTTATTGTTTTAACCTAAACTCTGGGTGACCCTATTTTCCACACGGGTAGCTAGTAGTTTTGGTTTTGCAGATATTATATTCAATGGATCCTGGATTTACAGCTGGAGCCATATACGGAAAGCTCTGTATCCGTATATATCTTTCAGTTGTGTTATGTATTATTTTTCCGCTGCATTGTAACTTTTAATCTCTGACATTTATCAGACGTATATTGTTTATTCATACTCTGTTATATTCTTGTACTCTGATGTAAACTATTGTAATAGCAATGGAATGTTCTTCTATTTGTGTTCTGGTTTGTCGTGTTCTCAACTCAATCTGGGCTTTCCCATAAGGGCAAGTTTGGATCGTTTCATCAAGAGTATCAGAGAGCAAAGTGTATAGAAAAGAAATTCAGAGAGACAAGTCGTCCAAATCACTTTTGTTCAAATCTATTTATAAGAATTGAAAGTTTTTGTCGAAGATAATATTTTTTGGACTAAAACCTTTCATTATAAAGGGTGCCTCCATCAATAGAAGAAAAGGTATAGTTGAATAATGGTTTTGTCCCTTCAGAACGAATAACAGGTCATTTCAAAAAGTAGTATGTTTCTTAGCTCAGACGTCTGTTCTGAGGGTCAGTCGTCTTTGCTCGAACTCTGGAATTTTTCCAGGTGTCATCTTAGACATTTGACCTGATGGTTAGACGTCTGTGCTGGAACTTTGTAATTTTTTTAGGTTTTAACTCAAACGTTTGTCCTGAGGGTCAGATGTCTATGCTGGAACTCTGTAATTTTTTAGGGTTCAGTGACATATGTTTGATTTGAGTGTCACTGACACTTGCACATTCTCGTTTCTGAGTTTCTTTGCTTTATGAACCATTTTATAAATTATTATAATACTCAAGAAGATTGTACAAATTATTCCCTAAGACTATAAACGGGAAATTTATTAATATTACAAAGCTCTTGTGTATGTCTTCGGGTCTTTTAATGGTAATGTACTTGCATATATTGATATGTATATACATATATAATGACTGTATAATTGTCATAAAAAGCACGTTATATAGAGGTCCTAACATTCTCCCCCTTTTAGATGATGACAAATATACAATCAATAATCGCAATGCTCCTCCTAAGTTATTTATCTCCTTCTTAGTCATTGTCAAAAAGCACATATATATATATAAGATAACATACCATAACACACCAACTTTACGATTACATCACATAGGTCGTAACATCAGTTACATGTACAATATTGCATCCCAAAAAGTATACAAATAAATTATTAAAAGTAGATGATTAAAGTCTTAACGTTAAAATGAATAGTGACAAACTACTGTGTAAGTGAGATAATAAACAACTTACGGATTCGTAAAATATTCCCAAAGGCTAGAGGATTGATCATCGTAATTAATGTTGTGCCATTGTGATTGATCATGATACTCAATATCCTCTTAGATAGAGAGTCCATGAAATGCTAGATAATTTCATTATTGAGAAGCTTCTTATGAGGGCCATGAACTCTCATCTTCCTCTTCTCCTATTGACCAGCTGTAAGAACCATAGGTTCATTCCCAGGTGCATGTTCTTCAAAGTGTTTTATAGCTGAACTAGGCCTTGGTTGGTGTCCATGAGTCATTGAAGGTGGTGTAAGAGAATGTGATGAAGATCTAGAAGATGAATGACCATGCACTTTTCTTATTATTTTTCTGAGGTGGAAAAGAATTTGTCTAAAGTTTTCTCAAATTTTATCATTCGTTTTGAGAATGATTTTCCAATCGTGTAACACTTTTACAATGGCTTTTTGGTAAAAAGTAATAATGAGTAAAATGATGTTGAATGAGGTAAAAAGATAAAGTTTTTGAAGGTCAGACGTCTGTTAGAGTACTCAAACGTGTGAGCATGGGGTAAATTTATAAACTCGAGGCATATGACAGACATATGCATGTAAGAGACAGACTTCTAATGATGAATAATTTTTATTCTGAGAGTTATGACTGACGTCTGAGCTTATAGTCAGACTTCTGTGCTTAAAGCTTCAAAATTTCCGTTTTTTCAGAGCTAACTGGCAGACGTCTAACCCTACATGACGGGCGTTTGTGCTGAAAGTATCAGCTTTTTATAATTTACAGTGATTTATAATAGGCATCTATATTAAATGTCAAACGTTTGAGTAATGCAACTTGATAATTTTTATTGTTTTCTATGCATTATATATATATATATATATATATACATATATATATATATATATATTACAATTACAACATAAATACATACATACTTTTACTTACAGTGTGATATGAGCAGGGGAATATTAATTCTTATTGATATGACTGAAATACTGATAATGTGTACTTTAGATAGCATGTACATACTAAAATTAAAACAATATAACTGATATTTAACCATATGAAACTTATATATAATGATTTTGATTGTACATAATGACAAATTATATCACTCTTGTTTCTCTAGTTGATTTCATGGATTAGATTCATATGATTTTTCGTAATTAATTGGTGACCAAGATAGTTGTTTTGTAGATGACGATAGTCCTTAGTCCCATAATTTCTGGGTGTAACTACATTCTTCGGGGTTCTACAGAAATGGGGAGATTCTTTATGTAGACACCTTTTTATTGGGGTGTGTTTACACTTAATGTAGTGTGCCTTCTGCAGAAAATTATGGGATGAAACACCATAATCTTCTCCAAAACAACCATCTTGGTCACTAATCAATTACGACAAATCATATGAAACTAATTCGTGTATAGTGCCTTCTTAATTATAATACATTTCTCTTTGCACATTCATCATCTCATGTTGGTAGTAAGATATTTCATCTAGTGTTTTTGTGAATCATCAGTATCTTTTCTCTTTTAACTCGTATGAGTAATGGAGATAATCCTCATATGCTTTTCAGAAGGTTTGGCGAGGGAGGAATTCGTGGGGGTGACGATATTTCGATCGGGGTTGATATATCGCCCCATAGTAAGACTGAATTAAATGAAGTAATTTCTTAGGAAGATATAATTGTATAAAGTTTTAAGATAAAATTATCTTATGTTTTTTTGTATTTTAACATACCTTTATTTGTAGAATATGATATGGTTATAAATAGCTTGAAACAAAAGCCGATTTCAAAAAAAAAAAAAAATTGGTTAATAAAACTAAATTTCTACTTGTGGTTCGAAAACATTGTTTATGATTTCTGGAAATTCATAAATATAAGTTTGAGTGATTTAGCTTGTAAGTTCACTGAGGGAACATATTACTAAACCACGTCACAATTTACAAACGTTTGTTTATTTAACGGCTTGGTGAAAATATCCGTTATCTGATTTTCAGTGTTATATATTCTAAAGAAATAATACATTTATCTATGTTATTATAGAAGAAATGATGTTGTATATCTCTATGTTTTGTTCTTTAGTGGTTAACTGGATTTTCAGACAAATTTATAGTGCTAGTATTATCGCAATGGATTGGTGATTTGTTTATAATTTTGCCACAATCTCTAAGCGTTTGGTGCATGTAAATTATTTTTTCATATACTAGAGCTTCTGAGACATACTCGGCTTTGCAGGTTGATAAGGAGACACAATTTTGCTTTTTGCTAAACCATGAGTTCATTGAATGTCCAATGAAATGACATGTTCGACTTGTACTCTTATGATTGCATCCGCCGAAATCTGCATCATTAAAGGAAACAAGATTGAATGACGATCTTTTAGGGTAAAGCATATCATATTTTTAGTACTTGATAGATATCGTAAAATTCGTTTAATAGCTTCTTGACGATATTCATTCGGTTTTGCTTGAAACTTGCACATAGACATACACTCATCATGATGTTAGCTCGACTAACAGTCAAATACAATAAGGAGCCTATCATAATACAATATAATTTTTCATCAAAATCCATTCCATTATCGTCTTTATCTGAATAACCACTAGTACTTATTGTTGTTAGTTTGCTTGAAGTTTTATCCATACCAAAACATTATAGTAAATTGTTACAATATTTTTTGGGTGTATAAAAATACAATTTTTAAGTTGATTTATTTGTGAACCTAAGAAATTTAATTCACCCATGTGTGACATTTCAAATTCAGTTTTCATGATATTTGAGAATTCAACACATAAATTTTCATTGTTTGAGCCAAAAATAATATCATTGACGTATATTTGTACAACTAAAATATCATTATCTTCCCATTTAATAAATAAAGTGTTTTCTATTTTACCTATTTGAAAACCAGATGAGATTGAGTGATTTCTAAGTCATTTGAACCATGCTCGAGGAGTTTGCTTTAAACCTTATAAAGCCTTTGATAAAACGATTTAGAAAAGTACTTTTGATATCCATTTGATATAAATCGTGATCACATGCAAAACTAATAACTAGTTTATCTACAAAGGAAAACGTGTAATCATAGCCTATACCTTTTTCTTGATTATAACCCTGAGCTACTAATCGTTCATTGTTTCTGAATGTGCTATAGGTTCGTCAACTTTATTTTCATATACTGTAATGACCCGGTACTTACACGTATCACTTACATAGGAATTAACTGATCATAAGCATGTATTTACAAATACGATTTAAAAATCAAGACTTTAAAATATTTCAAACATGTCAAAGGTTTAATTGCCATTTTCTTTTAATATATGATAGCATGTAAAAGATAGCGTTTGTTTAAATTTATTTATACATGTATGAATGATAACACTTTTTAATAGCAAGTTTTTAATGCCATTTTATTATACATGTTTGGTTCATTTTTTTTCAAAAGGTTTAGAAATTGAGTTTTTGAAAATCCTTGAATTTAAAACTTTTAACACTTGAAATTAAAACATGCCAAAGCTTTTCTCTTTTGTCAAAAGCAAGTTCAAGAGACATTTCTTGTTCACATGTTCATTAACACCAAGACATGAAACACCATTTCTTTTTCAAACATGTTATATATATATATATATATATATATATATATATATATATATATATAAGAGTGTGTGTGTGTGTACCTGAGCATACAACCTACCTTAATACTAAACTAGTTAAGGGGATCTAGTGAAATATTTGTTCACATGGAAAAATCTATTTAGATCAAATAATTTCAGTTTCAAAATCTTTCTTTTATCTCTTGAGATTTTGTGAAGACGACATCTTCATTTTTAGTTTCCAAAACATATTCATTTTGTCAAATGGCATGTGCATAAGGATCTACCATATCTTTGTATTTAAACCTCAAGTTCACCTACACTAGATCTTGCTAAAACATATAGATTTTCCAAGATATTTCTATGTTGAATCATCACATGCCATGATCATCTTTGGTACAAAGATTTTCAGATTTTACAAAGCCTTGGAAGGCAAGTAAAAATACTTTATATTTTGTTGTTAAATCAAAAATGTCATGAGAGATTTTGGGTTAGAAACCCAATAAAATTCTGAGTATATATGGTACAAAATGGATACTATAATTTGTTCATACCAAGAAAAGATTTGTGAAAGATCAGGGGTTGTACATGGCATTTAAGGTGATGTTTTATAGTAAACCAATAGGAAGAAAATTGGTGGATTGCATAGGGGATTTCAGGTGATGTTGGATGATATAAGCCATGTGAAAGGGGGTGATGGTGTTTTGATTTGGTAAGAGAAAAAGGATTTTTTGATATGTCCATCATTTTTAACAAACAAAATCTGAAAACTTATTTTGTGTTTTTTTTATGCCCCAATATTTTAATAGTTTTCTACCATTTATAAATAGACCTGAGCTTGCACTTCTTCACAACACAAGCACTTGAGTAGAATCAGTTAGAAGAAGAGAAATACTGAAAGTTAAAAGCTTTCCTGGTGAGTAAGCTGCTTATAAATTTCCTGTTTTAAAGTTTCCTGCATTTTGCTGTTTTGAACTGTTAAGAGTTGAACTTGTCTGTCTATTGTGTGTTCCTTGTTGGGTGAAAATTTTATTTGAATATCCTACTTTGCCTAGTCAAAGAACTAGTGGTAAGAACCTTAATTTAGTAAGTACCCTTTGTTAGAAATTTATATTCACAGTATATCAAGTCCTGTTGTTTGGTACCAGCTAAATAAATCAAAATTTATGCTCCTTGATTAGTAAACCTAGGATTAGAATGAGCTATCTTATTAGTTTAAAATCACAATTTAGTTATCAGGTGTCCAAAGTAAGGTAAAACCCATTCAAACATACATAGAATATGAAACATAAAAAAACAGCAGTACCCTCTGTATCTAAAAATCAAAATGGATTATCAAATTTCATGAAAACTCGTTTTTATTACATGAATGTAATGGTGGATCGAAATGAGGATTTTAAAAAGAAAAATCACGATTTTTAATTTCTTAAATCATGAGATATCCTGAGATGATCAGAATTTGAACATTGATCAAATTCCGACTATCCAGGCCACCGTGCGCCATACGATTGAAGGTGGAACTTCATCTAGGATCAGAGTTCTTAGGAAAAATGCTAAATAATTTTTCAAATAGACGGATTGTAACGACCCGCAAATCTGAGCTATCTGAGTTGACTAAATGCACCACACGTCCAACCCAAATAACACAGAAATACGAACCATTAATAGAAAGAAGTTAGAGGATGAGAAATAGAAAGAAAGAAATATTAGAATAGAAGAAAAACGAAGATCACAAACTCACAGCGGAACGAATAAAATATATTATATAACATAACTTTTGAAATACAAATCAGTAACTTTATATACATACCATCATTAGAGCACAACAATCATTTCTGGAACAGTTATAAACGCCTGTTTCCAGATACAAACAAGGTCCACAGCGGAATATATGATAGTCTATAGCTAACCGGTGAAGCCTCCTGCTTCCAGCTCCTTCAAATAAATCTGTGAAATCCCGACTACTTGACTTCCCGTACAAATTTGGGCACCCAAGAGTTTAGGGAAAACAAAACAAAATAAACTCTGGGTCAGTCATGGGACTGGTGTGAGTAAACTCCAACCACTTGTTTAACTTTAAAAATCCTTTCAAAAGAAAAGATAATAGTAAGACCAGCCCACACATAAACACGGGCGGTTTTTACCTTACTATAACCCAAAACACTTTGATACGAAAATCTAGTGATATTATAATAATGTCTACATCAAGTAAATAACCAAATAGCAGAACGCTTGCATCTCACGCTCCACATATATAGTATAAAATCAAAAACCGCATGGCGCTTATTGGTGATTGGATTTCCAACATGACAAGGTATGGAACCACCTTCCGCTAGTGTATCTCTAGAGAGGAATACACTGGGTTCAACAATAACATCTTGTAATCCGGCCCACACATGACCGACCACTCATTTCGCTTGAGTGTATCGAATGTATATCACCAACGGTTGGGATCAGCAACCGTCTCCCGACTGGGACAGCATCGAATAGAATAAGAAATTAAATGAACCTCTAGATAGGTGATTATACACCCTAATGGGTGCGACCCACATAGCCATGCTGCCTGCCCGATTTTTGTCCTTTCCCGGTTGTTGAGGCCTGAGGCTACGAATACTTACCATTCATTGATAGCACAATCACTTTGAATGCCACATTGTCAGATCCGTTAATCACTAGTTGAGTTTGCACAAATATTCTGGATGTTATGCTAAGGGATAAATCCGTTGCAACCATATATATTCATACAGACCAATCCATTTGATCATTGGAAATACTCTGTCAGACATTCGTCCATATGCGTTCGTTCTGGGACTGAACGAAACCGAAGGCACTATTTCTATTTAATAGAAAAGCCCTTGCACTTTACTCCGTCTTCAATATATTCAGCATACTTGGTTCGCAACGCTTATGCCGATACGGAGTGGTTCTTCGGATAATAATCCAACCGGTCTCTCCATATTGACAACGATGGTCAAAACTTCGATAGTCTATGATTTAACTATCGAATAGAAACAAGTGTTCATCCAACATATCAAACAAATCACTGGGCTCTTTAATTAATATTTCATTAATTAAATCACTTCTCCATTTCCTTATTAATATTTGTTAACCAAATATTTCCAATAACCATATTGGCCTTTTACGCTATTTGGAAAGCATTTCCCAATATCAACTTCTTTTATTTTCTATATATTAGAAAATATCTCTATTTGCAATTGGAAACATTCCAATCATTTATCTCTATCCCGACTATTTTAATTATACTCAGGAAATATTTACTTGTTATATTTCCAAAATTCCATCACTTGGGTTTAAGACGAATGTTGTGTAAAATATTGTTACAACAACCCAAAATATTTTATTCAACTAACTCTTTTTCAAACACTTCTCTTCGAGACTGGATCTTGCTATTTATCTATTAAAAATGAAATCAATCAAGTTGGGGTAAAATTACCTCTCAGACCTTAACTGAAAAACATCCTCAACTTCAAAACGGCGAAACCACTTACCTCGAATAAACACACTATACGATCCAATTGTTCATTTTTAAAAACATGTATAAAGTTCGCTTTCTATTTCTAATTTATAGTTTTCCCTTTTTGTTTACAATATTCGATTTTTATATTCACTTACCTATCGAATTCTATACGTCGATACAATGATTTCTAACTAACAAAATATCTTTAAAAATATTCTAACTCCTTAAATTTCCGGAAAAATTCGCCATAACCTCCCCTGTACCGGGAGCATCGGGAAATTTCAAATAGCTTCCCGGTGTCTTCTCCAATCGAAAAGGAAAAGAAAAAGCCAAGCGGCTTGCCGATACGGCGCATAAACTCTCATATGGAAATTAAACGTGTACCTTTTTTGTCGAGCACACTAATTATATACTTTCATCACTTTATCCCATACCTGTCTCCTGTGTGTTTATCCCTGTCCAATTTATTTCAACCCCATACACTCGTTTTGACTCCACTCGTTAAATTAACTCGTTAACTATCTCTTTGTCTATTTCGCTTGTATATTTGAATATAACACGTTTCAAATATATTTCAACTTGCTTATCAACTAATTGAATTCAAATTTCAATTTAGGTTCTATATTCGATTTCGAATATATATTTACAATTCCAAATTCGCCTTTCAAGGTTCGACTTCAATTCAACACTCGATTAACTAACTTTCTTTGACTTAGTTAATTCTGTCCGATAATCAAAAATATGGTTATTGTTTCAAAAATCACTTTACTTGCTTTGCTTGAGTTCACCTTTATCTTCTAACTCAAGACCAGGATTTTAAATGGAAATTCGGATTTTTATTTGCTTAAAAATCCCTATATTTATTATATAAAATCCATTATAGTTTTAATGGTTGCTGGCGCTGCACTTTTAAAAATTTGATTTTGACATAACTCAAAATCTATACGACGAAATTCATATTTTTCTCTTTCATTAGAAAACTATTATCAAACCGGTCCTGACGTTTCTTGTTTCAAAGAGATCCGACTCCAATTGAGTTCTGTATACTCGATTGAAGTTCGAATCGCTATTTTACGAACTGCAGCGCTGCGGCGAGTTCGTTTTAATTATATTTATATATAAACCTTTAAACTTCTTTAAAATGAATTCAACTTCATTTTAACTCTATTTGAATTTCTTGATTCAAATTCCAATCTCACTTTTATTTGAATTCTATATTCAAATTCCAATTCCTTTTCTATTTGATATTCAAATTCAATACTTGAATTTCTATTTCAATTCCATATTCAAATTCAATACTTGAATTCATTTGAATTCTCTTATTCAAACTCTATATTTAAATTCCATTTGAACTTCTATATTCCAATTTCTATATTTGAATTCTATTGAAATTCAAATATTCAAACTCCTTTTTAAATTCTATATTCAAAATTCCATAGTTTAAAACCCATTTGAATTTCATATTCAAATCCCATAGATCAAATCCTATTTGAATTCAATTTGAATCTCTTATATTCAAATTTCATTTTCCATTTCCATTTGAATTCTAATATTCAAATTCATTTCCAACACCATTTGAATTTCTTCACTCAAATCCATTTGAATTCCCTTGAATTCAAATTCTATTTCAAAACCATTTGGATTTCCTATTTTGAAATCCTATTTGAAATTCTATTTCCAATTCTACTTTGAAAATCCTATTTCAAAGTTTATTTCAAATTCTATTTTTGAAATTCTACATTCAAATCTCTATTTGAATTTCTTTATTCGAATTCCTTTGAATTTTAATTCCTTGAATTCAAATTCTATTTTTCATCCTAATTTCATCTATTCAAATTCTATTTGAACTTCTATTTGAATTTCTAATATTCAATCTCCTTTTAAAATTCAAATATTTAAACTCCCTTTAAAATTCAAATGTTATACTCAAATTTCATTTGAGTTATATATTTAAAAATTTCATTTCACATCCTATTTTGAAATTTCATTTCAAATTCCAATTTCACACTGGTATTTCTATTTCTGAATTATCAAATGATAATTCTTTTCACTTCATTTATAACTTCGTTATAAAAGAACTATTTATAAACTTCGTTTATAAAGAAACTACTTGTTTTATTTTTCAAAAACAAGTTTATATTTTTATTTCCATTTAAAATTCAAATTCTATTTAAAAATAAAATTTTCCCTTTTAAATCTCAAATATCCTTCCACGATATTCTAAATAAATTAACACTTATCCCAGTGATATTTAAAACAATCAAATCACCAAATTTTCAATCATTTTATTTTTAACACATCATATATGAATATATGAAATCAGCAAACAACAAACAGATAATATATTTTTGAGGGATCCAGTTGGATCCCTCCAACCTGTTTTCCTGCATCCACAGATGTTAGCACATAAATAATACCCATTCTGCTTCGTGGCAGAATATCGCGGTATAGAAGGTCATCCACTAATCATAGCGTGGGGCGTATAGGGTAATCATCCGCTATGAAACTGCGGGCATCTGCTAATGAGACTGCGGGAATCCAACCAATCAATCAACCCAATATATATATATAGCCTAAATAACTAATATATATAAAACAACCAAAAAGCATTCACACAAGCAACAAACAATTATTTTTAATGAAATAAAAATAATTCTAAAGGTGAGTGAGATTTACTCACCGTGATTTCATTCGCTGAATATCCGATTAAAATTTCCATGTCTCGACTACGCATCTACTTCGTCTCAAATGAATTTATCACCTATAATTTATTTAATTTAATTTAATGATTGATCAATTATTAGTTTAAATTAACTAAAATAAATAACTTTCTATGGATTTTAAATAAAAATGTATACCTTATAAATTCTGCATACCACTCGCCTAATCGATGAACAACGTCTCGAACAACTCCTGAATACTTCAATCATCTCCACAAACTACCATCAGCCCATTACGGCATTTCATCAACCATCTTACAGACCACTTCCTTCTTTGACATTTCAACAAACAACTTGCTTGCAATATCTATTATCAAAACTGCACTGCTTCACCATCTACAACATCGCACCACTCAGTTGCACAGTTCATTACCTTCGAGCTTCCATTGGCCAAAACGCAAACTCAGTTTCCCTCAATCGCTTCCAGAGCATCACAACTTCACGTTCGAACCTCTACAGCAAATATGACTTTGGCTTCCTCCAAAAACACAGGCGAGTATTCCCAAAACAAGACTTGTCGTAATTCGATTTGCCACTCTACCGAACTCCTCTATCATCCGTCGCCCCTTCTTCTGTAACCACGACGAACTCGAACTCGATGCCCTAACAACAATTGCGACCCCTTCTGCTGCTACAGGCATTGATCGAAATCCCTCAAATCACCGTATATTCAAGTGTCGAGCCCCCCCTAAATTGAAAACGCGACATCCCTGGTCGAGTTTGAACATTTAGATCTAGCATCGCATAGACTTGGATCTTTCAGTGGAGATCGACGGATGCGTCAAGGGATCAGATTTGGACTTCTTTTTGTTTTGAAGCTGTGGGTTTATTTTCTTTTTGTGAAAAATGAATTGGCGATAAAGGAAGGGGACGCGATTTATAAAGAAGGGGAGAGGAGACCAACGTACAGAATGTATTAAAGTGGTGTTGGCCAAAGTACAGACATTTTAAATTTTAATTTGATTTTGATTAATGTGATTTGATTTAAAAAGATCTTTATCCTTTTTAAAACGATAACGATTTGATTTTTGATTTGATTTCGATCTTATCCCTTATAAATATCTCGGGGTTCACAATTAAAAACCGTGCACCGCTATTTTAGCGTATCGACTGTCGTTCCAATGTAATAACGGTGCTCTGAGCTTAAAAGAATATATTCCGAAGTTAAATTTTAACGTGTATATATATATATATTTAATAACCGTAATAAATTTATAATATAATTTAAAATTCAGAAATAAATAAATTCTTCGAAAATAAAATATTTCTATTATCATTCATATTCGAATATCATTTCTATAAATCATTTGAATCAGTTTAACTTCGTTTTAAATTTCGAATTGAATTATATTTTGAATTACAATAATTCATTATACTCTAAATTAAATTGTATTCAAGTATTAAATCGATAACTAAATGTAAAAATTACATTTATATTCTCAACTAAATATTTAAATCTATATTAAACATTTAAAATTAACTTGACAGAAATCTGGGTCATTACATTCTTCCCCCCTTAAAATAATTTCGTCCTCGAAATTGCTAAGGTAGGAAAAATGGTACAAATCCCTTTACTTTTCAAAATCTCACTTATGTTGAAACTCAACTCCTCATATTTCAACAAATTTAATTCCACCAAAACTTTTGGTCTTCCTTCATTTAATTCGAATGATCTATGATCAATCCATTTATATCCAATCTATATTCCATTAAACCTATTCAAATTGATTCTAGCCAATTGATTCACTTCAACCCATTTAACTAGTTTAAGTTAAATTCCAATTCCAGAATCCAAATCTCCGGGTTTTCATTTCAAATCCTTCTGAAATCACATAAATATATATACATATATTCATTTCCATTTCAAATTCAAAACATTTGAATTTTCAAATCACTTGTTTTCTTTCAAACAAATTTCCATCAAAAACTTTTCTAAGGCAACAATCATTCACTTAGAAACTCGAAAATGAACACTGATGATGCTGCAGTCATCATCAGAATTATTTTCCAGCCACTGAAGTGAGTTCAGTGCTTTATCTATTTCAAAATCCATTCAAAAATGATTTTTATTCAAAGATACCTTTCAAAACAAAGCTATATTATTTTAATATACTTCAGAAAGTATTTTCCCATTTTCCCAGGATTTAAATTCTGAATTCTGGTTTGAATTCAATTCCAGTTCATCCCATTTGTATATATTTCATTCATATACAAATTTTATTTAGTTATAATTACCCATTCCAGTTTTATAATCTCATTTGATTATAATGATATCAATCAACACATCCATATATTATAATAATTTCAGAAAAATATTCTTTTTCTGTCAAAAATAGAATTTTGGGTAAAATTATTGCATTTACCCATTTAAAAACAATATCGTGTTCAATCTTCTGTTCAAGTGTTTATAAATTCCTATCGACTTTGTGGCGTCCCACTATTCGACCAGAATTCATAAACCACTCAACAGACCAGCCAACACAATATAAAACAATTTTTATATCAACAAACAAATACGCTCTCTCGTATATATATACACTCAACTCATTCTAGGGTACTACTGACCCTATCTCTAATGAGCACATGCCATACAAGCCTAGGTGTTCGCTCAAGCTAAGCTCTGATACCACTGTAACGACCCGCAAATCTGAGCTATCTGAGTTGACTAAATGCACCACACGTCCAACCCAAATAACACAGAAATACGAACCATTAATAGAAAGAAGTTAGAGGATGAGAAATAGAAAGAAAGAAATATTAGAATAGAAGAAAAACGAAGATCACAAACTCACAGCGGAACGAATAAAATATATTATATAACATAACTTTTGAAATACATATCAGTAACTTTATATACATACCATCATTAGAGCACAACAATCATTTCTGGAACAGTTATAAACGCCTGTTTCCAGATACAAACAAGGTCCACAGCGGAATATATGATAGTCTATAGCTAACCGGTGAAGCCTCCTGCTTCCAGCTCCTTCAAATAAATCTATGAAATCCCGACTACTTGACTGCCCGTACAAATTTGGGCACCCAAGAGTTTAGACAAAACAAAACAAAATAAACTCTGGGTCAGTCATGGGACTGGTGTGAGTAAACTCCAACCACTTGTTTAACTTTAAAAATCCTTTCAAAAGAAAAGATAATAGTAAGACCAGCCCACACATAAACACGGGCGGTTTTTACCTTACTATAACCCAAAACACTTTGATACGAAAATCTAGTGATATTATAATAATGTCTACATCAAGTAAATAACCAAATAGCAGAAAGCTTGCATCTCACGCTCCACATATATAGTATAAAATCAAAAACCGCATGGCGCTTATTGGAGATTGGATTTCCAACATGACAAGGTATGGAACCACCTTCCGCTAGTGTATCTCTAGAGAGGAATACACTGGGTTCAACAAGAACATCTTGTAATCCGGCCCACACATGACCGACCACTCATTTCGCTTGAGTGTATCGAATGTATATCACCAACGGTTGGGATCAGCAACCGTCTCCCGACTGGGACAGCATCGAATAGAATAAGAAATTAAATGAACCTCTAGATAGGTGATTATACACCCTAATGGGTGCGACCCACATAGCCATGCTGCCTGCCCGATTTTTGTCCTTTCCCGGTTGTTGAGGCCTGAGGCTACGAATACTTACCATTCATTGATAGCACAATTACTTTGAATGCCACATTGTCAGATCTGTTAATCACTAGTTGAGTTTGCACAAATATTCTGGATGTTATGCTAAGGGATAAATCCGTTGCAACCATATATATTCATACAGACCAATCCATTTGATCATTGGAAATACTTTGTCAGACATTCGTCCATATGCGTTCGTTCTGGGACTGAACGAAACCGAAGGCACTATTTCTATTTAATAGAAAAGCCCTTGCACTTTACTCCGTCTTCAATATATTCAGCATACTTGGTTCGCAACGCTTATGCCGATACGGAGTGGTTCTTCGGATAATAATCCAACCGGTCTCTCCATATTGACAACGATGGTCAAAACTTCGATAGTCTGTGATTTAACTATCGAATAGAAACAAGTGTTCATCCAACATATCAAACAAATCACTGGGCTCTTTAATTAATATTTCATTAATTAAATCACTTCTCCATTTCCTTATTAATATTTGTTAACCAAATATTTCCAATAACCATATTGGCCTTTTACGCTATTTGGAAAGCATTTCCCAATATCAACTTCTTTCATTTTCTATATATTAGAAAATATCTCTATTTGCAATTGGAAACATTCCAATCATTTATCTCTATCCCGACTATTTTAATTATACTCAGGAAATATTTACTTGTTATATTTCCAAAATTCCATCACTTGGGTTTAAGACGAATGTTGTGTAAAATATTGTTACAACAACCCAAAATATTTTATTCAACTAACTCTTTTTCAAACACTTCTCTTCGAGACTGGATCTTGCTATTTATCTATTAAAAATGAAATCAATCAAGTTGGGGTAAAATTACCTCTCAGACCTTAACTGAAAAACATCCTCAACTTCAAAACGGCGAAACCACTTACCTCGAATAAACACACTATACGATCCAATTGTTCATTTTTAAAAACATGTATAAAGTTCGCTTTCTATTTCTAATTTATAGATTTCCCTTTTTGTTTACAATATTCGATTTTTATATTCACTTACCTATCGAATTCTATACGTCGATACAATGATTTCTAACTAACAAAATATCTTTAAAAATATTCTAACTCCTTAAATTTCCGGAAAAATTCGCCATAACCTCCCCTGTACCGGGAGCATCGGGAAATTTCAAATAGCTTCCCGGTGTCTTCTCCAATCGAAAAGGAAAAGAAAAAGCCAAGCGGCTTGCCGATACGGCGCATAAACTCTCATATGGAAATTAAACGTGTACCTTTTTTGTCGAGCACACTAATTATATACTTTCATCACTTTATCCCATATCTGTCTCCTGTGTGTTTATCCCTGTCCAATTTATTTCAACCCCATACACTCGTTTTGACTCCACTCGTTAAATTAACTCGTTAACTATCTCTTTGTCTATTTCGCTTGTATATTTGAATATAACACGTTTCAAATATATTTCAACTTGCTTATCAACTAATTGAATTCAAATTTCAATTTAGGTTCTATATTCGATTTCGAATATATATTTACAATTCCAAATTCGCCTTTCAAGGTTCGACTTCAATTCAACACTCGATTAACTAACTTTCTTTGACTTAGTTAATTCTGTCCGATAATCAAAAATATGGTTATTGTTTCAAAAATCACTTTACTTGCTTTGCTTGAGTTCACCTTTATCTTCTAACTCAAGACCAGGATTTTAAATGGAAATTCGTATTTTTATTTGCTTAAAAATCCCTATATTTATTATATAAAATCCATTATGGTTTTAATGGTTGCTGGCGCTGCACTTTTAAAAATTTGATTTTGACATAACTCAAAATCTATACGACGAAATTCATATTTTTCTCTTTCATTAGAAAACTATTATCAAACCGGTCCTGACGTTTCTTGTTTCAAAGAGATCCGACTCCAATTGAGTTCTGTATACTCGATTGAAGTTCGAATCGCTATTTTACGAACTGCAGCGCTGCGGCGAGTTCGTTTTAATTATATTTATATATAAACCTTTAAACTTCTTTAAAATGAATTCAACTTCATTTTAACTCTATTTGAATTTCTTGATTCAAATTCCAATCTCACTTTTATTTGAATTCTATATTCAAATTCCAATTCCTTTTCTATTTGATATTCAAATTCAATACTTGAATTTCTATTTCAATTCCATATTCAAATTCAATACTTGAATTCATTTGAATTCTCTTATTCATACTCTATATTTAAATTCCATTTGAACTTCTATATTCCAATTTCTATATTTGAATTCTATTGAAATTCAAATATTCAAACTCCTTTTTAAATTCTATATTCAAAATTCCATAGTTTAAAACCCATTTGAATTTCATATTCAAATCCCATAGATCAAATCCTATTTGAATTCAATTTGAATCTCTTATATTCAAATTTCATTTTCCATTTCCATTTGAATTCTAATATTCAAATTCATTTCCAACACCATTTGAATTTCTTCACTCAAATCCATTTGAATTCCCTTGAATTCAAATTCTATTTCAAAACCATTTGGATTTCCTATTTTGAAATCCTATTTGAAATTCTATTTCCAATTCTACTTTGAAAATCCTATTTCAAAGTTTATTTCAAATTCTATTTTTGAAATTCTACATTCAAATCTCTATTTGAATTTCTTTATTTGAATTCCTTTGAATTTTAATTCCTTGAATTCAAATTCTATTTTTCATTCTAATTTCGTCTATTCAAATTCTATTTGAACTTCTATTTGAATTTCTAATATTCAATCTCCTTTTAAAATTCAAATATTTAAACTCCCTTTAAAATTCAAATGTTATACTCAAATTTCATTTGAGTTATATATTTAAAAATTTCATTTCACATCCTATTTTGAAATTTCATTTCAAATTCCAATTTCACACTGGTATTTCTATTTCTGAATTATCAAATGATAATTCTTTTCACTTCATTTATAACTTCGTTATAAAAGAACTATTTATAAACTTCGTTTATAAAGAAACTACTTGTTTTATTTTTCAAAAACAAGTTTATATTTTTATTTCCATTTAAAATTCAAATTCTATTTAAAAATAGAATTTTCCCTTTTAAATCTCAAATATCCTTCCACGATATTCTAAATAAATTAACACTTAGCCCAGTGATATTTAAAACAATCAAATCACCAAATTTTCAATCATTTTATTTTTAACACATCATATATGAATATATGAAATCAGCAAACAACAAACAGATAATATATTTTTGAGGGATCCAGTTGGATCCCTCCAACCTGTTTTCCTGCATCCACAGATGTTAGCACATAAATAATACCCATTCTGCTTCGTGGCAGAATATCGCGGTATAGAAGGTCATCCACTAATCATAGCGTGGGGCGTATAGGGTAATCATCCGCTATGAAACTGCGGGCATCCGCTAATGAGACTGCGGGAATCCAACCAATCAATCAACCCAATATATATATAGCCTAAATAACTAATATATATAAAACAACCAAAAAGCATTCACACAAGCAACAAACAATTATTTTTAATGAAATAAAAATAATTCTAAAGGTGAGTGAGATTTACTCACCGTGATTTCATTCGCTGAATATCCGATTAAAATTTCCATGTCTCGACTACGCATCTACTTCGTCTCAAATGAATTTATCACCTATAATTTATTTAATTTAATTTGATGATTGACCAATTATTAATTTAAATTAACTAAAATAAATAACTTTCTATTGATTTTAAATAAAAATGTATACCTTATAAATTCTGCATACCACTCGGCTAATCGATGAACAACGTCTCGAACAACTCCTGAATACTTCAATCATCTCCACAAACTACCATCAGCCCATTACGGCATTTCATCAACCATCTTACAGACCACTTCCTTCTTTGACATTTCAACAAACAACTTGCTTGCAATATCTATTATCAAAACTGCATTGCTTCACCATCTACAACATCGCACCACTCAGTTGCACAGTTCATTACCTTCGAGCTTCCATTGGCCAAAACGCAAACTCAGTTTCCCTCAATCGCTTCCAGAGCATCACAACTTCACGTTCGAACCTCTACAGCAAATATGACTTCGGCTTCCTCCAAAAACACAGGCGAGTATTCCCAAAACAAGACTTGTCGGAATTCGATTTGCCACTCTACCGAACTCCTCTATCATCCGTCGCCCCTTCTTCTGTAACCACGACGAACTCGAACTCGATGCCCTAACAACAATTGCGACCCCTTCTGCTGCTACAGGCATTGATCGAAATCCCTCAAATCACCGTATATTCAAGTGTCGAGCCCCCCACCCCCCCTAAATTGAAAACGCGACTTCCCTGGTCGAGTTTGAACATTTAGATCTAGCATCGCATAGACTTGGACCTTTCAGTGGAGATCGACGGATGCGTCAAGGGATCAGATTTGGACTTCTTTTTGTTTTGAAGCTGTGGGTTTATTTTCTTTTTGTGAAAAATGAATTGGCGATAAAGGAAGGGGACGCGATTTATAAAGAAGGGGAGAGGAGACCAACGTACAGAATGTATTAAAGTGGTGTTGGCCAAAGTACAGACATTTTAAATTTTAATTTGATTTTGATTAATGTGATTTGATTTAAAAAGATCTTTATCCTTTTTAAAACGATAACGATTTTATTTTTGATTTGATTTCGATCTTATCCCTTATAAATATCTCGGGGTTCACAATTAAAAACCGTGCACCGCTATTTTAGCGTATTGACTGTCGTTCCAATGTAATAACGGTGCTCTGAGCTTAAAAGAATATATTTCGAAGTTAAATTTTAACGTATATATATATATATATTTAATAACCGTAATAAATTTATAATATAATTTAAAATTCAGAAATAAATAAATTCTTCGAAAATAAAATATTTCTATTATCATTCATATTCGAATATCATTTCTATAAATCATTTGAATCAGTTTAACTTCGTTTTAAATTTCGAATTAAATTATATTTTGAATTACAATAATTCATTATACTCTAAATTAAATTGTATTCAAGTATTAAATCGATAACTAAATGTAAAAATTCCATTTATATTCTCAACTAAATATTTAAATCTATATTAAACATTTAAAATTAACTTGACAGAAATCTGGGTCATTACACGGATGGAGAGAACGAGCTGAAAATAGAGTAAAAAATTGGGATTTCGGTTCGGTTTCTTTCCACCGAAACTGCTCATCGACGATGGGGCTATGGGGTTGCGGTCCAAGGGGAAAGGAGGTGACAGGAGGTGGTGGTGTTGTGGCTAGAAGGGGGCGGCAGCACATGCAGGAGGCGAGGAGTATTGGTGGCTTTCTTGGATGGGTTTTTTGGTTCTGGAAATTTAGGGGGCATAGTGAAGTTACTGTAGCGGCGATGGAAGGGTGATCAAGGCGGTGCAAGGTGATCAGGTGTTGGAGAGTGACTTGTGGGGATGGTCGTGGATGGAAGCAGCGCTGATAGCTGTGCACGTGCACAGGCATGGAAGGGAAGAGGAAGATGAAGAAGTGATACCCGATTATTATTTTTCAAGTGATCAGGCCAGAAATTGTGATGATCCAGGGGGTGGTATTTTGTTCAAATGGGTACCTTGGCACTGTGTCTGGCACACAGTAATTCGTGTTGATCAGCAAGCAGGATGCTGCGATTCGGAAGTGTTATTTTGATAGTGATCGGGCAGTGCGGTACTTTGAAAAATCGTGGGAACCCGGCCAGTTTTCTCATGCGCACACCATGATTTTGAACTGGTACATTAACCAAAAGTGGTACTTTGCCATTTTCGATTTAAAACAAGGAATTTGAATATATTTTATATTAAAACTTTTTTAAATTAAATAATGGATTAAATAAAATAGGAAAATAAATATTTAAATAAAAAAATAGAATTTTTATTTAATTAACAAATGGAAGAAGTGAATCAGGATCGAGTACAGATTTTGTCAGAAGTTGAAATTTAAAATACAGAAGCTGTAACTTTATAAATTTAGTTTATATTTTAAATTAGATTTCAAAATGAAATATTCAAAATTTTAAACAAACAAGGTAAAAAGAAACCATACGATAAATTTGGCAGTTTTAAACTGTAAATCTGAATTTCCCGTTAAAAATAAATGGTTATATACCGTTCTGTGTTATGTGAAATAAGAACCATATTTTTAGCAAGTTTAGATAAATTTAATAAGAAAATTTTATTTCTATTGGTATGTAAAGTAGATCAAGAATAAGAGATCAAAGGGAATTTGACAAGAAAAATACAAAGAGAAAAGGCTGAAATATATATTATAAATCATAAATTTGATTCAATTATGAATAATCAGATTAAGGAATAATGATGAGAAATAATTTTCTAAAGAAATAATGTAAGTATTCATTTTTAAAGTGATAAACTAAAATGGAAAGAAAAACTGTGTGTGATGCACACACTAAAACTGTCCATTTTTAAGTGATGATCAAAATATCGGATATGAGCCAGATGATCGTATACTGTGTAGTTTGACTGTAATTATACATGTAAATTAGATTATAATTATGTTAGTTAAATAATTTAAAAGAAAATGTTTCGCTAATCATTTCAAACAGACCGAAAAAAATATTCCACTTTGATTTGATTATACGCCGAGCGTCATAGATTTTTAAATTGAAGACGACGACATACAAGGACTATTTTCGAATAGTGCCTTCGGTTTATCCAATCCCAGGACAACTTGTATGGATGAATGTTTGACAAAGTAATTCTAACTGATCACGTACGTTGATCTCTCCAAACGTATTTATACGGTGGCAGAGGAATTCGTTTCTCTCGCTGTATACCTATAATATATTTTTGGGGAAGTCAATTAGTGGTTGGAGAGTTTTGACGATGTGGCATTCAAAGAAAATAAGCAGTGATGATGAAAAGGTAAGTCTACCCTCAAGCCTTACACCCAGGAAATGACAAAAATCTGGCAGGCAGCATGGCTATGTGGGTCGCTCCCATTAGGGTGTATAATCACCTATCTAGAGAAATTCCTTTTACTTCTTTAATCTATTTGTTATTGTCCCTTTTCGGGAAACAGTGGTTTGAGCCCAACCGTTGGTGATATACATTCGATACACTGAATCGAAATGAGTGGTCGGTCATGTGTGGGCTGGGTTGCATGACGTTCTTGTTGAACCCAGGTGCATTCGCCTCTAGAGATACATCATCGGAAGGTGGTCCCATACCTTGTCATAGCTGGAAATCTAATTTCCATAAGCGCCAAGCGGTTTTTATTTATATACTATATAGGAGAATGTGAGATGCAAGCATTCTTCTAGATTCTAAATTATTTGTGAAAATTTATAGACACTATAATAATATCTGATTTTAAGTATACCAAGTGTTTTGATTTAATAAGGTAAAAATCCGTTCTGTATTCATGGCGTGGTCTTATGAGATATTTTTATTTCTTTAATCTGTTTTAAAACTGTTTACTCATACCAGTCCTCTGACTGACCCTGAGTCTATTTTTCTGTGTTTCCCTTAAACTCTTGGGTATTCATAACACTTGTTATGAATAGACAAGTGAATCAGGATTGGATAAAACTTGGAAAGCTGGAATGGAACTTTCTGTGTGCTGATCTATCTACTGTATAATTATAAGCCTGCAGTTTGGATATAAATGACATGTATAATTAAAGATGTACTATGAATGGCTTGTATCACCAGATATATGATGCTCTGATGTACTATGTACCGCTGTGTAATATTTTGAAGTATTATCTTTTTTTGGAAATTCCGCTATGAGATTCTGATGTTTCTATGATTTTATCTTCTATCTATTCATATTCTTATTAATGGCAGGACTTCCGATGTGTTCGAAAGTTGGGTCGTTACAGTTAGTATCAGAGCTTAGGTTACTGATTACCTAGGCTTTGGGTGAGTGTGAGAGAGCGTATTTTTGAAAATTTAAAATAAACTTAAAATAAATCAACTTGGATGGTAGACCTAAGTTAGTTATATCCAATCAAGTCCGGCATGACGACCTGTTATATTCAGGTGATTGAGATGAGTAACCGAGGATGAAGAGGTCGAGCTAGTGGAATTTCCACTACTACTGGTCATAATACTGGATCCCAAGATCAAGGAGAAACTATGGAAGAAGTTGCACCAGTTCATCAAGATAAAAGCTTTGAACTACTTGTAAAGAATATACGACTGTAGGGGGAAAAGTTTTCAAAGGGACGGAATCTTTCATTGAATTCCAAGCATGGTTGAGGTCCTATGAGAGGATTTTCAAGGGACTGAAATTGAATGATGAGAAGAAACGTCTATTAGCTTCGTGGCAACTTCAAGAAGCTTGGGAAAATTCAAAGAAGCTTTCGAAGCACAATTTCTACCTGTTGTAGGAAAGACTAGAATGTATCGGGATTTCATCGATCTCAAGCAAGGGAACATGAAAATATCCGAATATGAGAATAAGTTCAATTCACTTTCTTGTTTCGGGCCAGAACTGATCAATACCCCACTTAGGAAAAATGAAATGTTCATAGCAGGATTGAAGGATAGCCTGCAAGTTCAAATGATTGGGCATCTCAAGATTCCATTTGTCGATCTAGTAGATATGGCAGTTCGTTATGAGGCACTAGAGGGAAAGAAGCCAGTTACAAAACAGCAGACAGGAGAACCCAGTGGCGAGAATTCCAACAAAAGGAAATTTAATCAGAACTGGAACAACAAGGGAATACCAAAGATGGGGGAGAAAGCCAAAGAGCGCGTTATAAAGATACGTAATGTCATAACTGCAAGGAGAAGGGACACATTGCTAGGTTTTGTACGAAGCCAGCAGCAGAAAAGCCACAGAAAACTCAGCAACTGGAGCAACCTCAACAGAAACCAAACGGAACAAGTAATGCTATTCCCCAAAAGTTTTCATGCTATAATTGACATCAGCCTGAGCACTTGGTTAAAGACTGTCCACTTATGAAAAAGGCACAGCAACCAAAGGTCTATGCTTTAATGGATAAGTCATCAACTTATGAGAATGTGAAAATGGAAGGAGCTTCTGAAAGCACCTTACTCTTTTTAGATAAAAGGAGTTAATTAACCAGGGTCAACCTTAAGATAAATTAAATATAGCTAGATTAAATTAGAATAATATTCAATCATGTTCATACCAGAAATCGGATTAGAATTTTAAATTGAATTAAAGTTTGGATTTCCTGAAATTAAGGCTAGACTTAAGTATTTATTGGATATGAACTCAAGGAAAAGTGAACTAGTTGATTTGTGAAATTAAATCATATTTGTGAATCCCGAAATGGAGATAATTAACTAAGTGCATAAAGATTTTGGGTGATACTTAACAGAGTTAAGTAAATTGACTGATGAGTTAAAAAGGGAATTTGGACAGATATTTTTGGTTATGAATAGGAAAATTGCTGATGTGTGTTAATTATTTGTCGATAACTCTAATCTACTGTTTATAAATTTCGGGGACAAAATTTTCATAAGGGGTTAGATTGTAATGATCTGATACTTACACGTATCACTGACACAGGTATTAACTGATCATAAGCATGTATTTAAAAGTACGATTCAAAAATCAAGACTTTAAAATATTTCAAACATGTCAAAGGTTTAATTGCCATTTTCTTTTAATATATGATAGCATGTAAAACATAGCGTTTGTTTAAATTTATTTATACATGTATGAATGATAACACTTTTTAATAGCAAGTTTTTAATGCCATTTTATTATACATGTTTGGTTCATTTTTTTCAAAAGGTTTAGAAATTGAGTTTATGAAAAATCCTTGAATTTAAAACTTTTAACACTTGAAATTAAAACATGCCAAAGCTTTTCTCTTTTGTCAAAAGCAAGTTCAAGAGTCATTTCTTCTTCACATGTTCATTAACACCAAGACATGAAATACTATTTCTTTTTCAAACATGTTATATATATATATATATATATATATATATATATATATGTGTGTGTGTGTGTGTGTGTGTGTGTGTGTACTTGAGCATACAACCTACCCTAATACTAAACTAGTTAAGGGGATCTAGTGAAATATTTGTTCACACGGCAAAATCTATTTAGATCAAATAATTCCAGTTTCAAAATCTTTCTTTTATCTCTCAAGATTTTGTGAAGATGACATCTGCCTTTTTAGTTTCCAAAACATATTCATTTTGTCAAAAGCCATGTGCATAAGGATCTACCATATCTTGTGTATTTAAACCTCAAGTTCACCTACACTAGATCTTGCTAAAACATATAGATTTTCCAAGATATTTCTATGTTGAATCATCACATGCCAAGATCATCTTTGGTACAAAGATTTTCAGATTTTACAAAGCCTTGGAAGGCAAGTAAAAATACTTTATATTTTGTTGTTAAATCAAAAATGCCATGAGAGATTTTGTATTAGAAACCCAATAAAATTCTGAGTATATATGGTACAAAATGGATACTATAATTTGTTCATACCAAGAAAAGATTTGTGAAAGATCATGGGTTGTACATGGCATTTAAGGCGAACAAATAGGAAGAAAATTGGTGGATTGCATAGGGGATTTCAGATGATGTTGGCTGATATAAGCCATGTGAAAGGGGGTGGTGTTGTTTTGATTTGGTAAGAGAAAAAGGATTTTTTGATATGTCCATCATTTGTCACAAATAAAATATGAAACTGATTTTGTGTTTTTTTTATGCCCCAATATTTTAATAGTTTTCTACACTATAAATAGACCTAAGCTTGCACTTCTTCACAACACAAGCACTTGAGTAGAATCAGTTAGAAGAAGAGAAATACTGAAAGATAAAAGCTTTCCTGGTGAGTAAGCTGCTTATAAATTTCCTGTTTTAAGGTTTCCTGCATTTTGCTGTTTTGAACTGTTAAGAGTTGAACTTGTCTGTCTATTGTGTGTTCGTTGTTGAGTGAAAATTTTGTCTGAATATCCTACTTTGCCTAGTCAAAGAACTAGTGGTAAGAACCTTAATTTAGTAAGTATCCTTTGTTAGAAATTTATATTCACAGTATATCAAGTCCTGTTGTTTGGTACCAGCTAAATAAATCAAAATTTATGCTCCTTGATCAGTATAGCTAGGATTAGAATGAGCTACCTTATTAGTTTAAAATCACAATTTAGTTATCAGGAGCCCAAAGTAAGGTAAAACCCATTCAAGCATACATAGAATATGAAACATAAAAAAACAGCAGTACCCTCTGTATCTAAAAATCAAATGGATTATCAAATTTCATGAAAACTCGTTTTGATTACATGAATGTAATGGTGGATCGAAATGAGGATTTTAAAAAGAAAAATCATGATTTTTAATTTCTTAAATCATGAGATATCCTGAGATGATCAGAATTTGAACATTGATCAAATTCCGACAATCCAGGCCACCGTGCGCCATATGGTTGAAGGTGGAGCTTCATCTAGGATCGAAGTTCTTAGGAAAAATGCTAAATAACTTTTCTAATAAAGGGATGGAGAGAACGAGGTGAAAATAGGGTAAAATTTTTTGTTTTGGGTTCGGTTTCTTTCCGCTGGAACTGCTCGTCGACGCTGGTGCTATGAAGGTGCGGTCCAGGGGGAAAGGAGGCGTCAAGAGGTGGTGGTGGTGTGGCCAGAAGGGAGTGGCAGCACATGGACGAGGGGAGGAGGATTGGTGGCTTTCTTGGACGGGTTTTTTTGTTCTGGAAATTTCGGGGGCACAATGAAGTTACTGTAGCGGCGATGGAGGGGTGATCAAGGCGGTGCAAGGTGATCAGGTGTTGGAGAGTGGCTTATGGGGATGGTCGTCGGTGGATGGAAGCGGCGATGGTGGCTGTGCACGTGCACAGGCATGGAAGGGAAGAGGAAGATGAAGAAGTGATACCCGATTTTTTTTCCAGGTGATCAGGCCAGAAATTGTGATGATCGAGGGGGTGGTATTTTGTTCAAATGGGTACCTTGGCACTTTGTCTGGCACACAGTAATTCGGGATGATCAGCAAGTGGTATGCTGCGATCCGGAAGTGGTATTTTGATAGTGATCGGGAAGTGTGGTACTTTGAAAAATCGTGGGAACCCAGCCAGTTTTCTCATGCGCACACCATGATTTCGAACTGGTACTTTAACCAAAAGTGGTACTTTGCCATTTTCGATTTATAACAAGGAATTTGAATATATTTCAAATTAAAACTTGTTTTCAAATAAATAATGGATTAAATAAAATAGGAAAATAAATATTTAAATAAAAAAATAGAATTTTTATTTAATTAACAAATGGAAGAAGTGAATCAGAATCGAGTACAGATTTTGTCAGAAGTTGAAATTTAAAATACAGAAGCTGTAACTTTATAAATTTAGTTTATATTTTAAATTAGAATTCAAAATGAAATATTTAAAATTTTAAACAAACAAGGTAAAAGGAAACTATACGATAAATTTGGCAGTTTTAAACTGTAAATTTGAATTTCCCGTCAAAAATAAATGGTTATATACCGTTCTGCGTTATATGAAATAAGAACTGTATTTTTAGCATGTTTAGATAAATTTAAAAAGAAAATTTATTTCTATTGGTATGTAAAGTAGATCAAGAATAAGAGATCAAAAGGAATTTGACAAGAAAAATACAAAGAGAAAAGGCTGAATTATAGATTATAAATCATAAATTTGATTCAGTTATGAATAATCAGATTAAGGAATAATGATGAGAAATAATTTTCTAAAGAAATAAAGTAAGTATTCATATTTAAAGTGACAAACAAAAATGGAAAGAAAAACTGTGTGCGACGCGCGCACTGAAACTGTCTATTTTTAAGTGATGATCAAAATACCATATATAACCCAGATGATCATATACTGTGTAGTTCGAATGTAATTATATATGTAAATTAGATTATAATCATGTTAGATAAATAATTTAAAAGAAAATGTTTCGCTAATCATTTCAAAGAGACCGAAATAAATATTCCACTTTGATTTGATTATACGCCGCGCATCAGAGATTTTTAAATTGAAGACGATGATATACAAGGACTATTTTTGAATAGTGCCTTCGGTTTGTCCAATCCTAGGACAACTTGTATGGACGAATGTCTGACAAAGTAATTCTAACTGATCATGTACATTGATCTCTCCAAACGTATTTATACAGTGGCAGAGGAATTCGTTTCTCTCGCTGTATACCTATAATATATTTTTGGGGAAGTCAATTAGTGGTTGGCGAGTTTTGACGATGTGGCATTCAAAGAAAATAAACAGTGATGATGTAAAGGTAAGTCTAGCCTCAAGCCTCACACCCAGGAAATGACAAAAATCGGGCAGGCAGCATGACTATGTGGGTCGCTCCCATTAGGGTGTATAATCACCTATCTAGAGAAATTCCTTTTACTTCTTTAATCTATTTCGATGCTGTCCCTTTGCAGGAAACGGTGGTTTGAGCCCAACCGTTGGTGATATACGTTTGATACACTCAAGCGAAATGAGTGGTCGGTTATGTGTGGGCCGAGTTGCAAGACGTTCTTGTTGAACCCAGGTGTATTCACCTCTAAAGATACATCATCGAAAGGTGGTCCCATACCTTGTCATAGCTGGAAATCCCATTTCCATAAGCGCCAAGTGGTTTTTATTTGTATACTATATAGGAGAATGTTAGACGCAAGCATTCTTATAGATTCTAAATTATTTGTGAAAATTTATAGACACTATTATAATATCTGATTTCAAGTATACCAAGTGTTTTGATTTCATAAGATAAAAACCCGTTCCGTATTCATAGCGTGGTTTTATGAGATATTTTTATTTCTTTAATCTGTTTTAAAACTGTTTACTCATACCAGTCCCCTGACTGACCCGGAGTTTAATTTTCTGTGTTTCCCTTAAACTCTTGGGTATTCATACACCTGTTATGAATAGACAAGTGAATCAGGATTGGATAAAACTTGGAAAGCTGGAATGGAACTTTCTGTGTGTTGATCTATCTACTGTATAATTATAAGTCTGCAGTTTGGATATAAATGATATGTATAATTAAAGATGTACTATGAATGGCTTGTATCACTAGATATATGATGCTCTGATGTAATATGTACCGCTGTGTAATATTATGAAGTATTATCTTTTTTTTGGAAATTCCGCTGTGAGATTCTTATGTTTCTATGATTTTATCTTATATCTATTCTTATTCTTATTAATGGCACGACTTCCGATGTGTTCAAAAGTTGGGTCGTTACATATACCCGTTTTGTTCCCATAACAGATTGATTTTCGGGTCTTGGAACTAACTCTCACATATTGTTACGTTTGGATCGATTTAATTCTTCATGCATTGCTAAAATCCAAAAATGATGATTAGAAGCTTCTTTATAAGTTTTAGTGTAACAACCCACTTTTTAGTACAGTTTAAGCCGACGTTTATCAGACCATGTCAACTCAAATTATATAAAAAAGCAGATAGCTATTAGTAGGAAATAAGAGGGTGAGATAAGAGAGAAAGAAATATTAGATAGAAAAAGAAGAAGAAGAAGAACAAACACAACACAGGGACTCACATCGTAGCGGAACAAAAATGTAATATAGAAATATCTTTATTGAGAGCTTTAAATAAAACTTACAGTCATCAGAGTACATCACACATCTGGACAGTTATAATAACCTGTCCTCATATACAACACACAGCGGAACAATATATTATATAACATCATACGTCTGAACACATCCAACTCGTTTCTGGACTTCGCAGCATCTGATAACCTAGACCTATACACCTCGGTCTAACCGAGCATTACAAACACCGTGTCAGTCTGGTGAACCAGAGTGAGAAAAATGCACTAAGTTTAAAGATATCACACAACCTGATTTTAACGTCAAAATCATTTCGAAAGAAAAGAATAATTGTAAGACCAAATCCATGCATAAATATGGACGGTTTTTACCTTACGATAAGCCAAAACATTTTTGAAATCAATATCTTTTCTAATATTATAGTGGTATCTAAATACAAATAAATATCAATCTAGCAGAACGCTTGCTCTCACGCTCTACATATATAGTATACAATCAAAACCGTTGGCTCTTATTGGAGAATGGATTTCCTGGCAAGGTATGGGACCACCTTCCCGACAATATACCTCTGCAGATGAGTACATTAGGGTTCAACAAGAGCATGTTGCAACCCAGGCTGAATATGACTGATCCCTCACTGTCTTTTGAGAGTACCGAATATATCATTACCACAGTTGGGGGTCAGCAAACCGAACCGATATCATACATATAAAAATAAAAGGGACAACCGGAGGAATTTGATTTCTCCAGATCAGGTAATGATATACCCTTTTGATGGGTGCGACCAACATAGCCATGCGACCTATCTGGTTTTGTGTCATTTCCCGATTGATGAGACTTGAGGTCAAAATTAATTAATTTATTTACCTTTATTATTATTTTTAGAACATCTGGCCACTATTCACTTTGAATGCCACATCGTCAGATCCATCAAATCACTAATTGACGTCAAAAAATATACTCTGGGTATAAAAGAAGTGCCCCTCTTTGCCACCAACTTGGTATATTTGTAAAAATAACCGTATGTGGTTTTTAGAAAATACTCTGTCAGACATTCGTCCATACAAGTCATCCAGGAACAGGATGAACCGAAGACACCCTCTTACCACATCCTATATAGGTATCACTCCAAGAATCAGTAGCGAGAAGTCTTTGCAATCCATAAATTGCAACCACGACAGAATCACAATATATCTTTGACCGCTAAACCAAAGATTATTAGTAGTTCTTCCATTTATGAAGATCTACAGTCTTCAATGCTCCATTTTGATCGTTGTCCATTCGGTCCATCGACGTCGGATCAGCACCCACCAGAGTCTTCTCCTCCACCTCCTCTGCTTTCGACGTGAATACTGTCCCACTCGACATCGCCCTCCCCTTCCAATTCACTAATCCACTCCAGCTCTTATTTACACAACACCTCAATGGTAAAAAGATAGAACCATGCACAACCTGAATAGCTTACTACCACCATCCATGTTCACCGCTAATCCCTTCTGACCTTGTTCAGCTTCAGTAGTCATCACCTCACCATTGTCAGACCATGGAGGGCATTGTTTTCCTCCCCTCATGTTTGCAGTTGCTATGCAGCATTCCAGACTCCAGCATATTTCAGTTTTTTCCCTTTTTTATATAAAAACTGGCATGCTTCGTTTTGTTAATCTCAGTGCACCCTCCCCATCGCACTGTCCAAAACCACCACATCAGCCCACCATTTCAGTTAATGACGAACCCCTCTCCAGCCTACACAGTACTTATGCTTTGGTTCTCTCTTTATTTAATTAACTTTTTTTTACTCGAATGCCATTTTTTTCAGTGTAAAAGAAACGAAGAAGACAATGGTGCTCTGTATAAATAGATAGATGGTGGCAAGGAGATAAGATCAGTGTCTACCTCAGGAGAGTGCAGGCTACAGTGGAAGTTTAGCTGCTTATATCTAGGTAGAAACTTTTGTGCTGGATTTTTAATTCTTAACTCTTAAGTCTGTGTTAGGTTTACCCTTTCATTTCGTTCAGCAACTGTTTGAGGGGACAGAAAAATGTATGTGGTATATAGCAGAGTGTAGATTAGTCTTACATATGGGAATAGACCGTGTATATGTGCATTTGACGTTTTATATTGGCAGTGTTTTCTAGGGTACGTTTTATATAAGGTAATTTAAATTAGGGTAGGTTTTAATTTACACGGTACCGTTATTCAACACTGACCGTTGAATATACACACCGCCAAAAATCGACTTCAAATCCAACAAAAATAAATACACTACTATTTTCTGATAATGCGGTTCCAATGAAATTGATTTCGTTGAAACGGACTCCGTTTGCAAAACAACGCTATTTTAATTCCCATATATTTAACGGTTCACACTTAGATTGCACGCTAAGATAAAATAATTCCGATTGGCTCCAAACTGGAAATCTAGTAATAACTTATTATACGTTTTTCAATAAAACTAGTTTCATTGAAAACAGAGGTCGTTTGAAAGAAAACATTTTTAAAGGCCTATATAATATAAAAAATATTATAAAAATTCCAGAATAATCAAATTAAATAATAATAAATTATTATAATCATAAATTCCCACTGGAAATATCTTATAGCTTCAATTATAAATTATACAACTCGATATCATCAATTTTAAATTAAACGTTTTCCAAATTATATTAAAACTCTATTATATTAATTAATAAACGTTATTTTTTAATAACGATCTCCATAGCGACTATTCTAAAGTTTGATTTGAACATAATTAACGATCTATAACACGAAATCTGGATTTTTCTCTTCCATATGAAAATTATAGTCAATAAGATTCAACGTTTCTTGTTTTACAGAATTCCGACTTATATCAGATCTTGTATATTCAATTGAAGTTCAAAACTCAAAATTACGAACTACAACGCCATTTCGAGCTCGATTTAAATTATTTAAAATTTAATGTTCAAACTTCGTTATATAATCCAAATATATATTTTTAATCCATTTAAAATTCCAAATCAATATTTAAAATATTAAATTAAATATTTGACTACAAAAAACATGAGACATCACATTCTTCCCCCCTTAATAGAATTTCGTCCCCGAAATTACCAAGGTAGAAAACTGTTACAACCCATTAAAATTTCAAAGATCCAATTTATTTTAAATCGAAAACCAATTTAATATCGTAAATAAAACTTTACAAAAATACTGAACTTTTTCAAAACATTAATTTCCTGCAAAAACTCGGCAGCATCTCCCCTGTACGGAGTGACATCTGTGATATTGCAGGAACAAATAATATATATACATTGACTCACATGGTCGAAAAGCAAAATTCAAAAACCAAAATTTTTATTTTCGTATAGGCGTACCTTTTACGAGCGCTATTGAGCATACTTGCTCAATTTATGTGCAATATTCGCAACCAAAAACAATCCTCATGGTCATTTTACACCTATACTTAGCTCGATTTATCATGTAAATGACATATACATGAAATATTTAAATAACACTTCATTAATTAACCTGAATAACTAAGTAAATTCCTATAATTAAATATATATGGCATCATTCAAGTGTAAATACAGGGTTGAGTCATTTGTTTTTCTATTCATTTAACTCTTCGTTAAATCAGCGATGAATTTTATCAAATCCATTTAACATACAATCAATAAAAAATGTAAAAAATTTAACTAAATCAACTGAATTTATATTCAGTATTTGGTTCCACATATTTGTACATTAATCGATTAATATTCGATCGATTTCTATTTAATTTCAATATTATTCTTAATTTAATTTCACTTAACCAAGTAAAGTTCCAATTCAAATTTTCAATCCAATTTGAATCCTACTCAAAATAATCAAACACAAATATATCTCAATAATTTAATAAAATTATTCTTTTCTATACAAAAAAATATATTTTGGGTAAAATTATTTCATTTACCCTCTTTACAAAATAATATCGTGTCCATTTCCAGTTCAATGCTTCTCAACACTTGAACCAATCAAACAACACAAATCAAAACATTTGGAAATAAAATTTACAACTACGCTCTCATATATAAACATTTAACTCAATCTAGGGCACTACTAACCCCATCTCTATCGAGTTAAGCCACAGAGCCAAGGTTATTACTAAACAATCGCTTTGATACCAAGTGTAACGACCCACTTTTTAGTACAGTTTAAGCTGACATTTATCAGACCATGTCAACTCAACTTATACAGAAAAGCAGATACCTATTAATAAGAAATAAGAGGGTGAGATAAGAAAGAAAAAAATATTAGAATAGAAGGAGAACAAACACAACATAGAGTCTCACTTCGCAGCGGAACAAAAATATAATATAGAAATATCTTTATTGAGAGCTTTAAATAAAACTTACAGTCATCAGAGTACATCACACATCTGGACAATTATAATAACCTGTTCTCATATACAACACACAACAGAACAATATAATATACAACATCATACGTTTGAACACATCCAGCTCGTCTCTAGACTTCGCAGCATCCGATAACCTGGACCTGTACACCTCAGTTTAACCCAAGCATTACAAACACTGGGTCAGTCTGGCGAACCAGAGTGAGAAAAACACACTAAGTTTAAAGGCATCACATAACTTAATTTTAATGTCAAAATCATTTTGAAAGAAAAGAATAATCGTAAGACCAAATCCATACATAGATACGGACGGTTTTTAACGTACGATAGCCTAAAACATGTTTGAAATCAATATCTTTTCTAATACTATAATAGTGTCTAAATACAAATAAATACCAGTCTAGCAGAATGCTTGCATCTCATGCTCTATATATATAGTATACAATCAAAACCGCGGGCTCTTATTGGAGAATGGATTTCCTGGCAACGTATGGGACCACCTTCCCAACAATGTACCTCTAGAGATGAATACATTGGGGTTCAACGAGAACATCTTGCAACCCAGGCTAAACATGACCGGCCCATCACTTTCTCTTGAGAGTACCAAATATATTATTACCACGGTTGGCGGCCAGCCAACCAAATCGATAGCATACATACAAAAATAAAAGGGACAACCGAAGGCATTTGATTTCTCTAGATCAGGTAATGATATACCCTTTTGATGGATGTGACCCACACAACCATGCTACCTACCCAATTTTGTGTCATTTCCCGGTTGATGAGGCTTGAGGTCAAAACTAATTAATTAATTTATTAACCTATATTATTATTTTAGAACATCTGGCCACCATTCACTTTGAATGCCACATCGCCAGATCTGTCAAATCACTAATTGATGTCCACAAATGTACTCTGGGTATAAAAGAAGTGCCCCTCTTTCCCACCAACTTGGTATATTTGTAAAAATCAATGTACGTGGTTTTTAGGAAATACTCTGTCAGATATACGTCCATACAAGTCATTGTAACGACCCAGAAAATCTGAACCAATTTAAAATATTTAAATTGGCTAAAATAATGGATTTAAAATATTTAAAATAAATATTTTAAATAATGGCGATGAAAACTGAGTTTGAATCGACAATTGAAAACGAATATAATTAATTATAATTATAAACAAGGCCTGAAATGGCGCTGTAGTTTCAAAAATTGAATTCAAACTTTGTCGGACTATACCGGGTGCAAAACAAAACGGATTTTAGTGAAACCAAAAATATTTAAATATGTTAGTGAATGCCTTTCTAACGAATCTGAAAAATCGAAATTTGATAGCGGGAATCAAAAGATATGTCTAGTTGAAAATTCTGAATAGTCGCCATGGAATTCAGGCCCTTAAAAATGGACATTTTGGAAACGACCTCGGATTTCGACGAAACCACTTTTGTTGGATCTGTGATGTCAAATTATTGCTAGGTTTCAAATTTCATAATTTTTCGAATCAATATGTGAGCGTGGCAAAGGAAAACGCGTTTGACCGGTTTCAGTTGATTTTAATCGACGGGAAATTGGCCATTTTCAAACGGTCTCAGAATTTGACGAAAATAGTTTTGTTAGGACCGTATCGTCAATACGAAGCTAGAAAATATTTTTCGAGAATTTTTCTAGTTTGTATGTGACCCCGGTAAATCGAAATGCGTGTTCAAATTCATTATATAGAGTTATATGTTGGTTTTGACGGAAACTGATCGAAACAGACGAATCAGCTTGCGATACATGTCCCATTGTGTTCGGAATGGGGGTAATATGCTATGGACGACAGTCGGTGAGCTTGATTTCGAGTTCGTATTAAAAAGCAACCTTTTTGAATTTAAAATTAAAATTAAATATAAAAATTTATAAAAACCCCCTCCCTCCTTTCTGTTCTTTCATAACTCACGAGCCCCCTTTTACTGAAAATCGATTTCCTCCCCGATCCAAGAGGAGCACCGCCATCACCCCCTTCCCCCATCGCCACCCTCGCCGATCCTCTCCCCTCCAGCCTCCCCGTTCCTCCCTCCTCTCCCCATACGACGCGCCTCCCCCCTCAACCCATAAACAGCTGTCGCCACCCCCTCCCATTTGAAGACCGTGCTCACATCGAGCCAATCGCGAGTGCGAACCCCCCCCCCCAGACCGACGCTCAGCCCACCGCGCCACCAGGAGGAAGCCGCCGACCACCTGAAGCCTACCACCAGTGACCCGCCGACCTGCTGCCGCCGCTTCCAGGCCCACCACAGTCCTCCACATCAGTTCGACAGTCCAGGATAAATAAAAGAAGAACAACACAGTAAGTTTTGTTCAACCGATTTTATTTTAATCCAGTATTTTATTTCAGTTTTGAATGTATATAAAATCAATATTTTAAATCAGTTTTGGGTGATAAAAACATATATTAAAATCAGTTTTTGTGTGTTAAAAATATAGGTTAAAACTAAGATTTTTAGATCTGAAATTGAATTATTTTTAAATCTGGAATTGAATTATTTTTGTATCTAAAATCCATTTTTTAATAGTGAATAACGATGTAAAAATTCGATTTTTATATATTGAATAGTGAAGTAAAAATCCGATTTTTATATTGTGAATAACGAAATAAAAATTCGATTTTTATTATATATGTAGCGAAATAAAAATTCGATTTTTATATATAGGAACTGAAATAAAAAAAATATAATGTTTATATAGAATGAACCGTCGAAACTATATATGAAGAAATAAAAATATGATTTTTATTTATTAGAATGAAGCAATAAAAATATAATTTTTATTATGAACAGTGGGACAAAGAACTGCATTGGGATTTCAAGCAGATCCAGACGGTTCAACAGTTCAGAAGCAAAGCACGGCGGAGTGGAACCCAATGTGAGATTTCTAATTTATAAACTATATGGAAAACGACGATGTATAAATTATATAGTCGATTTATGAGTTATATTAGCGTTGTACACCTCTTGTATAAGCGTTGTATAAGTTGTACGTTCGATGTATAAGTTATATATGCGTTGTAAAAATTATATATGTGTTGAAATGAAGTGAATTGCTATATATATATATATATATATATATATATATATATATATATATATATTTATGCCCCTCGTCCACAAACCATGGACGATATTTATTTGTTGAAATTGTTGTGAAAATTGATTGATATCGAATGGTAGTTTGGGATTGTTTGTGGTTGATATTGATTGATTGTGATTGAAAAATACCCGTTTGTGATTGAAAAATATTTGGTTGAAACCACATAGGATTAGTTTGTGGAAATGAAATAAATATATACATGCCGCCTGCGTGCGAACTAGATGCATGATTCCCATTGTCAAAAACCGCGAGGTTTTAAGGTAGAGCGAGGAGCCGTACTAGGGACGGTCCCGGTTTTAACTACCCTGCCGTTATGCTGCCGAAATTTTGAATAATATTCATGTATTTGAATTATTTTCATTTGCTAAAACTATATTTATTCATTGTATAGAAAACCTTCATGTGTTGAATCGATATTCATTCGTTGATTAGAAATTCATGTGTTGAATGGTATTCGCGTTTTAAATATAAAAATCACATTTTTATCTATATATAGAAACTGTAGAAAACCTTCATGTGTTGAATCGATATTCATTCGTTGATTAGAAATTCATGTGTTGAATGGTATTCGCGTTTTAAATATAAAAATCACATTTTTATCTATATATAGAAACTATAGAAAACCTTCATGTGTTGAATCGATATTCATTCGTTGATTTGAAATTCATGTGTTGAATGGTATTCATATTTTGAAATAAATTGTTTGATAATAAAAAATCACCTTTTATCGACTATATGGACTGTGTAAAATAATCTCGTTTTGAAAGAAATTGTTTTATAAGAAAAATCCTTTTTTTATCACCAATATGAAATATATAATATAATAGTGTTTTGAAATGAGTTGTTTTACAATAAAAATCACAATTTTATTGTATGCATGAATCGTTGAAATGTGAAGTGTTAAAAATAGCCACTTGTTCAAATAAATATATATGAGTTGAAATATTCATTAATTAGCTAATGATATGATTTGTACCTATGTATGTAACATTAGAATGAATGGTGTTTTTAAACCAAATAGAAATCAAATATGAAGTTGAATAGAAAATGATAAATGATAAGAACTATATATATGTACATGCATATTCATTGAACAGGTTATAGCAAAGGGGCTAGAGAAGAGGAATAAAATTTTGTGCCCGACAAATAGGTACACATTTACTGTTTTGTTTGGGTGATGATTTTATGAGCCTGTTGGCTAGCCACTTGGCTTTTTCTTTATCTTTTTGAGATTAGAAGGACCGGGGAAGCTATTTGAGATTTCCCGATGCTCTCGGTGCAAGGGAGGTTATGGCGAAATTTTCCAAAATTTTAAGGCGTTAGTGAAATATTTGAAGTGAAAACGATATTGAAATCATTGAATGAACTATATTTATATAAATATATAAATATAAATAAAATTAAAACGAAACGTAGTCGTGCAGTTCGCATTTTGAAACCATGATTTCAAACAGCTAGTGCGGGAAATCCGACCATTGGATTTTCCCGAAACCTCAACCGTCGGGTTCGCCTTGGAAATATCTTCCCAACGGCACCAACCTTGTAAAAATCCAACGGTTGGATTGTCTGGAATGTTTAATTCAAATCTGATGAAAAACAGCGCTAGAAGCGATTATATATATATATATATATATATATAATTATATATTTAATCGAATAACGACGCTGCAGTTCGTATTTTGAAATCGAAAATTCAAACGATTGTACCGGGAGATCCGACCGTCGGATTTTCCTGAAACTGGAACCGTTGGATTCGTTTTGAAAAGACCTTTCTAATGATGTAAATTTTGTGAAGATCCAACGGTTAGATTTTCAGATATGTGTAAATCAAATCTGAAGAAAAACAGCGCCACGGCCGCGTTATGGCCCGAAGTGTCGTTTTGAATATATGGGCTATTTTAAAATAAATAAAAATAGCAATGAATTGTTATAAGATATCATAAACGATATGGAATGGAAATAAACTGAATTTGCTCAATTTATGTGGCTTTTAATGGGGGAATGTGTTTGGTGTGAAAATTACATTAAAGAACAAGATTTGTGTTGTCGAATAATTTAACCATTGAAATAAATTGATTTGAAATTCTAAATATACGTGAATTATTTGAAAAGGCCGAGTTAATTCTCATTTCAAATAATTGACCGATGATTGAAAGTCGAAGATGAAGACGGTGGTCGAAGACCGGAGATCTTCACCTCGTTTGGATGGTAACCGAGGTCCTGATTGGGAGGCATCCCGAAATATGGATAATGAGTGGTGATCGTCCAGACGTACGTGGTGATCGATGGGTTTTCGAGGTATTTAGTGCCTCCGGTTTCGTTCAGACCCAGAACGGACTTGTAAATGGACAGTGTGTCTGACATGGGATTTTGTTCTGTGTTGATTGATCTCTATTAAATATACATCTGTTTGGCGGCGGAGAATTTATTCTTTTGCTTAACGCCCTTCTCTGAAACGCACGAGCTCAGAGGTTGTATATCGATGGACATCAGTCGCACGACATGAATTGCCTGTGTGGCACGCTAAGATGCAGTGATCAGGACTTCTGTTGAAAAGCAAAGTCTTGTGGTGATGATCAAAGCACCGCCTGTGTGGCGTAGCTTTGTGTATAACGTAAATTCGCGAGCCTCACACCCCGGTATGAGCCAGAAACGGGAGAAGGACCTCAGGGATGGCATGCGTTTCTTTCTTGCTAGGGTGGTTTCAGTGACCTACCAGCCCTGGCATTTATATACTTTTCACCTATGTGGTTGTTGCTGTTGCGAGGCGCCTCTGTTTGATCGGACGATCCGGGTCCGATGGAGTCATTCGTTGGCTCGTTTACGCCCCAAAGGGTGGGGAAACGTATTGTTCAGGCATTTCAATCCACATTGGTGGACCGGCCCTGATGATCCAAGGGTCACTCGAGCTCTGATCCTGAGGGGCGGGCTAGAGTGTCTCGAATTCGGTAAGGACTATCTTTTGCCTTGGTTCATGACGGAAATCCAATTTCCAAATACGTGACGATGCGGTTTCAATTGTATATATATAGTTGGCGACATAGTGGCATGGGACGCTCATGTCGCCTATGATTGATAGTTATGATTTAAAATTGTTTTCAAAACATATAGACACTAGCAATAATATCAAATGCCTTTGTTTTATTCGTATCAAGCATATTTTGGCCGTTATAAGGTTAAAACTCTATCCTCCGGTTTGCGTTGCATTGTGTGATGGGAACTGAGTCTTATAATGGCTTCATTTTTATAAAAAGCATAGCGATGTTTAAAAAGGAAGATTTGTTTTAAAGCACCGGCAATCCAATGGAGTAAACCCGTTCCACGAAAGTGGCGTGGTCCTGTGATTAGCCATATTATATATGTGTTGAGTAGATTTCTCATACCAGTCCCATGACTGACTCGTAGTTTGTTTCACTTTCAAACTCGGGTGCCCCTTTTTCTACACAGGCAACCTTGTATTCAAGTTTAGCTGGTTCTTTCTGGATAGCTGAAGCTGAAGATGGATTCGATCATTTATCTCTTTTTATGCTGTTCAGCTCCTATTGTACATATTTTGTTTGTTTTCCGCTGTAGACATTTATGTATAGCTGAACTGTATTTGTACAAAGTAAGATCCTGTATACTGTGTAACTCTGATGATTACTTTTATCCAGTATATTCTATTGTTCATTATCTGGTGTATTTATTTAATTTTTGTTCTGCTATTATCTGTTTCTGTGTTATATTCCAAAGATTACCCTTGTCTCCGTCTGAACGGGATTTGGGGTTGTCACAACGTGGTATCGAAGCTTTGGTTAAGCTTAGTTCTGGAATATAACATTTGAACGAACTCGTCAGAAATAGAACCAGTAGTGTTCTAGGACGGGTAACTCAATACAGATAGGATCAGTAATATCCTAGTATGAGTAAAGCAGAATGAAATTACACCTCGATAGCCACATTTACATTCAAGTATTTGTCACTATATGTTTGAAAATTTTCTTTTCTGTGACCTGACACTTGATCTGCTAATTGCAGAAGTACTAGAAAAATGAGCGTCAGAAATAGAAGGAATACAGAACCCGATCTAGAGGCTCTATTAAAGAGATATCGAAATCTGAACGGAGCACAGTTCTCGGGCAATGAATCTATTATTCAAACTCAAGCTTGGGTGAGTTCTGTCGAAAGAATTTTTGAGCGTATCCAGCTGAGGGATGACCAGAAAAGGCTAGTAGCATCTTGGGCGCTCAAAGAAGAAGCTTTAATCTGGTGGGAAACGATCATCAAAGATAATCCGGAAGGTGATATCACCTGGGACAGATTCAAAGAGATTTTCCTTGGAAGATTTACTCCTCCTGAAGCAACCGAGAGATTATGTGATGAATTTTCTTATCTAATACAAGGTGATATGACCATCCCAGAATATCATAAGAAATTCAACGAACTTGCTTACTTTGCTCCTCATCTGATTTAAGATCCAAAGAGGAAAAATCTGAGATTTATTCATGGCCTGCAAAGGAGATATCAGAATAGTGTGATGAGGAATGTGAAGCTTCCTTTTTCTGAAATGATTTACATGGCTTATCAGTATGAAGATCTCCATAAGAAAGGAATGTTGCGCGACGAAGAAGAAGTTTGTTGTAGTGACAAAGAAGAGTCGGAAACTAATATTCTTGAAGCCAGTACAAGGTCGGAGGTCAGTAAGAAACCCAGTGCTAAGAGAAAAAGGGCTGAATCTGGGAACGAACGAATAACGACCGCCACGTGCTCAAGCTGCAATAGAAAAGGACATTTGGCGATAAGTTGTAAATCTTGGAACCAACGAAGAAAGAATAAGTTCCCACCCAAGAAGGGATTTCAAGAGAATAGAAAATATGGTGGATGTCATCAGTCAGGTCATCGTTTAAAGGCCTGCCCGCTATTCAGAAAGACTGAAATAGTTCAAGTAAATGAAGTAGCAGAAACTTCCGAGCCCTTAGCTAGACAAGAAAGGGCCGATGTTTTAGAAGGCACGCTAACTGTCAAAAACATTCCAGTCAAAGTACTGTTTGACACAGGCGCGTCACGAAGTTTCATTGCCAAAGATGCAGCTAAGAAACTGGATTTGAATTTGAAAAAGCTCAAGGAACCAATGACTGTCCAGAATCCGGTTGGGGGTTCCATTGATCTCAGTTGGATTTGTGGAGTGCCGGTTTCCTTTTCTCGATATCAGTTTCCTACCATCGCAGCCGTCATGAATTTTAAAGAGTTTGATCTTATCTTGGGGTTAGACTGGTTGACCAAATATGAAGTTGAAGTTAAATGCGCCGACAGAGTAGTAAAGGCGAAGATTAAATCAGGTGATTATATAACCATCCCCTGTGAAGGTCAGAATTCTAATAGAAAAGACTTCTGGGCAGCTTTGAATGTTTCTCCAGCTCAAATGGAAAATATCCCTGAAATCCCATAGAATATTCCCGACCTAGTGAAAGATATTCCTATCGTCAAGAACTATGCGGATGTGTTCGAAGAAGTTGTTCGCTTACCTCCGCAAAGAGAAATTAATTTCAAAATTGCATTGATTCCCAATGCAAGGCCGGTAGTTCACGCTATTCGAAGAATGTCCTTGAAAGAGAAGGAGTAATTAGACAATCAAACACGACAGCTAGTATGGAAAGGTCTGATCAGGCCTAGTTTCTCTGATTGGGGTGCAGCAGTGGTGTTTGTCCCAAAATCTGACGGTACTCTACGGCTATGTGTGGATTATCGTGATTTAAACAAACAGACAATAAAGAACAAATATCCATTGCCGCGGATTGATGATTTGTTAGACTGGTTAAACGGAGCACAAGTATTTTCTCGAATGGACCTAGCTACAGGCATCCATCAACTTCGAATTGCCGAAGAGTGTGTTCCAATGATAGCGTTCAGAGGCCCCGACTTATTCTACGAGTGGTTAGTAATGCCATTCGGCTTATGTAACGCTCCCGCATACTTCGTCGATCTGATGAACAGGGTATTCAGAGGAGTATTGAATAAATTTGTTCTGGTTTTTATTGACGATATTTTAATCTTCTCTAAATCAAAAGCCGAACATGAAAAGCATCTGGAACAGGTTCTAGAAATTCTGAGACGGAATGTACTAAAAGCCAAATTTTCCAAATGTATCTTCTGGCAAGATGAAGTGAAATTTCTAGGCCATGTCGTATCGAAAGAAGGAATTGCTGTGGATCCAAGCAAAATCACGGCTATTCAAAATTGGAAACAGCTCAGTACCCCCACTGAAGTCCGTAGTTTTCTCGGATTGGCTAGTTATTACCGGAAGTTCGTTAAAAACTTTTCGAAGATATCTGGTCATTTAACAAAGCTTACGAAGAAGCACTCCAAGTTCAAATGGACTCCAGAAAGTGAGGAGGCTTTTGAAGAGCTAAAGTTGAGATTAACAACAGCTCCAGTGTTAACCATCATCGATGGCAAGCAGGATTTAAAAGTATGGACTGATGCTTCTAAAGAAGGCCTTGGCGCAGTGTTAATGCAAAGGGGCCAAGTGATTGCATATGCTAGCCGTCAACTGAAGCCGCACGAGAAGAACTACGTAACTCATGATCTTGAGTTATTGGCTATAGTATTCGCTTTGAAAATCTGGAGACACTATCTTCTGGGCGAGAGATTTGAACTGTTTACAGATCACCACTCATTAAAGTATCTGTTCACTCAGAAGGACTTGAATCTGAGGCAGCAACGTTGGCTGGAGTTTCTTGCAGCATATGATTTTGAAATTTTATACACTCCAGGGAAAGCCAATGTCGTGGCCGATGCGTTAAGCCGAAAAAATGAAATAATCGCCAGTTTCATCATTACGACTTCGTTGATTGATAAGATATCGGCTCTCCAAGAAGACGACCAATTTATCAAAGGAACGAGTCAGCGAATTCATGAAGGCAATGCTTCGGATTTCCATCTAGATAGCGAAGGGATTCTGAGGTTAGAAGGGAGAATTTGCATTCCAGAGATTCCTGAACTTAGAAGAGAGGTGCTTGATGAATGCCACAAATCTAAGCTCAGTATCCATCCGGGTGTGAATAAAATGTATAACGATATCAAACGCACATTCTGGTGGAAGTCGTTAAAAAGAGACATCTCGATATATGTTAGCCGATGCCCTGCTTGCCAGCTAGTCAAAAGCGACCAGCAGAAATTGGCTGGATTATTACAACCACTGGAAGTTCCTAGTTGGAAGTGGGAACATATTTCTATGGATTTCATTGATGGTCTGCCCAGAACCAGAAAAGGAAATGACAGTATTTGGGTGATCGTAGATCGCTTCATGAAGACCGCTCATTTTATACCTGTCAGATCAAACAGAACTGCTCAGAGTCTGGCGCAGATATACTTCAGGGAAATAGTTAGACTGCATGGAGTGCCGCTCAGTATAGTCAGTGATAGAGATACAATATTCACTAGCAAATTATGGGAAGCATTTCAAGTCGAGCTGGGAACGAAGTTGAACCTGAGCACCGCATATCATCCTCAGACAGACGGTCAGACTGAGAGGGTGAATCATATTTTAGAAGATCTATTGCGGGCTTGTGTTATAGATTTCGGTGGATCATGGGAAGACCATCTGCATTTGGCTGAATTCTCTTATAACAACAGCTACCAGGCAAGTCTGACAATGTCACCATTCGAAGCATTATATGGTAGACCGTGCCGATCTCCTGCTTGTTAGGTCGAACCAGGAAATAGACTTGTGTTGGGTCCAGATATGATTCGAGAAGCCGCCGATAAAGTCGATTTTATCAAGAAGCGATTACTCGCCGCTCAAAGCCGACAAAAGAGCTATGCCGATAGGAGAAGAAGAGATATATCCTTTGTTGTTGACGACTATGTATATTTGAAAGTATCGCCGATGAGAGGAGTAATCCGGTTCGGTAAAACAGGAAAGTTGGCGCCTAAGTTCATAGGCCCGTTTCCTATTCTGGAATGGATCGGAACTCTCGCTTATAGGGTCAAACTGTCTGATTGGCTGCCTGGAGTTCATGATGTATTTCATATATCTCAACTTCGAAAGCACGTTCATGATCCAGACTTGATCGTGGAAGAAGCAGCTCAACAGGACATTGAAATTACTCCAGAATTAGCTGTGAGAAGAGAGCCGCTAAAGATAATAGGCAAAGAAACCAAAGAGCTGAGGAACAAGAAGGTTCGCTTAGTCAAAGTGCAATGGAGTGGAGATCCGCGAGATTGTACTTGGGAAACTAAGGAGAGCATTCAGAAAGCTTATCCTAGATGCCGAGTAGATATCTCTGATTGACTCCGGTGCAAGGTACATTTGCCATATTTTTCATTACCATTTAATTCTCTATTTTGTTGCTATATTTCTTCCCATGGATGTGCACTATTTATTCTATACTCTGAATGATTTTTTAAAGGAATATAGGATTTGATTAGTATATTTTTGGAAGGTTAAAAACAAATTGGTTGTTGTGTTGTGTGATTGTAGATTTATCAAACCACTTTCGACTTTGTTCCTTTTCGGGGACGAAAAGTTTTAAGTGGGGGAGATTGTAACGACCCAGTAAATCTGAACCAATTTAAAAATTTTAAATTGGATAAAATAATGGATTTTAAATATTTAAAATAAATATTTTAAATAATGGCGATGAAAACTGAGTTTGAATCGACAATTGAAAACGAATATAATTAATTATAATTATAAACAAGGCCTGAAATGGCGCTGCAGTTTCAAAAATTGAATTCAAACTTTGTCGGACTATACCGGGTGCAAAACAAAACGGATTTTAGTGAAACCAAAAATATTTAAATCTGTTAGTGAATACCTTTCTAATGAATCTGAAAAATCTAAATTTGATAGCGGGAATCAAAAGATATGTCCAGTTGAAAATTCTGAATAGTCGCTATGGAATTCAGGCCCTTAAAAATGGACATTTTGCAAACGACCTCGGATTTCGACGAAACCACTTTTGTTGGATCCGTGATGTCAAATTATTGCTAGCTTTCAAATTTCATAATTTTTCGAATCAATATGTGAGCGTGGCAAAGGAAAACGCGTTTGACCGGTTTCAGTTGATTTTAATCGACGGGAAATTGACCATTTTTCAAACGGTCTCAGAATTTGACGAAACTAGTTTTGTTAGGACCGTATCATCAATACGAAGCTAGAAAATATTTTTCGGGAATTTTTCTAGTTAGTATGTGACCCCGGTAAATCGAAATGCGTGTTCAAATTCAATATATAGAGTTATATGTTGGTTTTGACGGAAACTGGTCGAAACAGTCAAATCAGCTTGCGATACATGTCCCATTGTGTTCGGAATGGGAGTAATATGCTATGGACGACAGTCGGTGAGCTTGATTTCGAGTTCGTATTAAAAAGCAACCTTTTTGAATTTAAAATTAAAATTAAATATAAAAATTTATAAAAACCCCCTCCCTCCTTTCTGTTCTTTCATAACTCACGAGCCCCCTTTTACTGAAAATCGATTTCCTCCCCGATCCAAGAGGAGCGCCGCCATCACCCCCTTCCCCCATCGCCACCCTCGCCGATCCTCTCCCCTCCAGCCTCCTCATTCCTCCCTCCTCTCCCCATACGACGCGCCTCCCCCCTCAACCCATAAACAGTTGTTGCCACCCCCTCCCATTTGAAGACCGTGCTCACATCGAGCCAATCGCGAGTGCGAAACCCCCCCCCCCCCCCCCAAACCGACGCTCAGCCCACCGCGCCACCAGGAGGAAGCCGCCGACCACCTGAAGCCTACCACCAGTGACCCGCCGACCTGCTGCCGCCGCTTCTAGGCCCACCACAGTCCTCCACCTCAGTTCAACAGTCCAGGATAAATAAAAGAAGAACAACACAGTAAGTTTTGTTCAACCGATTTTATTTTAATCCAGTATTTTATTTCAGTTTTGAATGTATATAAAATCAATATTTTAAATCAATTTTGGGTGATAAAAACATATATTAAAATCAGTTTTTGTGTGTTAAAAATATAGGTTAAAACTAAGATTTTTAGATCTGAAATTGAATTATTTTTGTATCTAAAATCCATTTTTTAATAGTGAATAACGATGTAAAAATTCGATTTTTATATATTGAATAGTGAAGTAAAAATCCGATTTTTATATAGTGAATAACGAAATAAAAATTCAATTTTTATTAAATATGTAGCGAAATAAAAATTCGATTTTTATATATAGGAACTGAAATAAAAAAAAATATGTTTATATAGAATGAAGCGTCGAAACTATATATGAAGAAATAAAAATATGATTTTTATTTATTAGAATGAAGCAATAAAAATATAATTTTTAGTATGAACAGCGGGGCAAAGAACTGCATTGGGATTTCAAGCAGATCCAGACGGTTCAACAGTTCAGAAACAAAGCACGGCGGAGTGGAACCCAATGTGAGATTTCTAATTTATAAACTATATGGAAAATGACGATGTATAAATTATATAGTCGATGTATGAGTTATATTAGCGTTGTACACCTCTTGTATAAGCGTTGTATAAGTTGTACGTTCGATGTATAAGTTATATATGCGTTGTAAAAATTATATATGTGTTGAAATGAAGTGAATTGCTATATATATATATATATATATATATATATATATATATATATATATATACGCCCCTCGTCCACAAACCATGGACGATATTTATTGGTTGAAAGTGTTGTGAAAATTGATTGATAGCGAATGGTTGTTTGGGATTGTTTGTGGTTGATATTGATTGATTGTGGTTGAAAAATACCCGTTTGTGAGTGAAAAATATTTGGTTGAAACCACATAGGATTAGTTTGTGGAAATGAAATAAATATATACATGCCGCCTGCGTGCGAACTAGATGCATGATTCCCATTGTCAAAAACCGCGAGGTTTTAAGGTAGAGCGAGGAGCCGTACTAGGCACGGTCCCGGTTTTAACTACCCTGCCGTTATGCTGGCGAAATTTTGAATAATATTCATGTGTTTGAATTATTTTCATTTGCTAAAACTATATTTATTCATTGTATAGAAAACCTTCATGTGTTGAATCGATATTCATTCGTTGATTAGAAATTCATGTGTTGAATGGTATTCGCGTTTTAAATATAAAAATCACATTTTTATCTATATATAGAAACTATAGAAAACCTTCATGTGTTGAATCGATATTCATTCGTTGATTAGAAATTCATATGTTGAATGGTATTCGCGTTTTAAATATAAAAATCACATTTTTATCTATATATAGAAACTATAGAAAACCTTCATGTGTTGAATCGATATTCATTCGTTGATTTGAAATTCATGTGTTGAATGGTATTCATATTTTTAAATAAATTGTTTGATAATAAAAAAATCACCTTTTATCGACTATATGAACTGTGTAAAATAATCTCTTTTTGAAAGAAATTGTTTTATAAGAAAAATCCTATTTTTATCACCAATATGAAATATATAAAATAATAGTGTTTTGAAATGAGTTGTTTTACAATAAAAATCACAATTTTATTATATGCATGAATCGTTGAAATGTGAAGTGTTAAAAATAGCCACTTGTTCAAATAAATATATATGAGTTGAAATATTCATTAATTAGCTAATGATATGATTTGTACCTATGTATGTAACATTAGAATGAATGGTGTTTTTAAACCAAATAGAAATCAAATATGAAGTTGAATAGAAAATGATAAATGATAAGAACTATATATATGTACATGCATATTCATTGAACAGGTTATAGCAAAGGGGCTAGAGAAGAGAAATAAAATTTTGTGCCCGACAAATAGGTACACATTTACTGTTTTGTTTGGGTGATGATTTTATGAGCCTGTTGGCTAGCCGCTTGGCTTTTTCTTTTTCTTTTTGAGATTAGAAGGACCGGGGAAGCTATTTGAGATTTCCCGATGCTCCCGGTGCAGGGGAGGTTATGGCGAAATTTTCCAAAATTTTAAGGTGTTAGTGAAATATTTGAAGTGAAAACGATATTGAAATCATTGAATGAACTATATTTATATAAATATATAAATATAAATAAAATTAAAACGAAACGTAGTCGTGCAGTTCGCATTTTGAAACCATGATTTCAAACAACTAGTGCGGGAAATCTGACCATTGGATTTTCCCGAAACCTCAACCGTCGGGTTCGCCTTGGAAATATCTTCCCAACGGCACCAACCTTGAAAAAATCCAACGGTTGGATTGTCTGGAATGTTTAATTCAAATCTGATGAAAAACAGCGCCAGAAGCGATTATATTTATATATATATATATATATATATATATAATTATATATTTAATCGAATAACGACGCTGCAGTTCGTATTTTGAAATCGAAAATTCAAACGATTGTACCGGGAGATCCGACCATCGGATTTTTCCTGAAACTGGAACCATTGGATTCGTTTTGAAAAGACCTTTCTAATGATGTAAATTTTGTGAAGATCCAACGGTTAGATTTTCAGATATGTATAAATCAAATCTGAAGAAAAACAGCGCCACGGCCGCGTTATGGCCCGAAGCGTCGTTTTGAATATATGGGCTATTTTAAAATAAATAAAAATAGCGATAAATCGTTATAAGATATCATAAACGATATGGAATGGAAATAAACTGAATTTGATCGATTTATGTGGCTTTTGATGGTGGAATGTGTTTGGTGTGAAAATTACATTAAAGAACAAGATTGGTGTTGTCGAATAACTTAACCATTGAAATAAATTGATTTGAAATTCTAAATATACGTGAATTATTTGAAAAGGCCGAGTTAATTCTCATTTCAAATAATTGACCGACGATTGAAAGTCGAAGATGAAGACGGTGGTCGAAGACCGGAGATCTTTACCTCGTTTGGATGGTAACCGAGGTCCTGATTGGGAAGCATCCCGAAATATGGATAATGAGTGGTGATCGTCCAGACGTACGTGGTGATCGATGGGTTTGCGAGGTATTTAGTGCCTCCGGTTTCGTTCAGACCCAGAACAGACTTGTAAATGGACAGTGTGTCTGACATGGGATTTTGTTCTGTGTTGATTGATCTCTATTAAATATACATCTGTTTGGCGGCGGAGAATTTATTCTTTTGCTTAACGCCCTTCTCTGAAACGCACGAGCTCAGAGGTTGTATATCGATGAACATCAGTCGCACGACATGAATTGCCTGTGTGGCACGCTAAGATGCAGTGATCAGGACTTCTGTTGAAAAGCAATGTCTTGTGGTGATGATCAAAGCACCGCCTGTGTGGCGTAGCTTTGTGTATAACGTAAATTCGCGAGCCTCACACCCCGGTATGAGCCAGAAACGGGAGAAGGACCTCAGGGAGGGCATGCGTTTCTTTCTAGCTAGGGTGGTGTCAGTGACCTACCAGCCCTGACATTTATATACTTTTCACCTATGTGGTTGTTGCTGTTGCGAGGCGCCTCGATTTGATTGGAAGATCCGGGTCCGATGGAGTCATTCGTTGGCTCGTTTACGCCCCAAAGGGCGGGGAAACGTATTGTTCAGGCATTTTAATCCACATCGGTAGACCGGCCCTGACGATCCAAGGGTCACTCGAGCTCTGATCCTGAGGGGCGGGCTAGAGCATCTCGAATTCGATAAGGACTATCTTTTGCCTTGGTTCATGACGGAAATCCAATTTCCAAATACGTGACGATGCGGTTTCAATTGTATATATATAGCTGGCGACATAGTGGCATGGGACGCTCATGTCGCCTATGATTGATAGTTATGATTTGAAATTGTTTTCAAAACATATAGACACTAGCAATAATATCAAATGCCTTTGTTTTATTCGTATCAAGCATATTTTGGCCGTTATAAGGTAAAAACTCTATCCTCCGGTTTGCGTTGCATTGTGTGATGGGAACTGAGTCTTATAACAGCTTCATTTTTATAAAAAGCATAGCGATGTTTAAAAAGGAAGATTTGTTTTAAAGCACTGGCAATCCAATGGAGTAAACCCGTTCCACGAAAGTGGCGTGGTCCTGTGATTAGCCATATTATATATGTGTTGAGTAGATTTCTCATACCAGTCCCATGACTGACTCGTAGTTTGTTTCACTTTCAAACTCGGGTGCCCCTTTTTCTACACGGGCAGCCTTGTATTCAGGTTTAGCTGGTTCTTTCTGGATAGCTGGAGCTGAAGATGGATTCTATCATTTATCTCTTTTTATGCTGTTCAGCTCCTATTGTACATATTTTGTTTGTTTTCCGCTGTAGACATTTATGTATAGCTGAACTGTATTTGTACTAAGTAAGATCCTGTATACTGTGTAACTCTGATGATTACATTTATCCAGTATATTCTATTGTTCATTATCTGGTGTATTTATTTAATTTTTGTTCTGCTATTATCTGTTTCTGTGTTATATTCCAAAGATTACCCTTGTCTCCGTCTGAACGGGGTTTGGGGTCGTCACAGTCATCCAGGAGCAGGATGAACCGAAGACACCCTCCTGCCACATCCTATATAGGAATTACCCCAAGGATCAGTAACGAGAAGTCTTTGCAATTCGTAGATTCCAACCACGACAGAATCATAGTATATCTTTGACCGCTAAACCAGAGATTGTTTGTAGTTCTTTCATTTATGAAGATCTACGGTCTTCAACGCACCATCTCGATCATCTTCCAATATCTTCACGCATTTATTGGTCGGAATGGTTCTCGAATATAATTTAAATTATGGTCTTTCCGTACTAACAATCGTATTGGCCATATTTTATAATCGGTTATTTAACTATCAAAATAAATAATCAGTTTTTCAATCATGAAATAAAATGAGTTCACAGGTTCTGTATTCAGCATCACGTGGCCTTGTTAATTAAAAATAATTAACGTATGGTTAATTAAAAACCGAGGCACGTGCTTCGCACATGGCAAAATTTTGATATTAAATGGTGATTGAAGATTAAACCATCAATATATATGTGGTGGTAAAAATCCTATTTTTCTTCTTATTTTAACATACTAACGATTTTTAAGACCATTTCATTTTAATACTTAGAAAAATATCTTACTACTATATTCATTATCTTTAACTAGGGAAATAATTCAACTTATTACTCGTAAAACAACATTACGAACTCTCTTTTGTATTCCTTACTTGAAAACAAAAAACAATATTTATTCTTATGAAAAAAATCGATTTCAAATCTCCACTTTACATTCCTTCTTTTAATTTGAAAATATCGTTAAAATTTCATGCATTCCCATTTATTTTCCTTTAGTTTGGGGCCTCATTACATATCCTCAAATCTTCACCAATATTGTTACTTTATTATTTCTCTAATGGAAATAATAAATTATTACTAACCTCATTACCATTACCAACTAATATCATCCTTAGATAATACTGAAATCGTTCTAGTTGGGGTATTTTAATTACCTCTCGGACATAGATCAACCACGTTCTTATCTTTAGATAGAAATGAGTTGTAATTTCAAAATACGATATTTCATTTTAATATCCAAACAAATCCCATTTACTATTTAATTTAAAACATGGTTTTAATAAACCTTTTTACTTTTGGAAATCTCTTCTCAAATATAATCATTATTCCTTAATCCACTGATTAGGTAATTTATTGTCAACTCATCACCTTTTAACTTCTACTTCTTTAAAAAATTCGTTATAGAATTCAGATTTTTGTTACAAAATCCTATCTCTTATTTCTTTACCAAATTCACTTTTAACAATCTCTTTTCAAATCCATTCAACTATTTTCCCCTTTGAAAATCATATTTCAATTTTCCCATTTTACTTAATTCTATTATTCAGTAACGTTAATTTAAATTAACGCTTTAATAACTCATCTCATTTTATAAACTTTGTTTGTATAACTCTGGTTTAATCTAAACCCTTTAATTCCCAATTTCCTTTTTACTTAATTCAATTATTAAGTAACCATTTATTTTAAGCCGTCGTATTTGCTTAAAATCCCTTTTATAACTTTGTTATAAAAACACAGGTTTTAATATAAAATTTGTTCATAACTCCTTTCTCAATTCAATTCAACTCCGATTACTTTATAAATGAATTTTAATTAAAAAGTAATCTCCTAGATTATTATTAAAATTAATAATTATTACTTCAATCATTAACTACTGTAGAAGTAGTAAATTTCTTTACTAACGAAAATAAATAATAAATTCCATATTTATAATCTTATTAAAATTAAAACAAATATTCGTTAAACCATTTCCCTAGATTAATTTCAAAAAACTAAGTAATAATCTTTCTCACTTTAAACGGTTGACTCAATCGGCCCAAACCACAGTTACTCCGTTAACTATTTCCAATTACTCCTTCATTTTTATTAATTAATAATATAATTAATTTTAAATAATTCCATTTAATTGTTTTTTGAAAACAATTATCCAAATATTAACCGTTACGTTAATTTTCTGCTCTTTTGCTTTAAGATCTGATTAACAACAAAATTTATTTTATAAAATCAATAAACAAATAATTATAAACTTAAATGATAAATATTAACCGTTACGTTAATTTTCTGCTCTCCCACTTTCACGTTCCCACGTCTTCCTCCACTCCTTCCTCCACTCCGTTCTAAATTCTTTCTTCCACCAACCCTTTTTATATATTTGTAGATAACCTCTTTTGTCTTCTCTTCTCGTAAGTCGCAACTTCACCTTCTCTTCTCATTTAATCCCATCTCCACCTAATTCACGCATTCTAATCTTCCCGCTCAACATTTTCCGCTTACCAATTCACTTATCGTACACGATGATTATGTCCTCTGTACACGATGCGCGACGACAAGCAGCAAAAATATTTAATAATCTCATCATTCACGGAAATCTTTGGGCGGATGGAGATTATATTGTTTCCAAAATTGTATGTTTGCTATATGAATATGGGGTTGATGTCATTTATTAGCTACGAGTTGATATCGTTTACGGCTTATTTGAAAATATTCTGTTGATATATTTGGTAATTCAAATTGTTTACGTCTTATTTGAATATATTCTATTGATATGTTTGGTAATTTAATTTTTCTTAACATTTATTAGTTGCGAATTGATATCGTTTAATTCATTGGAAATTAGGAAATTGGGATTTATTGATTTCTTTCAGTAGTTACGAGAACCATATCTTTATCATCATCATACCTTGCATCTATTGCTAGACTGAAATACGATTGAGCAGGTATTTTCTAAAAAATTATGTTATATTTATTATTTTTTGGATCTTGGCAGATGCAAATCAGTTTTACATATATTACCCTTGATTGATGCACATAAACTGACAATTGCTTTGGATATTTGGGTTCGTTGCATTCACTTTCACAGTTCATTCTCCTGTAATTTTTATCTCAAATTCAGCTTTTATTTATTTATTTGAATTTGTGGAATTATGTACCGTGCAGTTAAAAGGAATGAACAAACAAAAATTCAATGTTAACGTATATTTTGTACACAAAAAATTACATGTTTTGGTTTCTTTCCATTGTTGAAAATGCCTATTTACTCAATCGTAGACATGATTACATTTTATTTGACTGCAATCTAAAATTTGAATTTTTTACTATTTCTCTAATACATTGCTCATCTTCTCAACATACTATATTTTCCAAGTTCTTTAATTGTTGTTGTTCATATGTGATTTGTTTGACTATGGGAAGAGAATTGGATACCAGGAAATAAATTAAATATTGGTTGACATATTTGCTTACCCACTATTTTTATATTAAGCAATCTTATGGACACTCATATTTATGGTGACAAATTGTTGCCAGTAATTTGTATTTGACTTTAACATAAAATAATTGCATGATTCGGTAAAACTATAACACCATAAATTATAATATGACATGGCTTTTTGACCCACTAAAATCGGCTCTCATCTAACCTTTTTTTTGACTAAAATGTTAACAAATAAGGCATAATGTTAATTCTATATTTATAGAGTGCATCCGTTATTATAAGGTATTAAAAAAAGAAACTATGTGAACCCATTGCTTATTAATATTGAACTACCCTTAAGTTCAGAAAAAACATGAAAAATTAAATATTAAACATCAGATATGCATGATTTCATTAAGCACACTTCTTCTTGCAGCATATACACTAAAAGAAATGTATCATGTAAATATTCATGGTAAAATACATATTACCTGCAATTTAACAATTAATTCAGTAGTTATATTACATCTTATCTACAACATAAATATGCCTTTTCATGTCACATTTCCATTCAAAATCTTTCCAAACTATTTTATAAAAATGCTTATTATTCAAAATTCCATTTATGAAGAAATGTGGGTACCAGTAAATAAATTCGTATATTAGTTGACACAATAGTGTTATCCATAACAACTATATCCAAACATCTATTATATGCATAATAATACATACTTCATATCATGTAATTTTAAATATTTTATCGTACCTCAATTTTTTAATACATGATAAGCATCTTACTATTCTACATTTCAACTGGATTAGACTTTCTTGAATCGCAAAAAAATGAATATAAAAAATTAGATATTGAAATAATGAGACTGCCCAAATGTAACAGATATTGAACGAGTAAAATTATCTTTATCATTGTTTATGTTTGAATGTCCGGTGACAAATAAGTTGTATTGATATGAGTACTAACTTATATGCCTTCTATACGTATACAGATTAATTTAGTGATTAATTCTCTTCATCATTCTAATATGAGTAAAATTCTCTTTATCATTCTAATGTTTTGATTAATTCTGAAAGCTTGTTGTGTGTATCATATGGGTTGGGTTTTAATTTTTATTTTATGATCTTTTTATGGTGCAGTATAGACAAAGTTTTAAGAAAATTAGTTTACCATGACAAACTAAGCATCTTTTCTGCATAACCAGTGAGTTTTCTTAATTGATTTTGATTTGAATCTTATGGGCCATATTAGAATTTAGTGATTGAAACAATTATATACAATTGAATTTGGTCACATAGACCTTTAACAGTTGGCATTGCTGATCCTTTATTATACAAATCATCTTTGAGTTAAAAAAAGTAAAGTTGGATATCCTTTATCACATTTTCCTTGCCTCAAGTTAATGTTTTCCAAATTAATTTTCTTAGTTGATGTTTAGTGAAGGATATAAAGAAACGCTGCATATTTTCCGTATGCTTAAGTAAGAAACGCAATAGACAACTAATATACATATAAACACTGTTTTTATGCTCTTTTTTGTTGTGCAGGATAGATAACTATTGAAGTTTCATCAAATCTAGCTGACAATGGAAAATTTAGCATATATTCTCTGTATCCATTGAATTTTTTAATGGATTCAGCTACCATAGTGATTTGTCAGCATCATCTTAGTTATATTGCTCAATTTTTCTATCTTCAATCAGGTAATTCCAAACTAAAGTAATTTTCTGCACAAAAGGTTTATAGCAGTAATAGTTGATTATTCTTCCCTGTACTCAAAATCTTGCATCTTCCTACTATCATAATGCAAAATATAGTATACTATGTCTTGAATATTATATCACATATCCTTGCGTTAGATTTCCTTAAATAAATTATTTCTTAAGATTGGCTTCCCTTAATTTCACCATGTTTCCTTAACATACCATTGTTCTATGGTAACATACCATTGCCTTTTATCCTTGCAATAATCAATATATTTTTAGAGTTTCAGTTGATAAAAATGTACATTAGTTAGCATTTTGAAAACGATTATGAAATTACGTTATTCATGAATATATTAATTTTTTGACAAGAGTAACATCGAAGGTAACTTTTACTGCTTTTACAATTATTTATATAAAAGAATACTGTCTTTTGTTATAGCCACATGCAACTAAATTATATGTTACTAATACTGTATTACATTTCCTTAACCACATCATTCCCTGATGTTAAATCTTCTTAACTTTATTTTATTTCCATATGATATTTCTTATTTCTTGCAGTTTTAAATGATCAATAGTAAAGTAATTGCATTCACATTTAAGAAACTAATGTGAAAATTAGGCATAATTATGGATTATTTTCTATAAAAAGCTTTGTTAATTTAGCATTAAGTCAGTATGAAACAATTTCAATCTCATGGGTAACTGACTACCTGCAAATCAACTTCAAAATCATTTTTTGTTAATGCGTTTTTTTTAGTAGAACACTAAATGATAGTACAAACTTTGATTCAATAGACAATTGTAATTTAAGGCAAGAAGATCCAGTTACATATTATAAAAGAGCAACACACTAAATTTACATTACATACTATTTAAATCATGGTGGACCAAATGTAGAGAAGTAAATTTTGTGCAAATAGCATCCTATAAAATTATCACCAATTATTGTTATATCAATGAATATTAAATGTTTACACGTGTTCATATTGAAAATATGTTAACAAAAAAAGAATTAGTTGAAACCCATAATTTAAGAAGTTTGAAAAATAACAATAATGAAATAAATGTATTCATAAAACATTCTATGGCAGCAGAACTTCTACGAAAAACAAGTCTAATTATTTGAGTTGAGTGCCTATGCAACATAGATTTTATGTTGAGACAGTTGAACGTCCTCATATTTCTATCATTAATTGCGTTCAACCAATGCAGATTAACACATATATGGTTGTTTAATTCATCATTTCGTACATATATCTTTTCATCATTCTAATAGAAATACATAAAATTTGACACTGTTTATACTACGTGCAAGCTGTACCTACTTGCTATACATGCATCATTTACTTTTTGCTATAAAATTTAGTTTTTACAGTAGAATCCTAACACATACATATATCACTTACATCATATATTTTTCTATTATACGATATGTTCTCACCGCTTATTTATAAATGCAAATTATAACACTTGAAAGTCTATGCTTCCGTGCATCGCACGGGTTTCCACTCGTTTTAAATAAAAAGGGCTAATCCCTTTTCTTCACGGTTTTGTTTGCTCCCCGTTGCCATCACCAGGTCTTCGTCAAACTCACAATTAAATTGTACATAATTTAACTAACCCTAATTAATTAGTGATTTTAATTAAATTGTAACTGTTAATTACATTGTCACCATTAATTATATGGATAAAGGGATGTAACAATGTCAAGAGCGATCCATTTCAAACCCACCATAAATCCCTTTCCTTCGTGTTTCCTCCAACAATATAGCCACCGTTCCCGATCTGGAACAAAACAGATGATCAGTTACCATTTGATACTAATTAACACCAACTATTTTATAATGATAATCAACTTAAGTTCATTTACGTTCTGCTCGATACTTCCTGATCATTTTGCTGCTCGTCCATTTATAGTACCTTAACAGGCGCCTGCAACATTCATATTTTAAATATGAATTAGTTATCTTTAATTAGTCTTATGTTATGCTAATTGCATGGTACAAGAGAAATTGGCCTAAATTTATTTCCTTCTGCAAAACCGCTACTTCATTGTCCACAACGCTTCAGAACCGAAACCGCCACCAAACCAATAACTATCGCCGTCCACTCGGTCCACCGACGTCAGATCGGCACCCACCAGAGTCTTCGCCTCCACCTCCTCTGCTTCTGATGTGAATACCATCCACTTGACTTCGCCCTCCCCTTCCAATTCGCTGATCCACTCCAACTCTCATTTATACAGCACCTCAATGGGAAAAAAATGGAACCATGCACCACCTGAACAGCTTACTACCATCATCCATGTTCACCGCTGATCCCTTCTGACCTCATTCAGCTTCAGCAGTCATCAGCTCACCGTTGTTGGACCACACATGGCATTGTTTTCCTCCCCTTACGTTTGCTGTTGTCATGCAGCAATCCAGACTCCAGCATATTTCGGTTTTTTCCCCTTTTTTTATATAAAAACTGGCATCCTTCGTTTGTTAATCTCAGTGCACCCTCCCTTCGCACTGTCCAAAACCACCACGTCAGCCCACCATTTCATTTGGTGACGAACCCCTCCCCGGCCTACACAACTTATGCTTTGGTTCTCTCTTTATTTAATTAACTTTTTTTTAATCGAACGCCATTTTTTTTCACTGTAAAAGAAACGAAGAAGACAATGGTGCTTTGTATATATAGATAGATGGTGGCAAGGAGATAAGATCAGTGTCTACCTCAGGCGAGTACATGGTACAGTGGAAGTTTAGCTGCTTATATCTAGGTAGAAACTTTTGTACTGGATGTTTAATTCTTAACCCTTAAGGGTCCGTTTGATTTTGAATGAGAAGGGGAACTTGGAAGGAGCATTTGAAAGGGGCATTTGAAGGGGAATTATTGGGGATGGGGAATGTGTTCTTTTACAAAAGGGGCATTTTGGAAGGGGCAAAGTTATTATTTTATTGTCTTTGTATATATTATTTTTAATTGTTTGTGTTTATTGTTGAACAGAATAATATAACGCAAAAAACAAATAGCAGAATTCAAATTGCAGAAATAAAAATACATAATTGCGGAATACAAATTGCAGAATACAAATTGCGGAATACAAATTACATAATTATTAAATATAGAAAACAAGCTACTGTGGTGGATACTGGGGTGGATACTGGGGTGCATACTGAGGTGGATACAGAGAGGGAGTCATCTTAAACTGTCTGTATTGTAGTGCTTGCTTGCGGACCTCGATTTCAAAATGCAACCAGCCTCTTGCTTCGTCATCAGGAAGAATCATGAACGTATCTTGATTATTTTTACTTATGAGAATTGATATAGCGTGGGGCATGTCAATACCATCAAATGTTCTTGCACGGTTTATTGCTTGCTTAACCTTCGGAATTTCAGTACATAGTGGGCTTGCGTTAGAGGACGGCGAATTACTAGCATTTGTAACAGGATGTGAATTCGGACTGTCGGAGTCAGAACGAGATTTCTTGGCCATTTGCCTGGAGTGTATCATATCAACAATTTCTTCTAACTTCGAAGAAGTTTCAGTTCTCCCTCTTCTGCCCAACCGAGGTTTAGATGAAGAACCTGCACCCCGTTGTTGGTTAGGAGGCTCAGGAAGCACTTGTTGAGTCTGAATGTCTTCTAGTGGCACTTGAGTTTCATCGAAGAAGAACGTGGGATGTACCAACTCAGGTGGAGGAGAATGTGGCTCTGGTTGAACGTTTTGATTGGTAGAGCCTGGAGTGTAAGCGCCAGATCCTGTTGCAACGCTGTTGCCGAATATTTGCTCCAGTTCGGTCAAATTTTCTATTGGGAACGTCTTGTACTTTAACACCGTAGGTCCATACTCCTAAATAGAGAATTAAGTTGTAAACTAGTAGATGAAATACAATATTGAACTTGTAAATTTACAAAAAAGGAGTTAACAATGTTTTACCACCACTCGATCAGCCCACCAACTTTCGCTTCCACTCACTGTTCCGTATTTAGGATCTCATCCGGTGCCCGTTTTGTCATTCAAATTGCGCCATACAGTCCATTTCTTTTTATAAGCGGCATACTTAGCCGTCACTTGTTCAGTAGAGACTGGGATTTCGGCCCGTGAAGTCGCTAAAGACTCGTTCAGAGTAGGTGTAATCCTCTTGTGTATACCTTTTTTGTTCTTTCCAACAACTTGGTAAGCTTCAACAGCTATACGGAGAAACTCTGAAGTTGCAAACGAAGACCTTACTTTTTGAGGACGGCGAAATGTTGCTTTCGGACGATTTACTTCAGTCATTGTCGCTGAAAACTTGATGAGTTTGCGGTGTGAATTGTTGAAGGAAATGGTGTGGATTGGTGAAGTGAAGAGGTTGGATTTATAACTTGGTAAAATATAGCCATTTGTAAATTTTTCTGTTGGCTTCCGACGCCGCGTCAGACACTTCAGTTGCGTCTGACTCTAAAGCTCCAATTTCAACCATCGGCTTGAAGTGGCAAAAGTGTGGGACCCACAGTGGATGCGTCCGACGCAGACGCGAACTTTAACTGCCCAATTCACAAATCAAACGCTACCTTAGTCTGCGTTATGTTTGTCCTTTCATTTCGTTCAGCACCCGTTTGAGGGGACAGAACAATGTAAATCGAATATGAAACCTGGAATGAAAATGGAATTTAATTGATTTATAAGTAAACTAAAAATACATACGAACATGATATGTTTAAATAACAAGTGAAATAGGCTAAGAAGCTAATTGAAGAATAAATGGGCGAAACTGAATTCAAACGATTCGAATGTATAAAGCAGATTGTAGATTAGTCTTACCTATGGAAATAGACTGTGTATACGTGCATTTGAAGTTTTATGTTGGCAGTATTTACTAGGGTATGTTTTATATAAGGTAAGTTAAATTAGGGTAGGTTTTAATTTACACAGTACCGTTATTTAACGCTGACCATTAAATATACGCACCGCCAAAAATTGACTTCAAACCCAACAAAAATAAATACACTGCTATGTCTTGATGGTGCGGTCCCAATGAAATTAATTTCGTTGAAAACGAACTCTATTTGCAAAACAACGCTATTTTAATTTCAATATATTTATCGGTTCACACTTAAATTGCACGCACAGATAAAATAACTCCGATTGGCTTCAAATTGAAAATCTAGTAATAACTAATTATACGTTTTCTAATAAAGCTCATTACCTTGAAAACAGAGGTCGTTTGAAAGAAAACATTTTTAAGGCCTATATAATGTAAATATAATATTATAAAAATTCCAGAATAATCAAATTAAATAATGATAAATTATTATAATCATAAATACCCATTGGAAATATCTTATAGCTTCAATTATAAATTATACAACTCGATATCATCAATTTCGAGTTAAACGTTGTCCAAATTATATTAAAACCCTATTATAATATTTAATAAACGTTATATTTTAATAACGATTTCCATAGGGACTATTTTAAATTTTGATTTGGACATAACTAACAATCTATAACACGCAACTTTTCTTGTTTCATAGAGTTCCGACTTATATCGGATCCTATATATTCAATTGAAGTTCAAAACTCAAAATTACGAACTACCGCGCCATTTCGAGCTTGATTTAAATTATATAAAAATTTAACGTTCAAACTTCATTATATAATCCAAATATATATTTTAAATCCATTTAAAATTCCAAATCAATATTTAAAACAATAAATTAAATTAAGTATTTGACTACCAAAAATACGGGATATTACATTTAGGTTCAAAATTGATACAAATGTCACATGACTTAGTTACTTGATTGATTTGGTTTCTAGTAACTCTAGAATTAAGATCTCCAATGATATTATCTTTGGGATGATCTCTTAGAATTCTCGGAGGTGATATTAGTGCATTATTTTGTGTATTAGTCTCATTATTAAGAAGATTTGTTGAATTATTTTCATTTATGGGAATAATTTCTTTGTGATCATTATTTTGATTATTAAGTGAATTTTCATAGAATGATATATGCAAACTTTCTTCAATAGTATTTTTTCGTTTATTGAAAATCATATACGCTTTGTTGCGATTTGAGTAACAAATTACAAAGATTCCTTCGTTAGGCTTAGTATCAAAATTTCCTAGGTTGTCTTCTATATTTAATGTAAACACTTTTATCTGAAAGTTCTAAAGTATGATACCTTTGGCTTCTTTCTAAAAAAAACATTTCATAGCATGTGTGTTTTGCGGTTGGACGTAATGTCACTCTATTCAAAACATAGCAAGCTGTAGCAGTAGTTTCAGCCCAAAAATGTTTGGTAACTCACTATTATTTAATACTGTTTGTGCACTTCTTGTAGCGTATCATTTTTCTTTCTACTACACCATTTATTGTGGTGTGCGTGGAAATGAAAATTTGTGACTAATTCTCCTTTTATCACAAAATGTTGAAAAAAGATCATTTACAAATTCTCCACTATGATCGCTTTGAATATTCTTTATTTTTAAATTTATTTGAATTTCAATTCTTTTAGCAAAAAATTTAAACATACCAAAAGTGTCACTTTTATATTTTAAGAAAAGAGTCCAAGTATACCTTGAAAATCATCAATTATTACAAATACATATTTGTTGTGATTTATAGATCGTACTTGGGTTGGACCAAAGAAATAAGATGTAAGAGTTCGAAGGGTTGTCATGGAAATAATGTTTTTAGATTTAAATGAGCTTCGTTTCAATTTTCCAATTTGATAAGCATCACATAAATTTTCCACTTTATAGTTTATCTTAGGTAAACTTTTACCAACTCATATTTAGCTAATTTATTAATGTATTTGAAATTAATATGACAAAACCGCTTATGCCATAACCATGAATCATCATGTTTGACCGTTAAAAATAAATCCATTTTTTTTTATATTCATGTTTAGGACATAAATATTTTTATTGCTAAAGACTTCAAATATTATATTTTTGCTATTATCAGAAAATATTACATCCACCTTTTTCGAAAAAAAATTATAACCTTTATCGCATAATTGACATATGCTGAGAAGATTATGTTTCAAATTTTCTACTAAAAAACATTTTTAATAATAGGATAGTTAGAAATACCAAAATTAATGATTTCTCCAACACCGATAACGTATCCTTTTGATTTTTCTCCAAAAGTCATCGTCCCTCCATCAATATATATTATATTTAATAACGTTTTTGCATTTTCGGTCATATGTTTGAAGAAGCCATTATCAAGTATCCATTTCTTCTTTTTCTTTCTTTTGGGTGCCTACAAGATAAAACAATTTTATTGGTACTCACTTCCTCCATTAGGTTCCTAAACGTTAGCTGAGGAAGGTAACTAAACCCAAATGCGTTTAGGACCTTTAAAAACATAATTTTTATTATACAACATATTATTTAAGAAATTATTGATATGCTTTTGTCTAAATCATTCAATGTTTGTCTTAGAATCTAATTTTTCTTACAATTTTGGTATTCAAAGATATATTAGGATTAGGTGGTTTTTTAGTCTTTTAATAAATAATACTATATTTTGTAGTATTATTTCCTTTTTGTTTAGAATTATTTTTAAATCCTACACTATTTCGATTACCGGATGGTTTCGAGATTTTGATTAGATTTTCTAAATCTTGTTTTCCTTTATTAAATTTGGAAACATTGTTAATAATCTTATCTAACTTCTCTTTAAATGAACAATTCTCAATTTTCAAACTTTCTGCTCTACTTTTTAAATCAATGTTTTCTTTTAACAAACTAACATTTTCTAGCTTAATTTTTTCAAAATCACTAGATAGAGTTTCATTTTTAATCAAATAATTTTTATATTTTTTCTTGGGATAATTCTTTTTCTTCTTTTAGTATGCCTTTTTCACCTTTTAACTTACAAATCTCAAGTTCTAGTCAATTTATTTTAGCTATAAAATCCTTATTTAATTTCTTAACTTGTCTGAGTTTATTATCTAATTCAATACTTAGGTCTAATAATTCATCATAGCTAAGATAGGGACATACCTCTTCCGTATTCGCCATAAAACATACGTTAGCATATTCTTCATCAATGTCACTCTCACTTTCAGAAGAAGATGAGGAGTCAGAGTCATCCCAATATGAGGAGTTAGAGTCATCCCATGTTACTTTAAATGCTTTCTTCTTTCTGATTATTTTCAAACTTTTTCTTCATTTTGTCATTGTTGAACTTAGGACAATCTTTCTTCATATGCCCGAACTAATCACACTCAAAACATTTCATAGATGTTTGATTTGATGAATTGTATTTCCCACCTTTTTGAAACTATGCCATCTTTCGAAATTTTTGAATGTGTTGTTGTTCTTTCCAATGAACACTATTTCTTCTTCATCTAAATCTAGGTCATTGTTGTTAGCTTGGAATGCTATGTTTTTCCTTTTCGTGTTTTGTTCTTTTCTAGCCTGCAAATTAGCTATATAGGACATTAAGTTTCCTACTTTGACTTTTAGTGTTAAAAGATCATTAGCCTCTTCTATTGCTAATACTTTTTTTTCACTCAAATGTTAAAGAATTGACTATTTGAGATACTATATCAAAACTTGTAAATTAAACTCCTAGTGCTATTAGATCATGTTGAATAATTTGAAATCTAAAATGCATATCAACAATAGATTCATTTTAAATGATGAAAATTGATTTTGTAAAATCAAAATCTTAGTTTGCTTGACTTTGTTTATACCTTTGTGTTTTACTTGTAAGGTGCGTCAAATATCATATGGAATGTTACATAATATGACTCGTGAATATTCATTCTTATCTAATGAACAAAACATTCATGGCTTTTGCATTATTGGAAGATGTGGTTTTCTGTTCATCGATCCATATACTCATAGTAGTGGTAGGTGCCTCATACTGATCTTGAGTAGCAGACCAGATATCTAGACCATTAGCTTCCACAAATATCAACATACGAGCTGAAAAATAAGCGTAGTTAAAGCCATTAAAAAGTAGGTAACATGCAGTAGATTGACCTTCTTGAAATATACTTTCCATAATAGTGTGATATAAATAAATGTTATTATACTTTGATTAAAATTAGCTCTGGTACCAATTAAGATTCTACTGGATGGATAGTGTAGTGTACATGCTATTATATATGCTATTGAATAAGATATAACCAGTATAGTACAAATAAGTATATAATAAGCACACCAGAATTTTTATATTGGTTCAGACCTCTCTTCATACATCCAGTCTCAAAGCTCCCCTTTGGCTTTTTAAGTATCAAAATGATCCTCTCTTCGTCTAGAGGAATAGGATTACAATAGAGAAGTTTTCTTGACAAGTATTTGTTTAAGATAACACTAATTTTGAATGAATAATACAAGCTCTCCTATAATCTCCATGAAGTATTATGTGAAATGAAGTACTTGACATATAGAAGAGATAAGTGATTGCTTTTTGAATGCTTTTTCAAATATCAAGAGTATCCAAAGAGTAAAGTGTATAAAAGATATTTAGAGAGACAAGTTAACCAAATCGCTTTTATTCAAATCTATTTATAAGAATTGAAATGTTTTGTTGAAGAGAAGTGTTTTTTGGACTAAATCCTTTCATTCTAAAAGGTGTATCCATTGATAGAAAAAAGGTATTGTTGAAGAATGGATGTCTCCATTTAGAATGAAGAAGTGGTCTTTTTCAGAAAGTAGTACATTGCTCAGCACATACGTCTATTCCGAGGGTCAGACGTCTATGCTTGAAATCTGGATTTTTTTCCGGTTTCAGCTCAGACACATGTCTTGTGGTTCAGACGTATGCGCTGGAACTTTGGAATTTTTCCAAGTTTCAGCTCAGATATCTATCCTGAGGGTCATACATCTATTCTAGAACTCTGAAATTTTTCATAGTTCAGTGACAGACGTATGATCTAAGTGTCAGACGTCTGACATCTGCACATTCTCTTTTCTGAGTTTCTTTGCTTTACAAACCATTTTATAAATTATGATAATACTTAAGGTATACAAGTTGTTTTAAAGACTGTACACTAAGGATTAACTAGTATTACGAAGCTTTATGTATGTCAAGTCTTCTAGTAGAAAGGTACTTGCGTATATTGATATGTATATACATATACAGTGATTGTATACTTGTTGTCATTAAAAGCATGGAATAGAGGTTCTAACATTATCTTTCACAATAGTTTCACTACAGGGAAGCTACCACAAGTACTTTCAGAGCTAGCTCAATTTCATATTTTAATTTATAGCAGTATACAATCATCACATGTACTTTTAAGTTGCCACTTAAATTGTTTCATCAAATTTCCTTGTCATGTTAACTGTTGGAGCTATATGCCTTAATAGTGCATACAAAAGTGTCTATTCTTGAAATATAGTTCATTATATTCTTAGCTTCCTCTTTCTAGTTATGCTTATTAAACTAGACAATAAATACAACATAAGGTCGAAAAACCCACATAAGGTAAGCTTAACATGCAATGTAGATACAAAATAATAGTAACGTTACATAAGCACAACATTATGAAGTTGACATTTAAATATCCTCTATTGTAATAAAGTAGCATTAATAGTTATTAAGCAAAAACATTGGAGATAGCATTCTTTACTTAAAGAACAATGTGTTCTCAAATCATTTTTTTCCTCCTATTTGATCTCACCACGTCAACAAATAATATATTGAAAAGATTACAATCTTATGTAGAAAACTCCTTCGTATATTCGATTAATTAATATTTATCTTGAAAATTATGAATATTATTTATATGAAAATTAATTACTACTTCCAACTGTTATTATTGTCCTTAATAATTTTAGGGTGCCTTTTGCAATTCTGATTTGGCGATTGGGAATTAATAGGAAACCTAGTTAACATAACAGACAATAGATGATGCATGTAAAGTAATTTGTTACATTTGTTGATTCACGTCTGGATATCAATTACTGTCATTAGTAAGGAAATACATAAAGTCCATATAGTTTAACAAATATGTATATTGCATGCAAGCCACAATTAATACTAGATATCATAGGTATTAGGGTCAATCACATTATACTGCAGAATCGTATAGATAATGTCTAGTAACACGGTATTATGTATGAATTGAAATATCAAGATTCTCAGTAATGTCAGGAGATGAATAACTAAGATGAAGCACTCATTTCGGTCTTGAAAAGTGCATTAAAAAAAACTTTCTAATATCTTATCATGCATTTGTATTATTGTTGAATGTTAGAAAGTTAATGACATATGTGGACATAATGCGTATGCATATACCACTATAAATACAAACTAACCTTCTCATTGATACCTTACATGCATACCATGATAAATATTAATTAACAGTTCCCCCCAATACCTTAGACACAAATTTTTAGAGTTAAGTATTACATCTTTCTTATGTGAACTTAATAGAATAGGACATGGAATTTATATTAAAAAAACCTCAAGTTAAAAAGAAAATCGAATGCTAAAATCTAATGTCTTTAGAAATCTAACAATATTGTTATTGTGCTCTTGTATTAGTCAGTCATATTACTTACCTCTTGGTAGTGAGCTATAAACTTCATAAAAGGATAGGTTTTTCATTTATTGTTTGAAGATAATTTAACTAACTTTAACATTTGGATTATTAGTAGATTGAAATAAGTGAATTGTTTACAATAGGAAACAACATATGGAGTTCTCGAAACAGGAAATATGAGAAACGATTTACAAATTTTTATTCCAACATGAAAGAAATTTCATATTCCTCTCCCTAACTATGTTTTCAACTATAAGAGCATATACAAATGCTAATATTATTTATTAATTCAGAGAAGCCTAAATAAAAGCAAGTGAATTAAATCAATTTAGGCGACCAATTTGTGCAATATTTCGACAACCCATCTAAGACGAAGGTTAATAAATAACTAGTAATCTTTGAAATATTCCCAAAACATAGAATTGAACCTAAAATCTAAAGCAATGTGTTTAGCATGGAGGTTAATAAATAGTCAATAATTTTCAAAATGTTCCTTATATATAGAGTTGAAATTCAAATCTAAAGTAGTATTTTGATTTGAAGGAAGTCTACCAGCAATATAAAGTAAATATATACAAATTATCCGTTAAAAACATAAATTATATAAAAAATTACCTTTAAAGAAGTTTGTACAAACTGCTGTATGGGAAGAAATCAAGTCATCAGTATGTCCATAGATATTAAGTCAAGGGTAATGGAATTTAGATCAAGCTTGTAACTTTCCTTAATGAGCTTACTTAGATTTGAATTGATTACAAATAAAGCCATACATAACACCTCTAATCCATTAATTCTAGATAATGCATCAGCTACTACATTTTCACTTCCACATCTATACTGAATTTCATAATCAAAACCCATAAGTTTCAAGAGCCAGAACTGCTGAAAAGAAGTTGAAATCTTTTGCTGCAATAACCACTTCAGGATTTCTTGATCAGTTTTTATAATGAACTTATGACTAGACAAGTATTGCTCCCACTTTTGTACTACAGTCACTACGGAAAGAAGTTCTTTTTCATATACAGAAATCCTTTGCCATCTTGGACCCAAAGTTCTGCTCATAAAGGCCAAAGGGAACCCTTCTTGCATTAGCACAACACCAATACTAATGTTGGATACATTTGTCTCCACAATAAAAGCTTCAAAAAATCAGGTAAAGCCAATACTGGTGCTGAACTTAATGCTTTTTTCAAAGCATTCCATGCTTGTGTTTCCATATCCGACCATTTAAATTCTCCTTTCTTCAAAAGTTGGGTCAAAGGCTTACAAATCCAAGCATAATTCTTTAAAATTTTCTATAGTAACCAGCCGGTCCTATGAACCTCTTCAACTCCTTGACATTCTTAGGTATTGGCCAGTTCTTAACAAATGTAATTTTTTGAGGATCTGTTTCTACTCCATTTCCAAAAATGAAGTGACCTTGATATTCCACTTTATCAATTGAAAATGAACATTTACTCTTCTTTGCAAACAATTGATGTTCTTTCATAAGATGAAAAGCTGCATCCGAATGCTTCTCATGCTCTGTCAGATTGAACTATATACCAAGATGACATCAAAGAAGATTAATACATATTTTGTCAATAAAGATTTGAAGATATTATTCATCCAACGATAAAATGAAACCAGTGCATTAGTCAAGCCAAAAGGCATGAATAAGATCTCATAATGTTCGATGTGAGTATTAAATGCAGTTTTATACATGTCCTCTTTACGAACCCTCAACTGATGATATCCAGCTCTCAAGTCAATCTTACTGAAAATAGTTGCACTAAGTAATTCATCTATAAGTTATCCACTACAGGGATAGGGAATTTATCTTTCATAGGTTTCTTATTCAATTCTCTATTGTCAATGCATGATCTCCATGATCCACTGTTTTTCCCTACTAACACAACAAAAGAAGTAAAACGAGTGCTGCTGTCCTATATAATTACTTGGGCTATCATCTCATTAACCAAATTTTCAATGATATCTCTTTGCTTCAAAGGATATCTGCCTTATGGTCATAGGGTTGGCTGCAAACTCCAGAGGAATTCTATGACCAAACATACCTCGTGATGGAGGTAAGCACTTTGGTTCCTCGAATACAGATGTATAATTATGTAGTAGACCAGATATGCACTGAGGAATAGGCTTGGACTCAATGTTAAAAATCCCTAATCCTTTATCATCAATTCTTCTTAGTTGCATAAAGAACAACTGGATCGAGTTCACCATCACTTTCTGGTTGGAAGAAGACATGACTCCATTTAGTGGACTACCCTTCATTACATGATGATTATTTCCATAATCAAACTCCATCGGTAATTTCTTAAAGTCCCACTTTCACTTTACCCAAATAACTTAACCATTGAACTCCCAATACCATATAACAACTTCCTAGTGAAATCAAAAGCATATCAAACACAAAATCTGGATTTTGCAATTTTCACTTTAAGTTCTTGCAAATACACTGGCATGCCAAATGGTTCCCTTCAGCGAAAGTAACAGCCTGTGGAACAATGGATTCTGAATTCACCACTTGCTTCTTCAATAATCCCAAATCAAGGAAGTTATGAGTACTCCCTGAATCAATCAAAATGTGCAGATGTGTTTCTTTATAGACACTAATAACCCTCATAGTTTGAAAGTTATAGGTTCCACTTAGGGCATTGATGGATTTGCAATGATTAATCTCTGAAAGTTCAAAATTTGATCACTAGTTTCAACACTCACTTCCCCTTCCCTGTCATTAATCTCCAACTCCTCGTCTTCTCATGGTATCTCAACCATAAATAATTGAGTATGCTTTACTTGACATTTATTCCCACCTTACATAGGGTTGGTCACAAAAATAACACAACCCCTTAAGTTGGTTTTCCCTTCTTGGCAGCTGATATGGTGGTTTGAGGTCTAGAAAATGATGTATTGGGTTTTGTAGGCAGTGGATTAGTTTTGAAAGAGCTTGAAGGAGTAGTTACTAGTGAAGGTAAGGTTGTGTTTTTATGGAGGGTTTTGGAGCAAAATATGTTTTATAAATGACTTTGGTGGCTTTAAGGCAGAACACCTACAATCTAGCATACTCGACTGCTTAAGTAAAATCCTTAGGCTTAAAAGCCTTAACAAAAGGTTTTACAGTCGGTTTTAGTCCACCCACGAAACTCTTCAAGAAACAAATATCAGGTAGCACTTGATTTTGTTGGAGCATTAAAGTTCTAAGTTCTTCAAATTCATCAATATAAGACTCAATTTTTCCCATTTGAATCAATTTAGTGAACCTTTCAACTACATTGCTTCCATTTTCATCTTTAAATCTTGCCGACAAATCAACTATAAATTCAGACCAAGCAACATTCTTCTTCACCACAATATAACTAGACATCCAACTTTTTGCCCTGTCTATCATGTTCAAGCAAGCTATATATACTTTCGGATCATCACTTATTTTACATAAGCTAAAATACTTGTCGCATTTTTTGATCCACATTCTACAATTAGTTCCATCAAACTTAGGAAATTCTAGCGTAGGAACATACCCTTGCACCGCTTATGAAATTATGTTCTGAAGATCTGGTAGAAGACGATTCACTCCTTCTGGTTTCTGCGTCTCTCATTCCGTCCTCCAGCTTGTCATTCATCTCTTTAAATGGCTAAGTAATTTTTTGCATAGTTCTTGCATGATCTTCTGCAAAGATTTTTGCAGCATCTTCTGCACATTTTCCTCCAATCGCTTGCTCTGGACTTGTTGTGCTTCTAACCCATCACTGGTGATCCTAATATGATCTTCCATAGCTTCAACTCTTCTTATTACTGCAGGTGCCAGATTGATAATTTTAGGGGCTAAACTTGTATGTTTTCTCTTGAAGTAGGTTTAGGCAAAATGGATTGGACAATATTCCCTTCAAATCTTCACTCGAGCTTTTTCACAATCACCTAGTTTGCATCCAAGAAGATACAATTTCTTGAAGATTTCAGGCTACTAAATCAATTTGCAATACAACGAATTAATTTGCAACGACAAAACCGCTCTAATACAATTGCAACAGGAATTTACAAGATACAATGGAGGAAACCTCCTGCGTAACACTCCGTAATTCTGTTACATTAAGTTTCACAAATCAAAGTATAAGTAATTTTTAGAAGAAGAATTAAGGGAAATGAGTTATGCCATTGCGTTCGTCTCGAAACTCTACTTGAGATAAATTTCGAGTTTGCGTAAATCGGACCCCGTTTGAAGAAGTTATGTCCTTTAGAAGTTTCAAGAATTTAAATAAATAAAAACATATTCAAAATTCGGATTCAAAACACATACCCAGGCTGGGCGGGAAATTTCCCGCCTAGGACCCAGGTCGACCAGGGGGTCAACCTCCCCCCCATAGGTCGACTAGGGGGTCGACCCGCCCTGTTTTTCCAGATCTGGACTGCAACGATTTTGACCTATTCTAGATGGACCGGATGGCTTCTAGGGCGATCTGATGGCTCTAAAACACTCTCTACACCTATAAAAGAATGCCTAGACCTAAGGTTTCTCCACACAAATTCTTTGAAGTGTCTACATGTTGTTTCTCTCTATTCTAGCCTCCACCATTAAAATAAATCTTATTCTCCACTAAAACAAGTTATAGTTCTTCTTCAAATTGGAGATTCAAATCAAGTGAAAGCTTCAAGAAGGGAATCAAAGGCCAATTCAACGGCTTCGAGCAACGTCACGCGAATCATAGCAAATCACCACAACGCTATCTTATTATCCTTTTCTAATTCGATCACTGCAAGTTCGGTTATTCCTTAGATTTGAACGTGTAATTGGAATTCTGAATGTAATGAATCAAAATATAGAACTATACCAATTTTCAAGTTAATTATCTTTGATTCATGCTTATGTCAAATCGAAAGTTATCTATGCTTTTGGATCTGATTTACGACTATGACTATTAGACTTTTGCCTAAGACTATGACTATGGGACTTTTGCCTATGACTATGACAATGAGACTTTTTGCCTAAGACTATGACTATGGGACTTTTGCCTAAGACTATGACTATGAAACTGTTGCCTATGAAGCTATTACCTATGACTATGACTATGACTATGTGACCTTTGTCTAAGACTATGACCATAAACTGTCGCCTTTGAAATTATTTCCTACGACTATGAATCATAACTATGAGACTATTTCCTATGACATTGATTAAGAAATTATTGTGATTAGTCGCCCATGACTATTGTGGTTAATTGCCTATGACTATTGTAGTTAGTTGCTTATGACTATTCCCATTGTTACAATTAACCGATCATGTTGTACCTTGAACTGGCATTATGTTGGACCAAATCACCTATGCCTATTCCCTTGATTATGTGAATCTCATATTTAGTGTGTAACTTGGCTAGTTTATTCCTATTCACTATTATGTACATCGAACCTATTGGAGCCATTATTTTTGCAAGCCTAATCTTTTATATCAATTCTTGTGCTTATCCCCTATTCCTTTTGATTAGTTCCATTTCATGAGTACATAGAAAACTTGTGAAATCATGTTATACGTACGATTATGATGCGGGGATTGGGCGTAGCTTAATTAAGTTAATTTGGCATAATAAATATGTTGGCATAATCTAATTTTGCTATAATAGTGAATGAATTTAATGCATATTAGACTTGGGCTTAAATTGATAAATTTAATTGGCCGCAAAGTGTGTAATTGGTGTGTAAACCAAGTTTTGGACATAAATGATAAATTAGTTTTGACATGAACTGTAAATTGGAATATTAATCTAGGTTGGGCATGAATTGAAAAGGGGGAATATTAAATCTAAATTGGTATAAATTTCAAGTTGGGTTAATTGATTTCTAAATCAGGTTTTGGGCATAGAATATAAGTATATTAACTTGCACGACAGTTGAATATGATCTAGGCTAAATTGGTTTACGGAAAAATTTACATAAATAGTAAATATGTAAATTTAGTAAAAGACGAATATGCCTAACCCAAGGTTAGACTGAGTTGTGGTGTAAAATTGCCTGGAATTGACCGCACATCCAGTGACCACAACAATATCTGTCTAATGTGGGTGGTTAGTGCGTCAAGCCCGGAAAGACCCGAAGTTAGACAGAGTTGTGGTGTAAACCTGCCCGGAACCAACCGGCACATCCAGTAACCACAACAATATCTGTCTAATGTGAGTGGTTGGTGCTTTAATTAATTAATTAAGGCTCATGAATAAATAAAGCTAGAAATGGTGAGGTTAAGTAATTAGAGAAATACTTAACCATAATAACATGTTAACTAGACAAGTGGGTGAGGTTAAGTAAATTTAGAAAACTTAACCGTTGTAACATGTTAATTAAGCAAATGATAGGATTAAGTTTACTACAGTAACACTTAACCAATATATAATGACATGTGGTGGGGTTAAGTAATACAAGAGGAAAACACTTAACCAATATAACATGGGCTGAGGTAGGGTCAAGTTAACACCAGAAGGAAACACTTAACCAACATGACGTGACGAGTGGGTGGGTTAAGTTAACTTGAATTGATTGATGACACTTGACCAATATAACTTGATGAACGAATGAGGTTAAGTTAAATGGGAAATACTTAACCAATATATCCTGATGAATGAACAGAGTTAAGTTAATAAATCACACTTAACCAATCCAACATGATAAGCAAGATAGGTTAAGTTAATAAGAACCACTTAACCAACACAACTTGACGAGTAGGAGGTTAAGTACACGCCGGGTAGGTGGGTAATATTAGTAAATATAGGCCCACAAAACATAACCATTATATAAACATGCTTGGATCGATGGGAGGGTTAAGTACATCTCATGTAGGTGGGTAATATTAGTACATATAGGCCCACAAACTTAACCGTTAAGAAAACATGCTAGAATCGGTGGGAGGGTTAAATACATCTTATATAGATGGGTAATATTTGTATATATATAGGCCCACAAACTTAACCAGCAGGAAACCCTAGTAACGGGGACCCATTTCAGCAGTAATCCACATAGATGTATCATGATACCCTGAAACTAGGCAGGGTGGGGCAAGATTACAGGGCTGATTATAAGCGGTCAAAATAGCGGTTGGGAGTACGTCAGTGTAGGTTCCGACGGTTTACGGGCGTGCACGTACTCTGAAGTGGAAAAAGCAGGCACTGGGTACCAGTAGTAATACACTGTGCATCTTGAATCGTGTTGGGTCGCTATCATAAGGCTTGATACACCTTATGGTGGGGCCATCACAGAGTATCTACACGCAAGAGAGGGCCGACTGACACAGACACATGGAAAATTAATACAAAATAGGTAGCATAATCCCTAGTTGGACCTCGTTCGCGTAAACCCTGAATCCGAGAAGCGTTCAATAAGTAGCATAAACCCCAGTGGCCCTGGGTAGCGTAAACCCTGGTTGAATCTAGAAAGCACTCAATAGTAAATCCTAGATTAGATCTAGGTAATAAATGGAATCCCCATAATAGATGTCACCTGAAGGCAACCACAAATACTGGGATTGGGATCACGTTATCATATGATCATAGGTTACTAGTTTAGACACCAGTTAGGTAGTGCAGAGATATAGAAATCAGTATAAACAGGGTAGTTGCGAACCAGAGAAAGAGTAGAAGCGCATTCAGTTTATCAGTACATTCAGTTTATCAGTACATTCAGTTTATCGGTACATTCAGTTTATCTTGCCATATCCCATGCTTATCCCATATTATCTCATTACTATGGTTTAGTCTTATATTTAGTTTATTCATGTCATGTCCCTTTTCCTCGTTCAAATACTAAGAATCACTGAACTTACCAGACTTTATGTCTGACCTAGTTTGCTTTCGCCTCTTTTCTTCCGTCCCCCCCCCCAAGGTAGTCAGGGAGGGAATAGCTCAGTTTTGTTTGGACCGTTACTCTTTCTAAACTTGAAGACTCTTTGACGTGTTGCCTTGGACTCTCTCTTCTACTGCTATGGCTGGCTCCTGCTTTATTTGGGGAAATCATTTTACGCTTCTTTATTTTTGAAACAAGATAGGATACTTTGGTATTGTAAAACGATCTTTGTACAAGCTGTTTATCAATGAAATAAAGTTTTATTTATTTTCCGTTGCTTTAATTGTCTATCTTGTAATTTATCTGCATCTTTTACCTATAATGCTCCACCGAAATTAAGGCATTCCCTTTGTGAGTGACCTTAGCGGAGGCGGGGTGTTTCATCCTGAATATGAAGTAGAAGTAGAAAGAAGAAGTCGAGGGATGAAAGGAAATCACATTATCATTGAATGACTTATGTTGCAACTGTATACACGTATTTATACAAAAAATACAAAAATGCACGTGCTATGCACATGTAAATTGTATTATGTTACAAATAGTGCTAAGGATGTATGGGAACAAAACTGGAAGGAGAAGAAAGTGGAACCCCTGATACATGTAAAATTAAAATCAGAAAAAAGAAAAGAAATCAGTTTTGTTTATCTTTGATTCTGAAATCGAAATAGACATGGGTAATGCCGTGATGGTAGTTCTTTCAATTATAAAACGAAAAATACGTTAAACGGTGATGGTAGTGAAAGATCTAAATAAAAGGATAGCTCATTGATCTATTGAAAAATATAGAAGGGAGCAATAAACAGGGAAAAACAAAAGTCAATGAAATGAATGGACAAGGAGAAGATAATTGGGTGTGATTATGCAAAAATAAACAAAATAATATAACGAAGAGAGAGGGCAAAAGGTTAGCAATTTTGGAATAATGTGGTAATGCGATTTTAGTGTCGAATCAAAAGAAATAATTGCATGGCAAACAAAGGACGAAGAGAGAGGGGGAGATGGTTTGCGGTTTGGAGTTTGGACAAAAGTGGTAATCAAAATTTAGTTTGGTAATAAACAAATTAGAATAACTAATGGATTGTTACTTTAAATTGAGTGCATTTTGATAATTCAACAACAGCAACAAGATGTTCTGTTTTACCATTTAAGTAATAGATGTGTGTATGAGCCTTAAACTTCAGGTGTATATATATATGTATATATATATATATATATATATATATATATATATATATATATATATATATATATTACAACTTTAGATATGGGCTGGGACTAGATGGAATTAGTTTTTTTTTTTTGAAACATATAAAAAGAGTATTAGGCCCAAGGCCTAGCTAAAAACGGGTGTAGAGTACCTGTATCCCGTAAAAAATCACAAAATCGGAAGGGAAACCCTAGCCGACATAGCACTCAACTAACACATTCTCTCAAAAAAACCAAAAATAGCGGACGATGAGCGAAATTCCAGAAATTTCCTCCTGTAAACATAAAGTCTTCATGGAGGCTTCTAAACAAAGTCTTCGTTTTCTTCAAGCTTACTTCCGGAGGAGTTAGGGTTTGTAAAATCGGAGAGAACCCTATCCTCTAATCTCTTGACAAAAATGTCTTCAGATCTGCTTTTCTTCATGCTCAACGAGCTTGAACAGCTCTCCCTTTGCCTCTTTAAGCTCATATCAACCTCTGTCAACTTGCTTCCAATGCTATCTCCATCTTCCCAGCAAGATAAGTGATAAATTTGGTTATTAATCTTTCTCCTATAGTCTTTGTTAATGTAACATCCTGAGATTTTACGATAATTTATACTATTAAATTTAATATGATTTTGGATATTATATTGTTGTAAATAATATTTAATGATTTAATTGTGAAATTCTATGTTGGAAACATAATTGAATTGTTCAAATAATGAAATTCAGCTTATTATTGCGATAATAACTTGCATTGATCGCAATTAAAATTACGATTTAGTTATTTCGATAAAGGTTGAATGTTAGAATTGATATTAATATATTCTAATGCAATCGTTTTGGTGTAATTTATAATTGAAATAAAATTTAAATTTGTAAATAATGAAAATTGAATTCACGATAAACGATTTTTGGTTTATAAGTTTACATGAATTTTATTTTGATTTGAATTGAATTTATAAATCTTTGAATTTAATTTATTGGTTAATAAATGAAAATGAATATTTTATATATTAACGAACATGTTAAAATTGTCATTTTGCAAACAGTTTCAGAATTCAATGAAATTAACTTTATTTGATCTAGAATTGTAAATTATCGTAAGATCTAAAATTTCATAGCTAACAGAGTTTTAGTTTGATCGTAATAAATTAAAACATGTAGAAAATTATGTGTATAATTTAATTAATAATCGAGTTTTAGAAGAAACTTCTAGTGACTTTGCAATTAGGCTTTGAAACCTATTCCATTGTGTTCAGAAGACATCAAAACATATTATTAGGCAGTAAGCGGGCCTGATTTGGACTCAATCTAGTTTTTGGCTATAAATCACGCAAACCGAGGAAATTAATTAATAAAAAATTACAAACCCTATTCTCTAATTTCTGGCGCTTCTACTTCTTATTCAATAGCCAAAATTTCGAATTCTTTCTCCTTTAAATTCTTCTAATCAACTCAAGAAAATCCAATGATTCAAGAACGAAAATCATAGTGCTTCGTGATATCTTCAAATTCATATGGTTGATCGATGTCATAAAGGATCAGAATCGCAGGAATTTCAGTTATAAGGCAGCGGCTTTAGGCGCAATTTTCAAGGCATAGGTGCAGCCGAGTTGGCCCTCTTTCTGGCCATGGGGTGTCCTTGAGAAGGCGCACGTATTGTTGGTTTTAGATCGGAGTCCGGGGCTTTATAGGAGGGTGCGAAATTCAAAGGTTAGCAACGATGGTGGGTTCATTTTTCCTGGAAACTAACGTGATGACGAGAAGAGGATGAGGGTGGTTTAGGATAACTTGATGTGTCCTTTAGTGTGTGGGTGAGATAATGTTATTTTATTTTGTTTTAATTTAAATTCTAAATGTTTAGACGCATATAACTTTCTGCTACGAGGTCGGTTTTGGAAGAAATAAATTGCGTTGGAATCGTATCGAGAGCTCTTCACGATGGCGCTGATTTGGACAGATTTTGAGACTGTTGATTTTTGGGCTAAATTTTGGATTCAAATCTCGTATGAAATCAAGGTGAGTGAATTTATCGCTTACAACTAACTGAATTGTTTCCATATTTATTAAATTAAATTATGAAATAAATTTGATTGTCTGGTTGTGATTGATTATTGATGGTTGTTGAAATTGACATACAAGTTAACCCAGTGTTAATTTAGAATCGACATTAAATTATTTATTCGAAATTAAATTGCTAGTTTGAAACCCCTATATTTCTTAACCAGTGGAACGACATAATATTGACTGTTTTGATGAAATGGTTGTGATGTGTGCCTTGTACTGATTACTGCATAGATATCGTTAATGTAAATTGTTCCCATTATTCAGTTTATGATGTGTATGTTTATTTGTGCTAATTAATTCAAATTCGAAGAAGAAAAATTATGGTTTAAAAATTAGTTAACTATATGTATACCTATATTTTTGAAATAAATTATGTTTTATTATTTATTATTAAAAAGAACATTTTTTTCTGTAAAACATTAAATATATGTATATATAGTGATTTAAATTATTTTATTATATTCTAATTATTTTAATATGGGAGCGGCTGTAGGGACATAAAATCAGACACAAAAGTATGTACATAAAATCTGGACGACAAGATTTGTTTGTCTTTATGTGTGAGGTGGAACACAGGCGGAGATCTAATGGCTCAAATTTTGTGTGTTTAATTTTGTGTCAACATTTTGTGTCCTTTTAGACTTTCCCTTTTAATATATGTATATATATTTTCATAAAAAGGTTTTACTTATAATCATTTATTTGTTAAGTTATTTAAATGTTTGTAATGTTTATTAAATTGGATTTTTTCTCGATTTAAACCATCTCTTCAGATTGAGATTTGAAATAAAAATGTATTCTCCTTTGGATAAAAATCGATGTTTATATAATCATGATATTGATATGAAATTTCAGTCTGATTTGAATATGAATTTGGAGGTAGATTAAAATGAGAAATTTGTAGTGATCCTGTAACGACCCGAGAATTTCGACGCTTGAATCCCGACAATAATACACGGATCTTGTATCACTTGTTAGAACCCAAGTATCAAAACCATCGGATAGTTATTAGAAAGAATATCAGAGGGTGAGATAAGAAAGAAATAAATATTAGAATAGAAGAAGAAGAAGAAGGAGAACCAACACAGCACAGAGTCTCACATCGCAGCGGAACAATATATAATACAGAAATAAATCTTTATTGAGAGCTTTAAAAAAAATACTTACAGTCATCAGAGTACATCACACATCTGGACAGTTATAATAACCTGTCCTCATATATAATCGCACAGCGGAATACACACCATATATATAATGCGTCTGAGCTTCTCCAGCTCGTCTCTTCACATCAGTCGATAACCTGAACCTGTACAACCCGGTCTAACCCGAGCATTTACAAAACACCGGGTCAGTCTGGTGAACCAAAGTGAGAAAAACTCGCACAGTATTAAGGTATCACACAACTTGATTTTAAAGTTAAAATCCTTTCGAAAGAAAAGGATAATCGTAAGACCAAATCCACATATAAATACGGACGGTTTTTACCTTACGATAACCCAAAACAGTTTTGAAATCAATCTCTTTTCTGATATTGTAATAGTGTCTAAATACAAGTAAATACCAATCTAGTAGAACGTTTGCATCTCACGCTCCACATATATAGTATACAATTAAAATCGCAGGCACTTATTGGAGATTGGATTCCGACCTTGACAAGGTATGGGACCACCTGCCGATCGTGTATCTCTAGAGGTGAATACACTGGGTTCAACAAGAACGTCTTGCAACCCGGCCTTCACATGACCGACCACTCATTTCGCTTGAGTGTATCGAATGTATATCACCAACGGTTGGGCTCAAACCACCGTTTCCCGAAAAGGGACAGCATCGATAGATTAAAGAAGCAAAAGGAATTTCTCTAGATAGGTGATTATACACCCTAATGGGAGCGACCCACATAGCCATGTTGCCTGCCCGATTTTTGTCATTCCCCGGTTGATGAGGCTTGAGGCTGCGTTTTATCAGCACATCACATTCACTTCGAATGCCACATCGTCAGATCCATCGAAATCACTAACTGACGTCCACAACAATACATTATGTGTTAGCTAAAAGAAGTTTCCTTCTCCGCTTCCACTCTTGGTACGGTTGGAGAAATCAATGTACGTGACCTTTCTGGAAATACTCTGTCAGACATTCATCCATACAAGTCACCCAGGAACAGGATGAACCGAAGGTACCCTCCTACTGCATTCTAGGAATCACCCTGAGAATCAGTAGCGAGAAGTCCTTGCAATCCCGTAGATTCCAATCACGACAGAATCACAGTATATCTCTGGTTGCAAGTCAGAGATTTTAAGTAATCCTTCCGCTTATGAAAATCAACGGTCTTCAATAGCTCCATCTCGAATCAGCCTCTTCAACGTATTCGTATTTGCTGGACGGAATGGTTTCCGAATAAATTCGATTCCGGTCTTTCCGTACCAACAATCGTATGGGCAAATTTGATAGTCGGTTATTTAACTATCGAATAAACAAACATTCATCCATAAAAGAAAATGGATTCACTGATTCAATACTCAGTATCATTTAGCCTCTCTAACGAACCGCCCGTTAATTCTATTCTTTAAATTTCCAATATTTGAAAACATCCCTTTCACTTCTTATTTTGAAATAAGACTATTCTCCATATTCATTTTTTTTCCAACCTATAAACTTTTTCCGGAAACAGTTTATAATATCATTTATGGAAATCATAACTTATGTTTTCCTCAACTGTTCTCGTTCATAAACTAATACCATCCTTGGGTAATCATGGAGTCGTTCAAGTTGGGGTATTTTATTTACCTCTCAGACCTTGAGCAACAACATTCATATCTTCAGAATAAATAGAAGTTTATTAACAGCATATTTCCCTTTGAAATCCTCATTAAATTTTGACTATGTTTACTTAACTAATTGTTAAGTAAACTCTTATTAAATCTTTTTGATTTATATCAATAACCATTTACAATATTATATATGAACTTTGACTCTATTATAATTAAATTCTTTATGAAACTTCCTTGATATCTCTTTATTACAATATTACCATTTATTTCGGCAATTCAAATTCATTTGTTTTAAAACCATATAAACAACGCTTTTAGAAATCTTATATTAATATCCTATACCATCGTTATATTTTCAAATCCTTATCTTGATATGCATCAAAACAATTCAACTTATATTTATCCCAGTTCTCTTAAACCATACTCGCCGCTTATTCGTTGTTTGGGAAACATATAATAATCCTGTTTAAAACCTCATGTCCAAAAATGGTTCGTCTCCTTTTGTAACAAGTGTTACAAATCACATTTCATAAACCCTTACCTTTATTTATCAACTCGATTCCATTTTCAAAACTTTAAATTTCCATTTACAATATCTTGCCATTCATTTTCATTTCCATAACTTTACTTTGCCTACAAATCTCTTTTGCAACTCATTATTGACAACTAATATTCGTTGTCGTTATCCAAAACTTTAACTTCATTTACATTCCTGCCTTCAGTTAACATTCCGAACTTCGGAATATCACATTCTAAATCTCGGAATAGAACTCACTTTGATTTATCATTCCGAACTTCGGAATGCTACATTCCGAATCTCGGAATAAAACTCGCTTTGATGAATCATTCCAAAGTTCGGAATACCACATTACGTACCTTGAAATAAACTCACTTCCATTTATTTAACTAAATCTCATTTATAAATTTCATTTATAAATTTATATTCATAGTGTCAACTTTAATTTCATTTAAAATGTGAAATCCCATTTCAAATCACACTCATTTTCAAATCCGTTGATTTTTCAATCTCATACACGAAATTTTATCACATTTCGTATTATTTAAAACACCGTTTGGTAAAAACGATCATTCATCACAAAACATTTCTCTTTGAATTCTTTTACACATTCTCGTATACCCATGATTTATGTAACAACCCGTATTTCAATAACATGTTAAAACGAGAATCAAGGCAGAATTTAATTTTAAATTCTGAATCAAGTAAAACGGGCTATGCCGTTGCGTTCGTCTCGGAAAAATACGCGAAATAGAGTCCGAGTTTTCGAAAATCGGAGTCCGTATGACCCGGTTAAGGCCCAAAGAAGTTTTCGGGAAATTTGAATTTCGAAACATGGAGAAATGGGGCCAGGCGGGAAAATTCCCGACCAGACAAGTCGACAGGCATGTCGACAGGCATGTCGACAGGGCTGTCGACTTGCCCTGTCGGCTGATTCTGATCTGGTGCACCTATTTTCTATCTTGGCTAGGTTTTTGGGCCTGGTTTGAAATCTGACGGTTCAGGTTGGTCCTAGGGTTAATCTAAGGGCCTAAAACTATCCTAATCTCTATAAAAAGACCCTAAACCTACCCCTAAACCCTCATTATTCACTCATGTAACTAAACTATGGCCAAATTTCTACTCTCATGGCCTCCATCTCAAATCCCTAGAGCCTATGCATTCAAATCGGGTTGAAATCAAAAGATGCAAGCTTGCTACACCAAAGAGAGGCAAAATCAACGTTGCTATGCAAGTTCCATTACGATTCTTCAACAAAGGAGGCACCTTTCTTAGCCAAGATGATTCATGCTTCTTTCCCTAGGCCTAACTATGTAAGTTCTAGCTACTTTTAGATGGAAACGGTAGTTTTGATAATGGCATGGGATAAAATGAGGCTAAACATGATTATGCGAACCTATATGAACTTTACCTTACCTCTTGTGTTCATGTTTATGATTTTAGGCCATGTGAGTGACTTAATCATGCCTCTCATGCTATGCATAACCTAGTTTAACTTGCAAGTTTGGATCTTTATGCATGAAATGCTAGCATGAACCTTTAGGAACCACTTTACTTGTGAAACATTGGCTAAGGCAAGATTTTGGGGCTTATGCATGTTTATGAACCCAAACCCCTTATGCTATCATGCAAGTTTGTGGCCAAATCCTTTATGAGATTATGCATGCTTGTGGCCAATCCCCTCTTTTAAGTTGTGCATGTTTATGGCCAAACCCTTTTTGACAATATGCATGTTTGTGGCCAAATTACCTTATGACACTTTGCATGTTTATGGCCAATCCCTTTATGATGTTATGCATGTGGAAGCCAAGCCCTTTTTAGCATCATGCATGTTTTGAGACCAATATGTGACATAGTATCCTTACTATGTTGGCTCGCTTTGCTTGCGTTGGGAAAACACGATTTTGGGTAGTTAGATAAACAGGAACATGTCGCGAAATCCTAACTTGATTATGACATATGTTTATACTTGAAAATATGACTTGAAAGATGACATGGAAGTTGACATGTAAGTATGCATAAAAACATGAGCTTGGGAATTTACCTATTATGTTAGGTCTACCCTTTGGGAATTTACCTATTAAGTTAGGTCTACCCAAATGCTTGAAAAACTTGTAACATGTTTTGGAAACATGATGAACTTAGATAATATAAGTGTGGCCAACTCGAGGTTGGGTTGAGTTTGCAACGTAAAACTACCCAGAACCGACCGGCCTAACTAGTAGTTGCAAACAATAGGACCCAATGTGAGAAGTTGGTCATGTCGCGCTTAAGACCCGAGGTTAGACTAGGTTGTGGTGTAAATCTACCCGGACCCGCCCGGCTTAACTAGTAACCACAACAAGGTCTAATGTGAGAGGTTGAGGGTGCATTAATTTAATTAATGCCACATAATAGGGTTAAGTTAATTTGATTAATGAGGCTTAACCAAATATGATATGGACAAATGGGTTAAGTAATTTGATTAGGCTAATGATACTTAACAAAACATGATAAGTTTGGGTAGGTTAAGTAACTTGATTTGCCTAATGACACTTGACCATTTTTATACGACTAGTGGACGGGATTAAGTTAACCAACACTTCATCAATCCAACACGATAACGTGATAAGGTTAAGTAAATTTTCTTAATGACACTTAACCGTATAATACAGTTAATGGATGGGGTTAAGATTAGGCTTAACTAATCTAAACATGGTAATCGGATGGGGTTAAGTTAAACACTTAACTAATTTAACACGATGATTTGATGAGGTTAAGTGACCTATACTTAACCAATCTAACTCGTTAATTTGATGAGGTTAAGTTAACCTATACTTAACCAATCTAACGTGAAAACATGATAAGGCTAAGTCATGAATCGTTTCGAATACGCTTGACCGATTTGACTCGGTAATTTGATAGGGTCAAATTAATATATACTTAACCAATCTAAAATGATAATTAGACGAGGTTGAATCATGGATTGCTTGATACACTTAACCAACTTGACACATGGTTTGTAGGGTTAAGTCTTGGACTTGGATACTTAGCCAATTTTGACATGGTTTGTAGACGGGCTAAGTTATGAACTTAAGTGACACCTAACCCATTAGATAAACCCTAATTCGGAGGATTAGGTAAATAACCATAGTTAACAAGGATTATGGAAATAAGGCTAAGTGGTAAACCTTAGTTAAGGGAAACTAAGTAATAATTCTTAGTCAAGGAAATTTGGACCATTTCTTAAATAGATTAGTAACCCGATACGTTAGGTCAACGTTTAAGTATGTGTGTAGGAGCAGACTATCTGATTTAGATAAAGGCTCCAACGAACTGGGTAACGAAGCAGCGGCTTCGGGGAACGTGAGGATATTCTTGGGATCCCTCTGTGCGCTGCCAGGTTATTATACTAGGCTCACGAGAGGTTGAGGTCTGCGGTAGAAGAACCAAGAATATGCCTTGGTTGCTATGCGAGCGACCTAAAGACTGGGGTGGATAGCAGTGAGTCGACGAATACATAAGGTGCCCGAGATAGCAAGTTCGTCGATCATCTACCATCTTGAGTCAAGCGTATACGTACGGAAAGGCAGGGAACACCCAACAGACCATAATTGCTATCTAATTATGGGTGAGGTAGGCCGTAGGATGTGGGCTGGCCGGAGTGTAGTTCTCATGCAAGATTTTCTCTTGTGTTGCCTTTCACTAGTTGAGGGAGGGGTCTCGTGGGACCATAGCCACGTGTAGAAAAGCAGATCTTAGTATCTGCATCGGCAGATAAATCTAAAGCTCCCGACCGAGTCCTGTATTTCTTGTTTTGCCCTGTGACAGGACTCGGATGGCACGATGTGATACATGTGCATACATAGAAAACGATTCACGATGAATGCGTGGGAAAAAGGGCGCGGTTGAGGGTTAGCGTAATCCCTAGTGGCCTAGGTGGTTTAACCCAAACCGAAATACGAAAGCGTGCAATAGGTAAGCGTAATCCCTAGTGGTGCTAGGTGGCGTAAGTCCTAGTAGTTCAAACGATGATTCATATGGAAGAGCCCAGCTAGAACAAGGGTGACAGTCCAAACGATTTCAGGGAAAATACGACATGAGGAAGCCCGTACGAGGTACGACAAAGGACTGAACTTGTATACATGGAAAGAAACATATGATTTGAGTAACCTATATATGCGATATATTAGGTTGACATGGACCATTACACGACTTTGAGCAAGGGACATTCATGGTTAACACATGACGCGGGTAGGGATACTAGTACGAGAGGTGCAGAGCAAATATACATGTTAGAACTAGGAAGAATATACATAATAGATACCGTGGGATGTTAGACGAGGTAGATACCTTGGGATAATGTACTCGTTAGAAATCTGACAATGTGATACCTTGACTTATCATAACACCGTAGTTTATCATGATACCTTAGTTTACTTTGCCACAGTAGTTCAACCGGCTATCCTGGTTTATCTATCTTGTAGTTATCCTTATGTTTACTTTCAGTTTATGCATGTCATGTTACCTTTACCTGTTTTTATACTGGAAGTAGATAGGACTTACTCAGTCTTTTTGACTGACCCGTTTTGTTTCGCCTCTTTTCTTCCGTTTCCCCCCCCCCCAGGTTTCAGGGAGGAAACAATGCTGTTTAGTTCGGACTTCTTCCGCTTGAAGGTCATCATGGATGGCTTGGACTTCTCTTGGCTATGGCTACTTTACTGTTTTTACTTGGGGAATAATTTATTAAAAAGTCTTTATGCTTCTTTACTATTGCAAGACAGGTTTTGATGTACTCTGATGTAAAAGGCTTTAGACCTTAATTATTGAATTTATGAAAGTTCGATTTTACTTCCGCTATTTTATATGTTCTGTCTTGTGATATTTCTGTGCATGTTTACCAATAATGCCCCTCTAAAGCTAGTGCATTCCTTTGCGAGTGACCCTAGTGGAGGCGGGGTGTTACATTTGGTATCAGAGCAGAAGGTTACCAGACTGGGCAAAAAGTTTTTAAAGACCTTCTGAAAACTATTTGAAAAAAACCATTTACAAAGAAGCATTTTTCAAGAAAATTTTCTTTTAAAAAGAAAAAGGCTATTCCCCAAAGGCCATTAGCATCATCCTTGTTTCCTTGATTTAATCTCTTTTCCTTTCTTTCCTCCATCTGTAGTCACAGTGGTTTTGACTGCGACTAGTCTTTCTAGCTGCGTAAGTGTTTCCCGTACGATGGAGGTGGTTCTCGAGAGACCGTTGCAGAGTTGTGCATGAAAGGATAGTAAGAACAAGGATAAAGGATACGAGCTCAGGGATAAGCAACATGTTGGTATGGCTGAGTCCTAAAAGGAGGGAGAAAGATGAACAATGAAACCCATGACGAGAGGGTACCTTTGGCATAGTGAAACGGGATAGATAGTTAAGTATCATGGGACAAGGACAAGATCATTGGGAGGGCAATGGTATGCTCTCATTTCTAGGGTACCTCAGAAGGAGGGTAACGATCTTGTTAAAGGTTTAGCTTTACTTCTCTATCATCCTGTCGGGACTTTGTTTTGATCACCGCATCTTTTAAGTCAGCTTCGATAGTTGAGTCTCTTCACCTTAAGTACTAGCGTAATAGAGAATCCCATTTTTGTCTCAAAGTCCTATTGGAGAATCAGTCCATTTATACATGACTTGTTTGGAATTGAGAATGTCTATGCCAAGTGTTCAGTTTGGAAATAATGCTTATGTTTATAAGCTATGGATGGATTCTAGGGATGAAGTAGTTATCCAGTAAGCGGTGCCACTCTCGGTTTTGATAGGAGGGTAGTTAGACTCTTGGCTTGTTTTGGTAATACCCTTGAAGTATCGCGTAACCTTTTGGGTTCTGTCATGATTAGTTACTTAGAATCCCTAGATGCCTTTGTTGGAAATTAGAAACCCGATCGAATGGTGTTCTCTAATAAGACGGATGGTTTACTCCGATTATGTATGGGTTATGGGAATTACCCTAGTAAGTGCGCACGGTAACTTGTTTACTTTCAAGAGAAAGTCTTTCTATGTGGAATACCTTGTGGTGCGAGGTTCAGGATTCACAAGTAAATTTTGGAAAGCTCGCATGGATTCATGAGTACGCAGTCCTGTTTGCACCAAGTATTCTAGAAGGAGAATAAGTACAAGTAGAACGGGAGGCGACGAGGAAATGAGTTCCAACTCATGTTATGGAAACAGGAATAAGAAGCTACAAAATCGCGAAGTTAAAAGACGACTTTGATGGTCAAAGACTAGATACGCGCATGATATCTCTTTTTGGGAGTATATCCTTGATCCCTGTTTTCTGTAGAGCTTACTTGTAGGCTATCTTTTGTGGACATCCTCTCGGTCCTATTTTCTGTTACAAACCCCATACGGAGTTTGTCCTGTTTATCTTCTCGACCCTGTTTCAGGGAATCCTAGGTAGAACCCTATGGATGTAAACATGTATTTGAAACATGTTATGATTGATATGGTTGCAAGTGGTTGCTCGTGGATGCGCGAATACACATTAGATACTAGCTCGACTCGGTCACATTTCATATTGCATATGCACGAGTATTTATACTTGTTTATGGATGAAATCGAATGTATTATCATGCAGTTGTCGCATATGAATGAATGATTGTGCACACATATAGTATCTATATGACTAGGACTATTTGCATACATGATGGATTCATAGCACTAAACATATTTTTGCATTTAAAAGATTTTTCAGGCCTGATCATTAGCATTAGCTAAGGAACATGTACACACACGTTTTGCATATATTCATACAGCATTAGAAATCATCTAAGGACAATGGTTGCTTGTGGATGATGTTTTGAGTAGATGGATGATGGATGGTAGGATATGTTCTTCCTAACTTAGAGATTTCGGGGACGAAATCCTAAAAGGTGGGGAGAATGTAACAACCCGTATTTCAATAACATGTTAAAACGAGAATCAAGGCAGAATTTAATTTTAAATTCTGAATCAAGTAAAACGGGCTATGACATTGCGTTCGTCTCGGAAAAATACGCGAAATAGAGTCCGAGTTTTCGAAAATCGAAGTCCGTATGACCCGGTTAAGGCCCAAAGAAGTTTTCGGGAAATTTGAATTTCGAAACATGCAGAAATGGGGCCAGGCGGGAAAATTCCCGCCCAGACAAGTCGACAGGCGTGTCGACAGGGCTGTCGACTTGCCCTGTCGGCTGATTCTGATCTGGTGCACCTATTTTCTATCTTGGCTAGGTTTTTGGGCCTGGTTTGAAATCTGACGGTTCAGGTTGGTCCTAGGGTTAATCTAAGGGCCTAAAACTATCCTAATCTCTATAAAAAGACCCTAAACCTACCCCTAAACCCTCATTATTCACTCATGTAACTAAACTATGGCCAAATTTCTACTCTCATGGCCTCCATCTCAAATCCCTAGAGCCTATGCATTCAAATCGGGTTCAAATCAAAAGATGCAAGCTTGCTACACCAAAGAGAGGCAAAATCAACGTTGCTATGCGAGTTCCATGACGATTCTTCAACAAAGGAGGCACCTTTCTTAGCCAAGATGATTCATGTCCCTAGGCCTAACTATGTAAGTTCTAGCTACTTTTAGATGGAAACGGTAGTTTTGATAATGGCATGGGATAAAATGAGGCTAAACATGATTATGCGAACCTATATGAACCTTACCTTACCTCTTGTGTTCATGTTTATGATTTTAGGCCATGTGAGTGACTTAATCATGCCTCTCATGCTATGCATAACCTAGTTTAACTTGCAAGTTTGGATCTTTATGCATGAAATGCTAGCATGAACCTTTAGGAACCACTTTACTTGTGAAACATTGGCTAAGGCAAGATTTTGGGGCTTATGCATGTTTATGAACCCAAACCCCTTATGCTATCATGCAAGTTTGTAGCCAAATCCTTTATGAGATTATGCATGCTTGTGGCCAATCCCCTCTTTTAAGTTGTGCATGTTTATGGCCAAACCCTTTTTGATAATATGCATGTTTGTGGCCAAATTACCTTATGACACTATGCATGTTTATGGCCAATCCCTTTATGATGTTATGCATGTGGAAGCCAAGCCCTTTTTAGCATCATGCATGTTTTGAGACCAATATGTGACATAGTATCCTTACTATGTTGGCTCGCTTTGCTTGCGTTGGGAAAACACGATTTTGGTTAGTTAGATAAACAGGAACATGTCGCGAAATCCTAACTTGATTATGACATATGTTTATACTTGAAAATATGACTTGAAAGATGACATGGAAGTTGACATGTAAGTATGCATAAAAACATGAGCTTGGGAATTTACCTATTAAGTTAGGTCTACCCTTTGGGAATTTACCTATTAAGTTAGGTCTACCCAAATGCTTGAAAAACTTGTAACATGTTTTGGAAACATGATGAACTTAGATAATATAAGTGTGGCCAACTCGAGGTTTGGTTGAGTTTGCAACGTAAAACTACCCGTAACCGACCGGCCTAACTAGTAGTTGCAAACAATAGGACCCAATGTGAGAAGTTGGTCATGTCGCGCTTAAGACCCGAGGTTAGACTAGGTTGTGGTGTAAATCTACCCGGACCCGCCCGGCTTAACTAGTAACCACAACAAGGTCTAATGTGAGAGGTTGAGGGTGCATTAATTTAATTAATGCCACATAATAGGGTTAAGTTAATTTGATTAATGAGGCTTAACCAAATATGATATGGACAAATGGGTTAAGTAATTTGATTAGGCTAATGATACTTAACAAAACATGATAAGCTTGGGTAGGTTAAGTAACTTGATTTGCCTAATGACACTTGACCATTTTTATACGACTAGTGGACGGGATTAAGTTAACCAACACTTCATCAATCCAACAAGATAACGTGATAAGGTTAAGTAAATTTTCTTAATGACACTTAACCGTATAATACAGTTAATGGATGGGGTTAAGATTAGGCTTAACTAATCTAAACATGGTAATCGGATGGGGTTAAGTTAAACACTTAACTAATTTAACACGATGATTTGATGAGGTTAAGTGACCTATACTTAACCAATCTAACTCGTTAATTTGATGAGGTTAAGTTAACCTATACTTAACCAATCTAACGTGAAAACATGATAAGGCTAAGTCACGAATCATTTCGAATACGCTTGACCGATTTGACTCGGTAATTTGATAGGGTCAAATTAATATATACTTAACCAATCTAAAATGATAATTAGACGAGGTTGAATCATGGATTGCTTGATACACTTAACCAACTTGACACATGGTTTGTAGGGTTAAGTCTTGGACTTGGATACTTAGCCAATTTTGACATGGTTTGTAGACGGGCTAAGTTATGAACTTAAGTGACACCTAACCCATTAGATAAACCCTAATTCGGAGGATTAGGTAAATAACCATAGTTAACAAGGATTATGGAAATAAGGCTAAGTGGTAAACCTTAGTTAAGGGAAACTAAGTAATAATTCTTAGTCAAGGAAATTTGGACCATTTCTTAAATAGATTAGTAACCCGATACGTTAGGTCAACGTTTAAGTATGCGTGTAGGAGCAGACTATCTGATTTAGATAAAGGCTCCAACGAACTGGGTAACGAAGCAGCGGCTTCGGGGAACGTGAGGATATTCTTGGGATCCCACTGTGCACTGCCAGGTTATTATACTAGGCTCACGAGAGGTTGAGGTCTGCGGTAGAAGAACCAAGAATATGCCTTGGTTGCTATGCGAGCGACCTAAAGACTGGGGTGGATAGCAGTGAGTCGACGAATACATAAGGTGCCCGAGATAGCAAGTTCGTCGATCATCTACCATCTTGAGTCAAGCGTATACGTACGGAAAGGCAGGGAACACCCAACAGACCATAATTGCTATCTAATTATGGGTGAGGTAGGCCGTTGGATGTGGGCTGGCCGGAGTGTAGTTCTCATGCAAGATTTTCTCTTGTGTTGCCTTTCACTAGTTGAGGGAGGGGTCTCGTGGGACCATAGCCACGTGTAGAAAAGCAGACCTTAGTATCTGCATCGGCAGATAAATCTAAAGCTCCCGACCGAGTCCTGTATTTCTTGTTTTGCCCTGTGACAGGACTCGGATGGCACGATGTGATACATGTGCATACATAGAAAACGATTCACGATGAATGCGTGGGAAAAAGGGCGCGGTTGAGGGTTAGCGTAATCCCTAGTGGCCTAGGTGGTTTAACCCAAACCGAAATACGAAAGCGTGCAATAGGTAAGCGTAATCCCTAGTGGTGCTAGGTGGCGTAAGTCCTAGTAGTTCAAACGATGATTCATATGGAAGAGCCCAGCTAGAACAAGGGTGACAGTCCAAACGATTTCAGGGAAAATACGACATGAGGAAGCCCGTACGAGGTACAGCAAAGGACTGAACTTGTATACATGGAAAGAAACATATGATTTGAGTAACCTATATATGCGATATATTAGGTTGACATGGACCATTACACGACTTTGAGCAAGGGACATTCATGGTTAACACATGACGCGGGTAGGGATACTAGTACGAGAGGTGCAGAGCAAATATACATGTTAGAACTAGGAAGAATATACATAATAGATACCGTGGGATGTTAGACGAGGTAGATACCTTGGGATAATGTACTTGTTAGAAATCTGACAATGTGATACCTTGACTTATCATAACACCGTAGTTTATCATGATACCTTAGTTTACTTTGCCACAGTAGTTCAACCGGCTATCCTGGTTTATCTATCTTGTAGTTATCCTTATGTTTACTTTCAGTTTATGCATGTCATTTTACCTTTACCTGTTTTTATACTGGAAGTAGATAGGACTTACTCAGTCTTTTTGACTGACCCGTTTTGTTTCGCCTCTTTTCTTCCGTTTCCCCCCCCCCAGGTTTCAGGGAGGAAACAATGCTGTTTAGTTCGGACTTCTTCCGCTTGAAGGTCATCATGGATGGCTTGGACTTCTCTTGGCTATGGCTACTTTACTGTTTTTACTTGGGGAATAATTTATTAAAAAGTCTTTATGCTTCTTTACTATTGCAAGACAGGTTTTGATGTACTCTGATGTAAAAGGCTTTAGACCTTAATTATTGAATTTATGAAAGTTCGATTTTACTTCCGCTATTTTATATGTTCTGTCTTGTGATATTTCTGTGCATGTTTACCAATAATGCCCCTCTAAAGCTAGTGCAATCCTTTGCGAGTGACCCTAGCGGAGGCGGGGTGTTACAATTTAGCTATTCCGTTTTCTACTTTGAAATCAGTTTAAAACTTCTTTTACGACCGTAAGGCCTTCACAAAACCATTTCAATATTTGAATAATCAACACGGTAAATTATATCGTTTAACCGTTCATTTAATACATCTTGCATCCCTACTAGTTATATTTATATAAAATTGATAAATTTAACTTCGACTATTATTTTTACAATAAAAATCGTATTTCAAAACCATATAAAAATATATTTATATCTTTGAAAACATTCAAAATCTATTTACTACTGATTTCAAAAAGTCATTCCTTTTAGTCGACGGTATTAAAGAGGCAAATGGTTACTACAGTATCAAACGTGAAATATAAATCAATTTCACATTACCTAACAAACAATATAATCATATTGATAACGTTATTCAGTTCAAAATGGCTAATCAATATTTGGTTTCCATCTAAATAGATGACATGAACAGTTTAATAATAACGGTCAATAATAAATGTAACAGTCAATACTGGGATAATAACAGAAGTTCAAGCATTCAACCATTTATGTATAACGTTTATAGTGTTATAAACGTAACCACTGAGGTAAGTTACCTCACTAGGAGTCAACCGTTAGAAATAACGATTAATTAAATTAAACGAACGTTTAATTTAACTATTTCAGTCAATATATGAATATAAAATCAACAACGAACGAACAAACAAACAACCATTAACAACCATAGCATATAATTATAAAACCCGACTTATAAAATATAAGACGGGAGAACTGAGTGAGTTTAACTCACCTTGATTCCATTCGACGTTGCACTGGTTCGTTTCAGTCAAATTAAACCAATGGTTACTTTAACTGAAGATCTCAGTTGCTTCAACTCTATCCAATCCAGCTTGTTAACACGGTTCCAATGTCCCTGGTCTTGTCCAATTCTGTTACTAAATGAACAGATTACGAATCATACGTCATATGAATTTAGTTAACTAAATTAATTATCGAATTTTATTTTTATTGATTATTTAAATTAAAAATTATTCTAACTAGTTTACATTTCTTATAACATCGGTGTTAGAAGCTTGCTTAATCAACTGGCTCCGTAATAGACGAGTGAACACAAAATTTTATCTTCTACTAAATCCTGTTACAAACATCTTTTATATCTTTTTGAACCAGTGGGTGTATATAGTTTCAAACACATTAAAGTTTAACTTAGACATACCGTAATTGGTTTTTTTTTTTTTTTTTTTTTTTTTTTTGCTTCCGGGTAACCCCAAAACTTATACGTGCATGGTTCCAATTCGCCATATCAGACAATGCGTATAACACCAAAAATTAGAGCACTAATTATTTATTAAATCATACCTGCGTTTATAAACTTTAGATTAGGCATGCTCAAAGTTTTCCAGGCAACGCACTGTACCAATGTTTCTCTTCTTCCTATCTGGTACTCGCGCTCTTCACCATTTCTTCCCACCGCCCTTCCTTCTTCAACACTTCTTACGTGTTCCCTTTTTTTTTCTACACGTTAGTGCCAAAGTGCACAAACCCATTTCCAGCCCCCCCTACGTTCTGTCTTGCGCCTCCTTTTTTTTTTTTTTTTTTTTACTGTTTCGTTTTTTTTTTATAAAACTAAAGCCCAATATCAGCCCATCCGCCACACTTCTACTTCACCGCGCATACTCCTCCTCCTCCGTATCTTGAACCCGTATGCACCTCACAGTATTCCAACTTTAGTTGTATATTTTTTTTTCCTTTTCTTTTCGCTAAAATTATTTTGCTACTGAGAAGGAGAGAGTAAGCGGAGTAGAATGATTTTAGATAGGAGGAAACGAACGAAGGGATACAGTTTATATAGAAGGAGGAACCGTGGTAATGAAGTTTACTCGCTTCCCACGGTGAAGACAGTTTGGCCGCCAAGGAAATAACAGCGTGGCTTGCAAGGGATGTTAGTTTGGGTGTCAAGAAAAGTATTTTGAATTGTTTATTATTTTCTTGATACTCACGGTTTCAATTGTAGCTGTGACGATAGGTTGTGAAAGTAGCCACTAGGGCGTACTCCCTCTTCCTTTCTTTTCAGTGTACGTTCCATGTGCATGAAGTATAAACTATAAAGCATGGGTTAAACAATGTATTTTTAGTTTGATGCGCACACTGTTAATGGTTTGCGGTGCAAGGCAAGTAATGAAACAAAGTAAATGGCTTGCGCACGTGCAAGGAATGCTACAGTGAAAGAAATGGGATGGATTTATTAATATAATAATGTATGAAACTTCGTCGTGGAGAAATCGTGTTAAAAACCACTGCATACGATTTCTGTTTTCTGATAAAAAGTCTAATCTTCGTATAAAAAGGTATTCCGGACCCAACGGGACAAGTTTCGTTGAAATTCGAGGTCGTTTGCAAAAATCCTTTAGAAAATATCGATGAAAAACACCGAGCATTAATTCCTTAAAATTACAGAAAAAATCCTAAAAATATGAGGCATTGACGTTTCACTAGACTTCTTCCTAAGGTTTCGTATGAAACTTGTTTCGTTGAATTTTGAGTTCGTTTGACCAGTTAACCATTCAAATAAAGATACCTACACCACTATGTATTCATGTATGAGCGTTGCAGACTGAAATAAAAACACATTCGTGTTCAGTGAGGTGTCGCGATCCCAAAAATATAATAATACCGGTAGTTTAACTTATATTGTGAAATCCCAAAATGTTGTCACAGGGTGTAAAATACTCCAAATAAAAAGTTGCTTATTTAATTAATTAAAAATTACAATAAAATTCTAAAAATTAAATTATCACTATGTCCCAAAAGAACCTTGGCTAAATTCGAAACCGGTATCTAGTTATATCGAATAAACCGTTACGGTCGATAAACGATTACGCCGCTGTTTTTCTGCCAAATTGATTTGGGCATAACTTTCAATCTACACGACGAAATCTCGATTTTTCTCTTTCACTAGAAAAATATACTTCACTTGCTCCGTACGTTTCTTGTTTCACAGAAATCTGATTTAAAACGGGCTCTGTATATCCAGTTGAAGTTCAAAACTCTATTTTACGAACTACAGCGCTGTTCTGGGCTCGTTTTATTTTATATATGAATATATATCGTTCAACTTTGTTTAGGTAGTGATTTAAATATTAAAATCCATTTATATTCCAAATATAATATTTAAAATAAATAAAATAAATAAAGTATTTGGCTGCCAAAAATACGGGACGTTACAGATCCATAACTATTGTTTAAAAATGCGCATATTATTTGGGAAGAACGGGATCGAATATATGTTCGGAAACCATTCCAAGTAATAATATGATGTGATAAAGAAACTAAAGACGTGGAAATGACAAACGAAGACCAAGATTCTTTAGATTCACTTGGATTGACTACTGATGTCTCGATTGGGCTGATCACCCAACATGAGATTATAAGTGGCATGAGGTCTAAATATATTTGAGGATTTTTGGATTTTGTTCCGTTCAGATCCAGGATGGACTTGTATGGATTGTGTGCCTGACATTATAATTGACTGCGTAGCACTGATTTCTGTTAATATATATTGGATTGTGGTAATTAATTATTCCCGTCTCTAAGTTTTACGTGCTTAGAGGTTATGTATTGATAGAAATTAGTGACATGTTGTAAATTGACAATGTGGCATACTCAAGTTATGAAATGAGCTAGTGATTGTTTACACCAAAAATGGTCCAAACACCCAAGGTACTAAACTGTACTTCACCAATTTGATAAGAAATAAATGTGATCGTGTTTAATCAACAATTAAAAATGAAAAACACAAGAAAGGTAAAGTAGAGACGAGATTTAGAGTGGTCTAGCCGTTAATTAGGCCTACATCCACTTTGAAGTTTATTTCCAATCTTATAATGAGGATTACAAAATACATCAATTCTCTCTTTTCACATATCCCTATATTCGCACAATACACCCTCGTTTATATATGTTTCAAATCTTAGAATTGTACAAGAGAGTGGTAAAATTTATGGAGAAGAAGGATGGATGAATGATTGAGAAAGAGGATGCTTTCATTTTCTTGATTACTGGATTGTACTTGACGCCATGGCCGACTCAGTAGTTGAGGATAGAATTTAGCAGCACTTCATTGTTTTCAAGATTCGATCCCCCTTATGTTGGTAGCCATGGTGTATTTATAGGTGAGATATCTCTGGGAAATGATCTGAAATCTGTTTATGCAGGCTACGGATCACTCATTCTATTACTTACAACCATGCCATCAACTAGTAGTAGCCAGCTATCCATATCTGTATTTGGTTGTCATGCGTGAGTGACTTAGTGGAGAGAACGCCTTAAGTGGCTGAGCGTATACATAGGTTTGGGCTTTCCTGTGAGCATGAATGCTTTGGAAAACTTGGAAACTTTATAGGAACGGAACGCGGGACTGGACCTGGCTCTCCCCTGTTCCTTGCGTGACCATTCTTCTTATTTCAAGGGCGCTCATCTTTTTGCTGCCTTTGTATGGTGATGTTTGTCCCTACGGCTACGCCACAAAGTCGCTCCCGCCTAAGTTGAATGGGCGATTTTCTTTGCTTCTGTGTTTGAGCGGCTTTCCCCCAGTATGAACGTTCGACCTTGGCTCCCGCACCTAAGTCACGATTCGTGTCCAACTTTGATTAGAGATATGGTCACATAAGATGTTGCAAGCGCTCGCATTTCAGTTTCATTTCAGGCTTGGTCCTTTGACAGGAAACAGTGAGTTGCTTTACAGGATATGAGATCTCTATCCTTTCTGGGCCGCATTTCTCATTTCATATCGTGCCATCATTCTCGGTCTTACTGGTTGACTTGACTCGTCTTGGGTTTGAAATTTGACCGTTTAAGTGCCTTGGATAACATTGCGCACGATCGACCCTGATGATGTCCATTCAGTATCCTTTAGTCAATGTGCGTGTGGACTTTTTAGGGATTAACACTTTCCCCTTGAAGTCCATGATTTCTTTTAGTAAGGAATTACTGGCTTCAACATATTTGATCGCACATTGTTTTGTTGATTTATCCTGACTTGTTGAGGGGTCGTTCGCGCAAAAGATTAATATTGCTTCATTGTAGCTGGTTGGTATTGTCTTTTTCTGTAAGCGAGAGGCTTGATGTTTACTTTTTGGTCATTGTGCTAATAGTTGAGTTTCGGGATGCCAGCTGGAACTTGATGAGACACTTCTTGGGCACTAAGCTGACGTAGCGAAAATTCTTTGGATGTATGCCTTTTAATCTTCCTTATTTACTTTTAGCCTGCTTCATTCCACTTTTACCTTTTTCGAGAAATTTTCCGGTCATAGTTGTGCTTTCTTGAGAGTTTAACCAGGTAATCTGTGTTTGACATCTCTGCCTTGATTTCTCTCCAAAAGGTTTTGGCTTTCTTATTCTATCATCTTCCGTAGTGCTTGCAGCAACACCTGTTTTTTCTTGAGAAATTTTCTTTCGGCTTCAATATACCACGATATTTCTGGGTGAGTTTTACATTTATTTTTATTTGTTTGAGTACTCATGCATTTCCAAGTTAGGATGTTTCAATACGACCTGGCCGAGATGTGTATGAATTCAGGATTTGGACAACATCCAGATTTTTATGTAGTGTAGATATCGTTTCTGTAATTATCTTTGGAGAGTATGAATCATCCGGTTGTTTTCTTTGAAACCCTGATGCTTGGTATTTGTTCACAAATTGTTTGGTGAAATGCCCCGGGTTTCTCCAGTTGAGATGTTTTTTCTTATGCCTAAGTCTGGCTGGGATGTTTCCCTTTTCATGGTTGTTTTTGAGTCCATACTGATCTCTTTTTAAATATGTCGTCCGAGGATGGAATCTTTCTTGTCTAGGAGGCTCAGGAGAAGGTCGACAAGGAGGGTTGGTAACAAAAAGATGCCCCAAGGCAAGGGGATCTTGGGTGCGACTGTCACTCAGAGTCATTGTTTGCTGAATGAACTTCCTGGCTCAGATATTCAGACTGCACTTGGTCGTATGGCTTCTTCGTCCATTACTTTGGATCCTGCAGCTATACCGGAGCCTCTTTCTATTCCTAAAACTTTCCATCCTGAACATGCCGAGGACTTTGTGGGTGAATGTCTCGCTGGCTCGCGTTCCAGCGTGTACATAGATCCATTTGACAGATGGATTATTGCAGGTAAGATAGACGCCATGAAGGATTGCATATTGGCTGAGTTCACGCAATTGGAAGCACCCCCGCATTTGGTCGAAGGCCTTATCACCACTGTCAGGGACTACATTGTGGAGCAAATGGGTGCCAGGCATTCGCTTATCGAAGATCTTCAGCAGTCAAATAAAGAGAAACTTGAACGACTTCATGCCTTGTAAAAAGATAGATACAAACTTGTCGAGGCCCTTGAATCTAGGGAGTGGATCATCTCCTACCTTATCTGAACACTGTGGCTTGCTAATGCTTTACCTGTTCTGTTATTTTGGTTTTGATTTTCAATGGTACTTTTAGTCTGGCTTGTGTATGCGGGAGCCAGCCTCGCTTATTCTTGTACGCTTAGGTTTGTAACTTTTATGGTTTGTGCGATGGCTACATTTCTACGTCGTTCATCGTCAATAACGCTAGCTTGCTTTTAATTTTAGGACAGCCTATTTCTTATTTTGCCCCTTCTTTGAGGGGTTAGTTCTTATTATGCAACTTGTTTACTTTCACGTGGGTGCGTTGCACGCTGTACCTTTATTTTCCGACTTACACATTCGGCCGGGCGCTTTACTAATCGTTCGGTTGTGCTCGAATTTCTATTATTATTATTATTATTATTTAGTTAGCTTTTGAAGTTCATTGCTTATTGAGGGTTATTACGCATTTGTATTATTGTAAGCGCGTTTGGTATCTTTTATTTAGTAGTATTCAACCTTCGCATGTCTGACTAGTAATCTGAGCCCTTCGGAGGCTGGTTTTGAATACGTGCCCTCGGGGAGGTCTTGAGAGAAAGGTTTTCAATCCATTCTAGGCCCTATTTGATTGTTTAAGTTATTCAAAGAGGTTCTAGAATTGATACCCCCTTTCGGTTAAGAATTCTAACACCCCCTTACGGCTAGGATTTCTGTTTTGCGCTGGTCCTTCCAGCATGTTTAATCCTTTCCCATTTTTATCCTTCATCCTGAGGAGCGGAAGGAAATTCATCTGGTCGAGCCTTGACTCAGAAGGGATAAAATTTGTGTCCTTCACCTAACAAGGTGCCCCTCGTGAATCGACAATTTTTCCGTTTCAGGACATGTCGGTTTTTCCGACTTTGCGCCTTTGCCCTAAGAAACAGACACTGGTTCGCCTCATTGAATATATTTTTTTAAGTTGGAGAACCCGTGTCCAACACCTAAGAAGGTGTTTCTATGGTGGGCTCAGCAATTTTATCCATGGGACTTTAACCGTAGGACTTTTTGAATTGCTTCCACTTCAGCATTGACTCCTAGGAGGTGGACATCAATCCTTGCTACCGAATTTAACTCCGGTTCTAAGGAGTTCATGTCCCGAACCTGAGAAAGCGCCTCTTTAGTATTAGCAATTTTATCCGAGGGACAAATTTGGTAATATTCCTTTACTTTCAATGAGGTCTGGCGGCGGTCCTTTTAATGGGTGTATGCTAAGTATTCAGCATACTCCATAATGAGAGGTGCAACCTTATTGTCTGTCTTAGAATAGCTTGTTCCTTTTGAGGTGATGTGTCTATTCCTCCCGCTTGATCTTGATTGATGTTCGCGATTCCCAAACTGCTTCGTTTAGTGTGTGCCCTGGGATTTTTCCGTTAAAGTCTTGCTGCGTATGGCGGATTGCTTTTACCATGCCTACATTCCAAGAGATTTTTCTTCTTTTAGCATGGACCAATAAGTATGTTATTCATATAGACACATAATTAATTTTTGATGCACATAGATCTTGCAAGTAAACTGCAGCTTACGAACATAGTGAATAGTAAAGCAAGTTAAAACAATCTTAACAATAAGATAAAATTAGGGGAATGAAGTAAAGTAATGAGAGCTCTAGTTTAACGCTCCATTATTGAGATATTAGTGACTTGTCCCCCTGATGAGCGTCATCTTTGGATCAGTTTAAGCCCTTTCCTCTTTAAGGCGTATTGCCCCTTGTTTGCGAAGAGTCGGGACAACTTTCATGATCTTGTACATACTGTTGCAAATTGTTTTTTCGGATTAACCCCTCGATTACTGACTTCAAGTGCCTGCATTCATCGGTATCGTGTCTTGGCTGTTTGTGGAACTGACAAAATCTTCCTGACTTCATAGCGATATTTTTGACTTATCTTTGTTTCAAAACCGGATATCTCTCGGTGTTTTTGGTTGCCATAAATATATTTCCCACGGTATCGTTAAGGGGAGTGAACTCGGAATTCTTGAAGAAACACAGCTTCTTTTTTGCTTGACTATCTTCTTCTTCGTTGCTCCTTTTTTGATTATCTAGGTTGCTTTGCGCATTTCCATTCTTGTCTACCTATGCATTTTTTCCTTCAATACTTGGATATTTTTCGGCTTTTTTGAGAAATCGTTCGAGTGTACTTGGTTTCCTTTTCTTGATCCACCGCCCCAACTTGGTTTCTTTACGTATGCCCACCTTAAGAGCCATTAAGATTAGGTCGGGTTCAAGATTCTTGGCCTTAGCCACTGCCATATCAAAGCGAGTGAGAAAAGCTTTGACGGGCTCTCCTGGTCTTTGTTGTAGTTCACTTAGCTCCGTAGCATCCCAAGTTTCGAGCGCCTGAGATTTGAACTGCTCACTGAATATCCTAGCCAAGGTCACGAAATTATCCACGGACTGCGGTGGCAGCTTTGTGAACAATAGGTAAACCACTCCTTCTAAATAAGTTGGGAAATATAAGCATTTGATTTCATCAGTAGCGCACGCCCCATTCATATACTGGTTATATTTACATAGAAATATATCAAGGTCGCTTGTCCCATCATAGGACTGTAATGATGGAGGTTCGAATCTTTGTAGGTATACAGTTTTCTTAACCTTTTTATTGAGCAAGGTTTTAGTTGGGAAGGACTACCATTCACTTCGATCATCCTTCTTCTCTAGGCTTTCCTTCACAATTGCTCGTGCCATTCCCAAGATGTAATTCGGTTCCTTGCTTGGATCCATGGATCAACCGCCTTTTTTATTACCGACCTCTGATCTAGATGTGTCCTCATGAACTGGGGCCAAGGAATTTGGGCTTCCCTTTGGGAAGGACATCCCAATGATAATGGGACTGTTTTCCCGCTCCGTGATTGTATCGTCATAGTGATCACGCACAGGTGTTCTTCCCCCTTTGTAGCTTGGATTGGTGCGATGTGCAACTCTCTGGATGGAATCCTACTGTCTTGAGATTGAAGTAGGGAGCTCTGATTCTGACTCGCAATTCGTTCGAGCTAGCAAGGAACAGGTGGTGCTTAAAGTGGCTTTTGCAGTGGCGGCTTGAATGGCGGTATCGACTCTAGCTTCTTCATCATTGCATTTCTCGCAATAGTTATTTGACTCGTTAATCCTGTCATCGCCTCCTCCAATTCCTCCCTGGTTACAGCTTCTTTAACTTTTGGCAACACCTCTTCGCCGGAGTCGCTGTCTGATGGCGTGTAGATGTTGATGCCGTTGTTGGGGTTGTTGACTTCATCGGTGATTCTCCTTGGCGTGCTCATGATTTCAAGCACGGTGCCTCTCAGAAAATCTCACCGGACCTGAAATGGGAAAAGAAGCAAAACACGGCCCCACGGTGGGCGCCAAAATGTTTACACCAAAAATGATCTAAATACCCAAGGTACTAAACTATACTTCACCAATTTAGCAAGAAATAAATGAGACCGTGTTTAATCAGCAATTAAAAGTGAAAAACACAAGAAAGGTAAAGTAGAGACGAGATTTAGAGTGGTTCAGCCATTAATTAGGCCTACATCCACTATGAAGGTGATTTCCAATCTAATAATGAGGATTACAAAATACATCAATTCTCTCTTTTCACACATCCCTATATTCACAAGTACACCCTCGTTTATATATGTTTCATAGCTTGGAATTGTACAAAAGAATGGTAAAAATTTGTAGAGAAGAAGGATGGATGAATGATTGAGAAAGAGGATGCTTTCGTTTTCTTGATTACTGGATTGTACTTGAAGCAATGGTCGACTCAGTAGTTGAGGATAGAATTTAGCAGCACTTCGTGGTTTCCAAGACTCGATCCCCCTTATGTCGGTAGCCATTGTGTATTTATATGTGAGCTCCCTCTGAGAAATGATCTGAAATCTATTTATGTGGGCTACAGATCACTCATTCTATTAATTACAACCATGTCATCGACTAGTTTTAGCTAGTTGTCCAGATCTGTATTTGGTTGTCATGCGCGAGTGACTTAGTAGAGCGAGCGCCTTAAGTGGTTGAGTGGATCCATAGGTGCGGGCATTCCTGTGAGTACGAATGCTTTGGAAAACTTGGAACTTTATAGGAGCGGAACACGGGACTGAACCTGGCTCTCCCCTGTTCCTTATACAACCGTTCTTCTTAGTTCAAGGGCGTTCAAGGGCACTCGCCTTTTTGTTGCCTTTGTATGGTGTTGTGTGTCCCTACGGCTATGCCACAAGGTCGCTCCCGCCTATGTTGAATGGGCGATTTGCTTTGCTTCTGTGTTTGAGCGGCTTTCCCCCAGTATAAACGATCGACCTTGGCTCCCGCACCTGAGCCACGATTCGTGTCCAACTATGATTAGAGATATGGTCACATAAAATGTTGCAAGCGCTCGCATTGCAGCTTCATTTCAGGCTTGGTCCTTTGACAGGAAAACAGTGAGTGGCCTTACAGGATATGCGATCTCTATCCTTTCTGGGCCTCATTTCTCATTTCATTTCACGCCATCATCCTCGGTCGTACTGGTTGACTTGACTCGTCTTGGGTTTGATATTTGGCCGTTTAAGTGCCTTGGATAACATTGCGCATGATCGACCCTAATGATGTATGTTCCGTATCTTTTACTCAATATGCATGTGGACTTTTTAGGGATTAACAAGGATGATCAAAGGTTGGTTTATTGAAGCATAGCATTTTGTATATCGTGACCTCGATGAACCTCACACCCCGGGTTGACGGCAAAGTGGCAGTTAGGTTGTATACATATCTCTATTGAAACTCGAAAGCTTCGGAGGTAGACCTAATTTGAAACCTAAGGAAAATAAGGGTTTGTTCGTTGTCTGTGTCTGGATATTAACTGGTGATTTACCTAGTGTTTGGTGTCCGTGTCTAGATGAAAACCGTGAGATGCACCTTGATCGTGTTCCCAATTGATCTTTCGTGTTAGGAACCATCATATTGGAACACAAAAACCAATACGAGCTTTTGATTTTGTTTGTAAACTATGTATGTGGGCATAGCCACTATGCTTGCTAAGATTAATATATTTATTTGCGAAATGGTTTTCGACACTATGCACTAATAATAGTATTGAATGAGGATTTCCACGTATGAAGGCATTTTTTGTTATCATAAGACAAAACTTGCCCATCTGGTGTGCGATTGCATTGTGTGATGTGGGATGAGCTTACGATAGCTTCATATTTCAAAAGTCATTGCGAATTTATATGCACGGGTGTTCACATGGAGTCAACCCGTTCCGCATTAGCGGCATGGTCCGATGAATTTCCTAACTTTAAATAAACCCATAACACTCATGTTATTTCGTATTTTAATTTGACTAATACGCGAATGATTTAGTTCTGATCCGAGTGTTTGTTGTGTTACTTTTTATGCAATACGCTCGGGTCAGCAGAAGTTGTAGTTAGCGAAGATTACCTTGCCTTGAAGATACCATTATGAAGATGAAGATGGTGCTCAACAAACGTATTATTATTACTATTCCACTGCAAAATTATTGGTATGTTGTATAATAGTTAACTCTGATAATTTTTGTAAAATATAATCAAATATGTGTTTTAATAGCTTCACGAACTGTTATATATTTATTATATTTTGTCTTTCCGCTGCGAGATTATGTATTTTTTTCTTATTCCTTCTCTTTTCTTATTTTAATCCCAATAACTACCTGTATTTTTGATTTGTTTAAGTCGACATTTGAGGATCATTGTCGATTTGAACGTTCAAAAATTTGGGTTGTTACATTTGGTATCAGAGCATTGGTTTCGCGAACACCTTGGCTCTATTTGGGATTAACTCATTAGAGATAGGGTACTAATTCTCTAGAATGCGTTTGAGTGTATATGAGAGAACATACTTCTAATTTTGGCACAAAATAATTTTATACTGTGTTGGTTTGTTCCGTTGAGTATTTATGAATTCGGGTATGTACTTGGGACGCCTAGGCATTGACACGGATTCCTAAGCACTTGAATATGACTCATTAACATAATATTGTTTTGAATTATATTTTATGTATATGTAGTATTATTTAAAAATCTATGAATTTTGATTTTGTTGATATAATATTGGTTTTTTTATCATTTATTATACGATTAATCAATAATTTGAACTATTGGTTATTGAGTGGTTTAAGAAATGAAATGTTAAAATTTAATTGGTAATGAAATAAGGAGTTAAATATGAATTTGAGAATTTGATTTTTGTTGGTTTTGTAATATTGTTTTAAAAATGGTTTTGAAATAATATAATAATATGTTAAATTTTGTTTCATATAGAATTGTTTCAAAAGAATTTTAGAACTAAGTGTACACTCCTCTCTTGTCTTCGGGAAATAACTTCGATGATGAGTGCACGCATCATCGATGTTTATTTTCGAGAGTCTAAGCGAGGGAAACCACTTAGAAATTTTACCTTGACTTGAGTAAACCAAATTTATTTGGATCTTTTGAAGTATGGTTGAATAAAAGAGGTATTATATATATTATTTCAAAAATTGATTTGAAAATGAATCCGAAATTTAATTCTTGAAATCTTGAATAAATAATGGAATGAAATAAACTTAAATTTTAGAAACTTCTAAATATTATGAATCTAAGAGAGTTATAGTTAAAATAAAAAATTTAAGAATTTGATGTAATAAATTGAAATGAATTGTAACCATTGAACTTGTGTGATAATCAATTCTTTTCTATAGCATGAATAACTTACCAATTAACTAAAAAGTTAAATTAAGAATAAGCAATTAAATAATGCATAAGTATTAGAATAGATAGTGAAAGTAAAAAAATTTGATTGGTTATAAATACAAATAAAATTTAAGTTATGCAATAAATGATATACTTAGTTATGTTATGAAATTTAAATTAACTAAGTAACATTAATGAACCGAATCATTGAAAAATTAATTAAGTGAATTGTTTGATAATAAACTAAATGCATTGATATTAATGGTTGGAAGTTGACGATTTAAAATAGTCGATATACCTAGGTTAAATATGAAGATTTAACTAGTTTCATGAAAATATAAGTGGATAGGGTTATAATTTACAAACTTAACGAAGGTTGAGCGAATTAACTAAATTTAATTAAAAATGAGCTCATCGAGTAGCGCCAGTTCGTAATTTTCTGAATTAAAGCTTAAATGAATGTATAGAATCCAAAATAAGTCAGAATTCTTTGAAACAAGGATCTTCCAAATCTATTGGATTATAGTTTTCTAATGAACACTACAATAAATAATCTATTACAACGTCCATTTTACAATGGTCGTTGGCTGCCCCTTGTAATAGAGTGTTATTACAACGGGCCATTCAGGTCTGCTGTAATAGTTGTCACATATAACGTCATTTTTACAACTGGCAATAATAGCCTGTTGTAGTAGAACGCTATTACAAAGGTCCTTTCATATCCGTGGTAATAGATGACGATTTTACAACGTTCACAGAATGCCCGTTGTAATTGAAGTCAATGTAACCTTGGTCTTAAAATGCCTGTTGTAAAAGTTATAAATTTTATAATGGTTATCCATTGTAATAGGTACCAGTTTTACAACGGGAAAATGCCCATTGTAATAGGTGCCAATTTTACAGTAGTCAAATAACACCTGTTGTAAACGATGCCAGTTTTACGGTGATTATAAAACGACCATTGTAATAAATGTCTATTGCGAATTTTCAATAATCAACAATTAATAATTATAATGCTTACTTAAAATCAATATTTATTAACATTTAATAATTAGTCGTTAATAATATTTCTTATTTTTAATAATTAAGAAGTGATTTATTATTTCTTTTTTATAACTGAATAATGTAAATACTAGTTATATTTAACATTTAATATGTAAGCAACAAATCATATATCAGTTGTAGTTGAGTGGCAAGTAAAACCAACCAACATTCCAATTTGAGATTTATTTTAAAATTTATTTAACTTTAATTTAATTTTCATTTGAAATTTAGTTAAAGTTAATTTAATTTTGATTTTAATGTTAGTTATTTTATCTTGAATTTAAACTTTAGTTAAATTTAATTATAATTTAAAGTTTAGTTAATGTTAAGTTAATGTTAATTTGACTTTGAATTTAAAGATTAGTTAATTTTAAATTTAATTTAACTATCACTATTCATTTTGATGCCCGTTTGATTTTACTAAATGTGTCGAAGCTTTTAAAATTACATTTCCTTTTCGTTTTTGGGAGATTTTGTTACCAGGTCAAAGCATTAGAATCCCTTATATGTACATGTTTCGTATGACCATTTGGTGTCCTCCAAAAATAGACTTCGTTTATGTTTTTCCATATTCATCCCAATAGATAAGCAAGTTTCGGGTAGTCCACAATATTACCCACACCCGATATACAACCCGCCCCAATATATTCATGTCAAAATTTAGCTAAGCAGTCATCTCTATCTTCGTCGAATCCCCAACTATCATCCATGGAAAAAACAATAATCCAAAAGAAGTGATGCGCGGATTCCAAAAGGAAATCGCTATCTCTGTATTCCATTCTACCCGAAACCGAATCAATCGAGATTCGTGAAGTCCGATGTTTAAATCTGCATTCCACTCGTCTGCAGCATCATCGAGGACTGCCCCAACATAGTCATGGACTCAGAGTTCACAGGCGTCGTCCTTCACGCTATCGGATCCTTCTCCAACCCCAATCAGAACGGCCACGTCGCATTATAGTTCAACCTCCGAGAGTTCAACCCTTTGTACTGAGCACTATGGGTATTATTGCGATGTTATTTGCTCGCGTTATGATGATAGGATTGCTGCGATATCCGCTGGTGCTAGGCTTACTCGGAGCAGGTAATAGGGATTGAATTCTATTGATAATTGTTGTGTGGTTCTCTAATTTGCACTTATGTTCACTGATGCACCATTAATGCTACAAGGTATGATATTATGTTATAACTTGCAAAATAGGACAACTTGCAAACTCAATATGTGGTGTAAAAGAATTTTAACTATGGCTGGTAGGTTAATTATTGTCAAATATATGCTTTTTCTCTTGCAAGCCTATTACTCTCATATTTTGGTTCTTCCCTAAAAAAAATTTTGCATTTGATTCGCAAAGCTTGTTTTAGATTCCTATGGACTGGTAAAGAAACCTGAGCTCATTTGGTTGTCTAGCTGAACAAAGTCAAAGAGAGCCACAATTTAATAATTTATAAGATGATGAAATTGTTGCAAGTTAATAGTTTTTCTATAGTTTTATGCTCGTGTTTGTCGTGTATTGGTACTTTTGAGCATGTTAAACTTTATGTCTTCATAAAAGAGGGTTTCAGAATGAGTAGAAAGTAACTTACTTCCTACAAAGTAGGAATGTAACTTGTACATTTGCTTTCTGTACCATATATAGTTTTTAAGATGGTGTACTGTTCATAATTTTGTATTCCTTTCGCTTTCTTTTTATGTTTTTGCAGAGGTGTTTTGAGATTTTCGATTTAACCACTTGCAACAAGGAGATTAAAAAATAAAGTTCAATGGATTTTCCTTGAACTTAAAGGCACACGGCTAGTGATACTTTTATGTACTATGTTTGTTATTCACATGAAGGCATTGTTGCTATTGATGTTTAGTAAACTGCACAAAAAAATTGTAGAAGGACAAATCATATACATTGTAACGAACTAGAATATTCGACTCCGAAAATCAACACAAAACTGCCATGTTGACTATTCAGACATCGGAAATACCTAATCATTAATAGAAAGAAGTTAGAGGGTGTGAATAGATAAGATAGAAAATTAGAATAGAAGAAGAAGAACACACAACACATCAGAGTAACTCGAATCTCACAGAGGGACGAACAACATATAATAGATAACATATCCTTGCAATAAAACAATATATATATATATATACACACAATAATATTACCAGAGTACAACACTTATACACAGCGGAAATAACAATAGTTATATAATCCTGAAGCCTCCTGCTTGAAGCTCCTCCAAGTATATATGTAAAGATCTGAACTACTTGACTGCCCGTACAAATTTGGGCACCCAAGAGTTTAGGGAAAACAAAACAAAATAAACTCTGGGTCAGTCCTGGGACTGGTGTGATTAAACTCAAATCATTTGGTTTAACTTTTCAGAATCCCTTTCAAAAGAAATGATAATCGTAAGACCGATCCACACATAAACGCGGATGGTTTTTACCTTACGATAACCCAAAACAGTTTTGGAAATCATTAGTTTTCTGATCTTATAATAATGTCTAATCATAAGTAATTAACAACCTAGCAGAATGCTTGCATCTCACATTCCACATATATAGTGTACAAACAAAACCACTGGCACTTATTGGAGATTGGATTCCGACTATAACAAGGTATAGGACCACATGCCGATAGTGTATCTCTAGAGGCGAATACACTGGGTTCAACAAGAACATCTTGCAACCCGGCCCACACATGACCGACCACTCATTTCGCTTGAGTGTATCGAATGTATATCACCAATGGTTGGGAGCTACCCACCGTTTCCCAAAAAGGGACAACATCGAAATAGATAAAAGAATGAAATGGATTTTCTCTAGATAAGTGATATACACCTTAATGGGAGCGACCCACCTAGCCATGTTGCTTGCCCGATTTCGGTCATTTCCCGGTTGATGAGGCTTGAGGTCATAATGTATCTTTTGGAACACCTGCCCACCATTTACTTCGAATGCCACATCGTCATACCCGCCAAATCATGAATTGATTTCCCCAAAAATACCACGAGTATAAAGCTAAGAGAAACGGATACCTCCACCACCAAACGCAAGTACGTTTGAAAAATCAGCTTACGCGATCCGTTAGATATACTCTGTCAGACATTCGTCCATTCACGTTGCCCTGGGACTGGACAAACTGAAGGCACTATTCTGTAAATAGGATAGCCCTTGCATAACTCCGTCTTCAATTATTTCCATCATATTTGATCGCAACGCTAACGTCCATACAAAGTGGTTTTCAGATAATGAATCTGATCCCGGTCTCTCCGTATTGAACGACGGAAAAATGGTCAAAAACTTCGATAGTCGGTGATTTAACTATCAAAGAAAAATAGGTGTACAACCAACGATCTTATTTCAAGATAGAAATTCGATAGATCAATCATCAATCAACACTGATCTCCTTTAATTTAAATTATCATTAATTTATTCATTTCCCATTTCTACATATTTGTAAATTTTTATTTCTAGATTTAGAAAATGTACATTATTAATCATTTGAAAACATCTCCATATTTGTTCCCATTCCTTATCTTTTATGTTAGGAAACATTTCTGATTCTTATTTGGAAAACATTTCCAAAGCTCTTTAATTGGTTTAAACAGATGTTTAAATATAACGTCGCTATGCGAACATGAACCATTACACTCATTGACTAGATTCACTTATCCAACCTTCACTAACGAACTTTAACCATTCCTTAGTTAAACTTGAAGCCAATCAAGTTGGGGTATAACTACCTCTCAGACCTTAACTGAACAACAATTCTAACCTCGAAATAGACAAAGTTCACCTTTTAAATCCTTAACAACTTCCTTACGTAACTCTCAGATTCTATTTACGAATCCACTTCTTTTACAGAAATCATTTGGGTTATAATAATAGTGTTATAATCCTATACCTTCGAAATATAATAACTCAAATATAACTTCTATTTCTTAATTTGAATAAACAAACAAACAACTAATTTATAATTAAGTAAATAATTAAATAAATCTTGATATAAACACGTAAATAGAATAGTAATTTCCCTAATTCGATATAATCGAATTTCAACTTATAATTCTCTCTCTCGAATAATCTCTATTCGATAACTCCCTTTCGAATAACCATATTCGATTATCTCTTTCTTTCGAATACCTATATTCAATAATCTCTCTCGAATAGCTTATATTCAATAATCTCTCTTTCGAATAAACTATATTCGATAACTCTTCCTTTCGGATAGCTTATATTCGATTAACTCTCTTCTTCAAATAACTTATATTCGATAATCTCTCTCGAATAACTTATATTCGATAATCTCTCTCGAATAACTTATATTTGATAATCAAATATCGGTTTCCAACTGAATACTATTTTCCTTGTAAAATCCTAATTTATTCAATATATAATTTCTTCAAATAAATCGTTTTTTAAAACATTGGCTTAGTTGAATTCTAACTACAAATCTTTACGGATTTTATTTAATCCTTTTTTACATTTCGAGTATCAAAATGGATTTCATCGTTCCTTTTTCAAAACAATTCCAAATTTCCCATTTTCCAAATTCACTATTGAATTTAAAATCTCAATTATCCACTGATAATTATATTATAGTTCATTTATAAACATTGTTTATAAATCACAACACTTGTTTTCATTATTCAACAAGTTATCTATTTCTATCCATTTTAAATTCCGTTTCTGTTTAACTTCTATTTCAAAAACCCAATTTCCTTTACAAATATTTTTATTTCTAGAATCTTTACTTAATTCCATTTTTTCATGTTGAATGTGAATAATATCCCTTTTATACAATCCCTTTAGTTTGATTTCGTATTTTAAAACAATATCCCAATTCCAACTTCTATTTATAGATTTATTTATACGAAACCTTCTTTTTATTTCTACCACTTAAATCTCATTTAAAATTCCCTTTATAAATGCTGAGTTCACATTTCTATATAAAATATCGGTGTTAAAATCCGATCTCTACTTCTGTATATTAAGTTAGACTTATATATTCATTTACCAAAAGATAAATATTTCCTTTATTTATAAACATCATTTATAAATTACTCTTCTTAAGTTATCTATTGGAACGGATTTCCATTAAATATTTATTTTAAATCAATTTCCTATAATTCTTTTATATCTTGCCCATTCCCTTCTATAATTCTATAAATTTTCTAAATAATTCTTTTTGTTAAATCCATGGATTTTATAAAATCCTTAAATTCAATATTTACTTCAAAAACTCTTTTTTTTTTATTCTTTGATTTCATATAAATATTTTCTTTCATATATTTCTTTACTTACTTCTTATTACTTCTACTAATTAATTTACCCAAAAGGGGTCTTTTAAACTTCCATATAACTGATATTAAACTTTATATAGAAGTTCTTATTTAATTTTCACATATCCCTTCTTTTTATAAAACCCTTTTGATTTCATAAAATTCCTCTTTTAATATTCACTTCAAATTTCCTTTTTATATAAAATCCTTTGATTTTAATTAAATATTTTTTTCAAATTATAGTTTGAAATTTCTCTTTTCACATTCTAGTATTACCTTTGGTATTTAAAAGTACCAAATAACGATGATCAAACACACATAATCAACAACAGATTATAAATCACATCATCTATTACAATATATGAAAATCAGTAAAATAAATGTTGAGGAACCCAGTTGGGTCCCTCCGACCTGTTTCTCTGCATCCACAGATGTTAATCAACATAAGTAACACGAATATAAAACATTCGCGATAAACGGAATCAATATTCGATTAACATTTTATAAATATCGTTATCTATATTTTCAACCAATTAACTAGTAGTTTAACCAAACGGTCAATACACAACAAACAACTATCATTTATCAGTTATAAAAGTACGTTATAAAATATAACTGAGAAGAGTTAGTGAGTTTTACTTACATTGGACAGTTATCGTTAAATAACGATAATTGGTCGTTGATTTGATTTAGACGGACAATTTATTTTGCTATAAATTGTAATAGACTCCAATTCAGTCCAAGTCTCTTTCATTGCATAGCCGTCGTCCATACGATCCTGTCGGATCTTGTTTCGCTGAATTCTGATACCGTATGTGGAAGTTATTAACATCGTAATGTAATACACTATTTAAATTTAAATAAAACTTGCATATATTTTTCATTTGTGCTTTACCACAAAACTTCGGCCCACTTTCCTTGCGCAAGCCCTAAACTGCAACTCTTCTTTTCCGATCTGGTAATCCCGTAGCCTGCTCCTCAATCCTCTATACCATCAACGCACCTTTGTTCCTCTCATTCTCTCTCCTTACTTTGTGAAATTCAAACCCCTAACCACCAAAATACTACACTTCAAAAACTACATACCCCTAACCCCAAACCGTCGAACTCGCATCCTACATGTGAAATGCGTCGACCTCGGCCACACTGCAAAATCCACCGAAAAATAGTCTCATCGCACCTCACGAAATCGAACACACAAGTGTGGTTTCTCTTCACAAACCCGAATACGATGCTCATTTCGCGAATTGATGCTCCATATTCACGATTATGTGAACCCTAGGTTTTTGCATTGAAAATGGTTTATCAGAAAAAGCCACCAAGTCTAACAATACTTGCATAGAATTGAAGAGCACACCTCACTGAACCCAAATATATGTATATTAGGATTTTAGGAAATTTATACAATTTTTTTGAGAATTTAAGAGTTGCGATTTTCACGTTTGAGGAGAAGTGATGTTGGCGCATTTGTTTTTGACATCTGGGAAAAATGGTCTAGGGTTAGGGAGATAATAGGATATTTATAGAAAGATTTTAATATTTTTATATTCAAATATTTTCAATATAATAACCCATCGCTAGTTATATCCGTCCTTTAAAATTCCTACGATCACACACAATACTCAAAAATCCTGAAAATGGACATACAGCTAGAGTTAGACATTACGGACCCAGCGAAACTAGTTTCATCGAATTCCGACTCCGTTTGCTCACACAACGTATTTTTAACCGTCAAAATACTAACTATTTTTCACATTAAAAATCTGTACGGCCACACACTGGCCCCAAAAAATCACGGAAATTGTAATCTAACAATAATTAAATATTACGGATCCAACAAAATTAGTTTCGTCGAAAACGGAGTTCGTTTGCAAAAGTGGCTATTTTTAAAGCTCTAAATAACCCATTTAAATATAAAAATATATTTACAAATAATTAAATTAAATATAAATAAATATATATTATCGTATATATATTCACACAGAATATCGTATTGATATTCAAATTCCGGTTGAATCGATATTCAATTTTTATTGAAAAAAATCCTTTTATAATATAGATAAATCGTTATAAATTATAAAGGAATTCCATAGCGACTTTTCAAATATTTGATTTGGACATAAATCAAAATCTACACAATGAAATCCCAATTTTTCTCTTCCACTAGAAAGATATACTTCACCAGCTCCGAACATTTCTTGTTTCACAGAAATCCGATTTAAAACGGATTCTGTATATTCAATTGAAGTTCAAATCGCCAAATAGCGAACTGCCGCGCCATTTCCAGCTCGATTTTAATTATAATATAATTATACCTTCAAACTTCATTTAAATAATATATTCGTTATTATAATTCAATTCCAAACTGGATTATGGCTTATATATGATCCAATTCACATCGTATTATGAATTTTACTAATTCCGACTATTCTGGAATTTAAATATATTATTTAATTATTATATTAATTAAATATCCACTATTATTTAATTCTATGACCATTCAAATCTCTAAATCGTTATTTATATAATTAAATAAATTAATTATTCTATCACTAAAATTTGTGTCGTTACATTCTTTCCCCCTTAAAATAATTTCGTCCTAGAAATTGCTAAGGTAGAAAACAAACCCTATTAACTGGTTAAAAATTATTTTTACTTCTTTAACTTCAGTTTAGCTCAACCCATTTAATTCCAATTAAAATATTAATTTCAACTAAATTATTTATTTATTTTGATTAATGAAAATTTCCAAAAATTCTGAAAATTTTCTAACACCTGAAATTTTCAAGAAAATTCGCCAGCACCTCCTTTGTACCGGTCAATAATTCAAATCCCTATTCGCCTTTCTAGGCCCTTTCCTTTCAAAAAGAAAATCAAAAAGCCAAGCGTCTTGCCGATTCGGCACATAAAACCTCATGTGAAAATTTAAACATGTACCTTTTTGTCGGGCATATCATTATATCCTTGCACTTGCTTCTAGTCAATACCTGCTGAACATGTATCCATTTATACCAATCGATTCCCAATCAATTTCAATTAATCAAATCTCAACACAATTATTCGCTTATCCAAAGTCAAATTCCATTTCAAACCAAAGTTCCGTCGTCGATTCCAAACTCTGAACTCACCAATCCAATACCATTTCAAATTCTTATCTCATAATTCAAAATCTGATTTTACTTGATTTGTTATATTCCAAATCAATTTCCAGATAATTGGTTTCAATTCAATTCCAGCTTGTTTTCAAAATTTTCTATTAATTTTTTTGTTCAAACAATCCCTCCTGGGAGTTTTTAAACAGTTTAGCTCTTTCAAAAATCAAATATTCCTTTTCAGGATTCAAAACAACTTGTTTTCTCAAAACAATTCAACACAAAATCTTTGGTAGTGATCCGTCACTTACAACTCGAAAATGATCACTGATGATGAGGCCAGCATCATCAGAGTTATTTCCCAGCGATTGAAGTGAGGTCAATACTATACCACCGTTCAAAACACATATTTAGACATTTCCATTTTGGAATATTTTTCAAAATTCCAAACACAATGCTTGTAAAACAATTTAAAATCTCCCAGGATCTTAAAATTCTCATATATTTAATCCAAATCCGCTTACAAACATTCTTTCAACTTTTAGGAAATTTAATTCCAATTCTGATTTTAAATTCAGATTTAATTCATCTGATTCCATATATTACACTTATATGAATTCTGATTGGCTATTTATATAACCATTCCAATCTATAATCTTATTCGATTATAATCACAACCAACACATACAATGTACTATAATATTTTAAATACTTTTAATTCCTTTTATATCAAAATATATTTTGGGTAAATCTTATCATCTACCCTCTTTTAAAACATACTGTGTCGGTTCATCGGATTCGAGTGTTTATAAACTCCTACCGATACAGTGGATCAAACTGATCGACCGGTATTCACAAACTACCCAACCAATAAATCTCCACAATATAAAACAATTTTTTTTAAAATCTACAAATATGTTCTCTCATATATATACACTCAAATTCAATCTAGGGTATTGCTAACCCCATCTTTATTGAGTTACGCCACAGAGCCAAGGTAATCACTTAACCTTCTGCTCTGATACCACTGTAATGAACTGGAATTTTCGACTACAAAAATCAACACAATACTACAATGTTGATTATTCATACATCAGAAATTCCTGATCATTAATAGAAAGAAGTTAGAGGGTGAGAATAGATAAGATAGAAAATTAGAATAGAAGAAGAAGAACACACAACACATCAGAGTAACTCGTATCTCACAGTGGAACGAACAACATATAATAGATAACATATCCTTGCAATAAACAATATATATATATATATATATACAATAACATTATCAAAGTAGAACACTTACACACAGCAGAAATAACAATAGTTATATAATCCTGAAGCCTCCTGCTTCAAGCTCCTCCAAGTATATCTGTAAAGACCTAAACTACTTGACTTCCCGTACAAATTTGGGTACCCAAGAGCTTAGGGAAAAAAAACAAAATAAACTCTGGGTCAGTCCTGGGACTGGTGTGAGTAAACTCAAATCATTTGGTTTAACTTTTCAAAATCCCTTTCAAAAGAAATGATAAACGTAAGACCGATCCATACATAAACACAGATGGTTTTTACCTTACGATAACCCAAAACAGTTTTGGAAATCAACAATTTTCTGATATAAAAATAATGTCTAATCGCAAGTAATTAACAATCTAGCAGAACGCTTGCATCTCAAGTTCCATATATATAGTATACAAACAAAACCGCTGGCACTTATTGGAGATTGGACTCCGACTATAACAAGGTATGGGACCACCTGCCAATAGTGTATCTCTAGAGGCGAATACACTGGGTTCAACAAGAACATCTTGCAACCCGGCCTACACATGACCGACCACTCATTTCACTTGAGTGCATCAAATGTATATCACCAACCATTGGGAGCTACCCACCGTTTCCCGAAAAGGGACAGCATCGAAATAGATAAAAGAATGAAATGGATTTTCTCTAAATAAGTGATATACACCCTAATGTGAGCGACCCACCTAGCCATGCTGCTTGCCCGATTTCTATCATTTCCCGGTCGATGAGGCATGAGGTCATAACATATCTTTTGGAACACCTGACCACCATTTACTTTGAATGCCACATCGTCATACCTGCCAAATCACAAATTGATTTCCCTAAAAATACCAGGGGTATAAATCTAAGAGAAACGAATTCCTCCGCCACCAAACGTAAGTATGTTTGAAAAGATCAACTTACGCGATCCGTTAGATATACTCTGTCAGACATTCATCAATTCACGTTGTCCTGGGACTGGACAAACCGAAGGCACTATTCTGTAAACAGGATAGCCCTTGCATAACATCGTCTTCAATTATTCCCATCATATTTGACCCCAAATCTAACCTCCATATAGAGTGGTTTTCAGATAATGAATCTGATCTCGATCTCTCCGTATTGAACGACGGAAAAATGGTTAAAAACTTCGACAGTCGATGATTTAACTATCAAAGAAAAGTAGGTGCATAACCAACGATCTTATTTCCAGATAGAAATTCGATCGATCAATCATCAGTCAACACTGATCTCCTTTAATTTAAATTATCATTAATTTATTCAATTCCCATTTCTATATATTTGTAAATTCTTATTTCTAGATTTAGAAAATGTACTTTGTTAATCATTTGAAAACATCTCCATATTTGTTCCCATTCCTTATCTTCTATGTTTGGAAACATTTCCGATTCTTATTTGGAAAACATTTTCGAAGCTCTTTAATTGGTTTAAACAGATGTTTAAATATAATTTCGCTATGCGAACTTGAACCATTACACTCATTGACTAGATTCGCTTAACCAACTTCACTAACAAACCTTAAACATTCCTTAGTTAAAATTGAAGCCAATCAAGTTGGGGTATAACTAACTCTCAGACCTTAACTGAACAACAATTCTAAACTTGAAATAGACAAAGTTCACCCTTTAAATCCTTAACAACTTCCTTATGTAACTCTCAGATTCTATTTACGAATCCACTTCTTTTACATAAATCATTTGGGTTATAACAATAGTGTTATAATCCCATACCTCCGAAATATAATAACTTAAATATAACTTCATTTTCTTAATTCGAATAAACAAACAAACAACTAATTTATAATTAAGTAAATAAATAAATCTTGATTTAAAAACGTAAATAGAATAGTACTTTCCCTAATTCGATATAATCAAATTTCAACTTATAATTCTCTCTCTCGAATAATCTCTATTCGATAACTCCCTTTCAAATAAACATATTCGATTATCTTTTCTTTCGAATAACTATATTCGATAATCTCTCTCGAATAACTTATATTCAATAATCTCTCTTTCGAATAAACTATATTCGATAACTCTTCCTTTCGGATAGCTTATATTCGATTAACTCTCTTCTTCAAATAACTTATATTCGATAATCTCTCTCGAATAACTTATATTTGATAATCAAATATCAGTTTCCAATCGAATACTAATTTCCTTGTAAAATCCTGATTTATTCAATATATAATTTCTTCAAATAAATCATTTTTAAAACTTTGGCTTAGCTGAATTCCAACTACAAATCTTTACGGATTTTATTTAATCCTTTTTTACATTTCGAGTATCGAAATGGATTTCATCGTTCCTCTTTCAAAACAACTCCAAATTTCCCATTCCAAATTCACTATTGAATTTGAAATCTCAATTATCCACTGATAATTATATTATAGTTCATTTATAAACATTGTTTATAAATCACAACACTTGTTTTCATTATTCAACAAGTTATCTATTTCTAACCATTTTAAATTCCATTTCTGTTTAACTTCTATTTCAAAAACCCAATTTCCTTTACAAATATTTTTATTTCTAAAATCTTTACTTAATTCTATTTTTTTCACATTGAATGTGAATAATATCCCTTTTATACAATCCTTTTAGTTTGATTTCGTATTTTAAAACAATATCCCAATTCCAACTTCTATTTATAGATTTGTTTACACGAAACGTTCTTTTTATTTCTAACACTTAAATCTCATTTAAAATTCCCTTTATAAATGCTAGGTTCACATTTCTATTTAAAATATCAGTGTTAAAAACCTATCTCTACTTCTCTCTATAAAGTTAGACTTATATGTTCATTTATCAAAAGATAAATATTTCCTTAATTTATAAACATCATTTATAAATTACTCTTCTCAAATTATCTGTTGGAACGGATTTCTATTAAATATTTATTTTAAATCAATTTCCTATAATTCTTTTATATATCGCTCATTCCCTTCTATAATTCTATAAATTTTCTAAATAATTCTTTTTGTAAAATCCATGGATTTTATAAAATCCTTGAATTCGATATTTACTTCAAAAACTCTTTTTTTTCAAATTCTTTGATTTCATATAAATATATTCTTTCACATATTTCTTTACTTACTTCTTATTACTTCTATTAATTAATTTACCCGAAAGCGGTCTTTTAAACTTCCATATAACTAATATTAAGCTTTATATAGAAGTTCTTATTTAATTTTCACATATCCCTTCTTTTTATAAAACCCTTTTGATTTCATAAAATTCCTCTTTTAATATTTACTTCAAATTTCCTTTTTATATAAAATCCTTTGATTTTATATAAATATATTTTTCAAATTATAGTTTGAATTTCCCTTTTCACATTCTAGTGTTTCTTTTGGTATTTAAAAGTACCAAATAACGATGATCAAACACACATAATCAACAACAGATTATAAATCACATCATCGATCACAATATATGAAAATCAGTAAAATAAATGTTGAGGAACCCAGTTAGGTCCCTCCGAACTATTTCTCTGCATCAACAGATGTTAATCAACATAAATAACACGAATATAAAATATTCATGATAAACAGAATCAATATTCGATTAACATTTTATAAACATCGTTATCTATATTTTCAACCAATTAACTAGCAGTTCAGCCAAACGGTCAACACACAACAAACAACTATCATTTATCAGTTATAAAAATACGTTATAAAATTATAAATGAGAAGAGTTAGTGAGTTTTACTCACATTGGACGGTTATCATTAAATAACAATAATTGGTCGTTGATTTGATTCAGACAGGCAATTTATTTTGCTATAAATTGTAACGGACTCCAATTCAGTCCCAGTCTCTTTCATTGCATAGCCACCGTCCATACGATCCTGTTGGATCTTGTTTTGCTGAATTCTGAAACCGTATGTGGAAGTTATTAAAATCGTAAGGTACTACACTATTTTAATTTAAATAAGACTTGCACATATTTTTCATTTGGGCTTTACCACAAAACTCCGGCCCACTTTCCTTGCGCAAGCCCAAAACCGCAATTCTTCTTCTCCATTCAGGTAATCCCGTAGCCTGCTTCTCAATCCTCTTTACCATCAACGCACCTTTGTTCCTCTCATTCTCTCTCCTTACTTCACGAAATTCAAACCCCTAACCACCAAAATACTACACTTCAGAAACTACATACCCCTAACCCCAAACCATCGAACTCGCATCCTCCATGTGAAATGCGTCGACCTCGGACACACAGCAAAATCCACCGAACAAAAGTCTCATCGCACCTCATGAAATCAAACATACAAGTATGGTTTCTCTTCACTAACCTGAATACGATGCTCATTTCGCGAATTGATGCGCCACATTCACGATTATGTGAACCCTAGGTTTTCGCGTTGAAAATGGTTTGTCAGAAAAAGCCAAAGAATCTAACAATACTTGCATAGGATTGAAGGGCACACCTTACTGAACCCAAATATATGTATATTAGGATTTTAGGAAATTTATACAATTTGTTTGAGAATTTAAGGGTTGTGATTTTCACGTTTGAGGAGAAGTGATGTCGGCGCATTTGTTTTTGACTTCTAGGAAGAATGGTCTAGGTTTAGGGAGATGATAGGATATTTATAGAAAGATTTTAATATTTTTATATTGGAATATTTTCAATATAATAAGCTATCGCTAGTTATACCCGTCCTTTAAAATTCCTACGATCACACACAATACCCAAAAATCATTAAAATGGACATACAGCTAGAGTTTGACATTACAGACCCAACGAAACTGGTTTCGTCGAATTCCGACTCCGTTTGCTCACACAGCGTATTTTTAACTGTCAAAATATTGACTGTTTGTCACATTAAAAATCTGAACTGCCACACACTGGCCCCAAAAATCACGAAAATTGAAATCTAACAATAATTTAATATTACAGATCCGACAAAATTAGTTTCGTCAAAAACAGAGTTCGTTTGCAAAACTGGCTATTTTTAAAGCTCTAAATGACCCATTTAAATATATAAATATATTTAAAAATAATTAAATATAAATAAATATATATTATCGTATATATATTCACATAGAATATCGTATAGCTCCAATTGGATTTATAACTCGATATCCAAATCCCGGTTGAATCGATATTCAATTTATATTGAAAAAAATCCTTTTATAATATAAATAAATCATTATAAATTATAAAGGAATTCCATAGCAACCTTTCGAAAATTTGATTTGGACATAAATCAAAATCTACACAATGAAATCCAGATTTTTCTCTTCCGCTAGAAAGATATACTTCACCAGCTCCGAACGTTTCTTATTTCACAAAAATCCGATTTAAAACGGATTCTGTATATTCAATTGAAGTTCAAATCGCCAAATAGCGAACTGCCGCGCCATTTCCAGCTCGATTTTAATTATAACATAATTAAACGTTCAAACTTCGTTTAAATAATATATTCGTTATTCTAATTCAATTCCAAACTGGATTATAGCTTATATATGATACAATTCACATCGTATTGTGAATTTTACTAATTCCGACTATTCCAGAATTTAAATATATTATTTAATTATCATATTAATTAAATATCCAATATTATTTAATTTACGATCATTCAAATCTCTAAATCATTATTTATATAATTAAACAAATTAATTATTCTATCGCTAAAATACGCGTCGTTACATACATCATTAATTTGTTCTTATTCTTACAACTTAATTGAAAGGCGATGTGCAAGCTGATTTGTGTAATGAAGTTTTTTGAGATAGTTATAAATTATAGACAAAGTAATATACATAAGTTGACGATAATGTATCAGTTATTCTAGATCACTACTGTTTAACTTTCATTATACATTACAAAATCTGTCCTTAATACATTTTCTCCTTTCATACCATGTTCATTTTCATATTAGCACATGGTGTTCTCGAGAGAACAGCACTTATCGTATCAAAGAACATAGCTTTGCAAAATTAACCTTAAGGCTGCAAGAAAGGATAGATTGATAATTGCTTGTTATGAATTATTACCCTAAGGTTGTTAAACACTTCAAAATAAAATTAGTATGTTGATATTATTCTTCCACTTGTCACCCTCTTACTAGGACTTTCTTATATCAAATGAAGATAAATTAAACGGTTATACTCATTTAATTAATATTTTATTTTAAATTAAAAAATGCATAGGGCATGCATCTTGCAACGGCCCATGGATTTTCGACCCTGAAAATCGACCAAAAAAAACATGTCGAACATTCAAGTATCGAAAACACAGGAATGTTATTAGGAAGAAATTAGAGGGTGAGATAAGAAAGAAATAAATACTAGAATAAAAGAAGAAGAAGAACTAAACACAACACAGAGTCTCACATCGCAGCGGAACAAAATATAATATAGAAATAAATCTTTATAGAGAGCTTTAAATGAAAACTTACAATCATCAGAATACATCAACATACCTGGACAGTTATAATATCCTATTGTAATGACCCAGAAAATGTCGACCTTGATTATCCGATATACAACACATATCGAACATCAAGAGTCGGAAATACCGGATGGTTAATGAAAGAAATTAGAGGGTGAGAATAGATAAGATAGAAACTTAGAATAGAACAAGAAGAAGAACCTACAACATCAGAGTAAACATGAATCTCACAGCGGAAAGAATAACATATAATATATATATATATATATATCATAACTTTGAAATAAAAGATTTTACTTGAATATACATATCATTATCAAGTACAACACTTACAACACAGTGGAATAACAATAGCTATATAAAATCCTGAAGCCTCCTGCTCCAGCTCTTCAAGTATATCTGTAAAATCCTGACTACTTGACCGCACATACAAAATTGGGCACCCAAGAGTTTAGGGAAAACAAAACAAATAAACTCTGGGTCAGTCATAAGACAAGTATGAGTAAAATAGTTGAACAAGTAAACGATATCTCATAAGACCACGCCATATAACGGAACGGTTTTTTCCCTTATGAGAATCCAAAATATATTTATATCAAAAACCTTTTGATATTATAATAATGTCTATCAACCACAATATAATAATCATCTAGCAGAAACGCTTTCACCTCACATTCTACATATATAATATACAATCAAAACGGTAAGCACGTATTGGGTAATGGATTTCCAACTATGACAAGGTATGGAACCACCTTTCGCTAGTGTACCTCTAGAAAGGAATACACTGGGTTCAACAAGAACATCTTGCAACCTGGTCACACATGACCGACCACTCATTTCGCTTGAGTGTATCGAATGTATATCACCAACGGTTGGGATCAGCAACCGTTTCCCGAATGGGACAGCATCAACAATAGATTTTTAGAAGTAAATGAAACTCTAGATTAGGTGATTATACACCCTAATAGGTGCGGCCTACATAGCCATGTTGCCTGCCCGATTTCTGTCATTTATCGGATGTGAGGCTAGAAGCTATGCTTATCTTTTACATGTCACGTCTTCATTCAATTAGAATGCCACATCGTCATTACCCGCCAAATCACAAATTGATTTCCCCAAAAATAACACGGGTATACAGCTAAGAGAAATGAATTCCTCCGCCACCAAACGTGAATACGTTTGAAGAGATCAACTTACATGATTTATTAGATATACTCTGTCAGACCTTCGTCCATACAAGTTGTCCTGGGACTAAACAAACTGAAGGCACTATTCAGTACATCTATCTTAGGCAATCTTTACCTAAGATTTATACAACATCCCTTGCACTTTACCCTGTCTTCAATTATCTTTGGCATATATGATTCGCAACTCTTATGCCAATACAGAGTGGTTCTTCGGAAAATAATCCAACCGGTCTCTCCATATTAACAACGTTAAAATGGTCAGAACTTTGATAGTCTGTGATTTAACTATCAAAGAAAAACACGTGTGCAAACAACGATATTATTTCCAGATGGAAATTATATCGATCAATCATTATTCAACATATATATATATATATATATATATATATATTCACATTTCCTTATTTTCTATGTTTAGAAAATATATGTTATTAACATTGGAAAACATTTCCATTGTTTATATACATATCACTATCATTCCACAACTATCAGTCCCTGACTGTAAACTAGTATGAGATCAATTCCCTAAGTATTAATTTCGAAGGCCGAAACCAACATCAGAAAGACACTTAGAAAACCATTCAATTTACTAACCTCTAGTCAGTTTCTAATTTTTCTTAAGTCTATTTGATTTACTCTGTTCGATTAACTCCTTTCAATTAACTCGATTTGATTAACTCCTTTATTTATTTTCAAAATCAATAATCCTTTATTCTATTTATTTTCTAAATAGATAATCCTTTATTCTATTTATTGGTAAATGGTTTACAAATATTTTCTTTCTAATTTCATTTGTAAATGTTTTACAAATGTTTTCCTTTTTATTTCTATTTGTAATTGTTTTACAAATATTCCTTTTCCTATTCTATTTGTAACTATTTTACAAATATCTCTTTTTGATTTCATTTGATTTTATAATTTATTTCTTTTATAAAAATCCTTTTTCCTTTTATATATAAAATCCATTGATTTTATATAAATAAATTATTTTCAAAATATACTTTGAAAAATCCCCTTTTATCATTCTGGTATTTCTTATGGTATTTAACCTACCATTTAACAATGATAAATATCGTCCAACCACACATAATCAACAACAGATTATATATCGCATCATATATCACAATATATGAATAACAGTAAAATAAATGTTGAGGAATCCAGTTGGATTCCTCCAACTTGTTTCCCTGTATCAACAGATGTTAAACAATATAATAACATCGATTTCATTTCGATATGAAATATTCTGATAAAAAGAATCAATATTCGATTAACGATTTATATACATATCGTTATCTATAATTTCAATCAATACACAAGCAATTCAACCAAACAGTTAACACATAGCAATCAACAGATGATTAACAGTTCTAAAAATACGTTACAAAAATATAACTGTTCAGAGTTGGTGAGTTTTACTCACATTGGCAGTTCATCGTTAAAGAACGATAAACTGTTTGTTTGATTTGAATCAAACAATTTATTTCTCCATAAATTCAAACGAGCACCAATCCACTCTCAGTCAGTTCCATTGTGTTGCTCCCATCCATACAATCCTGTCGGATCTTGTTTTGCTGAATTTTGATATCGCATGAGCAAATTATATCATTAACAAGTTTTATGCATATATTCTTTAATTAAAATAAACTTAATATTATTAAATCACGGGCTTTACCAATTTCTATTTGTCGGCCCGTCTTCAACCACATTCAGCCCGCGTGACTCTTCTTTCTCGTCCCGAAATGAAAACTTTGTTCCTTACACGATTTTCATGCCATTGCCAATCTTGTAAACCCCATCTCCTTTTCTGATTCACTAAACCAATAATATCCTAATTACATTACTACGCACGTTTGGTTGGCAATGTCTTGAAATTAACTCTTCGGCAGGAAGCAAAGACTTTGGAATAGAGTCAGTATTACATAACTCCTTTATTTCGATTCGGGCCTCACATATATGATTTGAACGGGCCATCCTAGAGAAAAAGGAAACCAGACCAGCATGCTAACTTGAACAGTGCCTTCTTCCTTAAATCCAATGCAAGCTTCCAGTGTCCCTTTTCTTTTTCATTACCGGTTCTTGTAAGCTTCTCTTTGCTATATTTAAATACTCCCCGCCATGCTCACATCCCAGTGATCCCACATACACCTTACTATCGCAGTTAACGTCCCCCATTCACATCGCATGGCCTACTGTACCATACCGCATAAAACAAAACGCATTGCTCCAGATAATCAGAACTCCCATTTTCTTTCTATTGTTCCCCATCGTTCAGAAACAACCTCCCCCGCAAACCCTCATTCTTCAACAATACGTTTTGATGCTGCTCCCTTGCTTCTCTATCCCGAGGTGTTCACGTCCCCTATCCACCATGACTTGTTCACACAACACCTCTCACACCCCAGTTTCATGTGCAACCATCCCTTTCCAGAAAACACAACAGTCATTCCCCAAACCGTTGGACCTTCGACATCAATCTCTGACCATCGACCATCACCAGAACTTCAGCGATGGCGGCTGTAGGAAGCTCTCACCTAGACCCGCAACTTCCGTTCAGATTCCACCTTGGACTGATGCGATGAGGAGAAGATTTAATTGATTTAGTTCGTGAGGATTTTGTTTTGGATTTTGGAAGAGGAAGATTTCGCGTTTTATGTTTATGGAGTGGCGGCTCACTCTTTTTGCTTGCGGAAAGATCTGTAGTAAGCGGGCATTTATATAGGGTTCCATTTTGTTTTGATTTAGAGGGTGACTACTCTCCACGTTTTTGATTGAGGAGTCATACTTGTGCGGCTGAAACAAGGAGGCATGGATCCCTTAGGTCCAAAAATAAATTTTAGGATATTTTGTTTAAGTTAAGAAATTTAACGTACCCCATTTTATATAATTCTGTCCATATACGAGCTGCTACGAATAGAAATAAAAACACCGGTGAGATGAGCAATGTCCCACGATCCCAAAAATATAATAATACCGGTAGATTAACTCATATTGTGAAACCCCAAAATGTTGATTACAGGGTGCAAAATACTCCAAATAAAAAGTTACTTATTTAATTAATTAAAAATTTCAATAAAATTCTAAAAATTAAATTATCGTTATGTCTCAAAAGAACCTTGTCTAAATTCAAACCCGATATTCAAATATTTTTAAATAACCGTTATGGCTACGAACGAATATACCGTTGTTTTTCTGAATATTTAATTTGGACATAACTCAAAATCTACACGACTTAATCTCAATTTTTCTCTTCCACTAGAAAAATATACTTCACCGGCTCTGAAAGTTTCTTGTTTCATAGAAACCGATTTAAAACGGCTTCTGCATATTCGATTGAAGTTCGAATCGCCAAATAACGAACTACAGCGCCATTTCGAGCTCGATTATAGTTATAATATATTTATACGTTCAAACTGCCGTTTATATAATATATTCGATATTCAAATTCAATTCCAAACTGAATTATATATATTGAATTGCTCAGTTCACCCGATATTGCCGTTTCGGCTGATTCTGATTATTTCAGAATTAAATATATATTATTTAATTATTATTTTAATTAAATATTCACCATTATTTAATTCAACGACCATGAAATCCTTTTAATCACCGTTTAAATAATTAAATAAATTAATTATTATATCGCTGAAAATGCGGGTCATTACATTCTTCCCCACTTAAAATAATTTCGTCCTCGAAATTGCTAAGTTATAAAACAAACTATATCGACTGGTTAGAACTTATTTATTCACTTCTAAACCTTCAGTTTTAACCGAACCAATTTAATTTCAATTAAATTATTTATTTCAATTCTATTAACGAAAAATTTCAAAAATCCTGAAAATTTTATAACTCCCTAAATTTCTAAATAATTTCACCAGCACCTCCTTTGTACTGGTCAATAGGTCAAACTCCAACTCGCCTCTTTGGGCTATCTCAAACCCAAAAGAAAATCAAACAGCCAAGCGGCTTGCCAATTCGGCTCATAATTCTTATATCCAATAAAAATATAAACTTGTACCTTTTGTCGGCATATCATTATATCCTTTCCACCTGTTATCAATTCAGCAGATACAAGGGTCATCCCAATCAAATTCCAATCTGTTTTTATCCATAAATCCAACCATTTGCTTATACCTAAGTTGAATTCAGTTTCAAATAAAAGTTCCATTTTCGATTTTTAAATTCTTAACTCATCAATCCAATACCGTTTCAGATTCTATCTCACCATTCAAAATCTGATTCTACTTGATATATCGTATCTAATTCAATTTCCAGTTAATTGGTTTCAATTCAGTTCCAGCTTGGTTTCACAAATTTCTATTTAAATTTGTTTTTAATTCAAACCGTCTCTTCTTGGGAGTTTTAAACAGCTTTACTTTTCTCAAAACAATTCAAAAATAAAATCCTTTGGTAGTAATCAGTCACTCAGCAACTCGAAAATGAACACAGATGATGCAGCTGTCATCATCAGAATTTATTTTCCAGCGATCAAAGTGAGTTCAATACTATATCACCTTTCAAAACCATTTCTAACACTTCCATTTTGAAATACATTTCAAAATACCATTCAAACGGCTTATAAAACAATTTAAAATCTCCTAGGATTTTAAAATTCACATATATTTAATCGAAATCCATTTACAAACCATTCCAATCTTCCAGGGTTTTAATTTAAATTCTGATTTGAATTCAGACTTAATTCATTTCGTAACATTTATATGAATTTTGATTAGTTATTTACATAACCATTTAATTTATAATCTTACTCGATTATAATAACAACCAATATATCCAATATATTAAAATCATTCCAATATAAATCATTTATATCGAAATATAATTTGGGTAAAATTATTTCATTTACCCTCTTTTCAAAACATACAGTGTCGGTTCATCGTATTCGAGTGTTTACATATCCCTACCGATACAGTGGATTAAATTGATCGACCAGAACCCATGAACAACTCAACCAATAAATCTCCACAATATAAAAACCATTTATATATCAAATAACAAATACGCTCACTCGTATATATACACTCAACTCAATCTAGGTATTACTAACCCTATCTCTACCGAGACACGCCACAGAGCCAAGGTAATTCACTTAACCTTAAGCACTGATACCAACTGTAACGACCCAGAAAAAGTCGACCTTGATTATCCGATATACAACACATATCGAACATCAAGAGTCGGGAATACCGGATGGTTAATGAAAGAAACTAGAGGGTGAGAATAGATAAGATAGAAACTTAGAATAGAAGAAGAAGAAGAACCTACAACATCAGAGTAAACATGAATCTCATAGCGGAACGAATAACATATAATATATATATCATAACTTTGAAATAAAAGATTATACTTGAATATACATATCATTATCAAGTACAACACTTACAACACAGCGGAATAACAATAGCTATATAAAATCCTGAAGCCACCTACTCCAGCTCTTCAAGTATATCTGTAAAATCCTGACTACTTGACTGCCCATACAAAATTGGGCACCCAAGAGTTTAGGGAAAACAAAACAAATAAACTCTGGGTCAGTCATGGGACTGGTATGAGTAAAACAGTTGAACAAGTAAACGATATCTCATAAGACCACGCCATATAAAGGAACGGGTTTTTCCTTATGAGAATCCAAAATATCTTTATATCAAAATCCTTTTGATATTATAATAATGTCTATCAACCACAATATAATAATCATCTAGCAGAAACGCTTTCATCCCACGTTCCTTACACGATTTTCATGCCATTGACAATCTTGTAAACCCCATCTCCTTTTATGATTCACTAAACCAATAATATCCTAATTACATTACTACGCACGTTTGGTTGGCAATGTCTTGACATTAACACTGCGGTAGGAAGCAAAGACTTTTGAATAGAGTCAGTATTACATAACACCTTTATTTCGATTCGGGCCTCACGTATATGATTTGAATGGGTCATCCTAGAGAAAAAGGAAACCAGACCCGCATGCTAACTTGAACAGTGCCTTCTTCCTTAAATCCAACGCAAGCTTCAAGTGACCCTTTTCTTTTTCATTACTGATTCTTGTAAGCTTCTCTTTGCTATATTTAAATGCTCCCTGCCACGCTCACATCTCAGTGATTCCACACATACCTTACTATCGCAGCTGATGTCCCCCATTCACATCGCATGGCCTACTGTACCATACCGCATAAAACAACACGCATTGCTCCAGATAATCAAAACTCCCATTTTCTTTCTATTGTTCCCCATCGTTCGGAAACAACCTCCCCCACAAACCCTCCTTCTTCAACAATACGGTTTGATGCCGCTCCCTAGCTTCTCTATCCCGAGGTGTTCACGTCCCCTGTCCACCATGACTTGATCACACAGCACCTCTCACACCCCAGTTTCATGTGCAACCATCCCTTTCCAGAAAACACAACAGTCATTCCCCAAACCGTTGGACCTTCGACATCAATCTCTGACCATCGACCATCACCAGAACTTCAGCGACGGCGGCTGTAGGTAGCTCTCACCTATACCTGCAACTTCCGTTCAGATTCCGCCTTGGACTGATGCGATGAGGAGAAGATTTAAGGGATTTAGTTCGTGAGGATTTTTGTAACGACCTAACATTTTGTCTGTACCAAGTCGGTAATTAAACTAACCCGAGACGCTCAAAACGTCAGATTGTTATTTGGCTTACACGGTTTAAGTAGAACAAACGCAGAATCACAGAGTACAAAATTGCAGCGGAATAAAATTTCTCATATTTATCAGAGTTGTACATAAATTTTGCAAAGCGGAAAATAACAAAAATTTATACATAGATTTTTACATGAACATATTTTACACCTTTGTCCAACGTAGCGTGAACATGCATCTTTGTGTGTCGTCTTCACGTGCCTCACCGGTTCGTTGCGAGCTGAACACTTCTAAAATCTGCAATGCTCGTATCTGACCCGAGCGTATTGCATAAAAGAAAAACACAACAAATACTCGGGTCAGGATTAAACGTATTTCAAGTAAGCAAACTTGGATATATACACATAAATATAATTAGTTTAACCCCAACAATTATTAAATAAATTGAGTATGACTCCCATAAGATCTGCTAAAATAATCATCAGGAATAGAGATAAACAAAACAACATGCGTGATGTGTAAAGTGAATGATAAGCAACCTATGAGGAAAAATAAAATATGTGAGGACCTATGCACTACAGGTCATGCAAAAAAAAAAACAGATTATAAATGACACATTATTGGTATTCATCACTGTGTTCCACATACACCACATGCATGAGGTATGCACGAGAAGTGGGGAGATTAAGCCTAGCGCAAGTGAGGGTGAAATAGGCAATTACTAGTTACCAATGCATGAATTTCAATTTGTCGGACCAGTCAATAGGGTGCGCTTATTTCTCCTGTTATATTTCTATAAATCGCATACAATAGGGTATATAAACGGGTTGTACATAGGACACATGCATTGAGTTATATGCCAGGAAAACATGCATGACAGTGCATACCCAAAATCTTACATAAGCATATACAGATGTGTATAGAAAGCAAACCACTTATGTTAATAAATGTATTTTTTAGGTTTCAATGAGCTTGGTGTATGTACTGATGTAGATGCAATATATATCAATAGCGCACAAACTAAGATAACAACCGGTTCCAAGGTATTTGTCATGACAGGGTGCAAAAGTTAACATGGCAATCTCATGTATGCAAACAAACCAACATGCAGTAGCAAATAGCCAAAACAAAGATCATACTTAGTGGAGGACGAAGTGACGAACTTGAAAAGAGTTTAATCGTACTCGTGAGTGGGTTAACACTCACCTGTAGTCGACGACGGAGCAGGTTTGACGACAGCAAATGGATGCGGTGGCGATGAGACCGGGCTCGGCGCAGGCTTCAATGGACTAATGGAGGGTAAAGGCTCGGATTTGAGGAGGCAGAGCAGCACCTTCCGTTGCTGCAGTAAGCTGAAGGCCGGACTGGAAATCTGAGAAGTAGTGGCAACGATCAGGCGGCACAAGGGTCTAATGGCAAAGGGTTTATTCGCGGTTTGAAGGCGGGTGGACAGATGAAGGTAAAAGAGGCAAGCGGCGAAAGGAGGCATCGCGTCGAGGCCAGTGGAGCGGCAGAGGCTCGGCGGTCTTGCTTGCGAGCGACGATAGGCGGAGGTGATGCGGTTTGGTGCTCGAGACACGGTTATTAGATTTCTGAAGGAGTCGGAACTTGAGCTGAAGAAGTTGGAGCCATTAAATTGATTTGGGGAAGAAATCGAATTGTTTTAATTTGGAGGAGTTGAACTAACGGCTGATGGAGAATTAGAGTGATGGGAAAAGGTTGAAGTGAACGGAGAACTGATCGTGGCGAGGGGCGAATTTTTAGTGTGGTGGCCATTAATAAATTTAGAGATTAAAGATTTTGAGGAAGGAGGCTTTTCTCTGAAGGGAAAAAATGGCGATGATTAAAAAGGGACATGGGTTGGAAAAATTGATGGTGTAAATTACTGGTGGGCGTGCGTTATTTATAAATTAAATCTAGGGGTAATTTTGTATATTAAACCAAGGACACTTGTCTTCATAGAATTTTCATTTACATGCATTACAACACCTATGGAGACACATGTTATTATTTAAAAATTCCTTAAATGCATGTATGACACAAATAACCTATTTATTTATTTAATTAAAATTTAATTTTAGTAACAACATTTATGTAAACCATTTTAGACACTTGTATATGTAACCATAGTATAAGATGTCATTACACTCCATATAACACATATAAAAATATATTTATATAATTAAAAATTGGAGTCTTATAAAATAGTAAACTGGAAATTGATGTTTTAATAGATTTTTATAGAAGTTACCAAATTTTACGTCTAAATCTAAATACAAATATTAATTTTAACATTGAAACTTAAATTTAAATTATATTTTAAATATTGAAATTTTCTGGGCTGTTACAATCTCCCCCACTTAAAGCTTTTCGTCCTCGAAAAGGAGAGGTTATAGAATTTACATATAAATTTATTGAAACTAAATACTTATCACTTTAATTAAGCTTAAAAATATATCAAATAATTCATAAGACTTTAGAACAAAAATTGTAAACTTATTATTTAAGCAAACTTAAATCATCGTATAAAACTAGATAAAGGAATTTGCTATATTTCAAAATCATATATTTCAAAACATTTGGAAAGCTCAAAATGATTCCTCCGAACTTAGAATCCCATTTTCATTTCAAATCATATAAATATTATACCTTTCTTTCATATAGAATAATATTCCATTTCGGGATTTCAAAACAAAAATCACTTTTTAAAACTTCAAGCATATTATGATAAAATCATATCAACAAATGTGTTCCATTTCCTCAAGAAGTTTTCCCCCATGGCAAGGTCACTAGGGACGACCTATCGCACGAAATAATATAGATAAATGATGTCTCTCTTTTCCTTAGAGCAGACCATCATAAGGACTCTTCAAGTCCTAAATCATACACCCTTTCTTTTGTCATGGGTTACCCAATTCCATGGTTCATATCAAATCATTTCATATCCCGAAGGTATAAATCATTTCGCAACAATAATTCGCACATACTTTCAATCATAATACTGTTGTTTCAAACATTTCAAATATCGGGATTTAAGTCGTCGAAACTTCTTTTGTTTATAAGCCACTTTCCCATATCCAAAATAACTTGGAAATCAAATTCAATCAATACGATTTTCTTAATAACTTCTCAAATCAAGTAAGCTTTAAATTTTCACATCAAAAGCTCCTTATAAAAATCGTATAAATTCATTAGATCAAATATCATTTATATAGCTTCAAAACCTTTCCATGAAAAAATGTTCAAGAGCTTCAAATCAATATCTTAGTAATCATTTATAAGTCATATAGTCGAATAACCCTTTCTATCATCCAATTTTTTTTCCACAAATAGAGGGCTTCATATTCATTCTCATTTCAAATATCATGTCTTGTTGAACAGGTTACATTATCAACTAGTCGAAAGAAAAACTTTTGAAACATTATAAAAATACCATCACGCTTCCGCTACGCACTATGATTAAGCATATGTATGTTCAAACTTGCATTATTCCAATTATTTGTCCAAAACATAAAAAAAAATCCATTTCAAATTTTTGGAACCAGATCCTCCAAATCAAATTTTCCCGCAAGTTGGATTTTATTTCAAACATTCTCAGTTCTTATTTGTAGCGGTTCCATTAGCATAATATCTTGAATGAATAGAAGTCATCTTAGTTGAACTCAAATCTTGGTTTCATTCGCCACACGACATGAAGGAGTATACATATATGGATCCAGTCAAGTCGAGATGTATCAACAAAAGTTTGATATCAAAATGAGTGTCACAAAGCATGACGGTTCAAATCAAAGATAATTATCCAAGTCCAAGATAAAGGGTATGAATGAGATTACTTAAGAACAAACGGTTCGAACGATGTAACTATCCAAAGCAAGATGGAAAATCGGATGCACACAAGGGTACAAGTATTGCAGTTCAATCATGGAATACTCGGTTTTTCTTCACTAATTTTTCACTTAAGTAATTCTTATTTCAAAATCTCATTTTCTTTGCCTCGCAAGCGATTACTTATTAAGTAATTTACATCCAATTCAACCATAACAATTTCAAGTGGGGTAATTAAACCTTCTCCCCCACTTAGATCATTTGTTAAAATTTGATTAAATTTGATTGTCAAACTTTGAAGTAAGGGGTTATTCTCAACATAAGTTTTTTCATTTTTAAGTATTTCTCGACGTTAAGATCGGAATCATACAGTCATCCCACTTTCAAAACTCGAAAATAAATGTCCGATGATGTGGCCATCATCATCAGAATTATCCTCCAGCGACTAGAATGGGATTCCATATCTATCTAGTACATCTTCGATTTCATATATACGTTAGCTAGGCGTATGTACAAAATCCGTACATACTTGATAGTCCAATATCGATGTCAAAAAAAAATTCTCGCAACCATTTCCATTACGCTTTAAATTCCTTCCAAATCAAAAATTTCCGAATTAACTACATCCTTACATGTATCCTTCATAAAGTTTCGAAAACTTTCATTTCAATTATCTTGAAATTTTCAAAAAAATTATTTTCCTTTATAATTTCCGAACACTCAGCGAACGACTTCGAGAACCTTCATCGTAAGGAGCTTATTTCCGAAAATATTTCTTTAAAATACTCTATTTCCAAATCTTCTTTTAAAAATACTTTATTTTCGAAAATCCTTTCAAAAATGTTTATTCTTCGAAATCCGCTGATTCTAGTGTCAATTCCATTTTAAACCAGATAAGCCAAGCTTTGTATGAACCAAGGCTCTGATACCACTGTAACGACCTGACATTTTGTCCGTACCAAGTCGTTAATTAAACCAACCCGAAACGCTCAAAACGTCAGATTGTTATTTGGCTTACACGGTTTAAGTAGAACAAACGCAGAATCACATAGTACAAAATTACAGCGGAATAAAATTTCTCATATTTATCAGAGTTGTACATAAATTTTGCAAAGCAGAAAATAACAAAAATTTATACATAGATTTTTACATGAACATATTTTACACCTTTGTCCAACGTAGCGCGAACATGCATCTTTGTGTGTCGTCTTCACGTGCCTCACCGGTTCGTTGCGAGCTGAACACTTCTAAAATCTGCAACGCTCGTATCTGACCCGAGCGTATTGCATAAAAGAAAAACACAACAAACACTCGGGTCAGGATTAAACTTATTTCAAGTAAGCAAACTTGGATATATACATATAAATATAATTAGTTTAACCCCAACAATTATTAAATAAATTGAGTATGACTCCCATAAGATCTGCTGAAATAATCATCAGGAACAGAGATAAACAAAACAACATGCATGATGTGTAAAGTGAATGATAAGCAACCTATGAGGAAAAATAAAATATGTGAGGACCTATGCACTACAGGTCATGCAAAAAAAAAAAAAAAAAAAAAAAAAAAAAAAAACAGATTATAAATGACAAATTATTGGTATTCATCACTGTGTTCCACATACACCACATGCATGAGGTATGCACGAGAAGTGGGGAGATTAAGCCTAGCGCAAGTAAGGGTGAAATAGGCAATTACTAGTTACCAATGCATGAAATTCAATTTGCCGGACCAGTCAATAGGGTGCGCTTATTTCTTCTATTATATTTCTATAAATCGCATATAATAGGGTATATAAACGGGTTGTACATAGGACACATGCATTGAGTTATATGCCAGGATAACATGCATGACAGTGCATACCCAAAATCTTAATTAAGCATATACAGATGTGTATAGAAAGCAAACCACTTATGTTAATAAATGTACTTTTTAGGTTTCAATGAGCTTGGTGTATGTACTGGTGTAGATGCAATCTATATGAATAGCGCACAAACTAAGACAACAACCGGTTCCAAGGTATTTGTCATGACAGGGTGCAAAAGTTAACATGGCAATCTCATGTATGCAAACAAACCAACATGCAGTAGCAAATAGCCAAAACAAAGATCATACTTAGTGGAGGACGAAGTGACGAACTTGAAAAGAGTTTAATCGTACTCGTTAGTGGGTTAACACTCACTTGTAGTCGACGACGGAGCAGGTTTGACGACAGCAGATGGATGCGGTGGCGATGAGACCGGGCTCGGCGCAGGCTTCAATGGACTAATGGAGGGTGAAGGCTAGGATTTAAGGAGGCAGAGTAGCACCTTCCGTTGCTGTAGTAAGCTGAAGGCCGGACTGGAAATCTGAGAAGTAGTGGCAACGATCAGGCGGCCAAGGGTCTGATGGCAAAGGGTTTGCTCGCGGTTTGAAGGCGGGTGGACAGATAAAGGTAAAAGTGGCAAGCGGCGAAAGGAGGCATCGCGTCGAGGCCAGTGGAGCGGCAGAGGCTCGGTGGTCTTGCTTGCGAGAGACGATAGGCGGAGGTGATGCGGTTTGGTGCTCGAGACACGGTTATTAGATTTCTGAAGGAGTCAGAACTTGAGCTAAAGAAGGTGGAGCCATTAAATTGATTTGGGGAAGAAATCGAATTGTTTTAATTTGGAGGAGTTGAACTAACGGCTGATGGAGAATTAGAGAGATGGGAAAAGGTTGAAGTGAACGGAGAACTGATCGTGGCGAGGGGTGAATTTTTAGTGCGGTGGCCATTAATCAATGTAGGGATTAAAGATTTTGAGGAAGGAGGCTTTTCTCTGAAGGGAAAAAATGGCGATGATTAAGGGACACGGGTTGGAAATATTGACGGCGCAAATTACTGGTGGGCATGCGTTATTTATAAATTAAATCTAGGGGTAATTTTGTATATTAAACCAAGGACACTTGTCTTCATAGAAATTTCATTTACATGCATTACAACACCTATGGAGACACATGTTATTATTTAAAAATTCCTTAAATGCATGTATGACACAAATAACCTATTTATTTATTTAATTAAAATTTAATTTTAGTAACAACATTTATGTAAACCATTTTAGACACTTGTATATGTAACCATAGTATAAGATGTTATTACACTCCATATAACACATATAAAAATATATTTATATAATTAAAAATTGGAGTCTTATAAAATAGTAAACTGGAAATTGATGTTTTAATAGATTTTTATAAAAGTTACCAAATTTTACGTCTAAATCTAAATACAAATATTAATTTTAACATTGAAACTTAAATTTAAATTATATTTTAAATATTGAAATTTTCTGGGTCGTTACAATTTTGTTTTGGATTTTAGAAGAGGAGGATTTCGCGTTTTATGTTTCTGGAGTGGCGGCTCACTATTTTTCCTTGCGGAAAGATCTGTAGTTAGCGGGCATTTATACAGGGTTCCATTTTGTTTTGATTTAGAGGGTGACTACTCTCCACGTTTTTGATTGAGGATTCATACTTGTGCGGCTGAAACAAGGAGGCGTGGATCCCTTAGGTCCAGAAATAAATTTTAGGATATTTTGTTTAAGTTAAAAAATTTTATGTACCCCATTTTATATAATTCTGTCCATATACGAGCTGCTATGAACAGAAATAAAAACACCGGTGAGACGAGCAATGTCCCACGATCCCAAAAACATAATAATACCGGTAGATTAACTCATATTGTGAAACCCCAAAATGTTGATTACAGGGTGCGAAATACTCCAAATAAAAAGTTGCTTATTTAATTAATTAAAAATTTCAATAAAATTCTAAAAATTAAATTATCGTTATGTCTCAAAAGAACCTTGTCTAAATTCAAATCCGATATTCAAATATTTCTAAATAACCGTTATGGCCACGAACGAATATACTGCTGTTTTTCTGAATATTTAATTTGGACATAACTCAAAATCTACACGACGTAATCTCGATTTTTCTCTTCCACTAGAAAAATATACTTCACCAGCTCTGAAAGTTTCTTGTTTCACAGAAATCCGATTTAAAACGGATTCTGCATATTCGATAGAAGTTCGAATCGCCAAATAACGAACTACAGTGCCATTTCGAGCTCGATTATAATTATAATATATTTATACGTTCAAACTGTCGTTTATATAATATATTCGTTATTCAAATTCAATTTCAAACTGAATTATATATATTGAATTGCCCAGTTCACCCGATATTGCCGTTTCGGCTGATTCTGATTATTTCAGAATTAAATATATATTATTTAATTATTATTTTAATTAAATATTCACCATTATTTAATTCAACGACCATGAAATCCTTTTAATAACCTTTTAAATAATTAAATAAATAAATTATTATATCGCTGAAAATGCGGGTCATTACATTCTTCCCCACTTAAAATAATTTCGTCCTCGAAATTGCTAAGTTATAAAACAAACTATATCGACTGGTTAGAACTTATTTATTCACTTTTAAACCTTCAGTTTTAACTGAACCAATTTAATTTCAATTAAATTATTTATTTCAATTCTATTAACGAAAAATTTCAAAAATCCTGAAAATTTTCTAACTCCCTAAATTTCTAAATAATTTCGCCAGCACCTCCTTTGTACTGGTCAATAGGTCAAACTCCAACTCGCCTCTCTGGGCCATCTCCAACCCAAAAGAAAATCAAACAGCCAAGCGGCTTGCCAATTCGGCTCATAATTCTTATATCCAATAAAAATATAAACTTGTACCTTTTGTCGGCATATCATTGTATCCTTTCCACCTGTTATCAATTCAGCAGATACAAGGGTCATCCCAATCAAATTCCAATCTGTTTTTATCCATAAATTCCAATCTGATACCAACTGTAACGACCCAGAAAAAGTCAACCTTGATTATCCGATGTACAACACATATCGAACATCAAGAGTCGGGAATACCGGATGGTTAATGAAATAAACTAGAGGGTGAGAATAGATAAGATAGAAACTTTGAATAGAAGATGAAGAAGAACCTACAACATCAGAGTAAACATGAATCTCACAGCGGAACGAATAACATATAATATATATATCATAACTTTGAAATAAAAGATTTTTCTTGAATATACATATCATTATCAAGTACAGCACTTACAACACAGCGGAATAACAATAGCTATATAAAATCCTGAAGCCTCCTGCTCCACCTCTTCAAGTATATCTGTAAAATCTTGACTACTTGACCGCCCGTACAAAATTGGGCACCCAAGAGTTTAGGGAAAACAAAACAAATAAACTCTGGGTCAGTCATGGGACTGGTATGAGTAAAACAGTTGAACAAGTAAACGATATCTCATAAGACCACGCCATATAATGGAACGGGATTTTCCCTTATGAGAATCCAAAATATCTTTATATCAAAAACCTTTTGATATTATAATAATGTCTATCAACCACAATATAATAATCATCTAGCAGAAATGCTTTCATCCCGCGTTCTACATATATAGTATACAATCAAAACCGTAAGCACGTATTGGGTAATGGATTTCCAACTATGACAAGGTATGGAACCACCTTTCGCTAGTGTACCTCTAAAAAGGAATACACTGGGTTCAACAAGAACATCTTGCAACCCGGCCACACATGACCGACCACTAATTTCGCTTGAGTTTATCGAATGTATATCACCAACGGTTGGGATCAGCAACCGTTTCCCGAATGAGACAACATCAACAATAGATTTTTAGAAGTAAATGAAACTCTAGATCAGGTGATTATACGCCCTAATAGGTGCGACCTACATAGCCATGCTGCCTGCCCGATTTCTGTCATTTACCGGATGTGACGCTAGAAGCTATGCTTATCTTTTACATTCCACTTCTTCATTCACTTAGAATGTCACGTCGTCATACCCGCCAAATCACAAATTGATTTCCCCAAAAATAACACGGGTATACAGATAAGAGAAACGAATTCCTCCGCCACCAAACGTGAATACGTTTGAAGAGATCAACTTACGCGATTTATTAGATATACTCTGTCAGACCTTCGTCTATACAAGTTGTCCTGGGACTGAACAAACCGAAGGCACTATTAAGTACTCTATCTTAGGCAAACTTTACCTAAGATTTATACAATAGCCCTTGCACTTTACTACTTCTTCAATTATCTTTGGATATATGATTCGCAATGCTTATGCCAATACGGAGTGGTTCTTCGGATAATAATCCAACCGGTCTCTCCATATTAACAACGTTAAAATGGTCAGAACTTTGATAGTCTGTGATTTAACTATCAAAGAAAAACACGTGTGCAAACAATGATATTATTTCCAGATGGAAATTATATCGATCAATCATCATTTAACACATATATATACACACATTTCCTTATTTTCTATGTTTAGAAAATATATGTTATTAACATTGGAAAACATTTCCATTGTTTATTTACATATCACTATCATTCCACAACTATCAGTCACTGACTGTAAACTAGTATGAGAACAATTCCCTAAGTATTAATCCCGAAGGCCGAAACCAACATCAGATAGACACTTAGAAAACCATTCAATTTACTAACCTCTAATCAGTTTCTATTTTTTCTTAACTCTATTTGATTTACTCTGTTCGATTAACTCCTTTCGATTAACTCAATTCGATTAACTCCTCTATTTATTTTCCAAATCAATAATCCTTTATTCTATTTATTTTCTACATAGATAATCCTTTATTCTATTTATTTGTAAATGGTTTACAAATATTTTCTTTCTAATTTCATTTGTAAATGTTTTACAAATGTTTTCCTTTTTATTTCTATTTGTAATTGTTTTACAAATATTCCTTTTCCTATTCTATTTGTAACTGTTTTACAAATATCTCCTTTTCGATTTCATTTGATTTTATAATTTATTTCTTTTATAAAAATCCTTTTTCCTTTTATATATAAAATCCATTGATTTTATATAAATAAATTATTTTCAAAATATACTTTGAAAAATCCCCTTTTTATCATTCTGGTATTTCTTATGGTATTTAACCTACCATTTAACAATGATAAATATCGTCAACCCACACATAATCAACAACAGATTATATATCGCATCATATATCACAATATATGAATAACAGTAAAATAAATATTAAGGAATCCAGTTGGATTCCTCCAACCTGTTTCCCTGCATCCACAGATGTTAAACAATATAATAACATCGATTTCATTTTGATATGAAATATTCTGATAAACAGAATCAATATTCGATTAACGATTTACATACATATCGTTATCTATAATTTTAATCAATACACAAGCAATTCAACCAAACAGTTAACACACAGCAATCAACAGATGATTAACAGTTCTAAAAATACGTTATAAAAATATAACTGTTCAAAGTTGGTGAGTTTTACTCACATTGGCAGTTCATCGTTAAAGAACGATAAACTGTTTGTTTGATTTGAATCAAACAATTTATTTCGCCATAAATTCAAACGAGCACCAATCCACTCCCAGTCGGTTCCATTGTGTTGCTCCCGTCCATACGATCCTGTCGGATCTTGTTTTGCTGAATTTTGATATCGCATGAGCAAATTATATCATTAACAAGTTTTATGCATATATTTTTTAATTTAAATAAACTTAATATTATTAGATCACGGGCTTTACCAATTTCTATTTCTTGGCCCGTCTCCAACCACATTCAGCCCGCGTGACACTTCTTTCTCGTCCCGAAATGAAAACTCTGTTCCTTACACGATTTTCATGCCATTGCCAATCTTGTAAACCCCATCTCCTTTTATGATTCACCAAACTAATAATATCCTAATTACATTACTACGCACGTTTGGTTGGCAATGTCTTGACATTAACTCTTCGGTAGGAAGCAAAGCCTTTTGAATAGAGTCAGTATTACATAACTCCTTTATTTCGATTCGGGCCTCACGTATATGATTTGAACGGGCCATCCTAGAGAAAAATGAAACCAGACCCGCATGCTAACTTGAACAGTGCCTTCTTCCTTAAATCCAATGCAAGCTTCAAGTGTCCCTTTTTTTTTCATTACCGATTCTTGTAAGCTTCTCTATGCTATATTTAAATGCTCCCTGCCACGCTCACATCCCAGTGATCCCACACACACCTTACTATCGCAGCTGATGTCCCCCATTCACATCGCATGGCCTACTGTACCATACCGCATAAAACAACACGCATTTCTCCAGATAATCAGAACTCCCATTTTCTTTCTATTGTTCCCCATCGTTCGGAAACAACCTCCCCCACAAACCCTCCTTCTTCAACAATACAGTTTGATGCCGCTCCCCAGCTTCTCTATCCCGAGGTGTTCACGTCCCCTACCCAACATGACTTGATCACACAACACCTCTCACACCCCAGTTTCATGTGCAACCATCCCTTTCCAGAAAACACAACAGTCATTCCCCAAACTATTGGACCTTCGACATCAATCTCTGACCATCGACCATCACCAGAACTTCAGCGACGACGGCTGTAGGTAGCTCTCACCTAGACCCGCAATTTCCGTTCAGATTCCGCCTTGGACTGATGCAATGAGGAGAAGATTTAATTGATTTAGTTCGTGAGGATTTTGTTTTGGATTTTAGAAGAGGAGGATTTCGCGTTTTATGTTTTTGGAGTGGCGGCTCACTATTTTTCCTTGCGGAAAGATATGTAGTTAGTGGGCATTTATACAAGGTTCCATTTTGTTTTGATTTAGAGGGTGACTACTCTCCACGTTTTTGATTGAGGATTCATTCTTGTGCGGCTGAAACAAGGAGGCGTGGATCCCTTAGGTCCAGAAATAAATTTTAGGATATTTTGTTTAAGTTAAAAAAATTTATGTACCCCATTTTATATAATTCTGTCCATATACGAGCTGCTACGAACAGAAATAAAAACACCGGTGAGACGAGCAATGTCCCACGATCCCAAAAACATAATAATACCGGTAGATTAACTCATATTGTGAAACCCCAAAATGTTGATTACAGGGTGTGAAATACTCCAAATAAAAAGTTGCTTATTTAATTAATTAAAAATTTCAATAAAATTCTAAAAATTAAATTATCGTTATGTCTCAAAAGAACCTTGTCTAAATTCAAACCCGATATTCAAATATTTCTAAATAACCGTTATGGCCACGAACGAATATACCGCTGTTTTTCTGAATATTTAATTTGGACATAAATCAAAATCTACACGACTTAATCTCCATTTTTCTCTTCCACTAGAAAAATATACTTCACCAGCTCTGAAAGTTTTTTGTTTCACAGAAATCCGATTTACAACGGCTTCTGCATATTCGATAGAAGTTCGAATCGCCAAATAACGAACTACATCGCCATTTCGAGCTCGATTATAATTATAATATATTTATACGTTTAAACTGTCGTTTATATAATATATTCGTTATTCAAATTCAATTCCGAACTGAATTATATATATTGAATTGCCCAATTAAACTACAGCGCCGTTTCGGCTGATTCTGATTATTTCAGAATTAAATATATATATTATTTAATTATTATTTCAATTAAATATTCACCATTATTTAATTCAACGACCATGAAATCCTTTTAATCACCTTTTAAATAATTAAATTAATTAATTATTATATCGCTGAAAATGCGGGTCATTACACATGTCCTCATATACAACACACAACGGAATAACAACCATATATCATACGTCTGGACTTCTCCAGCTCCTCTCTTCACAACATTCGATAACCTGAACCTGTACAACCCGGTCTAACCTGAGCATTACAAACGACGAGTCAGTCTGGTGAACCAGAGTGAGAAAAACCAGTAAGTTTAAAATTTATCACACAGCTTGATTTTAAAGTCAAAATCTTTTTGAAAGAAAAGGATAATCGTAAGACCAAATCCACACATAAATACGGATGGTTTTTACCTTACGATAACCCAAAACATTTTTGAAATCAATATCTTTTTTAATATTATAATAGTGTCTAAATACAAATAAATATGAATCTAGTAGAACGCTTGCATCTCACGCTCCATATATATATATAGTATAAAATCAAAACCGCTGGCGCTTATTGGAGAATGGATTTCCAACTATTGCAAGGTATGGGACCACCTTCCGACAATGTACCTCTGAGGATGAATACATTGGGGATTCAACAAGAACTTCTTGCAAGCCCAGCTAAACATGACCGGCCCCTCACTTCGCTTGAGAGTACCAAATATATAATTACCATGGTTGGAGCCAGCCAATCGAACCTATAGCATAAAAATAAAACAAAGGGACAACCGAAGGCATTTAGTTTCACCAGATCAGGTAATGATATACCCTTTTGATGGGTGCGACCCACATATCCATTGCGACCTACCCGATTTTATGCCATTTCTCGGTTGAAAGGTTTGAGGTCTAAATTAACTAATTAATTAATCATTATAATATTCTTATTTAATTCTTGTGAACATCGGCCACCATTCACTTTGAATGCCACATCGTCAGATCTGTTGGATATCACTTAATTGATTTCCACAAAAAATACTCTGAGCATTAAGCTAAGAGAAGTGCCCCTCTCTTCGCCACCAATAGAAATATGTTTGTGAAAAATCAATGTATGTAACTCCTTTGGAAATACTCTGTCAGACACTCGTCCATACAAGTCATCCAGGAACAGGATGAACCAAAGGCACCCGCCTACCACATCCTATGTAGGAATCACCCCAAGGATCAGTAATGAGTAGTCCTTGCAATCCGAAGATTTCACTCACGATAAAATCACAAGTCTAAATATCTCCGTCCGCTAAACCAGAGAAATTCAACAAGTGGTTCTTCCATTGATGAAGATCCACGGTCTTCAATGCTCCATCTTCAATTAACATTTCCACGTATTAGCTAGTCAGAATGGTTTTCGAATATAATTTGATTTCGGTCTTTCCGTACCAACAATCGTATTTGGTCAGATTTGATAGTCGATTATTTAACTATCAGATAATATCAAGTGAACAAAATGAGTTTACTGATTCAGTACTTGGTATTACTTGGCCTTTTTAATTAACATCTGTTAATTATATTCTTAAAAATCATTTCATTTGCTTATAAACTTTTCGAATACAGTTTTTAATATTATTTACGGAAATCACAACTTATTTTTCCCTCAATTGCTCTCGTTCATAAACTAATACCATTCTTGGATAATCATGACGTCGTTTAAGTTGGGGTATTTTATTTACCTCTCAGACCTTGTCCAACAACATTCATATCTTCAGAATAGATAGAAGTTTATAAACCATACGTTTTCCTTTGAAACTTTATTTAAATCTCAACATCGTTTACTTAATAAATTATTAAGTAAACTATTATTTTACTTCTCTATTAATCTTTGATAATCCTTTATAATGTTAATTCGAGCTTTGATTCCATTATAAATAGAACCCTTTATAAAATTTCTTCAACATCTCTTTATAAATATTCTTTAAATAACAATACTACATTTGCTTTAAATCATACACAACTATTTTTAACCAATCTAATATAAATATCTTTACCAATCTTATATAAATATGTTTACAAGTCTTACATTTGTATCTTTTATAACTCTTGTATTGACATTCCTTACGAATCCTTATATTTATTTTTCTCAGAATAATTTCACTTATCATCTGTAACAAACGTTACAGATTTCATATTAAAACCTTTTCCTTTCTTTATTCATACCCTTTTCAAATCATTACAACAACTTATGCACTGTTTGAAATCACATTGCGATCCTTTTAACGATGTTCAGTTTATAAATCAAATAACTCAATTTATTGTTTTTAATAATTGTTACAAAAATCATTTTTCAATTCTCTTATTTCGTTTACAAATACCATTTGTAAATTACTATCGACAACTAATATTTCGATTACATTTCAACTACTAACATCTATTTACAAAATCATTTGTAAATCATTTACAAGAACTTATATTCCGTTGCCATTTCCAAAACCCTCTACTTCTTATACTCTCAACTTCGCTTAACATTCTGAACTTCAGAATATCACATTCCGAATCTTGGAATAAATCTCACTTCGTTATTTCATACCATTTTCCAATTTCTAAATTCCCTTTTTATAAATTCTAATATTCAGTAAATATTTAATTTAAGCTATCACATTCGCTTAAAATCCTTTTTATAACTTCGCTATAAAAACACGGGTTTTAATATAAAACTCGTTCATAAACTATTTTTCACCATTCAATTCGATTTATTTCAACTTCGATCACTTTTTTTAAAAATTCAAATTAAAAAGTAACCTCTCAAATTATTATTAATTGAAATAATAATTTACTTCGTCATTAACTACTGTATAAGTGGTTAACTTCTTTATTAACTAGAATAAATAATAATTTTCCATTTAAAAAAAATCTTATTAAAATTTAAACAAATATTCATTAACCATTTCATTAGATAGATTCAAAACAAATTGATTTAATAATCAATCCAGTTAAAACGGTAGACTTCGTCAATTCAAAACACGGTTATCTTGTTAACCAGTTCCAATTAGTCCTTTATTTAAATTAATTAATAATAAAACTAATTTAAATAATTCCATTTAATTGTTTATTAAAAACAATTATCTCAGTTATAAATCATTATATTAATCCTTGCTCACTTGCTTATTCATCTGAGTAATATAAGAATTAGCTTTATAAATCATTTAATAAGTAAGATGAGGCACGTGCTTCGCACACGACTGATTTTTGGTACAAAAATGGTGATTGGTGGTTAGAACAATCAATATATATGTGAGTAATATAAGAATTCTCTCTCTCTTTTTTTTTTTTTTTTTTTTAATTTTTTTTTTTTTTTTTTTTATCACAGGCCCAAAAGCCAATCTCCAATGTACTGAACCTGCTCCAAATCTTTCGCCCAGAAAAAGAAAACCTCATCCCTTACATTTACAAACATCCGAAGGCTGCCTGTTTCCATGCTCCTTACATTTTCAAACCCCATATTAATATTTCCTTCCCAACATCTCCCCATCTCCACACGTTGGTTTGTTGTCCCCTGCTCCTTTCTTCTTTCGATCCTGTTTTTTTTTTTTTTTTTTTTTTTTTTTTTTAAGGACTTGACGCCACGTACGCCTGTCCAAACATGCACCCACTCTAACGCCTTCCGCAGCTCCTACCGTTCATCTGCCAACGATCTGAGACCGCCATCCGCATCGTCTGAATATCCTCATTCCACGCCAGTACCCATGACTTGCCTAACTGCTCCATTCATCTGCAGTTCACGAACAACCGCAACTCCTTTCCGCCTTGTTCACAAGCACCGCAGTTCGTTAATGATGATCACTACTGGTCATATTATAGATCTTGTTGAGCACAAGAGTTTTGTAATTGAAACATTTTGAGAATGGTGAATGGATCAAGAGAAAGGGAATGGTGAAATCAGGACGATGACGTTCGTCCAATTATAAAGTGGCGGCTTACTTTTTTATTGACTACGCAGAAATGTTTTTAAGGACTTTGACCCTTATGTTCTTTATATATGAGAAAGTGGGGATAAATTATTTTATTATTTTAATGTATGGAAACTTACGCCAAGCTTTTTGTAAAATTAACACCTCATGTGATTTCAAATTCAAGTGAAACCACTAATCCTAGCATATAAAATATTCCGAATCCAATGGGACATGTTTCGTCGAATTTCGAAGTCGTTTGTGAAAAGTCATTTATAAATATCGATGAAAAATCAAGCGTTAAAAATTCCTATAATTACAGAAAAAATCCAGAAAATATGAGACCTTGATATTTTACTAGATCTCTTCCTAATGGATCCAATGAATCTTGTTTCGTCAAATTTGGAGTTCGTTTGACTAGTCGTTTATTCGTTTAAAATTACCCCTGTCTAAATAATATAAACAATTAATTAAAAACAAGGGCATTTTTAGCTACCAAAGTCACATACGGCATCCATTTTCCACGAAACATGATTTTCATACAATAATTTAATGATACGGTTCCAATGACATCGAAAACTAAAACCGCTTGCAAAAATTGCTATTTTTAACGCTGATATAAAAATGATTAAAATATTAATTAAATTTCCAAATAATTCTATTAAATAATAATTGTAACAACCCGGATTTTTGGATGGGATTGCAATAGTGCAATCCCTTGGAAAATTTTGGCGTGTAAAGTTAAATTAAATTAAGAAATTTAACTTACTTATTTTTATATGAATTTGAGTTTGAAATTAATCATTAAAACACATTTAATTTACGGTTAGTCGTTGTTGAAGTTATAACGCATTTAAAATAAGGGAACCAATTTCTGTTGGGGGGGGGGGCACACACGGTTCATTTTCTTGACTTCAGTAAATTTTCCCCAATTGATCAAATCAGGACATTCTCGGAAGAATCAAGTCTACCCCAAAGTGAATGACCACCGTAAATTAATCTCTGCTCCTCCCTTCCGCTGCGTCGCCGTCTCCGGAACCGCTGCCTTTCCTCGAAAAGCCGTAGTCACCCCGAAGTAGCGGCCTCAACATCGAGGGATAGCCACCACCGAAACTACAATAGCCAATGCCAATGCAAATTCGAAGCTGTGCTCCCCTCCAGCACTTCATGTCCCGCCTCGTCGAGCCACCACCCAAGCTTTGTATTTGCTTGTAAATTTGTTTTGAATTTTTTGTGCTCGACACACACTGTTGTTAACACGTTGATCACCTGCTGTTTGCACTTGTTTTACTTCCTGCTATTGCATTCTTAAACATGTTGACGCAAAATGAGCTTGTATTCCCATAACATTTGCACACCTGCGTTCATCTTTTATTGTGTACATCATTCTGGTTGCAGTGTGCTGTGCACTCTGTCTTGATTTTTTTTAACATGGGCAATGCCGGGGAGTCACCCAATTCTATGCATGTTTGACTATTCGGCATGCGTACCTTGTGTTGGCTCATGTTTGGGTCTTTTCCATATATGGGTCTTTTATTTAACTACATATTCCTTTTTATTGTTCCATCCTTGTTTTAATCTATTTTGATTCAGCTTAATTTTTCTTGATTCTGAGGACAAATGATCCACTGGTCATCTTATAAGATGCTTTCTATCTTTTTTTACCATGAACTCAATAAACAAGGTTATACTGCTATTTGTATCAATTGTCTTCATTTAATTTTCTGCGTTTGATATTTTTATGTAGAAGTTACAAATGTCCGATCTAACGCCTCAGTGAGGATCATTATCTTTACAAATGTTTTGCCTTTTTTTTTTTTTTTTTTTTTTTTTAAGAGCTATATAGTTTGTTCACAAAACCAATTAGTTAACGTGAACTGTAGCTTTCTAATATTTATCCAGGATCTTAGTTGAGTATTTTCCGATGTGGAACTTATTATTTTTTCATCACTCCACAACTTTGAAGCATCAATATAACTTTTAACAAATGCTGTAGTTTCTAGCTAATGCATTATATTAGATGAGAAATGCATAAATTCAACTGTTCTGACTTCTTTCGAACTAAGTTTAGAAACTGTGGCTTCTGTTGATAGACAGGTTTGAGTACTGTTGAAAACAATGGCTGAGTCACGTACTTCGTCGCTTTCTTGAAGACGATTCGGCGATCTGGCCGATGGTGCAAAACCAGTTCGTACTTTCGCCGCCGCCTCTAGGATAAAACAGCCTCTCTCTGATTAGTAACTGATCTGCTTTGCACAAACAAATCAGTGCAGATTTGCACTTTCTGATTTTACTGCTCGAAAATTTCTTAATGGCGGAGAAAGAGAATGCAGAATTTTTTTTCTGTTATTGATCTCGTCTAATCTAATGCTAATATATAGACGGGGATCAGGGTATTCGAAAAATCTGGTCAGTGGAGAAAAATCGGATCTACGAAAATACTTGGTCAAAGTTTTACCGCGTCATATAAAAATCGGTTCAGAAATTATTTTCCTGATTTAAAAACTGGTTCGAAAATAGCAGTGTTTTCTGGACCAAAAATATAAGTGTCTACACCACATAGCCAGGGCCCAAAGCCCAAAGCCCAAAGCCCGAGCCCGAACCGAACCGAGCCGGGCCGGGTCGGGTCGAGTCGAGTCGGTCGGTCGGACGCGCGCGTGTGTGGTGGTCATGATGCATGGGCTCCCTCCTCACAACAAAGCATGCATTGGGAGCCCAAGGCCCCATCAAAGCTTCTTAGAAACAAGTATATAAGCTTGCCTCTTCCATATAATCCCATGATGTGGGACTATTCACAAATAGGAGCCATCATACACTTATTTCATGTTTTAAATAATTCACAATATTTCCAACAATCCCCCACTTGAATTTTTTAAAATATTATCGAGCAGTTTCTAAACACATAAGACTGTGCATAAACAAAGGTGTCATCCGACTTGAACCTTTGCGTAGTGAACAAGATTCAGTTTTTACTAGAGTGACACGTAGTCTTGAACTCTATTCCTGACATCAAACCACACACAATCTTTTCCATAGTGCAATCAAATAAGCCCGTGCATTTATGGCCATACACGTCTATCCCAGTTTAGTGAACGCTCTAGAAGTTCTGCCCAAAACTCCATAGGAAACGGCCTCATTTCCACATTCACATAGGTGAGTCTATCAAGAGTACTCCTGAAGGTAGGTACTCCACTCCAAATAGAGTATAGATCTCATTAAGAGTTTCTATTAACTCATCCTCTATCACTTCAGGAATACATGCTTCTTAGTTTATTATATAGCATGTTCAACTTCTATCACTACACAACTTGTTATTACCCATTGAACCTATTTCTTGGGATCTCCAGTCATTTAGGTCGGGTTACCATTGTGCGTGAGTCAACAATCTAAGGGCAATAGTCCCATTCTTTTAGAAGAATTATGGACTTTCTCTCTTGACAGTCCTTTCGTCAAAGGATCTGCCAAATTTTCTTCACTACGTACGTAATCTACTCTAACGGTACCTGTAGAAAGTAGCTCTCTAACCGTGCTGTGCTTACGACGTATTGGTCGTCTCTTACCGTTATAATAACGGTTCTGAACTTTTGCAATAGCCGCGGTACTATCACAATGTATCAACACAGCCGGTATCGGTTTTTCCCATAAGGGAATCTCAGCTAGCAGATTTCTCAAATATTCTGCTTCTTCACTAGCTGTGGCTAGTGCTATCATCTCAGACTCCATAGTGGACTGAGCCAAAATAGTCTGTTTCTTGGATTTCCAAGAAACAGCTCCTCCAGCGATGCTAAATATATAGCCACTGGTCGCTTTAGAATCATCAGATAAAGTATTCCAGTCTGCATCTGAATATCCTTCAAGTACAGCTGGAAACTTTTCATAATGTAATCCAAGGTTAATTGTTCGTTTAAGGTATCTCATGACCCTTTCAATAGCATGCCAGTGCTCTATACTAGGTCTACTGGTAAACCTGCACAATAATCCCACGACATAGGCAATGTCGGGTCTAGTACAATCAGTGGCATACCGAAGGCTGCCAATGATGCTCGCATAATCAGACTGTCTTACACCTTCACCAGTGTTCTTAAATAACTTTACACTTGGATCGTATGGTGTACATGCGGGTTTACAGTCAAAGTAATTATATTTCTTTAGTATCTTCTCAATGTAATGAGACTGATCCAAAGAAATTCCCTTTTCTGACCTAGTAATTTTAATACCGAGGATTACACTCGCTTCACCTAGATCTTTCATATCAAAATTGGCACATAATAAAGATTTGACTGAATTTATGGCATGAATGTTTGACCCAAAGATGAGTAGGTCATCTACATAAAGGCATATAATAGTGCAAATGTCATTCTCATATTTGTAATAAATGCATTTGTCACTTTCATTAACTTTAAAATCATTTGAAATGATTAAGTTATCAAATTTTTCATGCCATTGTTTAGATGCTTGTTTTAAACCATATAATGATTTATCTAACTTGCATACTTTATGTTCTTGACCATGTACTACAAATCCTTCAGGCTGGTCCATATAAATTTCTTCGTCTAATTCACCGTTCAAAAAGGCAGTTTTAACATCCATTTGGTGTATTAGTAAGTTATGAATGGAAGCAAGTGAGATCAATACCCGAATGGATGTTATTCTAGTTACAGGTGAAAAAGTGTCAAAGAAATCTATATTTTCTTTTTGTCTAAAACCTTTAGCTACTAGTCGTGCTTTGTATTTATCTATAGTACCATCAGGTTTTAGTTTCTTTTTAAGCACCCATTTACAGCCTATAGATTTACAACCAGGGGGTAAATCTGCCAAATGCCAAGTCTTATTGGATTCCAGAGAATCCATCTCATCATTTATAGCCTCTCACCAAAAATCGGCATCTAAAGAAGATAAGGCCTCTTGGAGGTTTAATGGATCCTCCTCTATAGTAAAAGCACAAAAATCCGAGCCAAAGTTTTTCTCGGTTCTTGCTCTTTTACTTCTTCTAGGTTCAGCTTCAGAACTTTTATCAAGTTCTGTTCTTATAGGCGTACTTGATGTGCCCCCACTATTCCTTAATTTAAAAGGAAATTTAGTTTCATAAAAATCGGCATCATTTGATTCAATTATATTATGTGCATTTAAGTCATAAAATCTGTATGCTTTGCTATTAATAGCATAGCCTATAAATGCACATTCATATGCTCTACTTGCCAATTTTATTCTCTTAGGGTCTGGAATGCGAACATATGCTAAACAACCCCAAGTTCTAAAGTATGAGACATTGGGCTTATGATTCTTTAAAATTTCATAAGGTGAAATTTTATTCTTAGATTTAGGGATTCTGTTCAGAACATAGCATACAGTCAATAAAATATCCCCCCACCAATGTTTTGCTGCACCAGAATTTAGTAGGATGGCCACTACTAATTCGGTAAAAGTCCTATTTTTTCTTTCAGCTTTACCGTTCATTTCAGGTGAATAGGGTGCAGTTCTCTCATGTACAATACCATGTAATTTATAAAAGTCCAGAATTGAATTAGATTCATATTCTGTTCCTCTATCACTACGAAGTCTCTTAATCTTTCTATTTACTTGATTCTCAATTTCAGTTTTGAATGTTTTAAACATTTCAAAGGCATCACTTTTATGTTTCATAAGATATACATATGTGAAATCAGAACAATCATCGATAAAAGTGATAAAATAACGATGTCCATGTCTAGTCAAAGTACCATCAAGTTCACATATGTCAGAATGAATCAAGTCTAAGGGTTCAGATTCTCTATTAACAGACTTGTGAGGTTTCTTAGTGATTTTTGCTTGTGTACAGAATTCACATTTATCAGATTCAGATTCTGCTATCTTAGGTATCATATCTAGAGTGCTCATGTTATTAATTATTCGTTTATTAACATGACATAATCTAGAATGCCAAATATTAAAATCACACAACATATAAGCAGAATTATTCACTTTATTCAATTCAACATTTAATTTGAACATTCCCTCACAAGCATAACCCTTTCCTACAAAGTTTCCCTTATACACTATAGTATACAAGTCAGCACCAATAAATTGAGTGAACCCTGCCTTATTGAGAAGATAGCCAGAAACCAGATTCTTCCTCATCTCTGGAGTATGCATAACATCTTTGAGGATTACAGTCTTTCCAGAGGTAAACTTGATCTCCACGTTTCCAACCCCAGCAACTTTAGTGGTGTGGGAATCTCCCAGCAACACTTTCTGATCATCAGCAGCCGTGTATGTGGAGAACATAGCACGATCATAACAGACATGGCGCGAAGCACCAGTGTCTATCCACCAGCCATCTGATCCACCAACAAGGTGAATCTCAGAAATCATAGCCATAAGTGGCTCATCCTCAGTCAAGTTAGCCTGTGGTACAGAGCTAGGCTTGTTCCGACACTTTCGTGCCATATGACCTGGTTTGCCACAGTTGTAACATAGAAACAACTGTCCAGAGTCATTCTTTTGGGCTGGTTTTTGCTGTCCTTTTGGGTTTCCCTGCGGATTCCCATTGTTGCGTCTGTTCTGATTCTTAAAAGATTTCTGATTTGGTTTCAGAACTGCGGGCTTGGTCTTTTTAGTGTTGTTGTTTGAAACAAACAACACTTCCTCTTTCTGGTCCTGTTTGCGTGCTGCCTCCTCAATGCAAAGGCGAGTAATCAGACTCTCTAAGGAGAATTCCTTAGTCTTATGGCGCAAGAAATTCTTAAAATCTTTCCAACCTGGGGGAAGTTTGTCAATAATAACAGCAACTTGAAACTGTTCATCTAAAACCATACCTTCGGAGATGATCTCATGAGCTATTTTCTGCAGCTCATGAGACTGCATCTCTACTGATCTATCGTCTGTCATCTGATACTTCAGATAGCGGCTCACAGCATACTTCTTCGCCCCTGCCTCCTCTGTATCGTATTTCTTCTGCAGTGCTTCCCAGATCTGCTTTGCTGTCTTGTCTTCTGAATTGTAGTAATCATACAGATCATCACTCAATCCGTTCAGAATAAAATTTTTGCATAAATAATCCTGTTCTGTCCAGCTTTGCAACTGTTTCGATTGTTCGTTCCAGGATGTCATCTGCGCTGCGTCAGTTCCGTCAGGCTTGTCTGGCAACTGCGGTTTCTCGGTGGTAAGAGCAGCAGCCACCTTCCTCATCGTTAGATAGAACTCCATCTTTTGACGCCAGCGTTTGAAGTGCAGACCTTCGAAACGAAATGGAGCAGCAGTCACCAATGGGATCTGGAATGCAGAAGCAGGAGCAGCAGCATCATCTACAGTTGTCGTCGAAGCCATTGTTTCTGATCGTCTTCAAATTGTTGAAAACAATGGCTGAGTCACGTACTTCGTCGCTTTCTTGAAGACGATTCGGCGATCTGGCCGATGGTGCAAAACCAGTTCGTACTTTCGCCGCCGCCTCCAGGATAAAACAGCCTCTCTCTGATTAGTAACTGATCTGCTTTGCACAAACAAATCAGTGCAGATTTGCACTTTCTGATTTTACTGCTCGAAAATTTCTTAATGGCGGAGAAAGAGAATGCAGAATTTTTTTTCTGTTATTGATCTCGTCTAATCAAATGATAATATATAGACGGGGATCAGGGTATTCGAAAAATCTGGTCAGTGGAGAAAATCGGATCTACGAAAATACTTGGTCAAAGTTTTACCGCGTCATATAAAAATCGGTTCAGAAATTATTTTCCTGATTTAAAAACTGGTTCGAAAATAGCAGTGTTTTCTGGACCAAAAATATAAGTGTCTACACCACATAGCCAGGGCCCAAAGCCCGAACCGAGCCGGGTCGAGTCGGTCGGTCGGGCGCGCGCGTGTGTGGTGGTCATGATGCATGGGCTCCCTCCTCACAACAAAGCATGCATTGGGAGCCCAAGGCCCCATCAAAGCTTCTTAGAAACAAGTATATAAGCTTGCCTCTTCCATATAATCCCATGATGTGGGACTATTCACAAATAGGAGCCATCATACACTTATTTCATGTTTTAAATAATTCACAATATTTCCAACAAGTACTGTCGAACTATAGGGTTATACTTTCAGTAAGTTTTTATGTACAGTTCATGATACTTGCTTGGAAATTGAGTATTAATAATTGTCTATCTAAGGTCTGCTTATTATTTAGCATAAGAAATTTTAATATCTCATTTGTTATTGCAGATTTCTCATATCCTTTCGAATTCAAAAATATCATTGCTTAAAAAAAAAAAAAAAAAAAAAAAAATCTAATTCATCAAATTAATGATGCGTTGGTCATATAATTTGAAAATTATCCAAGTGCACTCCTTTTTGTGTGCCTTGCCTTCATAGCAGTGCTGTCAAGAGGCATTATTGCTTTAAATAACTACAAGTTATTCCAATAGAGTAAATAGCCTCACACACTTAATTATATACATGCATCTTGTTCATTCAAGTTCTCTTAAGCATGCATGTTTCACGCCTGTTGTCATACATATTGTCTACTTGATATATTATATATATTTATTATTGGTGTCATCCTTATTTTGTTTCCGGAAAATGCGTAGAGTTGAAACCAATTGTCAATTGCTGCCTCAAACTGTAGAATTTATATCGGCATTCATTAGAACCTGGGAACTCCTACATATACATGTGGTTCATATGTGTGTGTAGCGTGTGTATATAAGAGGACGTATGCATTATATTTAAATACTTACATATGATTGTGAACCGGCTTCGTGCCTTACTGCCTTGCGTCATGTCTTGCATGTGTTCGTTACCTCCCTCGAAACCATATCCGCATGTTGCATTTTGTCATGCCCATAACTGTTCAGTATGGGTTAAGTTTTGATAATATGATGTGTGTTCTTTTAGAGGTAAATACTGAGCCACTTAGGTGTATCACTCACCATGCTGTCTTTATAATTTTTCATGTACACAGTACACCTTAGTGATGTCATTTCGTGACAACATGGTTGAAATTGCATGTTTTGGTTAACAATGGTAGAGAACTGTATGACACAAATAATGTGCTTATGCATGCACTGATATAAAGATTCAATAGAATTTGGAAATTTAAAAGGGTGCTTGTATAACTTTGACGCTAGTTTTTTAATAGCACAATGTTTAAGGGTACTGGTGCCACTTTGTTATATATTAGTTTGGTTTGCAAGTGTAAATCTAATTGTATCACCTGTCATTTAATAAATTCGTGCTTTCATTACTGCTTGCATGTTATGGCCTTGACCTATTTCGGTCCTTCACCCATCCTCTGGACTTTTTCTCATGCAAATGCTTTGTATGAATTCTAGAGCCACAGTATTACGAATAGTTATACTATTATCAAATAGTATACTATATGTATAGGGTATGATGCACTAGTATGTTCACTACATTACATTGCACTGTTGCTCTTGGTTACTTGCTAGACCATGATTTGGATAATACACATACTTACCTTGAATGTTGGTTCTCAGCATGCGTTTTTACGTGCATGCTACATGCAACATGCATTGGTTCTGTGTTGAGTTTTCAGCATGCGTTGGTTTTCAGCATATGTCGGTTTTCAGCATGCTACATGCAACATGCATGTTGGTAAAAAAGACTGTGCCCCTTAAATATGCATGCGTTTGAAACAAATTGAGATTAGTATATGTTGATTTTCTGAAGACTGGAGTTAAAATCAATTAAATCTGTAAAAATGCATTTATTTTTCAGAATTCTACTTTAATATCATTACCACCATATGGCTATAAATGCATATCTCACATAGGCGTGACTTTATATAGTATAAGTTTGGTTGCAAAAATGAAAAGTGTTGCAGGTATTAAGATTTTAGCTTTTAAAGAGGAGAGGAATGTGAAGATGCACGTGCGCGCAACCTGTAATTTATTAAAAGAAATTTATGTGTAAATATATTTTTTTGTTGTGCAAAATATTGTAAAATCTGATAAATAAATAAATTTTTTATTTTGCTACTACTGTTGAGCACTGCGATTCTGTGTTGAGTTCCATTTTAAACCCTGTAAACCAATAACAATCCGTTGTTTTGAACGTTTTAAGATGGTTTAACCACCAACTTGAGGCGGTCAAAATGACGGGTTGTTACAATAACAAATCATTTTTATCATATATATCCAAATAGAATATACATACAACTTCAAATATAAATTATACAACCCAATATCGTCAATTTCGAGTTAACCGATGTCCAATTTATTTCAAAAATCCTATAAAATATATTAAATAAAATTATAATTTAATAACGATTTCCATAGCGACTGTTTTAAAATTTGATTTGGATATAACTAACAATCTATAACACGAAATCTAGATTTTTCCCTTTCATATGAAAATTATAATCAACAAGAATCCAATATTTCTTGTTTCACAGAAATTCGACTTATATCAGATCATGTATATTCAATTAAAGTTCAAAATTCAATATTACGAACTGCAGCGTCATTTCGATCTCGATTTATATTATATATAAATTTAATGTTCAAACATCGTTTTAAATAAACGAATTCAATATTAAAATCCATTAATATTCCAAATATAATATTTAAAATAATAAATTAAATTAAATATTTGGCTACCAAAAATACGGGACATTACACATCTCCTATTAATCTGTCGGTTACTATCCACCGATGGGCGGTGACGTCTCCTGGAACTTCATCAGCTCTAGAAACTGGTCCACTGATGGCCTTGGCTATCGCTGGTGACTAAAATACCTCCTAAACCCAATATGTGACCTAAAACACTGGCATGTAACTACATATTACCAAGCAATAACGCTATAATTCAATGTTGTGCACACACTAGAACATCCAATATGCTATAATGTTATCTGATTTTGGGTAGTAAAAAAATTAATATGCAAGCCTAGGACAAATGCGAAACTTCAAATTTGTTTGATTTCAGCATATAAAAAAAAGTAGTTTCTGCATATTTTACCATGTTTTCTATTTGTTTTCTAATTATTTTATTTTACAGTATTTCACCATGTTTTCTATTTGTTTTCTAATTATTTTATTTTACAGAAAAATCCGTATGCAAGTTGGGTAAATTCTTGTAATACACTTTAGGAACATGCTTAATGAGGTCGTTCATCGGGAATTATTTGCCTTTGGGAATTATTTGCCTTAGTGTGTGTGTGTGTGTGTGTGTGTGTTGAATTTGGTGTTTAGGTATATGGCATGTTTATTTAAAAGCAGTGCAGCATGAATGTAATCTATGGAATAAAGTATTCATTATGATTCAGGTGCATTGAAATTTTTTCGTTGTTTGAGTACGCATATACATATATTTGACCCTGTTTAGAAGATGATGAGAAATAACCCAAATAACTGAGGCAAATAAAAAATTTAAAATAAATTTATATTTGCGAATTAGATTGTTTTTTTCTTCAGTTTACTGAGTTATTTTATTCTGACAGGTACGACAGACGGTTGGACAAACTCTGAGCAAGAGGCCGAAGGCTAAAACTAAAAGGAGATTTTAAGTGACCATATACATGTATATGAGTGAATAAATGTGTAGTAAAGAGTCATGTATACGAGTGAAATGTAGTGAGGAAGTGTATGTATAAGTGATTGTGTAATAGAAAGGAAACAATATGTGTATTATTTGAAAGTGTAATAAATATTTATTTGAATAAATGTTTGTTTAAAAATAATTTTTGAATTAAATATCCAATGCTTATAAATATTTAGTAGAGGATTTTCTTTTAAAGGACAAATTGAGCCAAAATTTTGGTGAGAAGTATACAAAGTATGGTTTTTAGGGAGAAGGACAACTTCTAGTGCAAAAGCGGAATTTAGGGGGTCCACTGTCATTTCCCTTTTTACACTAAAAGTTGTCCTTCCTAAAAATCAAACTTTGTGTGGCAACCCAAACTTCTCGCTAAAGGAAAGCCCGGATTGCTTCGAGGACACGACAAATCGGAACACAAACAGAAGAACATTTCATTGCTATTTATAACAATTCACATCAGAGTACAAGAATATAACAGAATATGAATAAATATTACACATTTGATAAATATCAAAGATTAAAATACAAAGCAGTGGAAATAAAATGTATAAATACAATGCGTAGCCGAAAATACAATAACCAGAACAACTGAATGAAATACACGGTTACAGAGCATTCGGAATATAGCTCCAACTGTAAATTCAGGATCTTGTATAAATAAATCTGGAAAACCAAAACTACTAGCTGCCTGAGTGGAAAATAGGGGCACCCAGAGTTTAGGTTAAAACAATAAACCCAAGGTCAATCATGGGACATCTTTACTTTAAAATATGGTAAATCAAGGGGCCACATCGTATAACACGGAACAATTTATCCCCAAGAATGCCACTGCCTAAAACAAACAACGCAATGCTAAATAAAGAAAAATGAAGCTGTTATAAGACTCGGGTCCCATCACACAATGCAACGCAAGCCGGAGGATAGAGTTTTACGTTATAATAGCCAAATATGCTTGGTATGTTTTAAAACAAATATTTTATTATTACTATAAGTGAAGAAATCAACTTCAAATATAAATGTATCAATCATAGATGGCATAATCACCCCATCCCACTATGTCGCCATATATAGTATACAATCAAAACCGAAAAATCTCGTATTTGAAAATTGGATTTCCATCATGGTGGCTCCTGATCCGAAAGATCTATCGCGTATTACAATTCCCAACGGCTTACGTTGCAGGCGTGCGAAAATGCCGTAATGCACATCCGCACTATCCAGAAAACAAGTTACCGCGGCTTACTTCCAAGCATTGGAAAACACCGCTAACTCTATCCATCTGAGAATCGGGGGGTGTGCCCCTATCCCAACTGGTGTGGGGCGACCACATCCAGTATCACCTCGGTCGACCAAATCCATGACAACCCATCGGGTGTCTATCCTCATCTCTAAAGCATACTGATCTAACCATCAGTTTGCCACCATACCGGTGTGTGAAGCTCGCGAATTAACGCTACACAAAGTTGTGCTATATTAAAGCTGTGCTTTGATAACCATCCACCAAACTTTGATTTTCAACAAAAGTTTGGGTCACTGCATTTCAGCATGCCACACTATCAATCCATACTGTACCACTGATTTCTACTGATATGTAACCTCTAAGTTCGTATGTCTTAGAGAAGGGTGTTAAGCAAGAGAATAAATTCTCCTCCACCAAACAGATATATATTTAGCAGAGATCAACGAATACATTTAAAGGAATACAATGTCAGACACACCATCGATTTACAAGTCCGTTCTAGGTCTGAACGAAATCGGAGGCACCTTATTCCTCGTCCCGTATGTCCAATACAGGAGAGAGGCCATCACATATCCATACAATCAACAAGTACGTCCGGACGGCTACCACTATAGCCCCTTCAAGGTAGCTACTCCAATCATGAGCAACAGTAGCAACCCATCCATTCGATGTGAAGATCGTCGGTCTTGCACCATCTTCAATCTCTTCGACTTTTCGTCGTATCAGTTATTCAGAATGGGTTAAACCCTGTCTTTTCGAATAACTCGCGTATCTATAATCAAGTGCTATAACAACACATCATATGCCTCATTCCAATCCAGAATATTCTTTTATTCAAATATTCTTTTCCTTTGGGAAAGGTCCCATTAATTTTATTAAAGATAAATTCTTTAAATTTATTCTTTAATCTTCCTTTGGATATCATTTCTAAACGAAATTAAGGTTTTCCAAACTAGTTGGGATTAGCGAACTACACCGAAGTAATCATTTATTTATTTCCCAATCCCAACCTATTCATCCCATGGAGCAAAACTGGTAATACTCCATATCTAGCACCGCGGTGTTGTCGTTAAATATTAATTACCATTTCACGTTCAAATCTAATTAAAGATTTAGCTATCGCCTGGAGTAAAACTGATGGTACTCCATTTTCGATCATTTTCTTGAATTGATAATTTTAATTATCACATTCACTTTTCAATCTAATCAAAGATTCATTAAAACTCCATTTAGTTTTAATCTTCCCAAAAATCAATATTAATGATTATTCAAAGCTAAGAAATTAATCTTATATTTATCCGGGTTAAAGGACCAATGTCATTTAAAACACGGTTCACGATAAACCAAAAATCACATTCCATTAATTGTGGAATCTTCATAGAAAAACAAATCAATATATAATCGATATCAATTTTCGTACCCGACTAATAATATAAATGGAATAACGACAAAGCCTTTAAATTCCATATATATTAACAGTCTTCCTCCACAGAAACTCACTTCGATTATTATCAAATCGAACTCCATTCCATTCCAGTATATTAAATTGGAAAACTTTAATTTGGAAAATCTCCACTAAATCTTTAATAAAAAGATTTATAAGTTCCAAATCTCATTTCACTGTAAATCGGGTTAAAGAACGAATGTCGTTAAAAACACAGTTCACAATAAACCCAATTCACATTCCATTTCAAATCCAATTAAATGTTAATTAATTGGTAATTCTTCTCTACATCTTAATTAAAAGATTTATTCTTTTCACATGGGGTTTAAGAACCGTGTTACTGAAGACCCCATCTCATCGGTCTCTAACCGTAAATTAGTAAGAGAACAATTCCCTAAGTATTAATCCCGAAGGACGAAACCAACATCAAATCAATACGTAGGAAACCATTCAACTTAGCTAATCTCCAGTTAGTTTATAATTTTCTTAACTCCATTTGGTTTAAGAACAGTATTATTATAGATACCATTCACGACAAACCCAAAATCTCATTCCATTGTTAATCGGGTTAAAGAACAAGTGCTATTTAAAACACCGTTCACGATAAACCCAAAAACCAATTTCAATTTAATTCCAATCAAATGTTTATTAATTGGTAAAATTCATTAAATCTTAAAAACAAGATTTATATCTTTTCTCAACTGGGTTTAAGAACAGTGTTAATGAAGACATAGTTCACGACAAACCCAAAATCCAATTTGATATCAAATACAAGGCTCTGAAGAGAAATTATATCGTCTTATATTCAATATCGAATTCTAAAACCAACCAATATCGTATTGGGAATAACGATATATATATATCTTCCAAATTCCTCAACAATATCCATATAATCACGAAATCCAATATCGAAACACTCCGAAGATTATTTCAATTCTGAATCCATTTCCAATTTATTCTTTGGAAAATTCTGGTTAATTTAAAACCATTTTCAAATACAATTTATTTATTTTAAAATTAAATAAATTAATATTCTAGTTAATAAATAGTTCATTTAGATAAAAATATATTTTTATCTTTTCAAAACTGGTATTTTTCGCCCAAAATCTTTCCAAATCATTTATTATGATTTTACATAATTTTTCCATATTTTTATTAAATTTATTATCGCCCGTACAGTCGGTTTCCAATAATGGCCACCGAACTGCATCCATAACGACCTTTTCTGAAATTAACTTGGATATATCTCCAAATCTAACTGTTAGATTTCAAATATCCTATATTCATTGGAGAGTTCTTCTCGATACGAACCCAACGGTTCCGGTTTTAGGAGAATTCGACGGTCGGATCTCCAGTGACATCCATTTGAAGATAATGGTCGAAATTCGTGAACTGTCACTGCGCGACGTGTCCTATTCAGGCAAATATAATATATATAATACATACATATATATATATATATATTATACTTCGTTGATTTCCATTTAAAACGAATTTTATAAATCGTTTTAAATTCATTCCAAAAATGGTTTCCCCTTCCATTTCAATTTCAAATCAAAATTGAATATTCCATTATAAATTCATTTTAAAACGATTTCAATTTCATTTCAATTCGTTTTAAAGTCATTTCAAATCGATTTCAATTCAAATACAGATCGTTTTAAATTCATTTCAAAACGTTTTCAATACTATTTAAATTCAAATCAAAATTGAATATTCTTTATATAAATTCGTTTTAAATTCATTTTAAAACGATTTCAATTTGATTTTAAAATTTAAATCAAAATTTATTTTTCCATATCATTTCAATATTAAAGTGATAATATTTTCAAAATATTAGATTTTGAAATCACTTTACGATATTCATTATAAAATGAATAAAATCGAAAAAATACCAGTTCATGTTAAAATGGCGTTTAACTACTTAACACGGCTTCACATTTCAGTATTCTGAGTATTATTTTAAAATATTCGTTAATTCTGAACTAGAATCACACTCAATCAATTACCACATAATTTTATTTATATGGATTTCGACATCATATATATACAACAATAATGATAAACAATCATTAAAAATTCAAACAACATCCAGAGTGTATTGTACAACTGTATAAGCATTAAAATAATTAAATAACGCTTATATAGTCTGTCAACCCATCGATTGACATACCACTTATTATTGGGATCAGTGTATGTCAAATATCATCCTAGTACACGTGTGGGATTTTCAAACAACAAATACTGTTTATTATTTATGAAGTTGGGCGATCCGTAAAATTTATCGTCCCAATCCATATCAGATAAATAAGTGTACATAAACAAACCGTCCGGTTTGTAAATGAACATTTATTTTATTTCATGATTATATATATATATATATTTATATTTATATATTTTATATGATTAATTTCATATATACAAAAATACAATCAATTACAATCCCAATCACAATCCACACAAACAATACAATCAAACAAGTCATCCATGGTCTGTGGACGACGAGGAGCAGTTCATATATGCAGTTAAAAATAATTTAAATAATTGTATAAAAATAATAGTGGGAAGTTCTCACATTGTCGGTTTCGTTTCTGAACAATTTGGATTTGAATTTGCTCGAAATTCTGGTGCTCTCCGTTTCAGTTCGAGTAAGTTCCATGTTGTAGTGCTCTTCAACACGAGTCCAACCCTTCTGAATCGTTCGATTTGGTCCTCGCATGAGAGAGAAATTGATTTTTAAACATTTATCGTTTTAAATGAAATAATTAGTTTAAAATAAAATAATATAAAAAACCTTCCTTTCTCTTTCATTCCTGAAGAAAACCGTCGAATCCATATTCTTCCAACCTAGGGCACACATTTTCCATCAGCACAGGCCGCCTGGACCACATCCGCCGCCATCACTTTAAAGACCTACGAACCCGCCACCCACACCAGAAGTTGGGCCCCACTCGCACGCCCCCTCCGCCTGTAAATCGCGCCCAAACCCGCCGCCTTCACAGCAGAAACCCCGCCTCCTCGTTGCATAAGAGGTCACCAAACTAGGATTGATTCGATGATCCTGAAATTCTCTTCACCTTTGGCTTTTGAATTTTCGAATTTCATTGATTATCGTGAGAGTTCTAAGAGGATTTAGAATCGAGCTTTTATCATCGTTCAATTTAAACGGAGGCACTGAAAATTACGGGGGTTGACCTTTGACTAGGGTTTAGGAGATTTTATACCTTTTTATTTTATTTTTATTAATATTTAATTCCAAAAATTCACGTTTACCCAACCGAACTCCAAATCAAACCCAACGAGTGTCGCTCCCCGCTAAATACCCTCATTCCGAACACAATGGAATATGTTTCGTAAGGCGATTCGATCGTTACGATCAGTTTTCCTTGAAATTAAAATATAAATTAATTTAACGTTCAAAATTGATTTCAACGTACATTTTAATTTACCGGGGCCACATACCGACTCTAAAAATTCCAGAAAAATAAATCTAACTATGTTTTGAAGATGTGGTCCTAACAAAACTAATTTCATCGAATTTGGAGACCATTTGAATAATGGCCATTTTCTGTTCGATCCAAATTGACCAAAACTGTCAAAACACGTTTTCTTTTGCCATGCTCACATATTAATTCCAAAAATTATGGATTTTTGAATCTAACAATAATTTGACATTCCGGATCCGACAAAAGTGATTTCTTCAAAAACAAAGGTCATTTGCAAAATTGCTATTTTTAAGGGCTATATTTCCATAGCGACTATTCTGAATTTTCACTGGACATAACTTTTTATCCCCGCTATGAAATTTCAATTTTTTAGGTTCGTTGGAAAGATATTTTTAAACAGATTTAAATATTTCTGGTTTCACTAAAATCCAGTTTATTTTGAATCCCGTGCATTCATTTGAAATTCGAAATCGAATTTTCAAACTACCGTGCCATTTTAAATTCTATTTATAATTAAATTAAAATTATATTTTCTAACTTCGATTAAAATAAATATATATGTTCTAATTCTGTTCAAAATAAATTTCTAGTCGTTATTATTTAAAATAAATCATTTTAAATATTCAAAATTCATTAAAATTGCCAAAATATAAATTTTAAATTGATTCTGATTTTCCGGGTTGTTACAATCTCCCCTACTTAAAATCTTTTCGTCCTCGAAAAGGAACGGAGCTGAAAGTTGTTTAACAAACCAACTCAACTTTCATTCTTCAACTTTTCAATTTCTAAGAATTTTCAAAATTTTCAAAAATTTGGCTAACACCCTAAATTTTTGAAAAATTTCGCTATAACCTCCTTTGTACAGAGAGCATCGGGAAAATACCCAAACTGCCACATAGGCCCTCTCATCTCAAAAAGAAAAAGAAAAAGCCAAGCGGCTAGCCAATCGGCTCATAAAATCATCCAAACCCAATAAATTCGTAAACATGTACCTATTTTTCGGGCATTCAATTTTATTCCTCTTCTCTAGCCTTCTTGCTATGACCTGTTCATGCATATATATGTACATGTATGCAATTCTAATAAATTTTCAATTCAGTTCAATGTTTGCTCGATTTGGCCAAGATTAACTTTCATGTTCTCTTATTGGTTTTAATTTGGTTCAATTCAACTTCTCATTCTCATATTGGATTTATTATTCCAATATTTTTATTTAGTTGAACTAATAATCAGACAACACAACCAACAATCAATTAGTGAATTAAATTTCCAAAACATATAAATATTGTGTGTGTGTATATATATATATATTCAAAAATCATATTTCTAGTGTCAAATTCCAAACAATAAATTCAAAATAAGGTTTTGGCTCTCACACCAGTCGATTGGAAATTATATAGATATGCCACTTTCGAAATTCGAACATAAATGCTTATGATGTCCAGACATAACCAGAATCATCTCCAGCGACTAGAGTGTGATTCTATATCTACCCAGTATGTTTAAGGCTTCGAATACACGTCGACTAGTCAGACGTATATACAAAATCTCCATATACTCGATAGTTCAAGTCAATATAATATAAAATACTCAAGTACATATGATGAGTTTTAAATTTTCAAAAAAAAAATCATTTTCATTTTTATTTTAAAAATAACACTCTTCATGCTCGTTCTAGGATACTACTGATACCATCTCTAATGAGTCATTCTTATTGGATATTACTAATCCAATCTCTGATGAATTCTTTCATTCAGTTCTAATATGTCTTGTTCTCGAGCTCTGTAAACCAAAGCTCTAATACCAAATGTGGCGACCCAAACTTCCCCGTAAAAGAAAGCCCGGATTGCTTCGAGAACACGACAAATCGAACACAAACAGAAGAACATTTCATTGCTATTTATACCAATTCACATCAGTGTACAAGAATATAACAGAGTATGAATAAATATTACGCATTTGATAAATATCAGAGATTAAAATACAAAGCAGCGTAAACAAAATGTATAAATACAATGCGTAGCGGAAAACACAATAACTAGCACAACTGAATGAAATACACGGATACAGAGCATTCCGAATATAGCTCCAGCTGTAAATCCAGGATCCTATATAAATAGATCTGCAAAACCAAAACTACTAGCTGCCCGTATGGAAAATAGGGACACCCCGAGTTTAGGTTAAAACAATAAACTTCAGGTCAGTCATGGGACTGGTGTGAGAACTAAAACAGTTATTTAAACTTTACTTTAAAATAAGGTAAATCAAGGGACCACACCGTGTAACACGGAAGGGGTTTACCCCCAAGAATACCAGTGCCTAAAACAAGCAGCGCAATGCTAAATAAAGAAAAATGAAGCTATTATAAGACTTAGGTCTCATCACACAATGCAACGCAAGCCGGAGGATAGAGTTTTACCTTATAATAGCCAAACATGCTTGGTACGTTTTAAAACAAATCTTTTATTACTGCTATAAGTGAAGAAATCAACTTTAAATATAAATATATCAATCATAGACAGCATGAGCGCCGCAACCCACTATGTTGCCATATATAGTATACAATCAAAACCGAAAAATGTCATATTTGGAAATAGGATTTCCATCATGGTGGCTCCTGATCTGATTACAATTCCCAACGGCTTACGTCGCAGACATACGAAAATGTCGTAATGCACATCTGCACTATCCAGGAAACAAGTTACCGTGGCTTATGTCCAAGCATTGGAAAACACCGCTAACTCTATCCATCTAGGAATCGAGAGGGTGTGCCCCTTTGCCTAGTATAACACCCCGCATTTTGAATATAATTAAAAATATGTAAAAATAGGTGTATATGCATAGATAGGTAAATAATGGTGATGTATAATGAAAATTAATTAATATATGGAAGAGAAGGAAAAATTAATTCGATAATAGTGTGCGTAACGGAAAAGATAACAAAATAAGGATACTTAATTTAAATATCAGGAATTAAGTAAAATGGACATCACCATTGCATTCATCTCGAAATTCTACTTGGAATAAAGTCCAAGTTTGCGCAAATCGGACTCCGCATGAAGGAGTTATGGTCTTTGGAAGATTCAACAAAAATTCAAAACAGTTCGAAATTCGACCCAGGCAGCTGGGCGGGAAATTTCCTGCCAAAACCAGGCAGGTCGACCTGGGGGTCGACATGGGGGTTAAGTCGACCAGGGGGTCGACCTACCCCTAGGGAGGTAGACCTGGGGTTCGACCTATCCCCAGATCTGGGCGATTTCAGCTCCTGTGACGTGTTTTGATGTGCTGTACGAGTCAGATGGCTTCTAGGTCAATCTAAGGGCTCTAAAATGTTCTCTACACCTATAAATACATAGCAAGTCCTAACCCTAGTTCCCCTAAGATGCCTTCATTCTGCCAAACATCAACCAAACATGGCCGCCGCCCCAAAACTCTAAATTATATTGCAAGTTCTTCATCAACTTTGGAATTAAATCAAATCAGGTAGCAAAGTTCTTCATCAACAATTCATGCTCTTCACCAACAATCAAATAAGAAGATTAAATCAGCGTTCTACATCAACAAATCGTTTATTTTCCCTAATCCAGTCAAGGTGAGTGGAATTATAATAAACTTGTTGTATAATAGTATTATTATCGTTCATCATTCCCCAGTTATAAATTCAATTCAAGATTCATGTTATAATAATTGTTCTTTTATTCTCCTTCCCATTTTTATTTTTGGATCTAGGTTATCTCGAACCTAGACGAAATCTTATTATACGTACGTATGGTTGGAATATGGGAATATTGGGCATAATCTATTTTATGCAGTCGAGGAATATATTATGTAATTTGGGGTTTGTGGCATAACGATTATTATTGCAAATATTAGGCATAATCTATTTTATGCAGTCGAGGAATATAATCTGTAATTTGGGGTTTGTGGCATAACGATTATTATTGCAAATATTAGGCACAATCTACTTTATGCAGTCGAGGAATATAATCTATAATTTGGGTTTTGTGGCATAACGATTATTATTGCAAATATTGGGGTAATTGGTAGAGTATATATTGATATTATTCAAGGAAATAAGGGAAAGGGATCGTGAAATTGGTAATTTGGAGTAACTTACGCTAAAGGTAAATAAAGCTTGAATAGGGGATTTGGGGAAAAATGATTTAAAGATAAAAATCCTAATTTGGTGAAGAAATAGGTAAATTAGAAACCTAATCGGAATTGGATAAGTTTGGGTTTAATCTGTCTCATGTAATTGTGAAATCTAATTCAAAAACCTGAAATTTAAGACATGAGTGTTTTAATTAAATTTGGGTTTGATTGGTTAAAGAAATGGGAAGTTTAGAGATATAACATGAAAGTTGACACTAGTGGCATAACAAGAACATGAACATATTTGTGAATTTGTTAATAGGCTAAACATGAAACATGGCTAACTCGAGGTTAGAATGAGTTTGCGGTGTAATCCTGCCCGAAACCGCCCGACACATCCAGTGACCGCAAACAATAGGTTCTAATGTGAGAAGTTAGTCATAACGTGCTTGAATCCTGAGGTTAGATTGAGTTGTGATGTAATCCTGCCCGGAACCAACCGACACATCCAGTGACCGTAACAATAGGTCTAATGTGAGAGGTTGGGCATTAATAATTAATTAATGCTAATGACACATGCTTGTATGGTAAGGTTAAGTCAACACGAACTGACAGATAACACTTAACCAATTTGACATAATATATTGGTGGCTTAAGTCAACGTGAACCACTAGATAACACTTAACAAATTTGATATGATATATAGGTAGGTTAAGTCAACACGAACTGATAGATAATGCTTAACCAATTTGACTTGATATATGGGTGGGTTAAGTCAACGTGAACTGCTGGATAATACTAAACCAATTTGACATGATATATGGGTAGGTTAAGTCAACATGAATTGATAGATAACACTTAACCAATTTGACATGACACGTGGGTTGAATTGAATACGTGATTGGGGGTTAAGTCAACTTGGACACATGGGAAAACTTAACCAATATAACTGTATCAATGCCAGAAAAGTTGGGAATGATAAGATTAAATAATAGATAAACTTATCCTAGGGATAAGAAATGAATATGACTTAAGATGTAATACAAGACTCAAAGAGTGGGACGACTTATACCATGAAATAAGTTAATCTAAGCTGGAAATGTGGGAGAACACCCATATGCTATCATTTGATATAGAGAACTTAATTCATGCTTGAATTCATTGGTAAACCTTAGTTAAAAAGAACTAAGCAACAAACCTTAGTTAAAGAGAACTAAGTAACAACTAAGTATCAAACCCTGGTTAAGAGAACCAAGTAATAAACCTTAGTTAAGAGAACTAAGTAAATAACAAGAAAGAGAACTAAGTTGTAAACCTTAGTTAAGAGGACTAAGTTGTAAACCATAGTTAAGAAAATGAACGATTAAGAGAAACTAAGTAGTAAACCTAAGTTAAGAGAACTAAGTAGTAAACCTTAGTTAAGAAAACAAACGTTTAAAAGAAACTAAGTAGTAAACCTTAGTTAAGAGGACTAAGTAGTAAACCTTAGTTAAGAAAACGAACGATTCAGGAAACTAAGTAGCAAACCTTAGTTAAGACAACTAAGTAGTATACCTTAGTCAAGAAAGCTAAGTAGAACACGAGAAGGAGCGAACGCCCATCTGACTAAGAAGAAGGCTCCAACGGTCTGGGTTACGAAGCACGCGGCTTCGAGGGGACGTGAGGGTACTCTTGGTATCTCTTTGTGAGGTTGCAGATGATCCTCCTGGGCTCACAGAAGTTAAGGTCTGCGTTAGAAGAGCCAAGAGTATGCCTTGGTTGCAGTATAAGGCAACCTAGAGACTAGGATGGACCAGAGTGAGGCGGCGATATCTAGATTGGCCCTGTGATAGCATGTCGTCGTCTACCTACCATCTTGAGTCAATCGAGCACCTGAAGCAGAAAGGCGTAGAACTCCAAAAGACCATCTGCTTGCTATCTAGTTATGGGTGAGGTTGGCCAATAGGTTTGTGGGGGCATAGGGGGCCTACGTATAGTTCTCATTCTTGATTTTCTTGGGTGCCTTTCATTAGTTGAGGTAGGAGTCAAGTGGGACCATAGCCACACACAGTTATAACAGACCTTAGCATCTACATCGACAGATAACTTAACGCTCCCGATCAAGTTCCGTGTTTCTTGATTAGCCCTGCCACGAGACTCGGGCCGCACATATAGAGGACATGTGCAACTAGACATCGAAAACGATTCACGGCGTGTACGTGGGGACAGTTTAGGAACATTCATCGCTCTAGGTAGTGTGTCCTAGACTAGGGGCATTATTCGATAGGTAGCATAAACCCTAGTGGCCCTAGGTTGCATAAACCCTGGTCAGATCTAGAAATCGTTCAATAGGTAGCATAAACCCTAGTGGCCCTGGGTAATGTAAGCCCTAGTTGAATATAGGAAACGCTCGATAGTAAATTCTAGATTAGATCTAGGTAATACACGGAATCTTGCAAGATCAAGAGTGGCAGTCCAAACGATTTCGAGAATGGTGGCACTACACTGAAGTAGTATAGATTTACATGATGAAGCCCTTATGACATACGACAAAGGACTGTATATATACATGGAAAGGATTACACGAGTTGGGGTATCTACATATACGTTGTATTCGGTTAATCTACTAGTGGGACATAGTATAGCCTAGAGAGCTAACATTGTTAACAAACTAATAACCAAGAAAATGTAACTAAACGGTATATGTAGGATTGTACAGAAGTTTATTCTAAGTCCACTCACACAGAACTTATGTTCTGACCCCCTCCTCATTTCGTACTTCCAGGTTAGGTTCATGACAGAGATGGTATAGCTTTGGATACTTGTTTAGCAGTACTGTTAATAAGGTAAAGCAATATTTGAATATTATACTTTATTTCCTTCCGCTATGAGATGCTTTACGAGTTCTGACATGTTTCTTTATCTCTGTCTTTTTCTGCAGGATACCAGAGCACCCAACTCTGGTTTCGATAGATTGGATTTTTGAAAAAAAAATCGGTCTGTCAGAATTCCGGGTTGTTACATCTGGTATCAGAGCTTCGGTTTAGTGATCTTAGGGGGATAATGAGTGAACGTGTTTGTATTTTCCAAAATATAAATATATTATATATATAAACCTAAATCCATATAGTAGCCCACTAGACATGAAAAGAGTTAGGATATCTAGTTTGTACACTCAAGGACTGAACATAGGAATTTGGAAACCATTATGTGGTTGGGTAAGTGTACAAAATGACTTGAAGCTAGAGAACGAAAAGTATCCCATAGGGTGGAAACTGAAATATTAGTATTTTAGATTAGTGGGTTTAGAAAGGAAACCTTAGAAACTAGAAAAGGTTGATATATGGAAAATGGATTAGGAATATATATAGTTAAGAGAATTGAATTCGTGAAAGTGCTTAGGAAAGCCTAGTTTAGTTGAAGACCCGCTTTGAGTCTAACCTAATGATAAACTATTAAGAACTTGAATTTGTAAAAGGATTTGTGGTATTTTCCAAGATTTAATCTTGAAAGTATTTTGATAAATGCAAGTTTGTTTTTAAAGTAAAGTGGGGTATATTGTGTAAAACAATGATTTCTTGTTTTGAAAGAATTCTCTCATAAAAAGGTGCATATTATGGAGCATAAATAGCGTGCTAGTTTTCATATATGAAAAGAAGTTTTGAAATTCTATTCTATTACTAATAAATTTTGATTATTGATTTTCGAAGAAATTTTGTTGCGTGGACAAAATAAGTTGTAGGAATAGAATAGATGTCTGCAACATATAGCGAGTAGTTAAATTAACATTGTAATTAGAAACAATGTAAGCCCGATAGTTATCCTTGTCTACTCCAGCTTTGTGATTTGAAAAAAAAAGTTTTGCATTTTTATATTATGACATATTTTTATGGTTTGGCGAAAACAAGTTTTGGAGACGAAAATAAAGTTTTGACACTTTTAGTTTTTGAAAGAAAAAGGTAATGAAAAGAAAGAAGGCCAAACCATGTTTTAAAAAGAATGGAGTAGGTAAGGATCAGTGCCTAGAATAGAACGATAAAAAGTTAAAGCTATGAATTAAACAATTGGAACCAACTAGATATTGGTTGATTTGAGTGATTCTCTGAGTGTCATTCTGATGTTGATTTCGGTCTTTGGGGTTGATATTTAGGGAGTTACTCTCTTGCCAATTTACAGTCAGGGATTAGCTAATATTAAACTAATGGAAAATTTCCCGTAGAATGCATAAGCATTGAGAAACCTAGGTTTGTTGCTGGAAAAAAAGAAAAACAAGGATAGTCTAGTAATACACAGCAAGGACTAGTAGTGACTACTAAATAGTAAAGGGCAAGTAAGTGGGTAGATCCTGTTGTATGGACTCGCAATTGTCTGAGATGGAAAAGTCCTAAGATTCTTGGCCCACAGTAGTAGCTGTGTAGGATGCTGTTTGAGTTGAAAACAGAAAAAGCTTATTTGAAATAATAAACTTAATTAATTGGATCAAGTCAAATAAGATAAGGAAGAGAAAAGCCTACCAAACAAGAAACAATAAATTTAGTAAGGCAACAAATGAGACGGGAAAAGAAAATGGAAATTTTAAGAAAAAGATGAATAAATATGGAATTTTTCCAAGATAAGTGGAAAAAGGAAAGAAATTTTCTTATGTGGTTGTGCTTGGATAGGAAAATGGGAAATCTTCATAGAATAGTCATATAAAAATCCAAGTACGATTAGAAAAGAAAAACGGAGGATGTGAATTTTTCCGTTTTATATCTTTTCCTAACATAAGGAAATCGAATTTAGAAAATTAGTTTTTTCTAAATTTAGAATTTAATGATGGATGGTAGGGTTTTGGATGCGACAATTGAGTGAACTATGCTCTTATTCTATAAGAGTGTGGGAAAACTTGGATGAAAAATATTTTGTTTTTTCAAGAATATTGAATTCCTATAGAACTGCAAGTATATTTAGGATGTGTGCATCATGTTTTGAAAGAGTTTTTAAAATTGTCATACATACAGGTAGGTCCAAATTAGGCATACATACCTTACTATGATGTATCTCACTTTGCACATGTGTACAATGCTTGCAACAATTGGATGCACACTTGAATGAATGGATATTGCGAGGGGTTATCTATTTTTACTTTTATCGAATTTCGGGGCCAAATTCTTTAAGGGTGGGAAAATGTAACACCCCACATTTTTAATATAAATAAAAATATGTGTATATGCATAGATAGGTAAATAATGACGATGTATAATGAAATTTAATTAATATATGGAAGAGAAGGAAAAATTAATTCGATAACAGTGTGCATAACGGAAAAGATAATAAAACAAGGATACTTAATTTAAATACCAGGAATTAAGTAAAACGGACATCACCATTGCGTTCGTCTCGAAATTCTTCTTGGAGTAGAGTCCAAGTTTTCGTAAATCGGACTCCGTATGAAGGAGTTATGGCCTTTAGAAGATTCAACAAAAATTCAAAATAGTTTGAAATTCGACCCAGGCAGCTGGGCGGGAAATTTCCCGCCAAAACCAGGCAGGTTGACCTGGGGGTCAGGTCGACTTGGGGGTCGACCTACCCCTAGGGAGGTCGACCTAGGGGTCGACCTATCCCCAGATCTTGGCGATTTCAGCTCCTGTGACGTGTTTTGATGTGTTGTACGGGTCAGATGGCTTCTAGGTCAATCTAAGGGCTCTAAAACACTCTCTACACCTATAAATACATAGCATGACCTAACACTAATTCATAACAATTCACTAAGATGCCTCCATGCTGCAAACTTCAACCAAACATGACCGCCGCCCCAAAACCCTAAATTATATTGCAAGTTCTTCATCAACTTTGGAGTTTGATCAAATCAAGTAGCAAAGTTTTTCATCAACAATTCATGCTCTTCACCAACAATCAAATAAGAAGATTAAATCAGCGTTCTACATCAAAAAATCGTTTATTTTCCCTAGTCTAGTCAAGGTGAGTGGAATTATAATAAACTTGTTGTATAATAGTATTATTATCGTTCATCATTCCCAAGTTATAAATTCAATTCAAGAATCATATTATAATAATTGTTCTTTTATTCTCCTTCCCCTTTTTGTTTTTGGATCTAGGTTATCTCGAACCTAGATGAAATCTTATTATACATACGTATGGTTGGAATATGGGAATATTGGGCATAATCTATTTTATGCAGTCGAGGAATATAATCTGTAATTTGGGGTTTGTGGCATAACGATTAATATTGCAAATATTGGGCATAATCTATTTTATGCAGTCGAGGAATATAATCTGTAATTTGGGGTTTGTGGCATAACGATTATTATTGCAAATATTGGGCCTAATCTATTTTGCAGTCAAGGAATATAATCTGTAATTTGGGTTTTGTGGCATAACGATTATTATTGCAAATATTGGGGTAATTGACAGAGTATATATTAATATTATTCATGGAAATAAGGGGAAAGGATCGTGAAATTGGTAATTTGGAGTAACTTACGCTAAAGGTAAATAAAGCTTGAATAGGGGATTTGGGGAAAAATGATTTAAAGATAAAAATCCTAATTTGGTGAAGAAATAGGTAAACTAGAAACTTAATCGGAATTGGATAAGTTTGGGTTTAATCTGTCTCATGTAATTGTGAAATCTAATTCAAAAACCTGAAATTTAAGACATGAGTGTTTTAATTAAATTTGGGTTTGATTGGTTCAAGAAATGGGAAGTTTAGAGATATAACATGAAAATTGACACTAGTGGCATAACAAGAACATGAACATATTTGTGAATTTGTTAATAGGCTAAACATGAAACATGGCTAACTCGAGGTTATAATGAGTTTGCGGTGTAATCCTGCCCGGAACCGCCCGGCACATCCAGTGACTGCAAATAATAGGTTCTAACGTGAGAAGTTAGTCATAACGTGCTTGAAACCAGAGGTTAGATTGAGTTGTGGTGTAATCCATCCCGAAACCAACTGGCACATCCAGTGACCGCAACAATAGGTCTAATGTGAGAGGTTGTGCGTTAATAATTAATTAATGCTAATGACACATGCTAGTATGGTAAGGTTAAGTCAACACGAACTGATAGATAACACTTAACCAATTTGACATGATATATGGGTGGGTTAATTCAACGTGAATCGCTAGATAACACTTAACCAATTTGATATGATATATAGGTAGGTTAAGTCAACACGAACTGATAGATAACACTTAACCATTTTGACTTGATATATGGGTGGGTTAAGTCAACGTGAGTTGCTGGGTAACACTTAACCAATTTCACATGATATATGGGTAGGTTAAGTCAACATGAACTGATAGATAACACTTAACTAATTTGACATGACGTGTGGGTTGAATTGAATACGTGATTGGGGGTTAAGAAAATATGGACACATGGGCTAACTTAACTAATATAACCGTATCAAAGCAGGAAAAGTGGGGAATGATAAGATTAAATAATAGATAAACTTATCCTAGGGATAAGAAATGAATATGACTTAAGATGTAATACAAGACTCGAAGGGTGGGACGACTTATACCATGAAATAAGTTAATCTAAGCTCGAAATGTGGGAGAACACCCGTACGCTATCATTTGATAAAGAGAACTTAAGTCATGCTTGAATTCATAGGTAAACCTTAGTTAAAAGGAACTAAGTAACAAACCTTAGTTAAAGAGAACTAAGTAACAAAAACTAAGTATCAAACCCTAGTTAAGAGAACCAAGTAATAAACCTTAGTTAAGAGAACAAAGTAAATAACAAGAAAGAGAAGTAAGTAGTAAACCTTAGTTAAGAGGACTAAGTTGTAAACCTTAGTTAAGAAAACGAACGATTATGAGAAACTAAGTAGTAAACCTTAGATAAGAGAACTAAGTAGTAAACCTTAGTTAAGAAAACGAACGATTAAGAGAAACTAAGTAGTAAACCTTAGTTAAGAGGACTAAGTAGTAAACCTTAGTTAAGAAAACGAACGATTCAGGAAACTAAGTAGTAGACCTTAGTTAAGAGACTAAGTAGTAAACCTTAGTCAAGAAATCCAAGTAGAACACAAGAAGGAGCGAACGTCCGTCTAACCAAGAAGAAGGCTCCAACGGTCTGGGTTACGAAGCACGCGGCTTCGAGGGGACGTGAGGTTACTCTTGGTATCTCTCTGTGAGGTTGCAGATGATCCTCCTGGGCTCACAGAGTTTAAGGTCTGCGTTAGAAGAACTAAGAGTATGCCTTTGTTGCAATATAAGGCAACCTAAAGACTAGGATGGACCAGCGTGAGGAGGCGATATCTAGATTACCCCTGTGATAGCACGTCGTCGTCTTCCTACCATCTTGAGTCAATCGAGCACGAGAAGCAGAAAGGCGGAGAACTCCAAAAGGCCATATACTTGCTATCTAGTTATGGGTGAGGTTGGCCAATAGGTTTGTGGGGGCATAGGGAGCCTGCGTACAGTTCTCATTCTTGATTTTCTTGGGTGCCTTTCATTATTTGAGGGAGGGGTCAGTGGGACCATAGCCACACACAGTTAAAACAGACCTTAGCATCTGCATCGGCAGATAACTTAAAGCTCCCGACTGAGTTCCGTGTTTCTTGATTAGCCCAGCCACGGGACTCGGCCCGCACATATAGAGGACATGTGCAACTAGACATCGAAAACGATTCACGACGTGTACGTGGGGAAAGTCTAGGAACATTCATCGCTCTAGATAGTGTGTCCTAGACTAGGTGGCATTGTTCGATAGGTAGCATAAATCCTAGTGGCCGTAGGTAGCATAAACCCTAGTTGGATCTAGAAAGCGTTCAATAGGTAGCATAAACCCCAGTGGCCCTGGGTAGTGTAAACCCTGGTTGAATCTAGGAAGCGCTCGATAGCAAACCCTAGATTAGATCTAGCTAATACACGGAATCTAGCAAGATCAATAGTGGAAGTCCAAACGATTTCGAGAATGGTGGCACTACACCGAAGTAGTATAGATTTACATAATGAAGCCCATACGACATACTGAAAAGGATTGTATATATACATGGAAAGGATTACACGAGTTGGGGTATCTACATATACGTTGTATTAGGTTAATCTACTAGTGGGACATGAGTATAGCCTAGAGAGCTAACAATGTTAACAACCTAATAACCAAGAAAATGTAACTGAACGGTATATGTAGGATTATACAGAAGTTTATTCTAAGTCCACTCACATAGAACTTATGTTCTGACCCCCTCCTCATTTCAAACTTCTAGGTTAGGTTCATGACAGAGATGGTATAGCTTTGGATACTAGTTTAGCAGTATTGTTAATAAGGTAAAGAAATATTTGAATATTATAATTTTTTTCCTTCCGCTGTGAGAGGCTTTACGAGTTCTGACAAGTTTTTTTATCTCTGTCTTTTTCAGTAGGATACCAGAGCACCCAACTAGGGTTTCGATAGATTGGATTTTAAAAAAAAATCAGTCTGTCGGAATTCTGGGTTGTTACACCTTGTGGTGTGGGGCGACCACACCCAGTATTACCTCGGTCGACCGAATCCATGACAACCCATAGGGTGTCTATCCTCATCTCTAAAGCATACTAATCTAACCATTAGTTTACTACCATACCGGTGTGTGAGGCTCGCGAATTAACGCTACACAAAGCCATTCTATATTAAATCTGTACTTTGATCATCATCCACCAAACTTTGCTTTTCAACAAATGTCTGGATCATTGCATTTCATCATGCCACATTATCAATCCACATTGTCCCACTGATTTCTGCCGATATATAGCCTTTAAGCTCGTACGTCTTAGAGAAGGGTGTTAAGCAAGAGAATAAATTCCCCGCCTCCAAACAGATATATATTTAGCAGAGATCAAAGAATACAGTATAAAGGAAAACAATGACACACCATCCATTTACAAGTTCGTTCTAGGCCTGAACAAAACCGGAGGCACCTTATTCCTTGTCCCGTATGTCCAATACAGGAGAGAGGTCCTCGCATATCCGTACAATCAACAAGTATGTCCGGACAGCTACCACTATAGCCCCTTCAAGGTAGCTACTCCAATCACGAGCAACAGTAGCAACCCATCCATTCGATGTGAAGATCGTCGGTCTTGCACCGTCTTCAATCTCTTCGACTTTTCGTCGTATCAGTTATTCAGAATGGGTTAAACCCGGTCTTTCCGAACAACTCGCGTATCTTATAATCAAGTGCTACAACAACACATCATACTACTCATTCCAATCCAGAATATTCTTTTATTCAAATATTCTTTTCCTTTGGGAAAGGTTCCCATTAATTTTATCAAATATAATTTCTTTAAATTTATTCTTTATTCTTCCTTTGTATATTATTTCTAAACCAAATTAAGGTTTTCCAAACTAGTCGGGATTAGCGAACTACACCGAAGTAATCATTTATTTTATTTCCCAATCCCAACCTATTCATCCCATGGAGCAAAACTGGTAATACTCCATATCTAACACCACGGTGTTATCGGTAAATATTAATTACCATTTCACGTTCAAATCTAATTAAAGATTTAGCTATCGCCTGGAGTAAAACTGTTGTTACTCCATTTTCGATCATTTTCTTTAATTGGTAATTTTAATTACCACATTCACTTTTCAATCTAACCAAAGATTCATTAAAACTCCATTTAGTTTTAATCTTCCCAAAAATCAGTATTAATGATTATTCAAAGTTAAGAAATTAATCTTATCTTTAACTGGGTTAAAGAACCAATGTCATTTAAAACACGGTTCACGATAAACCCAAAATCACATTACATTAATTGTGGAATCTTTAGAGGAAAAAAAAACAATATATTATCAATATCAATTTCCGTATCCGACTAATAATATAAATGGAATAATGACAAAGCCTTTTAAATTCCATATATATTAACAGTCTTCCTCCACAGAAACTCACTTCGATTATTATCAAATCGAACTCCTTTCCATTCCAATATATTAAACTAGAAAACTTTACTTTGGAAAATCTCCACTAAATCTTTAATAAAAAGATTTATAAGTTCCAAATCTCATTTAATTGTAAATCGGGTTAAAGAACGAATGTCGTTAAAAACATAGTTCATAATAAACCCAATTCACATTCCATTTCAAATCCAATTAAATGTTAATTAATTGGTAATTATTCTCTATATCTTAATTAAAAGATTTGTTCTTTTCACATGGGGTTTAAGAACAGTGTTACTGAAGACCCCATTGCATCAGTCTCTAACCGTAAATTAGTAAGAGAAAAATTCCCTATGTATTAATCCCAAAGGCCGAAGCCAACATCAGATCAATACCCAACAAACCATTCAACTTAGCTAATCTCCAGTTAGTTTCTAATTTTCTTAACTCCATTAAGTTTAAGAATAGTATTATTAAAGTTACCATTCACGACAAACCCAAAATCTCATTCCATTGTTAATCTGGTTAAAGAACAAGTGTTATTTAAAACACCGTTCACGATAAACCCAAAAATCGATTTCATTTTAATTCCAATTAAATGTTAATTATTTGGTAAACTTCATTAAATCTTAATGAAGAGATTTATATCTTTTCTCAACTGGTTTTAAGAACAGTGTTAATGAAGACACCGTTCAAGACAAACCCAAAATCCAATTGGATATCAACACTACAACAAAAAGACCCTATTACAACTATGGAACACTGTTGTAATATACATTTTACAACGGTAGGCAAACCATCGTGTATTAAGAAGTTGTAATAGATTAAACATTTTACAACTTTTTTGCACTGTTGCAACAGTGTTGTAATATGTATATTTTACAACTTTTTCCACTGTTGTAATAAACTTTATTACAACAATTATGCACCATTGTAATAAAATCTACTGCAACTGTTATGCACCATTGTGATTGACATTTGGTTTTTTTAAAAAATAACATCTTTTGCAACTGAAAAGAACAATACACTATATATAGCAATACTCCATAACCAAATCAGATATTACAGTTATTTGCAAACTAATTTATTAAAATACTCAAATATTCAGCATTACAAACAATAAGTTTTAGACAACATTTCGTATATTATTACATACTTGACCGTTACAAAGCAACTTAGTACAAGCACAAGTTATCCACAAAAAAATACGTATCCTACAGGAGTACGCTAGTCGAAGACAACGAAATATTTTCGCCATTTATTTTTTTGGTGCATGTTCACTGCAGTGATCAAACCTATTGCATAAGAATATGTCTGTTGTTAGAAAAAAGAACAAAAAGTGTTTTTTAAGCCAACAATACCAAATCTTAACAATAATGCTTAACGTACCTGATAGCATGAACTGCATGTGGTCCAAAACCCCTTTTTAAACAATTGGATGTTGCACAACTTCTAAAAAAAGAGCATCTGCACTTGGACTTTCAGAAAACAAATTAGCAGATGATAATATTGACATGGTAGCTAAATCCGTTAATAAACAAAGTAGTCATTTAATTCAAACATTCTAACCTCTGAATGAAACATTGCCAAACTAAAATAATAACATGTAAACTCCAAAAATTATCCTTCATTCTTCATGTTCATATGCCCCCACTATTAGTCGCCTTACTTATATTCTTCTCAAAGAGACTCATTTACTTATTAATGGCTTTTGGAGCTTGTATTCCTTTCTCTGCAAAGGAGGTAAATTTTTGTAAATATCTAATTAACATTGGTTATCCATATTTACTTGATTCCTCATTTAAAAAAAAAAAAATTAAAACCGTATAAGTTTGTTTAAGGTAACTAGAACTTGTAATACAAATAAACTGGTTATTCTAACTTTATAATAACAGTACATAATGCAGAGCAATAAAATCTGACAATAGCAATGAAATGCAATTTTTTTTAAAAATCACATGGAACCATTGAATTTTATTCGATAAAACGTCCACAATAAAGCATAAGGAGATGTCTGCATTCTTAATGCAGATTCATATAGCGGTTAACAGTACATAAACAAGAATTCATGAATTCGTTTTTGAATGTGAATCAAACTTCCAAATTGCAAAAGCGAACGAAGTCCACTCTTTCCATGGCGTCGAAGCCATTTGGTGATACAAAAACATTAAATACAATGTTTTGATTGGCTAAACTAAAGGAAACACATATAATTTGGATTGTCTGTTCAAATGTTATTTCATTTGTTTGTACTCAAACTATATCTCCCCAGATTTTTGTACTTAGCACTAGTAGCATAGGGAGATACATGCATGCTTTTATGAATATAAATCCATGCTCTCACAAAATCAATTATTCATAATAGTAAAAATTGTAGTAAATAAACCTGTTTTGGAACAAGGATTGTAAAAAAGCGACTATGTTCCACAGATTATAGCATCACTAAATGGTATTATTTAAAATTATATGTGTATACACGTACCAGTTACTACATTAGAAATACTTTTTATGCACTGCCCATTGATATAAAAAGAGACATACCAATCCAACAGCCAACAAGCCGACATTCTTAGCATAAACAGTTGATATTATACATGGTTCTAAATTAAGATTATAGGATAAATTAGCTTTACCTCAGACCAGAACGACGCAAACCAACAACAAGGCAATCGCAAATGATTCACATCCCGTTATCAACCTCCTGAAACGAACCCAACATCCAGATCCAAGCGATGGCGACTTCTTCGACAATAGCAACACCCAGATCCAGATTCAAGTGGCACTTATAAGCATTTAGGCGAACATCTGAATCATCAGAAGCCTACAGCCGAGACGAGCATCTTAGGAAATTGTTTCGGTTTCAAGCAGCACGATTAACTCATAGAAACAAAGGATACGTCTACTGGTTGATTGTTGTTGAATTGTGAATTCCAGATCTCCACAGTAGAAGATGGATATTTTTGGAGTAGCGGCACTAATTTGTTGAGGCAGAATTTCGCTTGAGAGGAGGAAGAGGATTGATTCTGATTATGGAAGAGTATTGATTAGCAAATGGGAAACGAGCAGGCCCGCGTGAGGGCATGGAAAAGTAACACGTGAGCTGCTTTGGAGCCAAAATTTCAGTATTCCCGCATAAATTTCGTGCCACCTACCACCGACTTTTGTTTGGAACGTAGAACAAAATTTAAAAAATGAATATTTTAAGTTTTAATTAATAAGTGAGTATTTATATTGAACGGGACATGAATTTCTTGAAAAGTAGTTTTACTGAAGTACTAAATATTACTTCTTAATTATTATTATTTTTTATTCTAAGATACAATTGAATATCATATTAAAAAATAATTGTAATGTTATTATTCTTAATTATCAAATATTATTTTAATTATATTATTTTTTATTCTAAGATATAATTGTAATGTTATTATTAAAAATAAATTATTAATAATTAATATTTTAATAATTAAATATCAACCATAGAATATCAGTAATTATTGATATACAGTAGGCCTCTTTTAAAACTAGGAAGAAAAAAGAGCTATTGGAAATAATTTTATACAAACTTTTAATTTTGGTTTGGAGCCAGAAATTTTTGGTTTGGAGGAAAACAAATTTTTTGCGTTGGAGTAGACAAACTGGTGTACTTTCACGTGATCTACGAAACCTTGCATTGCTATAGTTTTAACATATAACTACTTTCATAAAAATTTATTATTAAATATTAATATTAATTATTAAAAATTATTTACTAATTATTGATTATTTAATAGAAATTATTAATATTATTAATTATTATTATTATTATACTAATTATAAAATGTTAATTGTTAAAACTGTCACTTATTACAACAGGTAAGAGTGAAAAGTTGTAATAGACATTTATTACAATAGTCATAATAAAAATGTTGTTGTTAGAAATATGTTTATTACAACTTTAGTGAACTGACTATTGTAAAAAACCTTTATTACAACTGTGCATTATCCATCATTGTAAAATGAAAGTTGTAATATGGTATTTTTGTTGAAGTGCAAATGTAATAACCCGGAAACCCAAGCCAATTTAAAATTTTTATTTTGGAAATTTATTGAATTTTGATCATTTAAAATGAATTATTTTAAATAATAACGACGAGAAATTTATTTTGAATGGAATTCGAACGTATATTTTATATAGATCGTCGTTAGAATATAAATATTTATTTATATATATAAAAGGAACTGAAAATGGTGCGGTAGTTCGATAATTCGATTTCAAATGAATGAACAAGATTCAAAATATACCGGATTTTAGTGAAACCAAAAATATTTGAATCTAACTGAGAATATCTTTCCAACGAATCCGGGAAATCAAAATTTCATAGCAGGAATCAAAAGTTACGTCCAGTTGAAATTTCAGAATAGTCGCTATGGAATTTCGGCCCTTGAAAATGGCCATTTTGCAAACGACCTCGGATTTCGACGAAACCACTTTTGTTGGATCCGTGATGTCAAATTATTGCTAGATTCCAAATTTCATAATTTTTCAAATCAATATGTGAGCGTGGCAAAGGAAAACGCGTTTGACCAGTTTTAGTTGATTTTAATCGACTGGAAAATGGTCATTTTTCAAACGGTCTCAGAATTTGACGAAACTAGTTTTGTTAGGACCGTATCGTCAATACGAAGTTAGAAAATATTTTTTGGGAATTTTTCTTGTTAGTATGTGGCCCCAGTAAATTGAAATGTGCGTTCAAATTCAATATATAGAGTTATATTTGGATTTTGACGAAAACCGATTGAAACAGTCGAATTGGACTACGTGACATATCCCGTTGTGTTCGGAATGGGGGTATTACACTAGGGGCGATAGTCGTTGGGTTTGATTTCGTGTTCGAATTAAAAAGTTATCTTTTAGAATTTAATTAAAAAATAAAATAATAAAATTATAAACACCCCCTCCTTTACCTCTTGCTAAGTGAACCCCCCTCTTTCACTTATCGTTCAAACAGAAAAAAGAAAAAAAACGAAATTAAAAATCACGCTTGCCCTAATCCCACGCCCCCTTTTTCTCCATCGCCCCCACCGCCAGGCGGTCTCCGTCGTTCGCCAGAACCCCCCCTCGACGCTCCCTCCCTCCCCCTCTGAAATCCGCGAGCTCCCTTTTCTCCCCCAAACCAAAACCTTCCTCTGCCCAGAAACCTACCGAAGCCCCTCCTCCTCCAACCCACGACGACGCTCCGACCTCCCCTCCTCTCTGCAGCGCCCGACGTGAACACCCCCTCCCTCTTTTCGACAATGCTTCAAATTTTGAACAAAGGTGAATTTTTATTATTTTTATTTTTATTTCAATGTAATTAATTATATATATACGAATCAGTATATATAATAGCAATGAGATTTTTACTTTTAATAAAGATTTGATTTTTCTAGGATTTTTAGCATATATATAATGTTTTAAAAATACGATTTTTGTATGATATTCGTAAGAGGAAAGATGCAATTTTTATAACTAGAAAGAAGTGATGATTTTTAATTAAAAAGATTGGATTTTTAAAAATATAAAGCCTAGGATTTTTACATGAATGAATAACATTTTGAAGAAGCGATTTTTACATGAACGATATCAACATAAAGATGTTGTTTTTATCAAAATAAAGATATGATTTTTATTTAAGTATGATGATAAAAATATAATTTTTATAATATAGAAAGGATAAAAATATAATTTTTATAATATAGAAAAGTTAAAAATATAATTTTTATACTAGTGGCATGTTAAAAAATATGATTTCTATATAGAAGGGATAATAAAATATGATTTTTACTTAGGTAGGGTATTAAAAATATGGTTTTTATAAAAGTAGAAATATAAAGATATAATTTTTATATAGAAATGAGGCGTCGAAAAAATATATGTAGTAGAAATAAAATATGAATTTTTATTGATTGAAATGAAGTAATAAAAATATAATTTTTATTATGAACAGCGTGGTAAGAACTGCATAGGAATTTCAAGCTGATCCAGACGGTTCAGTAGTTCAAAAGCAAAGCACGGCGGAGTGGAACCCTCTGTGAGAACTTCTCACTTTAAATTTCTTTTTCTAATTAAAAATATATACTAGGATGCAGACGGTGTTTAGTAGCACCCGACACCCGTCGTCCACAGACCATGGACGACTTGTATGCTTGTTTGTTTGATTTTGATGTGTAGTTGATTGTGTGATGTGAAATAAAATATTTAGATAGTTAAAAATATTTTATAGTTGAAAATAGAATTTTTAACGTGTTTATAAAATAAATAGTAATAAACAAATCGGAGATTTGTTTATATACACTGATTTGACTGATATTGATTGGGACGATAAATTTTACACATCGCCCAACTACACAAATAAAATCTGTGTTTGATTGTTTGAAACCTCACACGGGTATTGGGATGAGATTTGACGTACACTAATCCCGATTGTTTAGTTGTATGTCAATCGATGGATTGACAGACTGTGTAAGCGTTAATTATTTATATTTAATGCTTATGCAGTGGTGTGGTGCACTTTGGATGATGGTTGATGATTTATCGTTGCTGTTATATATGTGCTGTAGAAAATCCATATAATTAACATTATATGGTAATTGATTGGGCCTCATTCCAGTTTTGAAATAGAAATATTTGAAAAAGAAATATTTGAAATGGAATACATGAAAATAGAAATATATGAAGCCGTTTGATTAGATTGACGCCATTTTGATGTGAACGATATTCATATCGATTTTATTCAAACTGAAATGAATATTAATGTGAATTGGAATTTGAATTAAATTGAAATTGAATGGAAGTGAAGACGAACTGAAATTGAATTAAAAATCGATTTGAATTGAAATCAATTAGAAATGAATTCGAATTATATTGAATAAAATTGAATTCGAATTGAAATTGAAAAGAAATTGAATTCGAATTGAAACTGAATAGAAATGAATTCGAAATGAAATTGAATAGAAATGAATTCGAACTGAAATTGAATAGAAATGAATTCGAATTGAAATTGAATTAAAAATCGATTTGAATTGAAATCAATTCGAAATGAATTTAAAACGAATTTATAAGGAAAAATTCAATTTTGATTTGAATTTGAAATCGAAGTTGAAATTGTTTTTGAAACGAATTTAAAACGATTTATAAGTTTTAAAAGGAAATCAACGAAATATGTATATTATATATATAATGGCCTGAATAGAACGCGCCACGCCGCGGCAGTTCCCGAATTTCGACCATTGACTTCGAATGGATATTGCGGGAGATCCGACCGTCGGATTCTCCTAAAACCGGAACCGTTGGGTTCGTATCGAAAAGAGCTTTCTAACAAATATTAGAAATTTGAAATCTAACGGTTGGATTTGGAATTATGTCCAAATCAAATTTGGAAAAGGTCGCTGTAAGTGCAGTTTGATGGCTGTTGATGGAAATCGACTGTATGGGCCTTGATAAAAGTATTAAGAATAGTAATAATTTGTGTAAAATCATAAGAAATGATTTGTGAAGAATCGGGATGAAAAACTCCATATTTGAAAAGATAAAAATAGATTTTTATCGAAATGAACTAGTTTTGAATTAGAATAATAATTTATTTATTTTTTAAATAAATAAATTGGATTTGAAATGGTTTTGAAAATAACCAGAATTTCCAATAATTGCATTGGAATGGATTTGAATCGAAATTGTCTTCGGAATATTTCGATGTTGTATTTCGTGATTATACAGATGTTGTTATGGAAATTTGAAATATATATATATTTATATATATATATATATCGTTATTTCCAATACGATATTTGTTGGTCGTAGAATTTGATATTGAATATAAGCCGATATAATTTCTATTTAGAGCCTTGTATTTAATATCAAATGTGATTTGGGTTTGTCGTGAATGGTGTCTTCATTAACAATGTTCTTAAGCCCAGTTGAGAAAAGGATTAAATCATTTTATTTAGATTTAATGAAGTGTTCCAATTAAATGATATTTAATTGGAATTGAATTGGTATTGATTTTCGGGTTTATCGTGAACAGTGTTTTAAATAACACTTGTTCTTTAACCCGATAATTAATGGAATGTGATTTTGGGTTGTCGTGAACGGTATCTTCAATAATACTGTTCTTAGACAAAAATGAGTTAAGAAAATCAGAAACTAACTGGAGATTAGTTAAGTTGAATGGTTTCTGGGGTATTGGCCTGATGTTGGTTTTGGCCTTCGGGGTTAATACTTAGGGAATTGCTCACTTGCTAATTTACGGTTAGGGACTGATTGAAATATGATGTGATTTTGGAGTTTATCATGAACCGTGTTTTAAATGACACTGATTCTTTAACCCAAGTAAATATTAAAACTAAGTGGAGTTTTAATGAATCTTTAATTAGATTGAAAAAAGATCGAGAATGGAGTATCACCAGTTTTGCTCCAGGCGATAGTTAAATCTTTAATTATATTTGAACGTGAAATGGTAATTGAATTTACCGATAACACCATGGTGTTAGATATGAAGTATTACCAGTTTTACTTCATGGGATGAATGGGTTGGGATTGGGAAATAAAATAAATGATCACTTCGGTATGGATCGCTAATCCCGACTAGTTTGAATTGATATTCAAAAGTAGATTAAAGAATAAATTTAAAGGAATTTATCTTTGATAAAATTGATGGGAACCTTTCCCTAAGAATGTGAAATTTAGAAACTAACTGTTGGTTAGCTAAGCAGAATGGTTTTCTGGATATTGATCTGATGTTGGTTTCGGCCTTCGGGGTTAATATTAGGGGAATTATTCTCTTGATTAATTTACGGTAAGTGACTGATGAATTGGAATGAGGCGTATGCTGTGTTTGTGTAACACTTGTTTATTATATACGCAAGTTATTCGGAAAGACCGGGTTTATCCCATTCTGAATAACTGATACGACGATAAGTCGAAGATGAAGACGATGGTTGAAGACCGGATGTCTTCACGTCGTTTGGATAATTACTGATGATCTTGATTGGGCTGTACACCCAAGAGGAGAGAATCAGTTAGTGGTCGTCCAGACGTACTTGGGGATCGATGGATATGCGGGGTACTAGGTGCCTCTGGTTTCTTTCAGGCCCAGAACGAACTTGTAAATGGACTGTGTGTCTAATATTGGATTTCATTCTGTGTGACTGATATCGGTTGCATAGAGTGGTTTGCCTGTGTGGCATGCTAAGATGCAAATGATCAAGGCTTCTGTTGAAAAGCAAAGTCTTGTGGTTGATGATCAAAGCACGGCCTGTGTGGCGTAGCTTTGTGTATCGTTAATTCGCGAGCCTCACACCTCGGTTGCGAACCAGAAACGGGAGGGGACATCAGGGTGGGCATGCGTTTCCTTCTAGCTAGAAGTGGCGTCAGTGGTTTTACACGCCCTGACGAGTTTGACTTATGTGGTTGTTGCTGTTGCGAGGCGCCTCGGTTATATCGGTCGATCCAGGACCGATGGAGACATTTGTTGGCTCATTTACGCCCCATAGGGCGGGGAAACGCATTGTTCAGGATTTTAATCCACATCGTTGGACCGGCCCAGACGATCCAAAGGCTTGACTGAGTACTTGCCTGAGACATGGGCTAGATTGTCTTGAATCGGTAGAGGACGATCCCTAGCCTCAATTCGTAGATGGAAATCCAATTTCGAATACGTGACTTTGCGGTTTTGATTGTAATCCTATATATGGCGACATAGTGGGATGGGGCACTTATGCCGCCTATGATTGATACTTATGATTGAAATTGTTTTAGAACTATACACTTATAGTAATAATAAAAGATGAAATTTAGCGTATCAAGCATGCTTTGGCTATTATAAGGTAAAACCCTATCCTCCGGCTTGCGTTGCATTGTGTGATGGGACCTGGGTCTTATAATAGCTTCATTTTTCTTTATTTAGCATTGCGCTATTGTTTTATGCACAGGTGTTCTTGGGAGGAAACCCGTTCCGTGTTATATGGCGTGGTCCCTTGATTTACCTAACTTTAAAACAAAGATTAATAAGTGTTTTTAGTTCTCACACCAGTCCCATAACTGACCTGGAGTTTATTGTTTTAACCTAAACTCTGGGTGCCCTTATTTTGACACGGGCAGCTAGTAGTTTTGGTTTTGCAGATTTATATTCACAGGATCCTGATTTACAACTGGAAAGATATCCGGAAAGCTTTGTATCCGTATATCTCCTTCTAGTTGTGTTTTGTATTATTTTCCGCTGCTATGTAATATATTGTAATCTATGATATTTATCGAATGTATTTTATTTGTTTATACTCTGTATATTCCTGTATTCTGATGGAATTGTTGTAATTAACATGGAAATGTTCTTCAGTCTGCGTTCTATTTGTCGTGTTCTCAAAACAATCAGGCGTTTCGAACGGTCTGGGTCGGTTTAGCGACTGTTTCGGATGGAGCGAAATTCCCGGTCATCTCATTTGGTATCACAGCTTTGGTTTACAAAGCTCAGAGAACAAGACACATTACAACCATACGAAAGAATTCATCAGAAATGGGATTAGTAATATCCAACGAGAATGACTCGTTAGAGATGGGATCAGTAGTATCCTGGGACGAGTGTGAAGAGTAATGTTTTTAAATTAAAAATTGAAAACAAGTTTTGTTTTGAAAATTTAAATCAATTATTCGTATTTGATTATTTATTTATATTGATGTGGACAGTCCAGTATATATACATTTTGCATATACGTCTGATCCACGTGTATTCGAAGTTTTAATATACTGGATGGATATAGAATTATGCTCTAATCGCCCGAAGATGATTTTGATGATGGAGATCCATCGTTAGAATTTATGTTCGAGTGACGAAAGTGAGGTTTCTATATATTTGCAATTGACTGGTGTGAGAACCAAAATTAGATAGGGTCTATTGTTGTGATTTGTTATCAAAAACATGATTTTCTGTATATGTATCAAAAATTTTGAATTAGAAAAGCTAATTCACTAATTGATTGCTAGTTGTGTTTTTTGGTTATTGTTCGATCAATTAAATTTGAACCATTATGTCAATTTGAACCAAATATTGAACAGTATTGAAAATTATTTGCAATTGCATGCATGGACATATATATGTGTGAACAGGTCATAGCAAGGTGGCTAGAGAAAAGGAATAAAATTGTTTGCCCAACAAATAGGTACATGTTTATTGTATTTCTTGAGTTTTGGGTGATTTTATGAGCCGATTGGCTAGCCGCTTGACTTTTTATTTTTCTTTTTGATTGAAGAAGGCCATGGGAGGCTATATAAAATATCCCGAAGTCCCCGGTGCAGGGGAGGTTATGGCGAAATTTTTCGAAAATTTAGGGTGTTAGCCAAATTTTTGAAAAATTTGAAAAGTTCTTAGAAACTGAAAAGTTGAAGAACTTAAGCCGTAGTGAAAATTAGTGAAAGTTGAGTTGATTAGTTAAACAACTTTCAGCTTTGTTCCTTTTCAGGGACGAAAAGTTTTAAGTAGGGGAGATTGTAATAACCCGGAAACCCGAGCCAATTTAAAATTTTTATTTTGGCAATTTTAGTGAATTTTGATCATTTAAAATGAATTATTTTAAATAATAACGACGAGAAATTTATTTTGAATGGAATTCGAACGTATATTTTATATAGATCATCGTTAGAATATAAATATTTATTTATATATATAAAAGGAATTGAAAATGGCGCGGTAGTTCGATAATTCGATTTCAAATTTCAAATGAATGTACAAGATTCAAAATAAACCAGATTTTAGTGAAACCAAAAGTATTTGAATCTAATTGAGAATATCTTTCCAACGAATCCAGGAAATCAAAATTTCATAGCAGGAATCAAAAGTTACGTCCAGTTGAAATTTCAGAATAGTCGTTATGGAATTTCGGCCCTTGAAAATGGCCATTTTGCAAACGACCTCGGATTTCGACGAAACCACTTTTGTTGGATCCGCGATGTCAAATTATTGCTAGATTCCCAATTTCATAATTTTTCAAATCAATATGTGAGCGTGGCAAAGGAAAACGCGTTTGACCAGTTTCAGTTGATTTTAATCGACTGGAAAATGGTCATTTTTCAAACGGTCTCAGAATTCGATGAAACTAGTTTTGTTAGGACCGTATCGTCAATACGAAGTTAGAAAATATTTTTCGGGAATTTTTCTTGTTAGTATGTGGCCCCAGTAAATTGAAATGTGCGTCAAATTCAATATATAGAGTTATATTTGGATTTTGACGAAAACCGATTGAAACGGTCGAATTGGACTACGTGACATATCCCGTTGTTTTCGAAATGGGGTATTACGCTAGGGGCGATAGTCGTTGGGTTTGATTTTGTGTTCGAATTAAAAAGTTACCTTTTAGAATTTAATAAAAAAAATAAAATAATAAAATTATAAACACCCCCTCCTTTACCTCTTGCCAAGTCAACCCCCTCTTTCCCTTATCGTTCAAACAGAAAGAAGAAAAGAAAAAAAAACAAAATTAAAAATCGCGCATGCCCTAATCCCGTGCCCCCATTTTTCTCCATCGCCTCCACCGCCAGGCGGTCTCCGTCGTTCGCCAGAACCCTCCCCCCCTCGATGCTCCCTCCTCCATGCCTCTCTCCTCCCTCCCCCTCTGAAATCCGCGAGCTCCCTTTTCTCCCCAAAACCAAAACCTTCCTCCGCCCAGAAACCCACCGAAGCCCATCCTCCTCCAACCCACGATGACGCTCCGACCTCCCCTCCTCTCTGCGGCGCCCGACGTGAACACCCCCTCCCTCTTTTCGACAATGCTTCAAATTTTGAACAAAGGTGAATTTTTATTATTTTTATTTTTATTTCAATGTAATTAGTTATATATATACGAATCAGTATATATAATAGCAATGAGATTTTTACTTTTGATAAAGATTTGTTTTTTCTAGGATTTTTAGCATATATATAATTATTTTAAAAATATGATTTTTGTTGATATTCATAAGAGGAAAGATGCAATTTTTATAACTAGAAAGAAGTGATGATTTTTAATTAAAAAGATTTTATTTTTAAAAATATAAAGCCTAGGATTTTTACATAAATTAATACCATTTTGAAGAAGCGATTTTTACATGAACAATATCAACATAAAGATGTGGTTTTTATCAAAATAAAGATATGATTTTTATTTAAGTATGATGATAAAAATATAATTTTTATAATATAGAAAGGATTAAAATATAATTTTTATAATATAGAAAAGTTAAAAATATAATTTTTATACTAGTGGCATATTAAAAATATGATTTTTATATAGAAGGGATTATAAAAATATGATTTTTTACTTAGGTAAGGTATTAAAAATATGGTTTTTTATTAAAGTAGAAATATAAAGATATAATTTTTATATAGAAATGTGGCGTCGAAAAAATATATGAAATAGAAATAAAATATGAATTTTTATTGATTGAAATGAAGTAATAAAAATATAATTTTTATTATGAACAACGTGGTAAGAACTACATAGGAATTTCAAGCTGATCCAGACATTTCAGCAGTTCAAAAGCAAAGCACGGCGGAGTGGAACCCTCTGGGAGAACTTCTCAATTTAAATTTCTTTTTCTAGTTAAAAATATATACTAGGATGCAGACGGTGTTTACTAGCACCCGACACCCGTCGTCCACAGACCATGGACGGCTTGTATGCTTGTTTGTTTGATTTTGATGTGTAGTTGATTGTGTGATGTGATGTGAAATGGAATAAAATATTTAGATAGTTAAAATTATTTTATAGTTGAAAATAGAATTTTTAACGTGTTTATAAAATAAATAGTAATAAACAAATCGGAGATTTGTTTATATACACTGATTTGACTGATATTGATTGGGATGATAAATTTTACACGTCGCCCAACTACACAAATAAAATCTGTATTTGATTGTTTGAAACCCCACACAGGTATTGGGATGAGATTTGATGTACACTAATCCCGATTGTCTAGTTGTATGTCAATCGATGGATTGAAAGACTGTGTAAGCGTTAATTATTTATATTTAATGCTTATGCAGTGGTGTGGTGCACTTTGGATGATGGTTGATGATTTATCGTTGCTGTTTTACATGTGCTGTAGAAAATCCATATAATTAACATTATATGGTAATTGATTGGGCCTCATTCCAGTTTTGAAATAGAAATATTTGAAAAAGAATTATTTGAAATGGAATATTTGAAAATAGAAATATATGAAGCCGTGTTGATTAGATTTACGCCATTTTGACGTGAACGATATTTATATCGATTTTATTCAAATTGAAATGAATATTAAAGTGAATTGGAATTCGAATTAAATTGAAATTGAATGGAATTGAAGACGAACTGAAATTGAATTAAAAATCGATTTGAATTGAAATCAATTAGAAATGAATTCGAATTATATTGAATAGAATTGAATTCGAATTGAAATTGAAAAGAAATTGAATTCGAATTGAAATTGAATAGAAATGAATTCGAATTGAAATTGAATAGAAATGAATTCGAATTGAAATTGAATAGAAATGAATTCGAATTGAAATTGAATAGAAATGAATTTGAATTGAAATTGATTTAAAAATCGATTTGAATTGAAATTAATTCGAAATGAATTTAAAACGAATTTATAAGGAAAAATTCGATTTTGATTTGAATTTGAAATGGGAGTTGAAATTGTTTTTGAAACGAATTTAAAATGATTTATAAAGTTCTTTTTAAAAGGAAATCAATGAAATATATAATATATATATATTATATATATAATGGCCTGAATAGAACGCGCCGTGCCGCGGTAGTTCGCGAATTTCGACCATTGACTTCGAATGGATATTGCGGGAGATCCGACCGTCGGATTCTCCTAAAACCAGAACCGTTGGGTTCGTATCGAAAAAAGCTTTCTAACAAATATTAGAAATTTTAAATCTAATGGTTGGATTTGGAATTATGTCCAAATCCAATTTAGAAAAGGTCGTTGTAAGTGCAGTTCGATGGCCGTTGATGGAAATCGACTGTACGGGCCTTGATAAAATTATTAAAAATAGTAATAATTTGTGTAAAATCATAAGAAATGATTTGTGAAGAATCAGGATGAAAAACTCCATATTTGAAAAGATAAAAATAGATTTTTATTGAAATGAACTAGTTTTGAATTAGAATAATAATTTATTTATTTTTTAAATGAATAAATTGGATTTGAAATGGTTTTGAAAATAACCAGAATTTCCAATAATTGCATTGGAATGGATTTGAATCGAAATTGTCTTCAGAATATTTCGATGTTGGATTTCGTGATTATACAGATGTTGTTATGGAAATTTGAAATATATATATATATATATATATATATATATATATATATATCGTTATCTCCAATACGATATTTGTTGGTCGTAGAATTTGATATTGAATATTAGCTGATATATTTTCTATTCAGAGCCTTGTATTTAATATCAAATGTGATTTGGGTTTGTCGTGAATGGTGTCTTCATTAACACTGTTCTTAAGCCCAGTTGAGAAAAGGATTAAATCTTTTTATTTAGATTTAATGAAGTGTACCAATTAAATGGAATTTAATTGGAATTGAATTGGTATTGATTTTCGGGTTTATCGTGAACAATGTTTTAAATAACACTTGTTCTTGAACCCGATAAATAATGGAATGTGATTTTGGGTTGTCGTGAACGGTATCTTCAATAATACTGTTCTTAGACCCAAAGGAGTTAAGAAAATTAGAAACTAACTGGAGATTAGTTAAGTTGAATGGTTTCTGGGGTATTGGTCTGATGTTGGTTTCGGCCTTCGGGGTTAATACTTAGGGAATTGCTCACTTGCTAATTTACGGTTAGGGACTGATTGAAATGTGATGTGATTTTGGGGTTTATCGTGAACCGTGTTTTAAATGACACTGATTCTTTAACCCAAGTAAAGATTAAACCTAAGTGGAGTTTTAATGAATCTTTAATTAGATTGAAAAAAGATCGAGAATGGAGTATCACCAGTTTTGCTCCAGGCGATTGTTAAATCTTTAATTAGATTTGAACGTGAAATGGTAATTGAATTTACCGATAACACCGTGGTGTTAGATATGAAGTATTACCATTTTTACTTCATGGGATGAATAGGTTAGGATTGGGAAATAAAATAAATGATCACTTCGGTATGGATCGCTAATCCCTACTAGTTTGAATTGATATTCAAAAGTAGATTAAAGAATAAATTTAAAGGAATTTATCTTTGATAAAATTAATGGGAACCTTTACCTAAGAACGTGAAATTTAGAAACTAACTGTCGGTTAGCTAAGCAGAATGGTTTTCTGGATATTGATCTGATGTTGGTTTCGGCCTTCGGGGTTAATATTAGTGGAATTATTCTCTTGATTAATTTACGGTTAGTGACTGATGAATTGGAATGAGGCGTATGTTGTGCTTGTGTAACACTTATTTATTATATACGCGAGTTATTCGGAAATACCGGGTTTATCCCATTCTGAATAACTGATACGACGATAAGTCGAAGATGAAGATGATGGTTGAAGACCGGAGGTCTTCACGTCGTTTGGATAATTACTGATGATCTTGATTGGGCTGTACACCCAAGAGGAGAGAATCAGTTAGTGGTCGTCCAGACGTACTTGGAGAACGATGGATATGCGGGGTACTAGGTGCCTCCGGTTTCGTTCAGACCCAGAACGAACTTGTAAATGGACTGTGTGTCTGACATTGGATTTCATTCTGTGTCACTGATATCGTTTTCATAGAGTGGTTTGCCTGTGTGGCATGCTAAGATGCAAATGATCAAGGCTTTTGTTGAAAAGCAAAGTCTTGTGGTTGATGATCAGAGCACGACCTGTGTGGCGTAGCTTTGTGTAGCGTTAATTCGCGAGCCTCACACCCCGTTTGCGAACCAGAAACGGGAGAGGGCATCAGGGAGGGCATACGTTTCCTTCTAGCTAGAAGTAGCGTCAGTGGTTTTACACACCCTGACGAGTTTGACTTATGTGGTTGTGGCTGTTGCGAGGCTCCTCGGTTATATCGGTCGATCCGGGACCGATGAAGTCATTCGTTGCCTCATTTACGCCCCATAGGGCGGGGAAACGCAGTGTTCAGGATTTTAATCCACATTGATGGACTAGCCCTGACGATCCAAAGGCTTGACTGAGTACTTGCCTGAGACATGGGCTAGATTGTCTCGTATCGGTAGAGGACGATCCCTAGCCTCAGTTCGCAGATGGAAATCCAATTTCCAATACGTGACTTTGCGGTTTTGATTGTAATCCTATATATGGCGACATAGTGGGATGGGGCGCTTATGCCGCCCATGATTGATACTTATGATTGAAATTGTTTTAGCACTATACACTTATAGTAATAATAAAAGATGAAATTTAGCGTATTAAGCATGCTTTGGCTATTATAAGGTAAAACCCTATCCTCCGGCTTGCGTTGCATTGTGTGATGGGACCTGGGTCTTATAATAGCTTCATTTTTCTTTATTTAGTATTGCGCTATTGTTTTATGCACTGGTGTTCTTGAGAGGAAACCCATTTCGTGTTATATGGCGTGGTCCCTTGATTTACCTAACTTTAAAATAAAGATTAATAACTGTTTTTGGTTCTCACACCAGTCCCATGACTGACCTGGAGTTTATTGTTTTAACCTAATCACTGGGTGCCCTTATTTTGACATGGGCATCTAGTAGTTTTGGTTTTGCAGATTTATATTCACAGGATCCTGATTAACAGCTAGAACGATATCCAGAAAGCTTTGTATCCGTATATCTCCTTCTAGTTGTGTTTTGTATTATTTTCCGCTGCTATGTAATATATTGTAATCCCTGATATATATCAAATGTATTTTATTTGTTTATACTCTGTATATTCTTGTATTCTGATGGAATTGTTGTAGTTGACATGGAAATGTTCTTCTGTCTGCGTTCTATTTGTCGTGTTCTCAAAACAATCAGGCGTTTCGAACGGTCTGGGTCGGTTTAGCGACTGATTCTGATCGAGCGAAATTCCCGGTCGTCTCAATACAAGGCTCTGAATAGAAATTATATCGGCTTATATTCAATATCGAATTCTGAAACTAACCAATATCGTTTTGGGAATAATGATATATATATATATCTTCCAAATTCCTCAATAATATCCATATAATCATGGGATCCAATATTGAAATATTCCGAAGATTATTTACATTCTGAATCCATTTCCAATTTATTCTTTGGAAAATTCTGGTTAATTTAAAACCATTTTCAAATCCAATTAATCTATTTTAAAATTAAATATATTAATATTCTAGTTAATAACTAGCTCATTTCGATAAAAATATATTTTTATCTTTTCAAAACTAGAACTTTTCATCCAAAATCTTTCCAAATCATTTATTATGATTTTACATAATTTTTCCATATTTTTAATAATTTTATTATCGCTCGTACAGTCGGTTTCCAATAATGGCCGCTGAACTACATCCATAGCGACCTTTTTCTGAAATTGATTTGGACATATCTCCAAATCTAACCGTTAGATTTCAAATCTCTTATATTCATTCGAAGTTTCTTTTCGATACGAACCCAACGGTTCTGGTTTTAGGAGAATCCGACGGCCGGATCTCTCGTAACGTCCATTTGAAGTTATTGGTCGAAATTCGCGAACTGTCGCTGCGCGACGCGTTCTATTCAGGCCATTATAATATATATATATATATATAATATTTCATCGATTTCCGTTTAAAATGAATTTTATAAATCGTTTTAAATTCGTTCCAAAAACGATTTCCCCTTTCATTTCAATTTCAAATCAAAATTGAATATTCCATTACAAATTCGTTTTAAATTCATTTTAAAATGATTTTAATTTCATTTCAGTTCGTTTTAAATTCATTTCAAATCAATTTCAATCCAATTTTAATTCGTTTTAAATTCATTTCAAAACGATTTCAATTCTATTTTCAAATTCAAATCAAAATTGAATATTCTTTATATAAATTCATTTAAATTCATTTTAAAATGATTTCAATTTTATTTTCATGTTTAAATCAAAATTTAATTTTCCTTATCATTTAAATATTAAAGTGATAATATTTTCAAAATATCAAATTTTGAAATCACTTTTCGATATTCATTGTAAAATGAATAAAATCGACAAAATTCCCGTTCATGTTAAAATGGCATTTAACTACTTAACACAGCTTCACATTTCAATATTCACTGAATATTATTTTAAGATATTCATTAATTCTGAACTGGAATCAGACTCAATCAATTACCATAAAATTTTATTTATATGGATTTCAACATCATATATATACAACAATAATGATAAACAATCTTTAAAAATTCAAACAACATCCAGAGTACATTCTACAACTGTATAAGCATTAAAATAAATAAATAACGCTTATACAATCTGTCAACCCATCGATTGACATACCACTAATTATTGGGATCAGTGTATGTCAAATATCATCCCAATACCCGTGTGGGGTTTTCAAACAACAAATACTGTTTATTATTTGTGCAGTTGGGCGATGTGTAAAATTTATCATCCCAATCCATATCAGATAAATAAGTGTACATAAACAAACTGTCCGCATTGTAAATGAATATTTATTTTATTTCATAATTATATATATATATATATATATTATATAAATAATTTCATATATACAACAATACAATCCCAATAACAATCCACACAAACAATACAATCAAACAAGCCGACCATGGTCTGTAGACGACGGGGAGTAGTTCATATACGCAGTTACAAAATAATTTAAATAACTGTATGAAATAATAGTGATAAGTTATCACATTGGCCGGTTTCATTTTTGAACAGTACGGATTTGAATTTGCTTGAAATTCTGGTTTGCTCCGTTTCAGTTCCATGTTGTAGTGCTCTTCAACACGAGTCCAACGCTTCTGAATCGTTCAATTTGGTCCTCGCACGAGAGAGATATTGATTTTTAAACATTTATCATTTTAAATGAAATAATTAGTTTAAAATAAAATAATGTAAAAAAACCTTTCTTCCTCTTTCATTCCTGAAAGAAAACCTTCGAACCTATATTCTTCCAACCTAGGGCTCGCATTTGTAATCACCACAGGCTGCCTGGACCACATCCGCTGCCACCACTTTGAAGACATACGAATGCGCCACCCATGAAAGGAGTTGGACCCCACTCGCATGCCCCCTCCGCCTGTAAATCGCACCCAAATCCACAGCCTTCACAGCAGAAACCCCGCCTCCTCGTCGCACCAGAGGTCACCAAACTAGGATAGATTAGAAGATCCTGAAATTTTCTTCACCTTTGGCTTTTGAATTTTCGAATTTCATTGATTATCGTGAGAGTTCTAAGAGGATTTATAATCGAGCTTTTATCGCCGTTCAATTTGAACAGAGGCGCTGAAAATTATGGGGGTTAACCTTTGACTAGGGTTTAGGAGATTTTATACCTTTTTATTTTATTTTTATTAATATTTAATTCCAAAAATTCACGTTTACCCAATCGAACTCCAAATCAATCCCAACGACTGTCACCTCTAGATAAATACCCCCATTCTGAACACAATGGAATATGTTTCATAAGCCGATTCGATTTTTATGATCAGTTTTCCTTGAAATTAAAATATAAATTAATTTAACATTCAAAATTGATTTCAACGTACATTTTAAATTACCGGGGCCACGTACCGGCTCTAAAAATTCCAAAAAAATAAATCTAACTATGTTTTGACGATACGGTCCTAACAAAACTAATTTCGTCGAATTTGGAGACTGTTTGAAAATTGGCCATTTTTTGGTCGATCCAAATTGACTAAAACTGTCAAAACACATTTTCTTTTGCCATGCTCACATATTAATTCAAAAAATTATGAATTTTGGAATCTAGCAATAATTTGACATTCCAGATCCAACAAAAGTGGTTTCATCGAAAATGGAGGTTGTTTGCAAAATCGCTATTTTTAAGGACTATATTTCCATAGCGACTATTCTGAATTTTCAACTGGACATAACTTTTTATTCCCGCTATGAAATTTCGATTTTCCAGATTCGTTGGAAAGATATTTTTAAACAGATTTAAATATTTCTAGTTTCATTAAAATCTGGTTTATTTTGAATCCTGTACATTCATTTGAAATTTGAAATCGCATTTTCAAACTACCGCGCCATTTTTAAACTCTATTTATAATTAAATTAAAATTATATTTTCTAACTTCGATTTAAATAAATATATACTTTCTAATTCTATTCAAAATAAATTTCTAGTCATTATTATTTAAAATAAATCATTTTAAATATTAAAAATTCATTAAAATTGCCAAAATAAAAATTTTAAATTGGTTCTGATTTTCCGGGTTGTTACACTTTGTATGCTTTTCACCAAAATTTTGACTAAGTTTTTCCTTTAGCCTATTTTACACTATTAATTAATAGTATGTGTATATTCAAACCCATTGCAAGTTTCAGTATTTTACAACATACATAAATTGTTGTCATAGAGTCTATTGCAACGGTCAGTACCTGTTGCAAAAAATATTACAACAGGCTGCTATTCTATTGAAGGAACATACAATAACAACATAAGATCATTGTAAAAAGTCTATTACAACTTCTTTTTACCATGTTCTTTGCTCGTTGTAAAAGAGGACATACTACAACATGGCCGAATACAGCGGGCGGGCTGACCGCTGTAAAACCCTGTTACACGGGCATTGCCCGTTGTAATAGATTTGTTTTTTTGTAGTGGAAAAAGAAAATTTTAAATTTCAACTTGTAAATTTCAAGATATGCATAAACTAAATTTTCAAAAAAACCACGGTAGGGAAGTTCGCAATTTAAAACTAAATTATAAATAAAATGGATGTTCATAATAAATGTGAGAAACTAATGAACTCAACATTGGTTTTAAATTTTATACAAATTGAGTTGAATAAAATGAACATATTAGTGTTATATACTTAGCTAATATTAGAATATGTTGAAATTTGGAATAAATGAATTTCAAATGCATATGAAATAAACTATGCTTATAATAATAAACTAAATATTAACATTAGGAAATGTGAATGATATACAATTGGAATAAACCAAGTGGAATTGTATAAATATATATCGACATTAAAAATTATTATTTCGCTCATTTAGATGAGTGTGAATGTTGGATGTTTTATTTGTCAGTTCGACTGTACTTGCTATTTATATATATTATTATAGATATATATAGATTTATCTCTTATATTTATATGTGTATGTGTGTGTGTTCTTATTTAGATGTTGAGTGTTTAGTAGGTACTGAAGGCAATTTGCTTGCTTTGGAGCTACTTGTGCATAAAATTTGCTTTTGCTTGCCTAAAAATAAGTAAAATCGCTAATAACGTAGATGAAAGGTACGTATATTTGTGATATTATATATATATTATTGTTCTCTAGACCTAACCGTACAAAGGAGACTCTAACGAAATTTTTTGTGAATTTATGACTTAGAATTTTTTGTGAAAAATTAAGTTTTCAAACATATATTAAGCTTTTGCATATATAATTGTTTATAAGTTGAATAGAAAATTATATCATTAAATATATATTAATTGGCAACTTTCATACTACGCCTTTTCGAGGACGAAAATTCTTTAAGTGGCGGAGAATGTAACATCTCGAGATTTTGCGATAATTTATATTATTAAATTAAATATGATTTTGGATATTATATGGTTGTAAATAATATTTAATGATTTAATTGTGAAATTATATGTTGAAAACATAATTGAATTGTTTAAAATGAAAATTAGGCTCAGGTCCCTAAAACATTTCAAAATGTAAGCCACATCCTTGTTATGTTTGAAATATAAATCCGCCCCCTGTTTGGTTGTTCCGCCTTTTTCATTTTCTTGCCAAAATTTTTGATGCTACCACTTAAAAAAAATATTCTAAAATCTGGAGATATTTTCGGGAGTCCAAAGAAATTTAAAAAAAAAAAGTTGCATATATGTATGCAACTTTTGCCAATAGTTGCATACATGTATGCAACTTTTGCCAATAGTTGCATACATGTATGCAACTTTTGCCAATAGTTGCATACATGTATGCAACTATTCCATACGTTGTTTTCTTTTGAAAATCTGGACTGATACTCACATACGTGTGTGCAACTATTTGAATTACTTACATACATGTATGCAAGTATTTCATGAAGGAATTTGAACTTATACGTAGGCATGTCAATACTTGCACAGTTGTATGCAAGAATCATATAATACCTGCACAGATGCATGCAAGTAAGTAAAAAACAAATCCATGACATGAAAAACATGCATGGATATATGCAGGAAAATACAAATATGTGCATACTATTATGCATTAAACTGCATTTTCACCGTTTTTTTTTATGTTTTTTTGGTTTTTGATGCCTTGTTTGATGGTTTTTTATTTGAAATTTTTAACGTTTACGTGTCTGATTTAAATATGAATTTACGTGAGTTTTTTTAATATTTTTTTAGTGAGTTTACGAAAAATAGGGACTAAATTTACAGTAAGTTTATGGCCGGACTTGAGCCTAATTTAAAACCTTAACATGGAGCTGTAAAAAACGCGCCCTAGTTTAAAATACTGAAATTCAAATTATTATTGCGATGATAACTTTCATTGATCGCAAATTAAATTATGATTTAGTTATTTCGATAAAGGTTGAAAGTTGGAATTTTTATTAATATATTTTAATGTAATCATTTAAATGTAATTTATAATTGAAATAATATTTAAATTTATAAATAGTGAAAATTGAATTCATGATAAACGATTTTTGATTTATAAGTTTACATGAATTTTATTTTGATTTGAATCAAATTTATAAACCTTTGAATTTAATTTATTGGTTAATAAATGAAAATGAATATTTTAATATATTAATAAACAGGTTTAAATTGTCATTTTGCAAACGATTTCGGAATTCGATGAAATTAATTTTATTTGATCCAGAATTGTAAATTATTGTAAGATCTAAAATTTCATAGCCAATGGAGTTTAAGTTTGATCGTAATAAATTAAAACGTGTAGAAAATTATGTGTATAATTTAATTAATAATAAAGTTTTCGAAGAAACTGCTAGAGACTTTGGAATTGGGCTTTGAAACCTATTCTATTGCGTATACAAGACGTCAAAACATGTTGTTAGGAAGTAAGCGGGCCTGATTTGGACCCAGTCCAGTTTTTGTCTATAAATCACGCAAACCGAGGAAATTAATTAATAAAAAATTACAAACCCTATTCTCTAATTTCTGGCCAACACAACTTCTTATTTTCAATGGCCAAAATTTCGAATTCGTTCTCCTTTAAATTCTTCTAATCCACTCGACGAAATCCAATGATTCAAGAACGAAAATCATTGTGCTTTGCAATATCTTTAAATTAAACGGTTGGTCGATGACATAGAGTATCAGAATTGCCATAATTTCAGTTATAAGGCAGCGCCTTTAGGCGCAGTTTTCCATGCATAGGCGCAGACGAGTAGGCCCTCTTTCTGGCCGTGGGGTGTCCTCGAGAAGGTGCATGTATTGGTGGTTTTAGATCGGAGTCCGGGGCTTTATATGAGGGTGGGAAATTCAAAGGTTAACAATGATGGTTCATTTTTCCTAGAAACTAACGTGATGATGGGAAGAAGATGAGGGTAGTTGAGGATAAGCTGATGTGTCCTTTAGTGTGTGGGTGAGAAACTGTTATTTTATTTTGTTTTAGTTTAAATCCTAACTGTTTAAATGCTTATAACTTTCTGCTACGAGGTCGGTTTTGGATGAAATAAATTGTGTTGGAATCGTATCGACGAGCTCTTCGCGATGGCGCTTATTTGGACAGATCCTAAGACTGTTGATTTTTGGGCTAAATTTTGGATTCTAATCTCGTTTGAAATCACGGTGAGTGAATTTCTCACTTACGATTAAGTGAATTGTTCCCATATTTATTGAAATAAATTTGATTGTCTGGTTGTGATTGATTGTTGATAGTTGTTTAAATTGACATACAAGTTAACTACAGTGTTAATTTAGAATGGACATTAAATTATTTATTCGAAATTAAATTGCTAGTCTAAAACCCCGACATTTGTTAACAAGTGAAACGACATAATATTGACTATTTTGATGAAATGGTTGTGATGTGTGCCTTGTACTGATTACTGCGTGGATATCGTTAATGTAAATTGTCCCCGTTATTCATTTTATGATGTGTATGTTTATTTGTGCTAATTAATTCAAATTCGAAGAAGAATAGTTATAGTTTAAAAATTAGTTAACTATATGCATACCTATATTTTTGAAATAAATTATGTTTTATTATTTATTATTAAAAAAGAATTTTTTTTTCTGTAAAACCATTCATATATGTGTATATAGTGATTTAAATTATTTTATTATACTCTAATTATTTTAATATTTTTTTCATAAAAAGGTTTTATTTATAATCGTTTATTTCTTTAAGTTATTTAAATGTTATAATGTTTATAAAATTGGAATTTTTCTCAATTTAAACCATCGGTTTAGATTGAGATTTAAAATAAAAATATATTCTCCTTTGGATAAAAATTGATGTTTAAATAATCATGATATTGATATGAAATTTCAGTGTAATTTGAATATGAATTTAGGGGAAGATTAAAATGAGAAATCCGCACTGATCCATAACTATTTCTTAAAAATGTGCTTATTATTTAGGAAGAATGGGACCGAATATATGTTCGAAAACCATTCCAAGTAATAACAGGACGTGCTAAACAAAATAAAGACATGGAAATGACAAATGAAGACCGGGAATCTTTGGATTTATTTGGATTGACTGCTGAAGTCTCGATTCGGCTGATCACCCAATTCGAGGTTATAAGTGGCATGAGGTCTGAATATATTTGAGGATTTTCAGATTTTGTTCCATTTAGACCTAGGGTGGACTTGTATGGATTGTGTGTCTGACATTGTAATTGACTGTGTAACACTGATTTCTGTTAATATATATCGGATTGTGGCAATTAATTATTCCCGTCTCTAAGTTTTATGTGCTTAGAGGTTATGTATAGATAGAAATTAGTGACATGTTGTAAATTGACAATGTGGCATACTCAAGTTATGAAATGAGCTAGTGATGATCAAAGCTTGGTTTATTGAAGCATAACATTGTGTATATCGTGAGCTCGACGAACCTCACATCCCGGATTGATGGTAAACAGGCGGTTAAGTTATATACATATCTCTATTGAAACTCTAAAGCTTCGGCGGTAGATCTACTTTGAAACTTGGGGAAAATAAGGGTATGTTTGGTGTTCCTGTCTGGATGTTAACAGGTGATTTACCTGGTGTTTGGTGTCCGTGTCTAGATGAAAACCGTGAGATGCACCTTGATCGTGTTCCCGATTGATCTTTCATGTTAGGAACCATCATGTTGGAATCCAACAATCAGTACGAGCCTTTTGTTTTGTTTATAAACTATGTATGTGGGTATAGCCACTATGCTTGCTAAGATTAATGTATTTATTTGCGAAATGGTTTTCGACACTATGCACTAATAATAGTATTGAAAGAGGATTTCCACGTATGAAGGCATTTTTGGTTATCATAAGACAAAACTCACCCATCTAGTGTGCACTTGCATTGTGTGATGTGGGATGAGATTATGATAGCTTCATTTTTCAAAAGTCATTGCGAATTTATATGCACGGCTGTTCACATAGAGTCAAACTATTCCGCATTAGTAGCGTGGTCCAGTGAATTTACCAACTTTAAAATAAACCCATAACACTCATGTTATTTCGTATTTTAGTTTGAATAATATGAGAATGATTTAGTTCTGATCCGAATGTTTGTTGTGTTTCTTTTTATGCAATACGTTCGAGTCAGTCGAAGTTGCAGTTAACGAAGATTACCTTTCCTTGAAGATACCTTTATGAAGATGAAGATGGAGCTCAACAGACGTATTATTATTACTATTCCGCTGCAAAATTATTGGTATGTTTTATAATAGTTAACTCTGATAATTGCTGTAAAATATAATCAAATATATATTTTAACAGCTTCATGAACTGTTATTTATTTATTATATTTTGTCCTTCCGCTGTGAGATTCTGTATTTGTTTTCTTCTTCCTTCTCTTTTCTTATTTTAATCCCAATATCTACCTATATGTTAGATTTGTTTAAGTCGACATTTGAGGAACACTATTGATTTGAATGGTCAAAAGTTTGGGTCGTTACAGTTACCCACTTTATGTAAAAAGCTGCGAGCTTTATCCTCTTTTTTCTTTATTAACGAAGGTACACACTCTGGATCACTGCTGGTAGGATGGTCAACCCTAATCTCTGCATCAGGTAAGATACACTATTATTATTCAATTTACAATTAAAAAATTTGCTTTTTGTAATAATATTCTATTTACTTCCCATTAAGTTATTGACGTTGAGGCTAGGGCTGCCGCCTCCAAGAAGGAAACCAGAGTGCTTCGCAGAATGCCTATTATCCTTAATCATGCAAAAAACTTGATTATTTCTAGCTAATAGATCAATACTGTTTATATGGTAGTATTGTCTCTCTGCATAAGGTAAATTAAGCAAGTTATTGTCCATATTATAATTTATCCATATTATAATTTAAATGAACATGTTTTCTAACTAAAACTTGTTTACTTCCCTTGTAGGTTGATCTGATGTTGAGATTGGTGCTGCAACCACCAGTGTAATCAAAATGCTTGACTAGGCCATTGCTACCATGTAAATTATTGGTGAAAAAGTTGGGAGTGGATTGGTGATCTTTGGATCTGCTTATATTAGGCTTCACATTGAGTATAAAATTCTCAACTTGAAACTCCTTTTGACATGATATTGTCTAATTGATATTTTGATCAATGCTATGCCTACTAGCTTTTCTAATGATAATATGACTATCGGTAACAATATTTTTTCATAATTGATTGTAATTGATTTCTTTGGATGTATGCAATCTCCGATTTCTCTCTCTCTCTCCATATATTATAGATCACAATAGTTAGCAAAACACAGGCCCTATTAAAAACATTGTTTTAGGCTTAAAGCTTCTCATTATATATGCAACATTGTCCCTGATATTCAAAGTAGGAATATTCAGATTGAATTTCAAGTTACATTTAGCATTATACCGAACGAACTAAGAATATGGACAGTCAAAAAATAAATGATTAGTACTCTCGAATTCATTCCTAATTAAGAAACAATTAGCCTCAGAATCTTTATTCCATTTGACACACCTGTCTCTAGTTGGAAGCTTATTTAGGAGGGCAAAGTAAACACAATAAGCCATTTTTGGGCAGTTAGCCATGCACCAAATAACCTTATGCCAACTAACCTCAACTTCCTTACCAATAAAAAATTCCCATGCTTTTTTGAATGAGAATTTTTCTTTGGAATTAAGCTTCCAGAAGTAGTGATCTTTAAAGAAGTTATTGTTAATGGAAATTTTATAATAGCAGATTTATAGATAGAGGCAGCTTGACTTCTACTTAAGGACCAGCAGTTGTTTGAATAATATTTTGGACTGTATCATTTACACCTCCAAGAATATGTAAATTATTCCACCCCAAAACATTAATTAGAGAATTGCCAAAGATTTATGGATCAAACCATAAACTTGTTTGGCTACCATTCTGTAGTTATCTCTCAATGTACTTTTTTCCAATTTCTCTACAGTCCGAATTATTTTTCCGAACATAAGAATGATGGTTCTCTTTTTTAGTGGTCTAGAAATTTTTGGATTTAAGATATTAAGCCTTTATCCATCTAGCCCAAAGTGTTTTGCCTTCTAAAATTTCCAAACAATTTTAATTTACAAACTTCATTCAACTCCCTTATATTCCTAAGGCCCAATCCCCTAAATTTCTTGGGCTTACAAATATTATTCCAAGAAATCTTGTGTTGTTTGCCCTTCCAAATAAAATTGGCACACATTTTTTCTATTTTATGAATAACATTAATAGGGTTGTTATGAGCTTGAATCCAATAGATTATAACAGCGGTGATTACAGTGTGAGTAAGTTATATTCTACCATCCATAGATAAGAGCTTACTAGACCATCCTTCTAGTTTACTATTGATGATATCACAAAGTCTAGAGCAGTCCCTTTCTTTTATTTGATTGATACTAAGAGGTAAGCCAAGGTATTTGATTGGTAACTTACCTTCCTTAAACTTTAGGAGATTAAGAATATCGAATCTGTAAAAAGAATCTTTACTGAAATAAATTTTACTTTTGTTCTCATTGACTTTAAGCCTAACAAATTTTTCCATATTATCCAATATTTTTTTTAATAAAAGAAGCACTAAGCTTATTAGCTTTAGAAAACACAAGCATATCACCTGCATACAACAAATGAGCGAAGTGTGGTTTGTTTCTGCTGACAGGCTTAATGTTACCTTTCAATAATTCAGTTTCCATCTGAATAGAAATATATTCCATTACAATAGAGAACAGATAAGGAGATAATGCGTCACCTTGTTTTATTCCTCTATTGCTATGTATAAACCCTTTAGGGGATCCATTGATCATTACTAAAAAGATGACATTATCTATGCATTCTTTTATTAATTCACAAAATTTGCTATTAAAACCCATCTGAATCATCACAAAAATAATGAAATCCCAATTTTTTTATCAAAAGCTTTCTACAAATCAATTTTGATACACATAAGATTTTTTCTTTTATGATTGAAGTCTCTAATTAGCTCATAGGCTAATAGAGAATTTTCTGAAATGAGTCTACCAGGGATAAATGCACTTTGATTTTCAAAAATAAGAAGTTTCAAAAACATTTTAGTTCTATTACAAAGAATAAAAGAAATGGTTTTATAAACAATATTGCAACAGGCTATATGCCTGTAATCTCCTAAACTCAAAGGGGCTTCCACTTTTGGGACCAAAGTAATGAATGTGTGATTAGAATTTTTCAAATTTTCCCAGACCTAATAAATTCTTTAATAGAATCAGAAGGAGAGGTTTTAATCTCAGCCAATGAGTTTTATAAAATTTACCCCCAAAACCATCTGAACCAGGGCTTTTATCATTATTAGTTTTAAAAATATATATTTAACATCCTCATCCCTGGTAGGAGCTAAAAGAATATCCTCACTGTTACTATTCATAGTATATTTAAAAACAATATTTGGGAATTTAATAGCTAATTCAACAGAATTGTACTGAGAGTTAGAATAATTAATTGCCTCTTTTTCTAATAAAGAGGCATCATTAATTATTTTACCTCTATATCTAGCAATTTCCCAATATCATGTCTATTTTTCCTACTAGTCATTTTAGCATAAAAAAATATATAGCTTCATCTCCTGAAGTTAACTAGTCTATTTTGGTTGTCTACTTTATATTAATTGAATGAATATGCAAAGTTTAACCAGTTTTGCTTGAGCATCAAAAATAAAGATGCCTTTAAACTATCTGAGCTATTATTATCTAAATCATTTTGGAGTCTCTCACATTCATCCTTATTAGAATTAATATTAGATCTATTTCTAACACAGTTCCAACTTTTTAAATTATTCTTAATAATCTGCAGAGATTTATTAAACCTATATTGCACAGTGCCATACAAATTGTAACGTCCCGGGGAAAAATTCGACGCTTGAATTTTTGACAATAATACATAACATGTATTACTTGCCCAAAAACCCAAGTATCGAATCCCATATTGTTAATAAAAAGTAATTTAGAGGGTGAGAAAATAAAGAAATATAAGAATAGAAGAAAGAAGAAGAACATTACATCAGAATCTCACAACTGAACGGATAAAGTATAATATCAAATCTCTTTATACAAAAGAATTGTATATACATACCAATCATCAGAGTACGACATATAACTGTCACAACGGAAGTAACTTTATATAACTAGCGGTGAAGCCTCCTAATTCAAGCTCCTGAAAATTTCAAGCGAACCTAGCCTGGAAATACACTCGGTCTGACCCGAGCACATTTGAAGCAAAGAAAAATTCACCGGGTCAGTCTCGTATACTATCGGTGATAAATTCACAGAACAAACAACTTGTTTAACTTTGGAAAATCCTTTTTGAAATAAAAGGATAATAGTAAGACCTGCCCACACATAAACACGGACGGTTTTTACCTTACTATAACCCAAAACATTTTTGAAATCATACTTTATTTTGATATTATAATAGTGTCTAATATACAAATAGATAGCAATCAAGCGGAACGCTTGCATCTCACACTCCAGATATATAATATACAATCAAAATCGCGGGCACTTATTGGTGATTAGATTCCATCTATGACAAGGTATGGGACCACCACCTCCCGAGAGTGTATCTCTAGAGGCGAATACACTAGGTTCAACAAGAACGTCTTGCAACCCGGCCCACACATGACCGACCACTCATTTCGCTTGAGTGTATCAAATGTATATCACCAACGGTTGGGATCAGCAATCATTTCCCGAAAAGGGACAACATCGGTAGATTAAAGAAGAAAATGAAATTTCTCTAGATAGGTGATTATACACCCTAATGGGAGCGACCCACATAGCCATGCTGCCTGCCCGATTTTTGTCATTTCCCGATTGATGAGGCATGAGGTTAGATTCATCTTTGGAACATCTGGTCATCATTCACTTTGAATGTCACATTGTCAGATCCGCTAGATATCACTAATTGACATCCACAAAATTACTCTAGTGGTTAGGCTAAGAGAACCGTCGTCCTCCACCACCATGCTATGGTACGTTTGAAGAAGTCAACGTACGTGATCCTTTTGGAAATACTCCGTCAGACATCCGTCCATACAAGTCATCCAGGAACAGGATGAACCGAAGGCACCCTCCTACTGCATCCTTTATAGGAATCACCCCAAGGATCAGTAGCGAGTAGTCCTTGCAAATCCATATATTTCAACTACGACAGAATCACAAATCAAATAACTCCGGTTGCAAGCCAGAGAAATTCAACAAGTAGTCCTTTCGCTTACAAAGATCCACGGCCTTCAATTTCTCCATCTTGAATTACTCTCTACACGTATTCGTTAGTCGGAATGGTTTTCGAATATAAATTCGATCTCGGTCTTTCCGTACCAACAAGCGTATTGGTCAGGTTTGATAGTCGGTGATTTAACTATCAAATAACAATTGTGTAAATAAATGAGTTTATTGATTCAGTATTTGACAGTTCTTGGCCTCTTTAAAATTAATTTACAAAATTGGTAATAACTTCTAAACCTCCCAATATATTTGACCTTTATTTATCCTTATTTTTATGTAACAAAACTATTTTATATGTCTTAGAGAACATATATATATATATATATATACACACACACACACCTAATTTACCATTTCCTATACCATTGGTAATATTGTCATATTACTTCAAAACCTTTTTCCCATTTCCCTTAAAATTGGCATCTCAATATATAGATACATATATATTAACTTAATGGTACTAACAAAATTACCAATTCTGATATGACAAATCAAATGTCAAATTTATATAATTTAAAACCAAATATTCTTATTTATCTTGTAATCCAACATTACTTTCAAAAACCTCGTACTTATTTCAATATTTCTCGTATGGAATAATTATCCAATTCCAACACTTTGCACTCACTACAAACGAGTATCATTCCTCGATAATAGTGAAGTCGTTCTTACCTTAGAATCTCATTTACCACCTTGATTTCAAATTTGGTTTTATAAACCTTTTCTTACATTTGAAATCTTCTTCCAATGTAACCTCTTTACTTAATTTGTTTGATTAAGTAAATGTCCACAAAACACCACTTTTAACTTAAATCATTACTTCGCTCATAACACTTTGATTTATAATAAAAATCACTTGTCGAATAATCTATTTCCATTTATACAAGCATTTTTATCATAAACTTCATCTTGGATTAAAAATCCGCTTTTCCACTTTCTTTAAATAAGACTTGTTATCTTGGATTTTATTTCAAAAACCCATTACCAATGTTTAACACAACCCAATTATATGTATTTCTTTACATTTGTAATTCTTATTTCTTTTTCAATGTTTCGCTCAATTGAATGCTTTGACCTTTAAGGTCGACAATTTGGTTTAAAGAATCCCTTTTAAAAACCTTTTTTGGATTCCTTCCAAATCACATAAAAAAAAAACCCGATGAACTTCTTAAACAACTTCTTATATTTTATTTAAAACATTTACCATTACCATATTTCATCCTGTTACTAATATATTTATCATCTTCCTTATCATTTCATTTCAATTGAATTCCCTTTTACTTAATTTAGTAATTAAGTAAATATCTTATTTTAATCTTCACATTCACTTATACATCTCATTTACAAGTCTTGTTTGAAAACTTGGATTACAAATCCCTTTTATAACTCTTATCGCCCTTTGTCCAAAACTAATCGCCACTTAATCACTTCAAAATCGATGTCTAATTAAAAGTCATCAATTTAATTATTATTAAATAAAATAATAATTAACTTTCATATTAACCATATTAAAATAGTTAACTTTGCTATTTACTAAAAATAGAGTTGTTATCATTTTGAAAATCTTATTAAATAATAATTAGCTTCATTTATACTAGACAACTCGATAATTTCTTTAATTATAGTTAATTGGAGATTATCTAATATTTACTCTATTCGTTAAACTTAACGAATATCAAATTTATTCAATTATCCATTTTAATAACAACGGTAGATTTTGCCAACCGTACCTATCAGTTAGCAGTTAACCGACTTCCATTTGTCATTTCCCCTTTTAAATTAATTAAATAACTTAATTAATTTAAAATCACTATTTAATTGTTTTAAAATACAATTATTCCACTTTACCAACACGTAGGTAAATTCTATGGTTTTCTAGCTTTTGGCACATGTACAAATCATACGATCTTACTACATAAAATCGTTTAAATAGTTTCTTTTATAAACTCGATAAAAATATTTATTTACAAATTTCTAATTTAATTATTAATATAAATGATTGAAAAATTCAATTCAGTTATAAAATAATTTATAACTTTAAAACTGCGTCGATTCACCGAACGGTAGAATGACGTCTAAACGGCACATTTATGGTCATTCACTGCCAATTACCCAATCAACACTATTAATTGATTTTAAACACAACATAGGTGAATATCTGTTTAACCATCATACTCAAACAGGTTTAACTACACTATGGGGTTCAATAAGTTCAAATATCAACAATATAAAAACAAACAACATATGTAATATTTGAGGAATTCGGTCGGATCCCTCCAACCTGTTCTTCCCTGCACCACAGCTCGTTATAACATTTCATAACAATATATGAATTAAATTTCAATAATCTACTATTTAAAAACGATAAAATATAAATGACAGCAACCAATCACACAATAAACAACCAATAGCAACCAATCAACCAATTTATACTTTTAACGATAAATTATATTTCAATATGAATTTACCACATCATAGAATTTCGGAAGGTGTGAGAATTAACTCACCGGATTTAATTCTGGTTGACGGTTGATATGTTTGTTGCATTTAATTTGAAACGAACGCACAAAATTATATGAAATTCCAACTGCGTCCAATTGAATCCCAGTCAGCACCATTGTCTAGGTCTCGTCCCTGTGATCCCAACGGATCCAGTTTCGTCTGATTTCGTTCACGAACGAGTAAGTTATCGATTTTATAAGCTATAACTATTTAAACGAATTATAAATAATTAATTTAAAATCATAATTACCTTTATTTCCTAATCAACCACACTAATCACGCCACATCATCATTGTATTAAACAAAATGCGTTTCCCCTTCCTCCCATTTCCTGAACCCGATATCCTCCCCTTCCAGATCAAACTTCACCACCAACGCAGCCTCCTACCTCCACCATACCATCACCGGAGCACCACCGAACTACCTCACCGTCACCGCACCACCGAGGGCCCCACTCTCCTAAAGCCGCATGCTTCCACGTTGCTCCGACCGTCGTGATTTTGACCAGACCCGAATTCCGTTTATCTCCAGTTCTCCACCGCCTCAGGCCACCGTGACCATCCCCTCCACCGCCGATCGACAGAGCAGACCACCCAGCATATGTCCCTTCGGACGTCCGCCACCTACAAGCTCTCCAACCACCAGAAATCGAAGCAAACCGACCCCCATAAGTATAAATGAACTCCAAAAACCTTTCTTCTGTTCATCTACATCCTCGGCCACCACCGACGATGTCAGACCCCCAGACTAGTGCTAAAAGAAAGCTGAAACTCCCCTCCTTAGTTCCCCCCAGGTCTCCTCCTCTCAAATCAACCCAATCCTCCACAATCAAGCCAAAAACGAAACCGATTTTTCTCAGTTTTTGTGAAATTCCGGCTATCACATGTGACCGTTCGACCCCAATTTTTCTTAGAAGCTAGATCCCTAATGGATCTACAACTTCCGTTTAGATTGTATTGGCGAAATCATGACAGATTTGAAGAAATAAATTAAAACGTGGGTAGGGGCTTTTCTGCAAAATTACTGAATGGTGGAAAATAGTTTGGGCTGAAATTCTGATTTTGGGGTATATATAATTGTAAATATTAATATTTTAAGTTGACGTGACAAGCGATGTTGACTAACGATTTTTATTTTGTGTCTATCGCAATTGTTAAACGCTGTTTATTTGCTCTTGTTCTCACATACAAACTCTGTTCGAGACAGAAATGGACGACGTAGAATAATTTGACGTTATGGTCCTAATGAAACTTGTTTCGTCGAATTCCAAGTCCGTTTGCTCAAATGGCGCTCATTTACATCCAAATGGCCGTTTTAGTTGCATTTTATTTTTCCATGCTCACAAAATAACTCCGATTGACGCGCAACTTGAAATCTAGCAATAATTTACTGTTGTGGTCCCAATAAAATTTGTTTCGTTGAAAACGAAGGTCGTTTGAATAAGTCCCTTTTATAACTGCCCAATTCAAATAAAATAAACCAATTTTAAAATATCTCAATATAATATAAATAAAATATTGTAATTGACCATACACGGCTAGAATTTCATCTACTAGCAAGATAAAATATCCCGGGTTGAATTTCAAGCCAAATCGATATTCAGAAAAATAAAAACCCTTTATTTTATATAAATAAGTCTCTATAATTTATAAAGGAATTCCATAGCAACTATTTTAAAATTTGATTTGGACATAAAACAAAATACGCTATGAAAACTGGATTTATCTCTTTTGTTAGAAAAATATTATCAAATGGATTCTGGTGTTTCTTGTTTTGAGAAAATCCGACTTATTTTGGATCCTGTACAGCTGTTTAAAGTTCAAAACGTCAAATTACGAACTGCCGCGCCGCTGCAGCTCGTTTTATAATTAAATTATAAATTAAATATTCAATTGTCGTTTTATAAACGAAATCGTCACTATAATTTCAATAAAAACAATATTAAACCATTTTAAATTGCCCAATCACATTATACTGCGAATCCAACATTTTCCAAATATTCTAGAAATTAAAATATTATTATATAATTTAATACAATTTAAATATTCAAAATAAAATGGTTAAATCCCATTATTTAGACTCAAATCAATATTTTAAATAAATAAAATATTTCAGATAAATGGTCAGAAAATACGGGACATTACATTCCTTCCCCCTTAAAATAATTTCATCCTTGAAATTGCTAAGGTAGAAAGAACGCTACAACCCATTATCGTTACAAAAATATTTAATTGAAAACTCGATTTTGTTTCCAAAACAAATCTAATCGGTCGTAAAACCAAATTAATTCTAATAAAAGAATTTCCTAAAAATCTTTAAAAATTTTCTAACACCTTAAATTTTGGAAACTTTTTGGCAGAGTCTCCCCTGTACGGAGGGACATCTGCAATATCACAGGTTCAAGAAATATCTATACATCGACTAACACGGTCGGAAAATTCAAAAACCAAACTCAAAACCCAAATAAAAAACCAAAATTTCATATTTACATAGACGTACCTTTTTTCGAGCATTATTACGCGATATATTATACACGAGCTTGCTTAGTTATTATGCAGCTCTATTCAAACTGGATTCAATTAACTCCAGAATTTCCTCTTGGATGGATTTTAAAGCTGAATTGGCACTTATGCACCTGCTCTCAACTCAAATGGATTTCATTAGTCCCCAAACAAATGTCAATTAGGTTCAAAATACCCATATCATTCATATCAACCAATTATACACACAATTCAATCCACTTATAATTATTAGTGACTAAGTCTTAGCAATCCATTTATCTCTTTAATTATCCATTTAGATTTATTAAATTTGGATTGATTTATCCAACTTATTTATTCCATATTGGTTTTCAACCAAGTCTATCCATTCCAGATTTATATTCAATCAATCAACAATACAATCAAAACATATCATTCAAATCAACATTAACCAATCTAAAGGATTACCCATAATATAATAATTCGTGAAAATCAATACTTTTATTATTTTATAAAATAAATTGGGTAAAAATAATTTCAAAAATAATTTTAAATCAAATTACAAATACGTGCTCTCATATATATACACCGACTCAATCTAGGATATTACTAACCCCATCTCTATTGAGTTATGCCACAGAGCCAAGGTTATCACTAAACCAATAGCTCTGATACCACTGTAACGACCCGGGGAAAAATTCGACGCTGAATTTTCGACAAATATACATAACCTGTATTACTTGCCTAAAAATCCAAGTATCGAATCCCAGATTGTTAATAGAAAGAAATTTAGAGGGTGAAAAAGAAAGAAATATTAGAATAGAAGAAAGAAGAAGAACATCACATCAGCATCTCACAGCGGAACAGATAAAATATAATATCAAATCTCCTTATACAAAAGAACCGTATATACATACCAATCATCAGAGTACAACATATAACTATCACAGCGGAAATAAATTTATATAACTAGCGGTGAAGCCTCCTGCTTCTAGCTCCTGAAAATTTCAAGCGAACCTAACCTGGAAATACACTCGGTCTGACCCGAGCACATTTGAAGCAAAGCAAAATTCACTGGGTCATTCTGGTAGACTATCAGTGATAAATTCACAGAACAAACAATTTGTTTAACTTTGGAAAATCCTTTTTGAAATAAAAGGATAATAGTAAGACCTGCCCACACGTAAACACAGACGGTTTTTACCTTACTATAACCCAAAACACTTTTGAAATCATACTTTGTTATGATATTATAATATTGTCTAATATACAAATAGATAGCAATCTAGCGGAACGCTTGCATCTCACGCTCCACATATATAATATACAATCAAAACCGCGGGCGCTTATTGGAGATTGGATTCCAACTATGACAAGGTATGGGACCACCTCCCGATAGTGTATCTCTAGAGGCGAATACACTGCGTTCAACAAGAACGTCTTGCAAACCGGCCCACAAATGACAGACTACTCATTTCTCTTGAGTGTATCGAATGTATATCACCAACGGTTGGGATCAACAACCATTTCCCGAAAAGGGATAGCATCGATAGATTAAAGAAGAAAATGTAATTTCTCTAGATAGGTGGTTATACACCCTAATGGGAGCGACCCACGTAGCCATGCTGCCTGCCCGATTTTTGTCATTTCCCGGTTGATGAGGCTTGAGGTCAGATTCATTTTTGGAAAATCTGGTCATCATTCACTTTGAATGTCACGTTGTCAGATCCGCCAGATATCACTAATTGACATCCACAAAAATACTCTAGTGGTTAGGCTAAGAGAACCGCCGTCTTCCACCACCATGCTATGGTACCTTTGAAGAAGTCAACATACGTGATCCTTTTGGAAATACTCCGTCAGACATCCGTACATACAAGTCATCCAGGAACAGGATGAACCGAAGGCACCCTCCTACTGCATCCTTTATTGGAATCACCCCAAGGATCAGTAGCGAGTAGTCCTTGCAAATCCGTAGATTTCAAATACGATAGAATCACAAATCAAATAACTCTGGTTGCAAGCCAGAGAAATTCGACAAGTCGTCCTTCCGCTTATGAAGATCCCCGGCCTTCAATTGCTCCATCTTGAATTACTCTCTACATGTATTTGTTGGTCGGAATGGTTTTCGAATATAAATTCGATTTCGGTCTTTCTGTACCAACAAGCCTATTGGTCAGGTTTGATAGTCAGTGATTTAACTATCAAATAACAATTGTGTAAATAAATGAGTTTATTGATTCAGTATTTGACAGTTCTTGGCCTCTTTAAAATAAATTTGCAAAATAGGTAATAACTTTTAAACCTCCCAATATATTTGACCTTTATTTATCCTTATTTTTATATAACAAAACTATTTTATATGTCTAAGAGTACACACACACACACACACACACACACACATATATATATATATATATATAATTTACCATTTCCTATACCATTGGTAATATTGTCATATTCCTACAAAACCTTTTTCCCATTTCCCTTAAAATTGGCATCTCAATATATAGATACATATATATTAACTTAATGTGTAACAACCCGGAAATTCTGAGCAAATTTAAAATTTTTATTTTGGTACTTTTAATGAATTTTTAATATTTAAAATGAATTATTTTAAATAATAACAACGAGAAATTTATTTTGAATAGAATTAGAACGTATATATTTATATAGATCGTCGTTAGAATATAAATATTTATTTTTATTTATAAAAGGAAATGAAAATGGCGCGTTAGTTTGAAAATTCGATTTCAAATTTCAAATGAATGTACACGATTCAAAATAAACCTGGTTTTAGTGAAACAAAAAATATTAGAATCTATTTGAAAATATCTTTCCAACGAATCCGAAAAATTGAAATTTCATAGCGGGGATAAAAAGTTATGCCCAATTGAAATTTCAGAATAATCGCTATGGAATTTTGGCCCTTAAAAATGGAAATTTTGCAGACGACCTCGGTTTTCGACGAAACCACTTTTGTTGGATCCGGGATGTCAAATTATTGCTAGATTACAATTTGCATAATTTTCTGAATCAATATGTGAGCGTGGCAAAGTAAAATGTGTTTTGACAGTTTCAGTCAATTTAGATCGACCAGAAAATGGCCATTTTTCAAACAGACTCAGAATTTGACGAAATTAGTTTTGTTAGAACCGTATCGTCAATACGAAACTAGAAAATATTTTTTGGGAATTTTTAGAGTCCGTATGTGGCCCCAGTAAATTGAAATGTGCGTTCAAATTCAATATATTAATTTATATTTTAATTTTGATGAAAACTGATCGAAACGATCGAATCATCTTACGATACATTTCCCATTGTGTTCGGAATGGGGGTAATTAGCTAGGGGCGGCAGTCGTTGGATCTCATTTGGTGGTCGGATGAAAAGTCAACATTATTGAATTGAAAATAAATTAAATTAAAATAAAGAAAACCCCCTCCCCTTTATAATATCTCAGCCCCATTCAATTTCTAAACTTAAATTGAAATAAAAAATAAAAAATCTGCCGCTCCCTCATTTCTATCGCCGCCGACTGCCCTCCGACATCCCCATCGTTGAGCCGCCTCCCCATCGCTCCACCGCGTCACATTTCCACCTCCGTCGAACCTCTCTCCTCCTCCCTCCCGCTGACGCACGAAAACCCCAAACCGCCTCCCCAAATCGAGTGAAACCGTGTTACCACCACTTTATCAGCCCACCGCGCGCCACCAAGCACCACCCCATCAACCTGCACGCCACCTTAAACCCCCACCTTCGACGAACAACGAGCGATAGCCCCCCCTCGCCATTTCAATTCGCAATAGCTTTTCTCGAAAAGGAAGGCGATGCGTGCGGTTTTCTTCGATGAACTGGAGTGTGAATACTGAGGGAAAATTAACACAGTATGTTATTTTTTCTTATTTTATTTAGTTTAAAAAACACAAAGGAGAGATTTTTGTTTGTAGAAAAGGATTTGATTTTTTTATTAAGTAGACATCGATATAAAAATATAGGATTTTTATATAGTAATAAAAATACGATTTTTATATTATATTGGTAATAAAAATATGATTTTTGTATTAGAAGAATAATAAAAATATGGTTTTTATATTGGTAGAGTATTAAAATTTTGATTTTTATATTATAGGGATGATAAAAATATGATTTTTATAATTTGAACAGCGATATGAAAATATTATTTTTAGTTATATGAAAATATTATTTTTAGTTAGATGAAAATATTATTTTTAGTTTGATAAAAATATAAATTTTATCGTGTGTATGTAATAAAATAAAAATTCAATCTTTATATAAGAAGTATGAATGTAAAAATATAATTTTTTATATAGAAAGAAGCGTCGTAAAAATATATAAATTAGAAATAAAAATGTGATTTTTATTTATTGGAATGAAGCAATAAAAATATAATTTTTATTATGAACAACGTGGTAAGGACAACATTGGAATTTCAAACAAATCCAAATGGTTCAGATGTTTAGAAGTAAAATTGGTGAGTGAAACCCAAAGGTGAGAACTCCTCACTTTTATTTTAATTTCTAGTTTGAAATATGTACTAGGATGCAGACGGTGCCTAGCAGCACCCGACACTCATTGTCCATAGACCATGGACGACTTGTTTGTTTGTTGTTTGTGGTGTGAATATTGATTGTGTGATGTGGAACGGAATAAATTATTTTATGGTTAAAAATATATTTTTTAATGTGTATATAAAATAAATATTTATAAACAAATCGGATGATTTTTTTTATGTGCGCACATTTGACTGATATGGATTGGGACGATAAATTTTACACATCGCCCAATTGCACAAATAAAACCTATGTATGATTGTTTGAAAACCCCACACAGGTGTTGGGATGAAATTGGGCATACACTAGTCTCAATAATTAGCTGTATGTCGATCGATTGATTGACAGGCTGTTATAAGCGCTAAATATTTATTTTTGGTGCTTATGCAGTGTAGAATGCACTTTATCTGATGGTTGACTGTGTTTGATTGTTGTTATGTGCATGTGTGTATGAAATCCATATAAATCACATTGTATGGTAATTGACTGTGTCTGATTCCAGTTCAGAAAGAATGAATATTTTAAAATAACGATTATTTTAAAATAACGAATATTTTCAAACAATATTCTGAAAAAAATCAAAATAGGATTTTGATGTCCGATTTGGGATGGGCACGAATATATTTAAAAATATATAGCCGTGTTGATAAGATTGATGCCATTTTGACGTGAATGATATTTATATCGATTTTATTCATTTATATAATGAATATCGAAAAGGAAACAATTTAGAAATATAATGTTTTGAAAATATTACCATTTGTATATCGATGATGAGGAATATTCAATTTTGATTTGAAATTGAATAGGAAGTTGAAATCGTTTTGAAAATGAATTTAAAACGATTTATAAAATACGTTTTAAAAGGAAATCAACGAAATATATATTATATATATTATATATATATAACATAATGTCTTGAATAGAACGCGCCGCGCAGCGGTAGTTCGCGAATTTCGACCATTGACTTCGAATGGACATTACGGGAAATCTGACCATTGGATTCTCCCAAAATCAGAACCTTGGGTTCGTATCGAAAAGAGCTTTCTAACGAATACAAGAAATTAGAAATCTAACTGTTGGATTTGGAATTATGTCCAAATCAAATTTGGAAAAGGTCGCTGTAAGTGCAGTTCGATGGCCGTTGATGGAAATCGACTGTATGGGCCTTGATAAAATTATTTAAAATATCAATAATTAGTGTAAAATCATTAATATTGATTTTTGGGAAGAATTGGGATGAAAAACTCCATATTTGAAAAGATAAAAATAGCTTTTTATCGAAATGAACTAGTTTTGAACTAGAATTATAATCCATTTATTTTTGAAATAAATAAATTGGATTTGAAAGTAACCAGAATTTCCAATAATTGAATTGGAATGGATTTGAATCGAAATTATCTTTGGAATATTTCGATGTTGGATTTCGTGATTATACAGATATTGTTATGGAAATTTGAAAAATATATTTACATCGTTATTTCCAATATGATATTTGTTGGTCGTAGAATTTGATATTGAATATAAGCCGATATACTTTCTATTCAGAGCCTTGTATTTAATATCAAATGGGATTTGGGTTTGTCATGAATGGTGTCTTCATTAACACTGTTCTTAAACCCAGTTGAGAAAAAGATTAAATCTTTTTATTTAGATTATTTGAAGTATACCAATTAAATGGTATTTAATAGGAATTGAATTTGAATTGATTTTTGGGTTTATTGTGAACGGTATTTTAAATAACACTTGTTCTTTAACCCGATAATTAATGGAATGTGAATTGGGTTTATCGTGAACTATGTTTTAACGACTTTCGTTCTTTAACCCGATTTACACTGAAATTTGATTTGGAATTTATAAATCTTTTGTTAAGATTTGAAGGAGATTTTCCAAAGTGAGGTTTTCCAGTTTAATAAAATAAATTGGAATGGAATGGAATTCGATTTGGTAATAATCGAAGTGAATTTCTGTGGAGGAAGACAACTAATATATCTGGAATTTAAAAGGCTTTGCCATTATTCCATTTATATTATTAGTCGGATATGGAAGTTTATATCGATTATATATATATATATCGATTTGTTTTCCATGAAGATTCCATTGTAAATGGAATGTGATTTTGGGTTTATCGTGAACCGTGTTTTAAATGACATTGGTTCTTTAACCCTGTTAAAGATAGGATATGATTTCCCAAGTTAAACAATCATTAATATTAATTTTTGGGAAGATTAAAACCAAGTGGAGTTTTAAAGAATCCTTAATTAGATTGAAATGATCGAGAATGGAGTATCACCAGTTTTGCTCCAGGCGATATTTAAACCTTTAATTAGATTTGAACGTGAAATGGTAATTGAATTTACCGATAACACCGTGGTGTTAGATATGAAGTATGACCAGTTTTACTTCATGGGATGAATAGGTTGGGGTTGGGAAATTTAACAAGTGATTACTTCGGTAAGGTTCGCTAATCCCGACTAGTTTGGATAAACCATAATTTGGTTTGAATTGATATTCAAAAGAAGATTAAAAAATAAATTTAAAGAATTTATCTTTGATAAAATTAATGGAAACCTTTCCCAAAGTATAAGAATATTTGAATAAAAGAATATTCTGAATTGGAATGAGGCATATGTTGTGTCTGTGTAACACCTGTTCATTATATACGCGAGTTATTCAAAAAGGATGGGTTTATCCCATTCTGAATAACTGATTCGACGATGTGTCAAGGAAGAAGACGGTGGTCGAAGACCGGAGGTCTTCACTTCGTTTGGATAATTACTGATGATCTTGATTGGGCTGTACACCCAAGAGGAGGGAATCAGTTGGTGATCATCCAGACGTACGTGGAGATCGATGGAAATGCGAGGTACGAGGTGCCTCCGGTTTCGTTCAGGCCCAGAATGGACTTGTAAATGGACTGTGTGTCTGACATTGGATATCATTCTGTGTGATTGATGGATATCGGTTGCATGGAGTGGTTTGCCTGTGTGGCATGCTAAGATGCAAATGATCAAGGCTTTTGTTGAAAAGCAGAGTCTTATGGTTGATGATCAAAGCACGACCTTTGTGGCGTAGCTTTGTGTAGCCTTAATTCGCGAGCCTCACACCCCGGTTGTGAACCAGAAATGGGAGAGGACATCAGGAAGTGCATGCGTTTCCTTCTAACTAGGGTGGTGTCAGTGACCTACCAGCCCTGACATTTATATTATTTACACCTGTGTGGTTGTTGGATTGCGAGGCGCCTCGGATATATCGGTGACTATGTGGAGCCGATGGAGTCATTTGGCTCATTGACGCTCCAAAGGGCGGAGAAACGCAGTGTTCAGACATTTTAATCCACATCGGTGGACCGACCCTAACGATCCAAGGGCCCACCTGAGTCTGGGTCCTGAGACACGGGCTAGAGCGTCTCAAATCGGTAGAGGACAATCTTTTGCATCGGTTCACAGATGGGAATCCAACTTCCAATACGTGATTTTGCAGTTTTGATTGTAGAACCTAGTATGGCGACATAGTGGTATGGGGCACTTATGACGTCTATGATTGATACTTATGATTGAAATTGTTTTGACACTATACATTTATAGTAATAATAAAAGATGAAATTTAGCGTATCAAGCATTCTTTGGCTATTATAAGGTAAAACCCTATCCTCCGGCTTGTGTTGCATTGTGTGATGGGACCTGGGTCTTATAATAGCTTCATTGTTCTTTATTTAACATTGCGGTGTTGTTTTATGCACTAGTATTCTTGGTAGGAAACCTGTTCTGTGTTATACGGCGTAGTCCTTTGGTTTACCTAACTTTAAATAAAGATTAATAATTGTTTTAGTTCTCACACCAGTCACATGACTGACCTGGAGTTTATTTTTTTAACCTAAACTCTGGGTACCCCTATTTCCACACGGGCAGCTAGTAGTTTTGGTTTGGCAGATATATATTCACAGGAACCTGGTTTACAGCTGGAATGATATCCGGAAAGCTCTGTATCCGTATATCTCTTTCAGTTGTGTATTGTATTATTTTTCCTCTGCAGTAATGTATTTAAATCTATGATATTTCTCTGATGTATAATATTTATTCATACTCTGTATATTCTTGTATTATGATGGAATTGTTGTAATTAACAATGAAATGTTCTTCTTTTTGTGTTCCAATTTGTCGTGTTCTCAAAAAAATCAGGGGTTTCGAACGGTCTTGGTCGTTTAAGCGATCGATTCAAATCTTGCGAAATTAGAAATTGTTACATGTGGTATCAGAGCTTTGGTTTACAAAGCTCGAGAACAAGACACTTCAGAACCATACGAAAGAATTCATCAGAGATTGGATTAGTAATATCCAATGGGAATGGCTCGTTAGAGATGGGATCAGTAGCATCCTAGAACGAGTGTGAAGAGTGTATTTTTAAAATGAAAACAATTTTTGTTTTGAAATTTTAAATCAATTATTCCTATTTGATTATTTATTTTATATTGAATTTGGACAATCCAGTATATAAAGATTTTGCGTATACGTCTGATCCACGTGTATTCGAAGTTTTAATATACTGGATAGATATAGAATCACAGTCTAGTCGCTCGGACATGATTCTGGTGATTGACGCGTCATCATCAGAATTTATTTTCGTGTTTTGAAAGTGGGATTTTTATATGATTCCAATTGACTGGTGTGAGAACCAAAGCTAGATAGGGCTTATTGTTGTGATTTGGCATCAAAAATCTGATTTTTGGACTATGTATTAAAGTTATGAATTTGAAACGTTAATCAACTAATTGATTGCTGATTGTGTTGTTTGATTATAATTTGATTAATTAAAATTTGAACCATTTAGCCAAATTGTATCAAATATTGGACTGAATTGAAAATTGTTTGGAAATGCATGCATGTACATATATATGTGTGAACAGGTCATAGTAAGGAGGCTAGAGCAGAAGAATAAAATTGTTTCCCTGACAAATAGGTACATGTTTATTGTATTTCTTTGGGTTTGGATGATTTTATGTGCCGATTGGCTAGCCGCTTGGCTGTTTCTTTTTCTTTTTAGATTGGAGAGGCCTATATGGCAATTTCGAGATTTTCCCGGTGCTCCCGGTACAGGGGAGATTTTGGCGAAATTTTTCGAAAATTTAGGGAGTTAGCCAAATTTTTGAAGAATTTGAAAATTTCTTAGAAACTGAAAAGTTGTAGAACTTAAGCCGTAAAGAAAATAGTGGAAGTTGAGTTAATTGGTTAAACAACTTTCATCTTCATTCCTTTTCGGGGACGAAATGTTTTAAGTGGGGGAGATTGTAACAACCCGGAAATTCTGAGCAAATTTAAAATTTTTATTTTGGCAATTTTAATGAATTTAATATTTAAAACGAATTATTTTAAATAATAATGACGAGAAATTTATTTTGAATAGAATTAGAACGTATATATTTATATAGATCGTTGTTAGAATATAAATATTTATTTTTATTTATAAAAGGAATTGAAAATGGCGCAGTAGTTTGAAAATTCGATTTCAAATTTCAAATGAATGTACAGGATTCAAAATAAACCGGATTTTAGTGAAACCAAAAACACTAGAATCTATTTGAAAATAACTTTCCAAGAATTTGAAAAATTGAAATTTCACAGCGGGGATAAAAAGTAATGCCTAGTTGAAATTTCAGAATAGTCGCTATGGAATTTTGGCCCTTAAAAATGGAAATTTTGCAAACGACCTCGGTTTTTGACGAAACCACTTTTGTTGGATCCGGGATGTTAAATTATTGCTAGATTCCAATTTGCATAATTTTCTGAATCAATATGTGAGCGTGGCAAAGTAAAACATGTTTTGACAGTTCCAGTCAATTTAGATCGACCAGATAATGGCCATTTTTCATACGGTCTCAGAATTTGACGAAATTAGTTTTGTTAGAATCGTATCATCATTACGAAGCTAGAAATTTTTTTTCCAGTAATTTTTAGAGTCCGTATGTGGGCCCAGTAAATTGAAATGTGCGTTCAAATTCAAGATATTAATTTATATTTTAATTTTGATGAAAACTGATCGAAACGATCAAATCAGCTTACGATACATATCCCATTGTGTTCAGAATGGGGGTAACTAGCCTGGGGCGGCAGTCGTTGTATCTCATTTGGTGGTCGGATGAAATGTCAACATTATTGAATTGAAAATAAAATAAAATAAACCCCCTCCCCTTTATAATATCTCAGGCCCGTTCAATTTCTAAACCTAAATTGAAATAAAAAATATAAAAAACCTGCTGCTCCATCATTTCTATCGCCGCAGACTGCCATCCTACATCCCCACCGTCGTGCCGCCTCCCTATTGCGCCATCGTGTCACATTTCCACCTCCATCGAACCTCTCTCCTCCCTCCCGCTGACGCATGAAAACCCCAAACAGCCTCCCCAAATCGAGTGAAACCGCGCTGCCACCACTTTATCAGCCCACCGCGTGCCACCAAGCACCTCCCCATCAACCTGCGCGCAACCTTAAACCCCCACCTCCAACGATTAGCGAGCGACAACCCCCCTCGCCATTTCAATTCGCAACAACTTTTCTCGAAAAAGAAGTAATGCGTGCGGTTTTCTTCGGTGAACTCGAGTGTGAGTACTGAGGGAAAATTAACACAGTAAGTTATTTTTTGTTATTTTATTTTGTTAAAATAACACAAAGGAGTGATTTTTGTTTGTAGAAAAGGATTTGATTTTTTTTTTTAATAGACATCGATATAAAAATATTGGATTTTTATATAGGTAATAAAAATATGATTTTTATATTATATAGGTAATAAAAATATAATTTTTATATTAGAGGAATAATAAAAATATGGTTTTTATATTGGTAGAGTATTAAAAATTTGATTTTTATATTATAGGGATGATAAAAATATGATTTTTATAATTTGAACAACGATATGAAAATATTATTTTTATTTAGATAAAAATATAAATTTTATCGTGTGTATGTAATGAAATAAAAATTCAATCTTTATATAAGAAGTAGGAATATAAAAATATAATTTTTATATAGAAAGAAGCGTCGTAAAAACATATGAAGTAGAAATAAAAATGTGATTTTTATTTATTGGAATGAAGCAATAAAAATATAATTTTTACTATGAACAGCGTGGTAAGGACAGCATTGGAATTTCAAACAAATCCAAACGGTTCAGATGTTCACAAGTAAGATTGGTGGAATGGAACCCAAAGGTGAGATCTCCTCACTTTTATTTTAATTTCTAGTTTGAAATATGTACTTGGATGCAGACGGTGCTTAGCAGCACCCGACACTCGTTGTCCACAGACCATGGACTACTTGTTTGTTTGTTGTTTGTGGTGTGAATATTGATTGTGTGATGTGGAATGGAATAAATTATTTTATGGTTAAAAATATAATTGTTAACTGTATATAAAATAAATATTTATAAACAAATCAGATGATTTGTTTATGTGCACACATTTGACTGGTATGGATTATGATGATAAATTTTACACATCGCCCAACTGCACAAATAAAACCTGTGTTTGATTGTTTGAAAACCCCACACGGGTGTTGGGATAAAATTGGGCATACACTAGTCCTAATAATTAGCTGTATGCCGATCAATTGATTGATAGACTGTTATAAGCGCTAAGTATTTATATTTGATGCTTATGCAGTGTAGAATGCACTTTGGTGATGGTTGACTGTGTTTGATTGTTGTTATGTGCATGTGTGTATGAAATCCGTATAAATCACATTGTATGGTAATTGACTGTGTCTGATTCCAGTTCAGAAAGAATGAATATTTTAAAATAACGATTATTTTAAAATAACGAATATTTTCAAACAATATTCAGAAAAGAATCAAAATAGGATTTTGCTGTCCGATTTGGGATGGGCACAAATATATTTAAATATATATAGCCGTGTTGATTAGATTAACGCCATTTTGACATGAATGATATTTATATCGATTTTATTCATTTATATAATGAATATAAAAAAGGAAACGATTTCGAAATATAATGTTTTGAAAATATTATCATTTGTATATCGATGATATGGAATATTCAATTTTGATTTGAAATTGAATAGGAAGTTGAAATCGTTTTGAAAACGAGTTTAAAACGATTTATAAAATACGTTTTAAAAGGAAATCGACGAAATACATATTATATATATATATATATAAAACATAATGTCCTGAATAGAACGCGCCGCGCAGTGGCAATTCGCAAATTTCGACCATTGACTTCGAATGGACATTACGGGAAATCCGACCATCGGATTCTCCCAAAATGGGAACCGTTGGGTTCGTATCGAAAAGAGATTTCTAACGAATACAAGAAATTATAAATTTACCGGTTGGATTTGGAATTATGTCCAAATCAAATTTGGAAAAGGTCGTTGTAGGTGCAGTTCGATGGCCGTTGATGGAAATCGACTGTACGGGCCTTGTTAAAATTATTAAAAATATCAATAATTAGTGTAAAATCATTATTATTGATTTTTGGGAAGAATTGGGATGAAAAACTCCATATTTGAAAAGATAAAATAGTTTTTTATCGAAATGAACTAGTTTTGAACTAGAATTATAGTCCATTTATTTTTGAAATAAATAAATTGGATTTGAAAGTAACCAGAATTTCCAATAATTGAATTGGAATGGATTTGAATCGAAATTATCTTTGGAATATTTCAATGTTGGATTTCGTGATTATACAGATATTGTTATGGAAATTTGAAAAATATATTTATATCGTTATTTCCAATACGATATTTGTTGGTCGTTGAATTTGATATTGAATATAAGCCGATATACTTTCTATTCAGAGCTTTGTATTTAATATCAAATGGGATTTGGGTTTGTCATGAATAGTGTCTTCATTAACACTGTTCTTAAACCCAGTTGAGAAAAAGATTAAATCTTTTTATTTATATTTAATGAAGTATACCAATTAAATGGTATTTAATTGGAATTGAATTGATTTTTGGGTTTATCGTGAACGGTGTTTTAAATAACACTTGTTCTCTAAACCGATAATTTATGGAATGTGAATTGGGTTTATCGTGTACTGTGTTTTAACGACATTCGTTCTTTGACCCGATTTACAGTGAAATGTGATGTAACGACCCGGATTTTGAGCGACTTTGGTTATCGACATAAGCTCGATGTCGATAACCAAAACCTCGAAAAATCCCGGTAATTAATGAAAGAAATTAGAAGGTGAGAAAAGATAAGATATAAACTTAGAATAGAAGAAGAAGAAGAACACAACATCAGAGTAACACGAACCTCACAGCGGAACGAATAACATATAATAGATAACATAACTTTGAAATATAACAGTTATGTATACAATAGAACTTATCAGAGTACAGCACTTGCAACACACCGGAAATAAACTATAGCCATATGATCCAGAAGCCTCCTGCTCCAGCTCTTCAAGTATATCTGTAAATCCCGACTACTTGACTGCCCGTACAAATTTAGGCACCCAAGAGTTTAGGGAAAACAATGAAGTAAACTCCGGGTCAGTCATGGGACTGGTATGAGTAAAACTGTTTAAACAGGTATATGAACAAGTAAACGATATCTCATAAGACCACGCCGCAGAACGGAACGGGTTTTTCCCTTATGAGAATCCAAAATATCTTTATATCAAAAACCTTTTGATATTATAATAATGTCTATGTACAAATAGATATCAACTAGCAGAAATGCTTTCATCTCACGTTCTACATATATAGTATACAATCAAAATCGCAAGCACGTATTGGATAATGGATTTCCAACTATGACAAGGTATGGAACCACCTTCCGATCAGTGTACTCTAGGAACAATACACCGTAGTTCAACAAGAACATCTTGCAACTCAGCCACACATGACCGACCACTCATTTCGCTTGAGTGTATCGAATGTATATCACCAACGGTTGGGATCAGCAACCGTTCCCGTATATATATAGGACAACATTGATAGATTTAAGAAACAAATGAATATTCTCTAGATAGGTGATTATACACCCTACTTTGGTGCGACCGACTTAGCCATGCTGCCTGCCCGATTTCTGTCATTTACTGGTTGATGAGGCTAGAAGCTACGCTTTATCATCACATCAGATTCACTTCGAATGCCACATTTTTAGGTCCATCGAAAATCACTAATTGACGTCTACAACAATACATTACGTGTTAGCTTAAAGAAGTTTCCTTCTCCGCTTCCACTCTTGGTACGGTTGAAGAAATCAAGGTACATGACCTTTCTGGAAATACTCTGTCAGACATTCATTCATACAAGTCATCCTCATTCACTTAGAATGTCACATCGTTATACCCGCCAAATCACAAATTGACTTATCCAAAAATAATACGGGTATACAGCTAAGAGAAACGAATTCCTCTGCCACCAAACGTGAATACGTTTGAACAGATCAACTTACGTGATCCATTGGATATACTCTGTCAGACCTTTATCCATACAAGTTGTCCTGGGACTGGACAAACCGAAGGTACTGTTCTGTACATCCATCTTAGTCACTGTTATCTAAGACTTATACGACAGCCCTTGCATCTTACTCCGTCTTCAATTAACCTTGGCATATATGATTCGCAATGCTTATGCCAATACAGAGTGGTTCTTTGGATAATAATCCAACCAGTCTCTCCATATTAACAACGTTAAAATGGTCAAAACTCCGATAGTCTGTGATTTACCTATCAAAGAAAAACAAGCGTGCAAACAATGATATTATTTCCAGATGGAAATTATATCAAACAAACATCATTTAACATTTATCTATTTAGTTCATTTTCATCTCCTGTTTCCCTTTATTCAATATTTGCTATTTTCTATATTTAGAAAATATACGTTATTTGGAAAACATTACCACACTCCTACGTTTGGATTAAGCAGATGTTTTAGATAAAACATCGCTATGCCAACTCAACCATTTCCTTTAATTACTAAATACATTTTACCATCCTTTACTGCCGAACCTTAACCATTCCTCAGTTAAAAATGAAGCCAATCAAGTTGGGGTAGAACTACCTCTCAGACCTTAACTGAACAACACTTCTAACCTTGAAATAGGAAAAGTTTACTTTATATTTCTTTAACTAACTTCCTTACTTAACCTTTCTTTCGAATAACCATATTCGATTAACTCTTTTCAATTAACTCTATTGGACTGACCCTATTGGGTTAACTCTATTTGATTTACTCTATTTGATTAACCCCATTCACTTAACTCCTGTCGAATAAACTATATTCGATAACTCCTCTAACTCTATTCGAATAAACTATATTCGATTAACTCCTCTAACTCTATTCGAATAAACTATATTCAATTAACTTCTTTACTATATTCGAATAAACTATATTCGATTAACTCATTTACTATATTCGAATAAACTATATTCTATTAACTCCTTTACTATATTCGAACAAACTATATTCGATTAACTCCTTTGATTTAACTCTAATCAATTAACTCCATCGAATAAACTATATTCGATAACTCCTTTGATTTAACTCTAATATTCTATAACTCACTTCGATTAACTAATAATCGATAACTCCTTCGAATAACTATATTCGATAATCTCCTCTCGAATAAACGATATTCAATAATCTTCCCTTTCGATTTAACAAATCGATAACTCCTTTTCGAATAACTAAATTTGACAACTCCTTTCGATTTAACTAATCGATAACTCCTTTCGATTTAACTAATCGATAACTCCTTTCGATTAAACTATAATCGATAACTCCCTTCGATGAAACTAACATCGATACTCCTTTCGATGAAACTAACATCGATTAACTCCTTTCGATGAAACTAACATCGATTAATTTAACTCGACGAACTTAACTCGACTCACTTATCTCGATAATCTAACTCAAGAACTTAACTCGATTAACTTATCTCGATAATCTACTCAAGTTGATTAACTCCTATCGAATAACTAATATTCGATTTAACTCCATTCGCTTGACTCTAGATCGCAGCGATCACAATGGTTATGCCTGACTCCCTCAGGAAACATTCGACCGCCGTAGGCTATTTACAGCCCTGCGAATTACGCTAGCAGTCGTACGAGATGGCAACTTATCCTGAATAACTCTGTTTGGCTAACTCTATCTCAAATAACTATATTTGATAACTTCTACTTCGAATGAGTGGTATTCGATAACTTAACTCGATTATCAACTCGAAAATCTTAACTCGAATCGATTAACCCCAACTGATTAACTTGACTTACTTGACTCACTGGTTAACTCTATTGAACTGGTTAACTCTACTGAAGGTTAACTCTACTAAAATGGTTAACTCTATTCAACTAACTCGACTCGACTAACCCCTTTCGAATAGCATATTCGTTTTACTAACTTTCGAATACCATACTCGATTTACTACCTTCGAATACCATATTCGATTTAACTCCTTTCGAATACCAAATTCGATTTACTTTATTCACTTTATAAAGATTTCCTTTTTAACAACGTTTTATTCATTTGGAAAGATTTACTTTTGAATAACGGTTCTACACTTTAAAAATGATTTCTTTTTATAATGTTTCCTTTTCAATTCTATTTGTAAATGGTTTACAAATATTTCCTTTTAAAATTTATTCTTGAAATATTCTAACTCCTTAAATTCTCTGAAAAATTCGCCATAACCTCCTTTGTAACGGGAGCATCGGGAAAATCCCAAACTCGCCACACAGGCCTTTCCACTCAAAAAGAAAATGGTTTGAAATTATTTCCTTTTTGAATATCTCCTATTTATAAATATTCCAAATTTATAAATATTCCTTATTTATAAATATTCCATTTATAAATATTTTAATTTTAATATCACTTTGAAAATCCCCTTATCAACATTTTGGTATGTTATGTTATTCAATCATATCAAATCACGATGTTTAATATCGTCCAAGCACATATAATCGCCCACAGATTTTATATCACATCATATAACAATATATGAAAAATAATAAAATAACTGTTGAGGAATCCAGTCGGATTCCTCCAGCCTGTCTCCCTGCATCCACAGATGTTACACAATATAATTATCATCACTTTCAATTCAGTATAAATTATTCTAATAGCAGAATCAATATATAAATATTTAACGGTTTATATATATATAATTACATATATATATATATATAATTTTCATTAACTGACTAGCAGTTCAATCAACAGTCAACACACAATCAAACAGACAATTTCTAATAGTTCTAAAAATACAACATGAAATTATAACTGTTCAGAGTTAGTGAGATTTACTCACATTTGCAGTTCATCGTCAAAGAACGATAAACTGTTCTTTGATTTGAATCAAACAATTTATTTCGCCATAAATTCATACGACCCCAATCCACTTCCAGTCAGCTTCATTGTGAAGCTCTCGTCCATACGGTCCCAACGCAACTTACGGTTCGTAAATCTGATTACGTATGACCAAGTTATTCTACTCCAAAGTTTTCACATTTTTAAATAAAAATAAAACTTTGGATTTAAACAATGATGGGCCTTACCCCTCTTATTACTTGGCCCAAACCCATTCTTGAATACCCGAGCCCACACTTCATCTCCCCCAAATACAGAACACCGCGACTTCCTATACTTCAATGGCCAACTCCGGCCCTTCTTCCATCGATTTACCCCACTTTCGTTCCACCATAAATCGAACTAGACTCACCATCACATTCCCCATCCGATTTTCTTTCACCTCATATACATATCTCCCTACTCGAATCCCGAAACTGAAACCCGTCGAACAGTACAGCACCCAATCGATCGACCTTTCTTAACACGGATATCCCCCAAACTCTTCAGCGAGACGCGACTTCCAACGACGAACCCAAATCCAACCATCACGACAAGCATTAGAGCCTTAAATCTCCAACAATCGCAACCCTAATTGCGCTGTACAAAACCAGCGAACATCAATGCAGTTCGAACCCCTTAAAACTCAAGTAGAATTGAAGAGGATCCCTCACTGATTACAAATACATATATACTTTGATTCATAGAATTTCTTTGGAATTGTTTTTTCCATTTTTTTCCACTTTCATTTGATTTGAAGAAGAATATAACGGCGGCTGAAATGTTTGTTTGACCAGAGAGATGGAATTTTAGGTTTAGAGAATGTTAGGGGGGGTATATATAGGACAAAAAGTTTAGATATTTATTTTAGATATTTTATTTTTATATTCATTTATATTCAACTGCTATGTATATTTGTCCTCTAAAATTCCTATGACCACATATGATAACCAAAAATCACGAAAATTTGCATACACCTTCAGTTCGACATTACGGTCCCAACGAAACTGGTTTCGTCGAATTCCGACTCCGTTTGCTAACACAACGTATTTTTAACTATCAAAATACTGACTGTTTTTCACTATAAAAATCCGTACGGCCACATAGTGACTCTAAAAATCACGAGGCTTGGAATATAACAATAATCTGACATTGCGGATCCAACAAAATTAGTTTCGTCGAATTCCGACTTCGTTTGCAAAACCGGCTATTTTTAAAGCTCTGGATGACCCATTTAAATATATAAATATATTTAAATAAAATTAAATTAAATTAAATAAATTTATATTATTGTATATCTTCACATATGATATCGTACAGCCCCAGAATATCATATCAGAATTTACAGTTTGATATTTAAGATTTTAGATTTTTAGATATTCAGTTTTTATATCGAAAATCCTTTTATAACGTAAATAAAGCGTCGCAAAATATAAAGGAATTTCACAGCGACTTTTCTGAAATTTGATTTGGACGTACATCAAAATCTACACGACGAAATCCCAATTTTTCTCTTCCACTAGAAAGATATACTCCACCAGCTCCACACGTTTCTTGTTTCACAGAAATCCGGCTTAAAACGAATCCTGTACATTCAATTGAAGTTTGAATTGCCAATTTACGAACTCCAGTGCCATTTCGAGCTCGATTTTAATTATATTATAATTTCACGTTCAAACTATCGTTGTTTAAATATATTCGTCAATATAATTCAACTCTAAGCTGAATTAAATCTAAGGGACGACCTCGTTCATAGAATATTGTGACTTCCAAATATTTTTGATTATTTCTGAATTAAATATATTATTCTATTATTTAATTTAATTAAATAATCATTATAATTTAATTAACGACGATTTAATTCCCTAAATCACTATTTATATAATTAAATAAATTAATTATAATACCTCTGACAATGCGGGTCATTACATTCTTCCCCACTTAAAATAATTTCGTCCTCGAAATTGCTAAGTTAGAGGACGACCGTACCTATTGGAATTCCTAAAATTTGTTTACCCCTTATTTCTGATTTCAACTGGACCAATTAATATTGACTAAAATATTTATTCATTCCGACTAACTAAAATTTTCAAAAATTCTGAAAATATTCTAACACTTTAAATTTTCAGAAAATTTTGCCATAACCTCCTTTGTACAACCCTATCGATAAAACTCCAACTCGCCTCTCTAGGCCTTCTCCAACCCAAAAGAAAATCGAACAGCCAAACGGCTTGCCAATTCAGCTCATAAATCTCATGCTTATATCATATATAAACTTGTACCTTTTTATCGGCATATCAACTCTATCACTTTCACCTGCTGTCAATTCAGCATATACCAATATCAATCTAATCAAACTCTGATCTGTTTATCCTCAACTCAACCATTCGTTTATCCAAGGCAAATTCAACTTTAAATCAAAGTTCTATTCTCGATTCCAAATTCTTAAATCATCAACCAAATATCGTTTCAAATTCCTATCTTATAAATCAAATTTGTTCGATATTTCTATTTCAACTCAGTTTCCACTTAACTGGTTTCTAATTCCATCTCAATTCTATTGGATTTTACAAATTTTACTTTAATTTGTTTAAATTCAAACAACCCTTTCTTCCTGGAAGCCTTTAAAAAGTTTACCTCTTTCAAAAATCAATTTTTTCTTTTTGAAATTCAACACAACTTGTTTTCCCAAAACAAATTCAAAACAAAATCCTTGGTAGTAATCCATCACTTACATACTCGAAAATGAACACCGATGATGTCATGATCAACATCGGAATCTATTTTCCAGCTATCGAAGTGAGTTCAATACTATATCATTTCCAAATACTTTCATTTTTGAAATCACTTTCAAAATATCCTTCACAAGGCTTGTAAACAATTTAAAACCTCCAGGATCTTAAAATTTCCCATATATTAAATCCAGATTCATTTACAAATACTTTTCCCATTTCTGGGATATTAAATTCCAATTCTGATCTGAATTCAGATTAATTCATTTCAATTTCATGTATTTTACTTATATCAATTCTGATTGGTCATATATAACCCTTTCACATTTTATAATCTTATCTGATTAAAATCACTACCAACACATCCTATATATGATAATATATCACATATCCATACTGTGTCGGTCCATCGTATTCAAGTGTTTATTTACTCCTACCGATACAGTGGATCAAACTGATCGACCAGAACTCATAAACAACTCAGCCAAAGAATCTCCACAATATAAAACCATTTTTATATCAAATACAAATACGCACTCGTATATATACACTCAAACTCAATCTAGGGTATTACTAACCCTATCTCTACCGAGTCACGCCACAGAGCCAAGGTAAACTTAACTTAAGCTCTGATACCAACTGTAACGACCCGGATTTTGAGCGACTTTGGTTATCGACATAAGATCGATGTCGATAACCAAAACCTCGAAAAATCCCGGTAATTAATGAAAGAAATTAGAAGGTGAGAATAGATAAGATAGAAACTTAGAATAGAAGAAGAAGAAGAACACAACATCAGAGTAACACGAACCTCACAGTGGAACGAATAACATATAATAGATAACATAACTCTGAAATATAATAGTTATGTATACAATAGCACTTATCAGAGTACAGCACTTACAACACAACGGAAATAAACTATAGCTATATGATCCAGAAGCCTCCTGCTCCAGCTCTTCAAGTATATCTGTAAATCCCGACTACTTGACCGCCCTTACAAATTTAGGCACCCAAGAATTTAGGGAAAACAACTAGTAAACACCGGGTCAGTCATGGGACTAGTATGAGTAAAACAGTTTAAACAGGTATATGAACAAGTAAACGATATCTCATAAGACCATGCCGCAGAACGGAATGGGTTTTTCCCTTATGAGAATCCAAAATATCTTTATATCAAAAACCTTTTGATATTATAATAATGTCTATGTACAAATAGATATCAACTAGCAGAAACGCTTTCATCTCACGTTCTACATATATAGTATACAATCAAAATCGCAAGCACGTATTGGATAATGGATTTCCAACTATGACAAGGTATGGAACCACCTTCCGATCAGTGTACTCTAGGAACGATACACCAGAGCTCAACAAGAACATCTTGCAACTCAGCCACACATGACCGACCACTCATTTCGCTTGAGTGTATCGAATGTATATCACCAACGGTTGAGATCAGCAACCGTTCCCGTATATATATGGGACAACATTGATAGATTTAAGAAACAAATGAATATTCTCTAGATAGGTGATTATACACCCTACTTCGGTGCGACCGACTTAGCCATGCTGCCTGCCCGATTTCTATCATTTACTGGTTGATGAGGCTAGAAGCTACGCTTTTTCATCACATCAGATTCACTTCGAATGCAACATTTTTAGGTCCATCGAAAATCACTAATTGACGTCTACAACAATACATTACGTGTTAGCTTAAAGAAGTTTCCTTCTCTGCTTCCACTCTTGGTACGGTTGAAGAAATCAAGGTACGTGACCTTTCTGGAAATACTCTATCAGACATTCATTCATACAAGTCATCCTCATTCACTTAGAATGTCACATCATCATACCCGCCAAATCACAAATTGACTTATCCAAAAATAACACGGGTATACAGCTAAAAGAAACGAATTCCTCCGCCACCAAACGTGATTACGTTTGAACAGATCAACTTACGCGATCCATTGGATATACTCTGTCAGACCTTTATCCATACAAGTTGTCCTGGGACTGGACAAACCGAAGGTACTATTCTGTACATCCATCTTAGTCACTGTTATCTAAGACTTATACAACAGCCCTTGCATTTTACTCCGTCTTCAATTAACCTTGGCATATATGATTCGCAACGCTTATGCCAATACAGAGTGGTTCTTTGGATAATAATCCAACAGGTCTCTCCATAGTAACAACGTTAAAATGGTCAAAACTCCGATAGTCTGTGATTTAACTATCAAAGAAAAACAAGTGTGCAAACAACGATATTATTTCCAGATGGAAATTATATCAAACAAACATCATTTAACATTTATCTCTTTAGTTCATTTTCATCTCCTGTGTCCCTATATTCAATATTTGCTATTTTCTATATTTAGAAAATATACGTTATTAACACTGGAAACATTTCCATTCCTTGTTTTCTGTATTTAGAAAACATTTCTGATTCTTGTTTGGAAAACATTTCCAAACTCCTACGTTTGGATTAAGAAGATGTTTTAGATAAAACATCACTATGCCAACTCAACCATTTCCTTTAATTACTAAATTCACTTTACCATCCTTTACTGTCGAACCTTAACCATTCCTCAGTTAAAAACGAAGCCAATCAAGTTGGGGTAGAACTACCTCTCAGACCTTAACTGAACAACACTTCTAGCCTTGAAATAGGCAAAGTTCACTTTATATTTCTTTAACTAACTTCCTTACTTAACCTTTCTTTCGAATAACCATATTCGATTAACACTTTTCAATTAACTCTATTGGACTGACCCTATTGTGTTAACTCTATTTGATTTACTCTATTTGATTAATTCTATTTGATTAACCCCATTCACTTAACTCCTGTCGAATAAACTGTATTCGATAACTCCTCTAACTATATTCAAATAAACTATATTCGATTAACTCCTCTAACTCTATTCGAATAAACTATATTCGATTAACTCCTTTACTATATTCGATTAACTCCTTTACTATATTCGAATAAACTATATTCGATTAACTCCTTTACTATATTCGAATAAACTATATTCGATTAACTCCTTTGATTTAACTCTAATCGATTAACTCCATTGAATAAACTATATTCGATAACTCCTTTGATTTAACTCTAATATTCTATAACTCACTTCGATTAACTAATAATTGATAACTCCTTCGAATAACTATATTCGATAATCTCCTCTCGAATAAACGATATTCGATAATCTTCCCTTTCGATTTAACAAATCGATAACTCCTTTTCGAATAACTAAATTTGACAACTCCTTTCGATTTAACTAATCGATAACTCCTTTCGATTAAACTATAATCGATAACTCCCTTCGATGAAACTAACATCGATACTCCTTTCGATGAAACTAACATCGATTAACTCCTTTCGATGAAACTAACATCGATTAATTTAATTCGATGAACTTAAATAGACTCACTTATCTTCATAATCTAACTCAAGAACTTAACTCGATTAACTTATCTCGATAATATAACCCAAGTTGATTAACTCCTATCGAATAACTAATATTCGATTTAACTCCATTCGCTTGACTCTAGATCGCAGCGATCACAATGGTTACGCCTGACTCCCTCAGGAAACATCCGACCGCCGTAGGCTATTTACAGCCCTGCGAATTATGCTAGCAGTCGTACGAGATGGCAACTTATCCTGAATAACTCTGTTTGACTAACTCTATCTCAAATAACTATATTTGATAACTTCTACTTCGAATAAGTGGTATTCGATAACTTAACTCGATTATCAACTCGAAAATCTTAACTCGAATCGATTAACCCCAACTGATTAACTTGACTTACTTAACTCACTGGTTAACTGTAACACCCCACCTCCGCCAGGGTGGCTCTTGCAAGCACTCTGACTTTGGAGGGGCGTTAAAACAGGTAAACATGCATAATGATATATCAAGGCAGAACAAGAACATATGTATATATGTAAACAGAGTAAATAAGATAAGTAAAACAGCGGAAGATTTCAAACTATTTCAAAACAAGTCTGGTACATCATAAGGTCAACTTTCCAAATACACAAGTCTAGATAAAAAAAAACAACATCACTGGAAAAACTGAAATACATAAGTACTATCCCCAAAATAAGTGATAACCATAGCTAGCTTCATGTTCAACCGTACATGAGCTAAATCCCACAAGCAAGCGATCAGAAATCCAAGCTAAGCTCCAATATTCCCACCCTGAGAACCTTGGGGGGGGGGGAAACGGAAGAAAAGAGGCGAAAGAAAACAGGTCAGTCAAAAAGACCGAGTAAGCCCTACTACAATCAATGTAAACTAATAAAGTTAACTGGCATGATGAAAGCTGAGATGAACATATGGATAACTACATACTGGCATGATGATTAACTAACAAGGTAGATAAAGGTGTCATCGCATAATCAGGATTAAGGTTTTGCACCACAGGTGTACTAGCAAACTAAGATGACTTGAATAAACAAGCATTGATCCCTTGGCTCAAGCTTTGGCCCAAAACATGAAGCGACCCTAATATGAGGTCCAATAACATGGTTTGACCCTAATACGAGGTCCAACCAAACGGTCTAGTCGATCGGCTCCCTATAAGCCTAACTCGTCACGTGTTGGTGTCCATACGGCCCAAACATAATTGTAGTCAGACTGTGTCGGGTCTCCTGTCGGGTGTATCAAGCCCTAGGGTGGCAACCCCTGGACACCATAAACATGCGTGCACAATCTCGATCTACTGGTACCCTTGCATGTTTTCCCTGGCTTCGGACTATGTGCACGACCATAAGTCCGCCTGGAACTACACCCGCGTACCACTCTACCGTCGTTTTTGGTCACTTACCTCCAGTTCAGTAATCGTGCCCCACACCCTAGCCTAGTCCCTATGGCCATAATGATACAAACTTGGGATTACTGCTGGAGTGGGCCCCCATTGCTAGGATTTTTCTAGTGGGTTAAATACGGTTTAACCCTCTTGCTAATCATGGATTAACTTGGTTAAGTGTAACAATGAGTTCACGACTTAAGCCCGATTAATCTACCAAGCCCAAATTGGTTAAGTATTAAGTGGACCATGACTTAACCCTAATCATGAGGCATTAATTAATTTAATGCGCCTTAACCTCTCACATTAGACCTTGTTGTGGTTACTAGTTAAGTCGGGCGGGTCCGGGTAGCTTTACACCACAACTTGGTCTAACCTCGGGTTCAAGGTACAACATGGCCAACTTCTCAAATTGGGTCCTATTGTTTGTAGCAACTAGTTAAGCCGGTCGGTTCCGGGTAGGTTTACTCTACAAACTCAACCCAACCTCGAGTTGGTCACACTTATCTTTTCTAAGTGTCATGTCCATCATGTTTCCAAAACATGTTACAAATTTTCAAGCAATTGGGTAAACCTAACTTAATAGGTAAATTCCCAATGGGTAGACCTAACTTAATAGGTAAATTCCCAATCTTATGTTTTTATGTCTTTTAAGTTTACCCAACCCCAAACGCAATCCCATCGCTTACATATCGCAATAGCGCATAAAGGATAGAAAGAGGGAACTGGGCATAATCATGACATAAAGGTGTTGAAGCCACAAGTTTAACATGGTGGCATATGAAATGTACATATGTTCATATACTTGCATATTACATTTTAGGCCTCAAAAGCATGCATAAAACCAAACTTAGCATATTGGTGATACATGGTGATAAATGACATGTAGAAATGGCCATATGTTCGCATTTAGCCTTACATGCAAGTTATCATAAGAGATATGATAACTTACATGTTGCCAAAATGCAACCTTTAGCATAAAGCTTGAAGCTTTAAGCTCATAAACCCAAGATAAGCTTGCATAACATGATAACATGAACAAAAGGATCAACCCAAACTTGCATAACATAACTTGCATATCATATGACAATCTTGCATATCAAACTTGCATAACATAACTTGCATATCATATGACAAACTTGCATATCAAACTTGCATATCATAAAATGGCAACTTGCATATCATAACATAACAAACTTGCATACATAGCATGATAGACTTGCATATCATAACATAGCAAACTTGCATACATAACATGATAGACTTGCATAACACATCATAGTAAACTTGCATATCATAATGATCAAACACAACTTGCATCATTCATTAACTTTAGAGTTTAAATATGAAAGTAGAAAAGGGCTTACAATGCTTAGGAAGTCACAAAAATATGACAAAGCCCTTATGAAATCAATTAAACCCAAAATGCAAGCTCTAATAGAAAAACCCTTGAGCCAAAATGATCAGAACTCTTTCTTTATGATGCAAATATAGAAACTTGACTTGAATGCAAGCTAATGATGCTCATACAAGCTTGAAAACACTTGTATGCATGGAAAATCTCATAGAAATTTATTTAGGAATTAAATGAAGAGAGTGGAGGCCATGAGAGGTAAAATTTTGCCATAGTTTAGTTGTAGGATTGATTAATGATGATTTAGGGTTAGGTTAGGGTCTTATTTATAGAGATTAGGATTAGTTTCAACCCTAGGATTAAACCCTAGTTCCAATCTCAGCCCTCAAAACCGAATCTGGCCCCCAAGCTCAACACAATCTCAAAATGGTGCACCAGGCAGAACTGCCCGGCTGAGCCAAGTCGACAGCCAAGTCGACAGGGCTGTCGACTTGGGTCCAACCAAGTCGACTCCCAAGTCGACAGGGCTGTCGACTTGGGTGCTCTAGCGGGAATTTTCCCGCCTGGCCCAAACTGGCCCAAATTCCCAAATTCAATCTTGAATTTGAAATCTGTTTTTACTTTGAATTTTCTGAAAACTTCGTTGGGCCTTAATCGGGTCATACAGACTCCGATTTTCGAAAACTCGGACTCTATTTCGCGTATTTTTCCGAGACGAACGCAATGGCATAGCCCGTTTCCCTTGATTCAGATTTATAAATTAAATTCTGCCTCGATTCATGTTATAATAGGTTATTGAAAATACGGGTTGTTACATTCTCCCCTCCTTAAAGGATTTCGTCCCCGAAATCTTCAAGTTAGGAAGAACGTATCCTACCATCCAACATCCATCTACTCAAAACATCATCCACGAGCAATCATTGTCCTTACAAGATTCTAAATGTTGTATGAACATATGCAAAGGTGTGTGTATATGTACTTATCTAATGCAAATTATGTTAGTGAAATGAATCCATATGTATGCAATTCCTAACATAATGTATAACATCTATATGTGTGCACATAACATACATCCATATGCAACATCCATGTGATAACACAAAAATTTTCATCCATGAATAAGCGTAAACACTCATGCATATGCAATATGTGGAGTGTGTGAGCCGATCTAGTGCCTAATGTGTATAATGCATCCACGAGTAACCACTTGCAAACACTTGCAACCACTTGCAACCACCAAGCATAACATGTTTCAAACACATGTTTCAACCAAAGGGTTTCTACCTAAGGTTCTCATGACAAGATTAACACGATAAACTAGATAATCAAGACAAACATGGATAGCAAAAGATATGATACAAAGAGATCGGGAAGATAAGCAAGATATACTCTTTTCGGATTTCAAGAAATCCCTTCCTAACCCAACCCATATTCTATAAAAGCCCAAAAGGTTTAGTCAACCTAACGGACTCCTTCAAACCCTAACATGTATTACTAGTCAATAAGTCATACCTCTCGACAGAAATAGGACCGAGAATGGGACCGAGAGGATATACGTAAAAAGATAACATGCGAGTAAGTTCCACCGGAAAACAAGGATCAAGGATATACTCTTAGAAAGAGATATGATGCGCGTATCTAGCCTTCAGTCTTCTAAGTCACGTTTCCTTGAATTTAACTCCACTGTGCTTTGACCGTCTTTTACTTCATGATTCCTTGGCTCCTTAACTCTTATTTCCAAATATGAGTTGGAACCCATTTCATTGTCGCATCTCGTCTTCCTCTTTCACTTACTCTTCTATCATTCTTGGGTTAAACATAACTATGACCTCATGGTTTCATGCAAGCTCTCCAAAATTCACTAGTGAATCCTGGATCTCGTTTACTTACCATAAAGTATTCCACGCAGCAGAACTTTTCTTGGAAATACCAACCCACGTTGCCAATTGCTCTTACCAACGTGATTTTCTATAACTCATGCTTGAACGAAATGAACCATCCGCCTGCGAATGATAGGCCGTACTTAGATTCAGTTGCTTGCCCATGACTTCCCGTAGACTATCCCAAAACTGGCTAGTGAAGATTGAGTCATTGTTACTAACTATACTTTAGGGAACCTCGTGCAACCGCTTTATTCCTTGAAAGTAAACTGCCGCTAGCTATGATGCAGTCCTTTTGCTCTTTACCGGAGTGGAATGAGCACTCTTCGTAAGTCTATCCACAATAACCCAAATGCTCGTATTCCCTTTCCTTGACCTAGGCAGTCCATCCACGAAATCCTTCGTGACGCTTTTCCCTCTTCCATTGCGAGGACCTCCAATGGATATAATAGCCCACCGGGCTTCTATGACTCGGCCTTTAACCTGTTGGCACAACATGCACCTTGGGACAAACTCGTCCACCTCCTCGGGTGATGTGCATCTTCAAGAACCTTCTTTCTCTCATCGCGTCTTAGCCATCCCTTGTCATCTATAGCGAGGTGACTTACCATCTCGCCTCGAATCAACTTGTCCATGATCTCGACTAACTGCGGGTCTTCTTTCTGTGAAGTCCCTACTTGATCCAGAAGGGTAGGTCTAAGCTCAAGGGACGCTAACTAACCAATTAAACTGAGAGAACTTCTTACTTCAGTTGCATTCCTTGGAGTCTTCCAATCCTGAACTGCAACTACCTTAGCGGGATCCGCCACTAAGCCTTGCTTAGAAATTATGTGCCCAAGAAATCTAACTTCTTTTCTCCAAAATGACATTTGGAGGACTTGGCTTTCAACTGATGCGCTCTAAGCGTATCCATCACCTCCTTGAGATGTCTAGCATGTTCTTCCTCGTTCTTTAAGAAAGTCAGGATATCGTCTACAAAGACTACCACAAACTCGTTCAGGAACTCCCTAGACACCCTACTCATCAAGTCCACGAAGTAGGCGGGTGCATTAGTCAAACCGAATGGCGTGACCAGCCATTCAAAGAATCCATCTTGAGTTCTGAACGCAGTCTTGTCTATACTATCTTCAACTACCCTGAGCCGATGGAATCCAGTAGCAAGATCAAGAGAAATCAGATGTCCCTACAAGCTGATCAAACAAATCATCGATCCTTGGCAATGGTTGTCTATTCTCTCACGATAATCAACACAAAGTTGAAGAGAACCATCTGCCTTGGTAGTAAATACTACAGGCGCTCCCTATTCAGATATACTTCGTCTAATGAAGTTCTTCTCAAGCAACTCCTTGACTTGCTTTCTTAGCTCTCATCTTGCGGGGCCATGTGCCTTACCGGCCACGAAACTATCTTGGCATTATCAACCAGATAAATGCGGAAATCTATCTCTCGTTTAGGGGTAATGTAATAACCCGCAAAATCTGGGCCAGTTTAAAATTTTTATTTTGGCAATTTTAGCGAATTTTGAATATTTAAAATAGATTATTTTAAATAAAATCGACGAGAAATTTATTTTGAATTGAATTCGACGTATATATTATATACGTCGTCATTAGAATATAAATATTTATATATAATTATAAATAGAATTGAAAATGGCGCGGTAGTTCGATAATTCGATTTCAAACTTCAATTGAACATACCGGGTGCAAAACAAACCGGATTTTAGTGAAACCGAAAACATTAGGATCTAATTGATGATATCTTTCTAAAGGATGTAAGAAACTGAGATTTCACTTTAAAAATTGAGAGATATGTCCAGTTGAAAATTCTGAATAGTCGCTATGGAATTCAGGCCCTTAAAAATGGACATTTTGCAAATGACCTCGGATTTCGACGAAACCACTTTTGTTGGGTCCGTGATGTCGAATTATTGCTAGATTCCAAATTTCATAATTTTTCGAATCAATATGTGAGCGTGGCAAAGGAAAATGAGTTTGACCAGTTTCAGTTGATTTTAATCGACTGGAAATTGGCCATTTTTCTAACGGTCTCGGAATTCGACGAAACTAGTTTTGTTATGACCGTATCGTCAATACGAAGCTAGAAAATATTTTTCTGCAATTTATAGAGTTAGTATGTGACCCCGGTAATTTGAAATGTACGTTTAAAATTCAATATAATGATTTAAATGTAAATTCAAAGGAAACTGATCGAAACAGTCGAATCAACTTGCGGTACATATCCCATTGTGTTCGGAATGGGGGTGAAACGCTATGGACGATAGGCGGTGGACCTCGTTTAGAGGTCGTTTGAAAAAGTTGACTTTTTGAATTGAAATAAAATAATTAAATAATTAAATTAATAAAAAATAAAACTCTCCCCCTTTTAACCCAGGCCCCCCCCGATTTATTTCAGAAATCAAAAGAGAGAAAAAAAAAAAAAAAAAAAAAAAATTGGGAAAAGGGGGGGCGACGTTCGCCATCGCCAGGGCGACGCCCTCAACGCCGCCACCCCCAGAGCCGCTTCCTCCTCTTCCTCCCTTCTTCCCTTCCTCCAGCTCCCCCTCGATCCTCCTCTTCCCCTTCCTCCGCGACCCCCTCTTCATCAACACCCCCTCCCCTTAAAACCCGCCGCCACCTCGCAGGAAGCCACTGCACCGCCGGCCTCCGATCAACCCCCCTCCCTCTTCTTCTGCGCCGCCTCTCCCTCCTCTTGAAGCCCACAGCGAACGCCCCAAACCTCCCCCTGTAAGTTTTTTTATTTTTTTTTATTTTTTTTTATTTTATATAATTAGAGAATTTAAAAACTGATTTTAAAATAAAGAAAACTGATTTTAAAGAGAATTTAAAACTGATTTTTTTTAAAGTTAGTAAAAACTGATTTTTTTTAAGTTAAATAAAACTGATTTTTTTTAAAGTTAGTAAAAATCTGATTTTTATTTTATATACGTTGAAACCAAGTGATTAAATTTAAAAAGGTGAAAACTTTAAATTTAAAAAGGTGAAAACTTTAAATTTAAAAAGGTGAAAACTTTAAATTTAAAAAGGTGAAAACTTTAAATTTAAAAAGGTGAAAACTTTAAATTTAAAAAGGTGAAAACTTTAAATTTAAAAAGGTGAAAACTTTAAATTTAAAAAGGTGAAAACTTTAAATTTAAAAAGGTGAAAACTTTAAATTTAAAAAGGTGAAAACTTTAAATTTAAAAAGGTGAAAACTTTAAATTTAAAAAGGTGAAAACTTTAAATTTAAAAAGGTGAAATCTTTAAATTTAAAAAGGTGAAATCTTTAAACTTAAAAAGGTGAAATCTTTAAATTTAAAAAGGCGAAATCTTTATATAGAAAATAGCGTGATAAAAATATAATTTTTATCTATATAACATAATAGCAAAAATTCGATTTTTAAATATAAGAAGTGATTATAAAAATATGATTTTTAAATTGAAAGTGAATAAATAAAAATGTGATTTTTATTTTAAAGACATCGAAATATAAAAATGTGATTTTTATATATATAGTGACTACGGGCAACGAAGACGATGAAGATGAAGATTTCTATCAAATGAAGTGCCGTGGAGCTAGGATAGCTTTCGGTGAGAACTTCTCACTCTTAATTCTCTTTTTCTAGATATATATATATATATACTAGGATGCAGACGGTGCTTATTAGGAGCACCCGACACCCGTCCACATACCATGGACTTGTTTGTTTGGATGTTTGGTGATTGATTGAGATATTGGTTTGAATGTGGTTTGTGGTGTGAAAAATCGAATCGATAAATTGGTTAGGATTAGACGTGCGCCGTTATAAGGCGAAGGAGTAAGACTAGGTTAGACTCTTACTCCAAATTTTGTGGTTTGCATAACGAAAGTGATTTGATTGATGTGTGAATGGCGTGGGCCTTCACTAGACCGGGGATAAGGCTAGGCCTCGTCCCGTTTCTAGTATCGTGCCGTTATGCCGCCGAAATTTTCTAAAATATGTTAGAAAAATAAAAATATCATTTTTATTGTGTAAATGAAATGAATAGAAATTCAAGTGTTGAAATAGAATATTTTATCGTTAAAAATAATTTTTAACGTGAAAGTGAATAAATAAAATATTTATAAACAAATCGGCCGATTTGTTTATATACACTGATTTAACTGATATTGATTGGGCTGATAAATTTTACACATCGCCCAACTGCACAAATAAAACCTGTGTTTGATTGTTTGAAACCCCACACGGGTGTTGGGATGAAATTTGAAGTTCACTCATCCTGATTGATCAAATATGTCGATCGATTGATTGACAGGCTGTTATAAGCGTTAGATATCGATATTTGATGCTTATACAGTGTAGTGCACTTTGGTTGATGGTTGATTATTCTTCGACGTTATTATATACATGTGTTGTATGGAATCCATATAATTAACGTTATATGGTGATTGATTGGGCCTCATTCCAATTGGGAAAATAAGGAATATTATAAAAGAAAATTCATGTGTTGAATATAAAAATAGTCATGTGTTGACGATGTGCATGTGTTGAGTGAAATATTTTATATAATCAAAATTACATCTTTATCACATTTAAAATTAGAACTACTTCCCAGTAGAAGTCTAATTGAAAATCAAACGATAGATACCATAGTTTTATAAAATATTTCACATAATAAAAATAGTGATGTGTTGACAGTACTCATGTGTTGAGATTAGTCGTGTGTTGAAAGAAATATAGGTTCATGTGTTGAATTGAATAGAAGTTTTTGAAATATATAAAGCCGTGTGGATTAGAGATGCGCTATTTTGACGTGAACGATATTTATATCGATTTTATTCGTTTTACAACGAATATTGAAAAGTGATTTCAAAACTAAATATTTTGAAATAAAATTCAATTGAATTAGATTAAAATTCGAATTGAATTGGAAGTGAATTTGAATTTGAATAAAATAGAAATGAATTGAATTGAAAACGATTTCGAAATGAATTGAATTGAAAACGATTTCGAAATGAATTGAATTGAAAACGATTTCGAAATGAATTGAATTGAAAACGATTTCGAAATGAATTGAATTGAAAACGATTTCGAAATGAATGGAATTGAAAACGAATTCAAATTGAATTGAAAGTGAATTGAAATGAATTCAAATTGAATTGAAATTTGAATTGAATAGAAATGAATTTTAAAACGAATTTATAGAGAAGAATTCAATTTTGATTTGAATTGAAATGGAAGTTGAAATCGCTTTTGAAACGAATTCAAAACTATTTTTAAAATTCGTTTTAAAAGGAAATCGACGAAATATATATTATATATATTATATATATAATATAATGGCCTGAATAGAACGCGCCGCGGCAGTTCGTGAATTTCGACCATTTATTTCAAATGGACATTGCGGGAGATCCGACCGTCGGATTCTCCTAAAACCGGAACCGTTGGGTTCGTATCGAAAAGAACTTTCCAATGAATATTAGAAATTTGAAATCTAACGGTTGGATTTGGAATTATGTCCAAATCAAATTCGAAAAAGGTCGCTGTAAGTGCAGTTCGATGGCCGTTGTTGGAAATCGACTGTACGGGCCTTGATAAAATTATTAAAAATATCTATAATTTGTGTAAAATTATAATATGTGAATTGGAAAGAATTGGGCTGGAAAATTCCACATTTGAAAGGATAAAAATAGATTTTTATCGAAATGAACTAGTTTTGAACTAGAATTGAAATCAATTTATTTTTAAAATAAATAAATTGAATTTGAAAGTGATTTTGAAAATAATCGATAATTTCCAATACGTGGATTGGACTGGAGCTGAATCTAAATTATCTTCGGGATATTTCGATGTTGGATTTCGTGACTATACAAATATTGTTATGGGGATTTGAAAGATATTTTATATCGTTATTTCCAATACGATATTTGTTGGTTTCAGAATTTGATATTGAATATAAGCCGATATATTTTCTATTCAGAGCCTTGTATTTAATATCAAATGTGATTTGGTTTGTCGTGAATCGTGTTTTTTGATGACATTGGTTCTTTAACCCAGTTAAAGGCAGAATATTGATTTTTGAGAAGATTAAAACTAAGTAGAGTTTTAATGAATCTTTAATTAGATTGAAAAGTGAATTGATAATTTAAATTATCAAATCTGAAAAGTGATCGAGAGTGGAGTACCACCAGTTTTGCTCCAAAGCGATAGTTAAATCTTTAATTAGATTTGAACGTGAAATGGTAATTAATTTTACCGATAACACCGTGGTGTTAGATGTGGAGTATTACCAGTTTTCTCCATGGGATATATAGGTTGGGATTGGGAAATAAAATAAATAATTACTTCGTTGTGGTTCGCTAATCCCGACTAGTTTGAAATGATATCCAAAGGAGGGTTAAAGGATAAATTTAGAAGAATTTATCTTGGATAAAATTAATGGGAACCTTTCCCTAAGAATGTGAGATTGTGAATAAAAGAATATTCTGAATTGGAATGAGGCGTTTGTTGTGTTTGTGTAACATTCGTTTATTATATACGTGGGTTATTCAGAAAGGCCGGGTTTATACCCATTCTGAATAACCGATTCGACGAGATGTCGAAGATGAAGACGGTGGTTGAAGACCGGAAGTCTTCACATCGTTTGGGTGATTACTGATGATCTTGATTGGGCTGTACACCCAAGATGAGGGAAACAGTCGGTGATCGTCCAGACGTACTTGGAGATCGATGGATATGCGAGGAAAGTGCCTCCGGTTTCGTTCAGACCCAGAACGGACTAGTAAATGGACTGTGTGTCTGACATTGGATTTTAGTCCGTGTGATTGATCTCTATTAAATATATATCTGTTTGGCGGCGGAGAATTTATTCTCTTGCTTAACGCCCTTCTCTGAGACGTACGAGCTCAGGGGTTATATATTGATGGATATCAAACGCATGGAGTGAGTTGCCTGTGTGGCATGCGTAAGTGGCAATTGATCAAGGCTTCTGTTGAAAAGCAAAGTCTTGTGGTTGACGATCAAAGCACGGCCTGTGTGGCATAGCTTTGTGTATAACGTGAATTCGCGAGCCTCACACCTCGGTATGAGTTAAAAACGGGAGACGGACCGCTGGGAGAGCACGACGTTTCTTTCTAGCTAGGGTGGTGTCAGTGACCTACCAGCCCTGACATTTATATACTTTTCACCTGTGTGGTTGTTGGATGCGAGGCGCCTCGGATATAGGTCTGTAAGGACCGGGAAACGTGTGTTCAGGAATAACTAATCCTCAAAAGTAAGAGAGGACCGGCCCAGCCGATTCCAAGGATCAAAGTGGGGTCCTGAGGCATTTGCTAGAGTGTCTCGAACGCGGAGAGGAGCTTGCCCCTTGCCTCGGCTCATGACGGAAATCCAATTTCCAATACGTGATAGTGCGGTTTTATTTGTAGAACCTAGTATGGCGACATAGTGGTATGGGTCATTAATGCCGCCTATGATTGATACTTATGATTGAAATTGTTTTGACACTATACACTTATAATAGTATCAAATAATGTGTTTTAAACGTATCAAGCATGCTTTGGCTGTTATAAGGTAAAAACCCTATCCTCCGGCTTGCGTTGCATTGTGTGATGGGACCTGGGTCTTATAACAGCTTCATTTTTCTTTATTTAGCAGTGCGCTGTTTGTTTTATGCACTGGTATTCTTGGGAGGAAACCCGTTCCGTGTTATACGGCGTGGTCCCTTGATTTACCGAACTTTAAAATAAAGAATTATAACTGTTTTAGTTCTCACACCAGTCCCATGACTGACCTGGAGTTTATTGTTTTAACCTAAACTCTGGGTGCCCCTATTTTCCGCACGGGCAGCTAGTAGTTTTGGTTTTGCAGATTTATATTCACAGGGTCCTGATTTACAGCTGGAACGATGCTCGGAAAGCTCTGTATCCGTGTATCACTTCTAGTTGTGCTTTTGTATTATTTTCCGCTGCTATGTAATTTATTGTAATCTCTGATATTTATCGAATGTAATTTATTCATTTATACTCTGTATATTCTTGTATCTGATGGAATTGTTGTAATAACAATGAAATGTTCTTCCGTATGCGCTCTGTTTTGTCTTGTACTCAATTCTATCCGTGCTTTCCTTCACGGGGAAGTTCGGGTCGTCTCAGGTAACCCCCTTCACTTCACCCAAGATATCAGGATATTCTCGGACCACCCTCACCGATTGCAAACTATCGATAGACGAGTCGAGGGGTTCAAGATAACACAACATGACGGGACTCATAGGGTTACTAGAAATTTTTAGGGTATTATCGAGGCGAGTCATGAGCCTCACAACCCTATACTCAAAAATCAAGGATGGCTCCAAAACTGAACAACCCATCCATGCCCAAAAATCAACCCATACCCCATAAAACCGAGAATATAAGCATCACGCGAGAATTCAAATCCACCTAGATAATAGACAAATGGGCGGAACCCCCAATTGGATTTGAAACACACACGGGATCATTAACTAGACTAGTACTTAGGTGCAAACTATCAACAAGATCAGATGAGATAAAGCTATGCGATGCACCAGAATCAAACAAAGTACGAACAGGAAAATCAGAAATGTAAACAAGACTTTCAATAGAAATACTACCTCGATCGGGAACTGGAGCGACATTGAGAGCATGAACTTGCCCTCCCAAAGGTCCAGCATGCCGAGTCTGACCCTGGCCTTGCCCTTGCTTCTTCGGGCACTCCTTACTGAAATGTCCAGTCTCACCGCAGAAAGAGCATTCACCATTATTCCTTTTCATCTTCTTACAATCCTTAATAAGATGCCAAACTGAACCGCAATAATGGCACTTCCCCTTGTTGTTCTTGCCCTTGTTGTTGTTCCCCTTGTTGCCTTGACTCTTGTTCTTGTTCTGATTGCCTTGACTGCTCTGACCACTTGGATTTCCCTGATTTCCTTTCCACTGGGAATCAGTCTTCTTGGCTTGAGTATCATTCATCTTGACCTCTTTCTTGACATCTCCCTGAAGTAACGCCATATCAACCAAGCTCTCAAACATGGCCCCATGGGGAATATGTGACATAGCCAATCCCTGCAACGGCTCATTCAATCCTCTAGCAAAACGAAGAGCCTTCTTCTGAGGAGTATTAACCATATCCAAGCCAAAATGAGCTAACTGATTGAACTTGTTCACATATTCTTTGACAGACATATCTCCTTGTTTTAAAGTTATGAACCTCTCCATTTGCAGATTCTCCTCAGCAGAAGATATAAACTTAAGCACGAACCTTGCCCTGAAATCGGCCCAAGTCTCAACAGGCCTAGTACCATTGGTGACTTCCCACCAATAAGCGGCTTCATCCTTCATAAGCCGAACCGCCAACAAGATCTTCCTCTGGTCGTCTAACCCAAAGATAGCAAACAAATCCTCGGTCTCTTTCAACCAATTTCTGGCCTCTACAAAAGTCTCAGTGCCTTGAAAGCTCTTGCCACCCATTGCTTTGAAATCCTTGCAAGTCTTTGCGAAGTCAGCTTGAGGATGCTGAGGGGGAGGAGGAAGAGGAACCTCAGCGACAGGAGGAGGAGGAACATTAACTACCGAAGGAGGAGGAGGGACATCTGCGGGGCCGGCTTCGGTCGCCCTAGCCTCCAAAAGTCTCCTATACCAAATAGGTACGTGTACTCCCTCCGGAATAGCAAAGTTATCGGCCATAATGAAAATGAAGAAAAAGACAGATTCAGAATGGAGAAAAACGAAGGAATTTTGCTAATGGCTTTTTGGGGAATAGCCTTTAAAATAAACTAGACTTTTCTTTGGAAAATACTTTATACTTGGTTTTGAAAATAGTTTTCCAAAAGTTTTAAAAACCTTTTTGTTCCCTTCTCGTAAACCATATGCTCTGATACCAAATGTAACACCCCACCTCCGCCAGGGTGGCTCTTGCAAGCACTCTGACTTTGGAGGGGCGTTAAAACAGGTAAACATGCATAATGATATATCAAGGCAGAGCAAGAACATATGTATATATGTAAACAGAGTAAATAAGATAAGTAAAACAGCGGAAGATTTCAAACTATTTCAAAACAAGTCTGGTACATCATAAGGTCAACTTTCCAAATACGCAAGTCTAGATAAAAAAAACAACATCACTGGAAAAACTGAAATACATAAGTACTATCCCCAAAATAAGTGATAACCATAGCTAGCTTCATGTCCAACCGTACATGAGCTAAATCCCACAAGCAAGCGATCAGAAATTCAAGCTAAGCTCCAATATTCCCACCCTGAGAACCTGGGGGGGGGGGACGGAAGAAAAGAGGCGAAAGAAAACAGGTCAGTCAAAAAGACTGAGTAAGCCCTACTACAATCAATGTAAACTAACAAAGTTAACTGGCATGATGAAAGCTGAGATGAACATATGGATAACTACATACTGGCATGATGATTAACTAACAAGGTAGATAAAGGTGTCATCGCATAATCAGGATTAAGGTTTTGCACCATAGGTGTACTAGCAAACTAAGATGACTTGAATAAACAAGCATTGATCCCTTGGCTCAAGCTTTGGCCCAAAACATGAAGCGACCCTAATATGAGGTCCAATAACATGGTTTGACCCTAATACGAGGTCCAACCAAACGGTCTAGTCGATCGGCTCCCTATAAGCCTAACTCGTCACGTGTTGGTGTCCATACGGCCCAAACATAATTGTAGTCAGACTGTGCCGGGTCTCCCGTCCGGTGTATCAAGCCCTAGGGTGGCAACCCCTGGACACCATAAACATGCGTGCACAGTCTCGATCTACTGGTACCCGTGCATGTTTTCCCCGGCTTCGGACTATGTGCACGACCATAAGTCCGCCCGGAACTACACCGGCGTACCACTCTACCGTCGTTTTTGGTCACTTACCTCCAGTTCAGTAATCGTGCCCCACACCCTAGCCTAGTCCCTAGGGCCATAATGATACAAACTTGGGATTACTGCTAGAATGGGCCCCCATTGCTAGGATTTTTCTAGTGGGTTAAGTATGGTTTAACCCTCTTGCTAATCATGGATTAACTTGGTTAAGTGTAACAATGAGTTCACGACTTAACCCCGATTAATCTACCAAGCCCAAATTGGTTAAGTATTAAGTGGACCATGACTTAACCCTAATTGTAACAACCCGCAAAAATCAGAACCAATTTAAAATTTTTATTTTAGAAAATTTTAATGAATTTTGACAATATAAAATAATTTATTTAAGTAATAATGATCAAATTTGATTTAAATCGAAGTTAGAATGAATGATTTAATTTTTATTATAAAAAGAGTTAGAAATAACGCGGTAGTTTGAAAAGTCAAACTTGAACTTTGACTGACCGTACAGGATGCAAAATTTAACGGATTTTAGTGAAACCAAAAATATTAGAATCTATTTAAAAATATCTTTCCAACGAATCCGAAAAATCGAAATTTCATAACGGGAATCAAAAGTTATGGCCAATTCAATATTTAGAAAGGTCGCTATGAAATTTATAAGGGCCGAAATGCTACTTTTTGCATATAAAGGAATTTGAACTCGAAACCACTTCCATTGAGTTCAGAATGATGTTTCTACATTGAAAAACAGTAAACACTTATATATTTTGAGTTTCGGGATTTATTTGTTTAAAAATGTATTTTTAATATTAAATATATTGGCCTTAAAAATAGTCATTTTTCAAACGACCTCTGTTTTCGACGAAATCACTTTTGTTGGATCCGGAATGTTAAAATATTGTTAAGTTTAATTTTTCATAATTTTTAGAATTAATTTGTGGCCGTGGCAAAAAGATTTCTGTTTTGTCAATTTACGGTAAATTTTAAACGACTTGAAAAAGGCCATTTTTCAAAAAGTTTCAGAATTCGACGAAATAAATTTTGTTAGAACCGTATCGTCATAAGAAAGCTAAAAATATTTTTTTTAGAATTTTTAGAGGTCTTATGTGGCCCCGGCATATTTAAATGTACGGTAGAAATTAAATAATTAATTTAATATTGCATTTTTAAATTAAAACCGAAAAAAAACGTGTAGACATCAGAATTGGACCTTGGGACATAGCCCATCGCGTTCAGAAGGCCTCAAAACGTTAAGATCGACAGTAAGCAGGCCCAAATCCGAGAAAGTCCGAAAATCCACTTTATTTCACGAATTTCGAAATTTATATTATTAAAATATTATTAAAATTTCTGGCCGAAACCCTAATCCTATTCATGGCAGCCGCCACCCTTAATTTCGAAGGCCAGAAAACACCGAACTTCAAATGCTAATATCTTTCGATCCGCTCAACGAAAATTGACAAACTTGGTACCAAATCGAAGCTCTCAGGGAGATCTTCCAATCCGTACGGTGATGATCAGATTTAGTGGAGTATTTTTCGTGAATTCTGGATGGGAAGGTCGCGCGTTCGTGGTCGGATTTCGGGGTGGTGGAGCCGCCGAGTTCGTCGGTGCTTCAGCCGCAGGTGGAGTCGGTGACGGTGGTTCGAGTGGTGAGGTCTGATCGTGGTCCGGGTGCTTGTGGTGGCGTGCGTGTAGAAGGAAGAAGGGGTGGATGTTGGGTTCGGCCGACGTGAAGTGGTGAGGAAGAAAGAACCCGTTTCTTTTTTTAATATTATTTTATTATTTAATAATTTAATTACCCGATCTTTAAAAATTCATAACTCTTTCATACGAGGTCCGTTTGACGAACCGTAAATTGCGTTGGAATCACAAAATTAAGAGCTTCGCGATGGCGTAGACCGCAGTTGAAAAGGAGACAGTAAAATTTTGGCCAAAAAATCTAGGTGAGAATTCTAATTTTGATTATTTAATTAATTATAAATTGTTTTCTCGCGTTAAAATAATTGTATTATTATATTTATTCAATTCTGAAATATTCTGTGTTGTGTGAATTATTGATTGTGCTTGTGATGTGATTTGTTGTGTACGATGTGTTAGATTTGCATTGAAATTGCAAACATTATTAAATTTATTCTCAGTTAGAGAATTAGATCTAAAATTAGATCTAAAACATAGTTATGTCAGATTTAATCGTATTTATTCAGATTTAGATGTTAAAATTTACTTTGTATAAATTAAATATTATTTTTATTTATTGATTCAACAATAGAATTAGAACGACAAATAAAATATTATTTTTATTTGTTTATTTACAATAGAATTTGAACAATGAATAAAATACATTTTCTATTTGTTTAAATTAAAAGGAATGAATTAAGAAGAATATATTCTTAATGTAAATTTGTTACATTAAGAAGAGTAAATTAAAAAGCATTTATTTTCAATATGAAATTGTTTCATTAAAAAGAATGAAATTAAAAGATTACATTTTTTTTTCTTCTTTTTTCATATTAGGATTGAAATTAAAGATTTGATTTTTATTGTCTATTGTTTTCAATAATAGTGATTTCAATAAAATGACATACTATTTGTCACTTTAATTTCAATAAAGGCGGTAACATTAGAAATCTCATTTTTAATGAAATATTGTTTTTGATTAAAGAAGTAATATAAAGAATTTCATTTGTAAGGTAATAGTGATTTCAATAAAAGAAGCAATGTAAAAGATTATATTTTTATGTGTTGATTGTTTTCAATAGAAAGATGTTGCATAAAAAGATTATATTTTTAATGTGATGTAGATTTCACTGTAAAGACGAAAATAAAAAGATTATATTTTTATTTTCATTTTGTCGCAATGAAAAGTTCATAAGCTAAGATTACATTTTTATTGTAATTTTATTCATTGTAATAAATAGAAAAGATTACATTTATATGTAATGAAAGAATGAATAAAGAAGTTATTATTTTCATTGTAAAATAGAAAATGTCATATTTTTACATTGTAAAATAGAAAAAGACATATTTTCTTTGCATAACAAAAGTTACATTTTTATATGTGCTTTATATATGAATTTGCACTGTATGACAAAAATTGCATTTTTCTATGATATAAAAATGTAAATTTACATTGCATGATTTAAATTACATTTTTCTATGTAATTTAGAGATGAATAATAACGGTAGAATGAAAATTACATTTTTTCATGTAATTAAAATGTGAATTTGCGTTGTAGGATAAAAACTACATTTTTAGATATAATTTAAATATGAATTTATGTCGTATGATAGGAATTACATTTTTCTATGTAATTAAAATATGAATTCCCATCGCATAATAAAGATTACATTTTTCTATGTAATTTAGAGGTGAATTAGAACGATAAAATAAAAATGACATTTTTCTATGTAATTTATATATGAGTTATAACGGTATGATAAAAATTTAGAAATATATTTGTTTACATTTTCTTATGTAAGTAAAAGAATAGAAATTGAAAATGCAATTATTTACATTCTCTTATATGAATAAAAAGAATAGAATTTAGAAATATATTTATTTACATTTTCTATATGCGGTAAAAATAGAATTGTTAATATTGAATATTTTATCGTCATTTTGTATGCGGTAAAAATAGAATTGTTAATATTGAATATTTTATCGTCATTTTGAATGCGGTAAAAATAGAATTGTTAATGCTGAATATTTTATCGTCATTTTGAATGCGGTAAAAATAGAACAGTTAATGTTGAATATTTTATCGTCATTTTGAACGCGGTGAAAATAGAATGGTTAATGTTGTCATTTTTTTTATCGACATTTTTAGTGCGATAAAAATAGACAATGTTAGTGATTCATTTTTTTATCGACATTTTTAGTGCGATAAAAGTAGACAATGTTAGTGATTCATTTTTATCGACATTTTTAGTGCGATAAAAGTAGACAATGTTAGTGATTCATTTTTATCGACATTTTTAGTGCGATAAAAGTAGACAATGTTAGTGATTCATTTTTATCGACATTTTTAGTGCGATAAAAATAGACAATGTTAGTGATTCATTTTTATCGACATTTTTAGTGCGATAAAAGTAGACAATGTTAGTGATTCATTTTTATTGACATTTTTAGTGCGATAGAAATAGACAATGTTAGTGATTCATTTTATTCGACATTTTTTTTATGCGATATAAATAGCGATGTTAATGGTACATTTCTATCGTCTTTTAGTTGTGATAAAAAAAAGAACAAAATAATGAGAATCTTTTTATTTACATTTTCTATGGTAATGAAAAAGAACAAAATAATGTGAATCCTTTTATTTACATTTTCTATTGTAAAGAAAAATAACAAAATTGTGTGAACCATTTTATTTACATTTTCTATTGTAAAGGAAAGTAAAAAGAGAGTTATATTTCTTATTTGCATTTTTAGATGCAAATAAAGCATAGAAAGAAAATTATACTTTTATTTGTCATTGTTTTGTTAAATAAAAGTAAAAGAGTTAAAAAGACATTTTATTTACCATTGTTTGTTAAATAAAAGTACAAGATATAAAAGAACATTTTTATTAACATTGTTTTGTCAAATAAAAAGACAAATACATGAGATACACTTTTATTTGTGTTTTATGTACAAATAAAAGTACAAGATTAGAAACACACTTTTATTTACATTGTATTTGTTGAAATAGAATCGTTAACAAAATGAGTGTATCACTTTACTCATCTTTGTTGAAAACAGAAATTATGTGAAAATATGAGAATCACTTTTATTTGCATAATATACAGTAGAATTTATACGCAAATATAAAATCCAATTTTTATTTGCAAACTTGCATTAGAATTTATATTCTAATATACAATTGTATTGTTGGTCAAAATATACAATGAAAAGTATTGGTAAGAAACTTCATACAAATATAATGGAATATATATTCCATTTGTCATCCGCAATAAAGCTGTATAAATAAATTACTGTTTATGTAACTTTAGAAGTATATAGGGAAGTCATAAGAGTAAAATACATTTTACTTGATATAAGTGTCATGTTAAGTGAAATTGAAATTGGTTAAACCTATTAACCAATCCTATATTTATTTATTTATATGAACTGTTGTTGGCTGAAAACCCCACACGGGTATTGGGACGATACTTGACTGACACAAATCCCAATGTTTAATTATATGTCTATCGATTGATCGACAGGCTGCGATGAGCGTTATTGTTTTATTTTAATGCTCACACAGTTGACATTGTCACTCTGGTTGTTAATGGATGGATTGAGGATTATTTCCTGTTATTACCCTATACATGAAATGTATGAAACCCATATGACCCAAATTATATGGTACATGGTTGAGTCGCATTCCAATGCAGAATTTCTTTTTTAAATAAAGAATCTTTATATAAAAAAAAGATTTTTGTAAAATAAAAGATTTTGTATTATAAAGTATATTTTACATTCAGAATCTTTTATATATAGAATATTTTATTGATTATTTTAAAATGTGTTTTTTTTATATAGTAATGAATTAATATCTTTAAGATAAATATTTTATTTAAGATTATTAGATCTTAATAATTATGTTTGGTGATTGATATGTAGATTGGATTTGCAGTGGACGATGTTTTAAATAACATTTATCCTTTAATCCAATTTACATTGAAATTACTATTTGAAATTTATAAATCTATTTTATAAATTAAATCAAAATTGGAATATTAATAAATCTTTTTAGAAAGATTAAAATGTAATTTATTTTATCTTTGATAAAATTAAGGAGAACCTTTTAACATAAATAATAATTTTTATTTAAAAGGATATTCAAAGTTGGAATGTGGCGTATGGTTGATTTTAATTAAGGATACGCGAGTTATTCAGAATGACCGGGTCTAACCCATTCTGAATAATCATCACGACGATCAAGAGTCGAAGATGAAGACGGTGACTGAAGACCGGAGAGCTTCACATCGTTTGGTTGATGGTGACTAATATCTTGAATTGGGACTGATCCCCCAAGGCAAGGTAAAAGTGATGATCCTCCAGACGTACTGGAGTTCGACGGATACATTGTTTCGTTCAGACCCAGAACGGACTTGTAAATGGATAGCATGCCTGACATTGAAATTTATTTCATGTAATTAAATTGGTTTTTATTTAATATATAAATGCATGGTGGCGGAGGATTTATTCTCTTGCTTAACACCCTTTTGTATGTTAAATATTTACCGATCGCATGATATGAGTTGTTGATGTGGTATGCCAAGTTGCACTTGATCAAGGCTTATTGTTGCAAAGCAGAGCCTTGTGGGATGATCAAAGCATAGTCTATTTAGACATAGCTTTGTGTATGACGTGACCTCACGAGCCTCACAGCCCGGTAGAGTCTAAAACGGGAGAAGGGAACGCAGGGAGTGCGCACGTTTCTTTCTAGCTAGAGTGGTGTCAGGGACCTACCAGCGCTGGCATTTATTCATTGTGGTTGTTGGATTGTTCGAGGCCTCGGTTTATGCGGTCGCCACTGGCCGTAGTATAGGTCCAAAAGGACCGGGAAGCGTGTGTTCAGGCATAACCAATCCACAAAAGTAAGTGTGGACCGGCCCTGCAGGATCCAAGGGTTGGACAGAGTACCAATCCTGGGGCATTGCTAGAGTGTCTCGAATCGGTAAGGATCTCCTCCCTAGCCTTGACTCAGATGGAAACCCAAATTTCCAATACGACATCACGCGGTTTTGATTGTATACCTATATATGGCGACATAGTGGGATGGGGCACTCATGCCGTCTAGGATTGATATATTTACTTTGATGTACTTCAAATTGGTTGCACACTATTATTATATAATACCGTGTTTATCGTATCAAGCATCTTTTGACCATTATAAGGTAAAACCCTATCCTCCGGTTTGCGTTGCATTGTGTGATGGGACTTGGGTCTTATAATGGTTTCATTTTTCTAAAAAGCATTGCGCTATTTTGACGATTTACTTTAGTCACGCACTGGCAATCCATAGGAGAAAGCCCGTTCCGCGAAAGTGGCGTGGTCCTGTGATTAGCCTTATTATATTATATAGGTTAAGTAGAATTCTCACACCAGTCCCATGACTGACCTGTAGTTTGTCCACTGGCAAACTCGGGTGCCCATATTTTCCACACGGGCAGTCGAGTAGCTATTTTTGCAGATATATTAAACAGGATTCTGGGTTGAAGCTTAAAGCTGTGTCCAGAGATAGAGAGTCTTCCGCTGTGTTCTTCCGTTGCAGTATATTACATTTTTTGTATTTATCTTCCGCTGTAATTATATTCCAATGTACTCTGATATGTATATTCTGTACTCTGATGTAACATTATATGATGATATGTTATAAAAGTCTTCTGTTGTTGTTTTAATATGTTGTATGCCCAAAGTTAAAGTATTCGTAGATTTTCACTTTTTGGGTCAGACCTGTGTGGTTTATGGTCGATTCAAAGGGTGGGAATTTACGGGTCTTTACAGTTGGTATCAGAGCCAGGTTAGCTCAAATCTTTGGGGTACAACTTGTTAGAACTGAACAAAAGACTCGTCAGAGATTGGATTAGTAATGTCCAATAAGAATACTCATTAGAGATAGGATCAGCAGTATCCTAGAATGAGTAAACTCGTTAGAGATGGGGTTAGTAATGCCTTAGAACGAGTTCAGAGTTACGAATTTATAATTAACGTATTTTTGATATTTATAATATATTTTGTGAAATATGATTTCTATATATATAAAGTTATGTATATTTTGAAAAGATAATCTACCATTAAAATTTAAAATTAAGATAGTTAATTTTACAATATTTATCTACGTTCCTTTTCGAGGACGAAAAGTTTTTAAGTGGGGGCGATTGTAACAACCCGCAAAAATCAGAACCAATTTAAAAATTTTATTTTAGAAAATTTTAATGAATTTTGACAATATAAAATAATTTATTTAAGTAATAATGATCAAATTTGATTTAAATCGAAGTTAGAATGAATGATGTAATTTTTATTATAAAAAGAGTTAGAAATAACGCGGTAGTTTGAAAAGTCAAACTTGAACTTTGACTGACCGTACAGTATGCAAAATTTAACGGATTTTAGTGAAACCAAAAATATTAGAATCTATTTAAAAATATCTTTCCAACGAATCCGAAAAATCGAAATTTCATAACGGGAATCAAAAGTTATGGCCAATTCAATATTTAGAAAGGTCGCTATGAAATTTATAAGGGCCGAAATGCTACTTTTTGCATATAAAGGAATTTGAACTCCAAACCACTTCCATTGAGTTCAGAATGATGTTTCTACATTGAAAAACAGTAAACACTTATATATTTTGAGTTTCGGGATTTATTTGTTTAAAAATGTATTTTTAATATTAAATATATTGGCCTTAAAAATAGTCATTTTTCAAACGACCTCTGTTTTCGACGAAATCACTTTTGTTGGATCCGGAATGTTAAAATATTGTTAAGTTTAATTTTTCATAATTTTTAGAATTAATTTGTGGTCGTGGCAAAAAGATTTCTGTTTTGTCAATTTACGGTAAATTTTAAACGACTTGAAAAAGGCCATTTTTCAAAAAGTCTCAGAATTCGACGAAATAAATTTTGTTAGAACCGTATCGTCATAAGAAAGCTAAAAATATTTTTTTTAGAATTTTTAGAGGTCTTATGTGGCCCCGGCATATTTAAATGTACGGTAGAAATTAAATAATTAATTTAATATTGCATTTTTAAATTAAAACCGAAAATAAACGTGTAGACATCAGAATTGGACCTTGGGACATAGCCCATCGCGTTCAGAAGGCCTCAAAACGTTAAGATCGACAGTAAGCAGGCCCAAATCCGAGAAAGTCCGAAAATCCACTTTATTTCACGAATTTCGAAATTTATATTATTAAAATATTATTAAAATTTCTGGCCGAAACCCTAATCCTATTCATGGCAGCCGCCACCCTTAATTTCGAAGGCCAGAAAACACCGAACTTCAAATGCTAATATCTTTCGATCCGCTCAACGAAAATTGACAAACTTGGTACCAAATCGAAGCTCTCAGGGAGATCTTCCAATCCGTACGGTGATGATCAGATTTAGTGGAGTATTTTTCGTGAATTCTGGAGGGGAAGGTCGCGCGTTCGTGGTCGGATTTCGGGGTGGTGGAGCCGCCGAGTTCGTCGGTGCTTCAGCCGCAGGTGGAGTCGGCGACGGTGGTTCGAGTGGTGAGGTCTGATCGTGGTCCGGGTGCTTGTGGTGGCGTGCGTGTAGAAGGAAGAAGGGGTGGATGTTGGGTTCGGCCGACGTGAAGTGGTGAGGAAGAAAGAACCCGTTTCTTTTTTTAATATTATTTTATTATTTAATAATTTAATTACCCGATCTTTAAAAATTCATAACTCTTTCATACGAGGTCCGTTTGACGAACCGTAAATTGCGTTGGAATCACAAAATTAAGAGCTTCGCGATGGCGCAGACCGCAGTTGAAAAGGAGACAGTAAAATTTTGGCCAAAAAATCTAGGTGAGAATTCTAATTTTGATTATTTAATTAATTATAAATTGTTTTCTCGCGTTAAAATAATTGTATTATTATATTTATTCAATTCTGAAATATTCTGTGTTGTGTGAATTATTGATTGTGCTTGTGATGTGATTTGTTGTGTACGATGTGTTAGATTTGCATTGAAATTGCAAACATTATTAAATTTATTCTCAGTTAGAGAATTAGATCTAAAATTAGATCTAAAACATAGTTATGTCAGATTTAATCGTATTTATTCAGATTTAGATGTTAAAATTTACTTTGTATAAATTAAATATTATTTTTATTTATTGATTCAACAATAGAATTAGAACGACAAATAAAATATTATTTTTATTTGTTTATTTACAATAGAATTTGAACAATGAATAAAATACATTTTCTATTTGTTTAAATTAAAAGGAATGAATTAAGAAGAATATATTCTTAATGTAAATTTGTTACATTAAGAAGAGTAAATTAAAAAGCATTTATTTTCAATATGAAATTGTTTCATTAAAAAGAATGAAATTAAAAGATTACATTTTTTTTTCTTCTTTTTTCATATTAGGATTGAAATTAAAGATTTGATTTTTATTGTCTATTGTTTTCAATAATAGTGATTTCAATAAAATGACATACTATTTGTCACTTTAATTTCAATAAAGGCGGTAACATTAGAAATCTCATTTTTAATGAAATATTGTTTTTGATTAAAGAAGTAATATAAAGAATTTCATTTGTAAGGTAATAGTGATTTCAATAAAAGAAGCAATGTAAAAGATTATATTTTTATGTGTTGATTGTTTTCAATAGAAAGATGTTGCATAAAAAGATTATATTTTTAATGTGATGTAGATTTCACTGTAAAGACGAAAATAAAAAGATTATATTTTTATTTTCATTTTGTCGCAATGAAAAGTTCATAAGCTAAGATTACATTTTTATTGTAATTTTATTCATTGTAATAAATAGAAAAGATTACATTTATATGTAATGAAAGAATGAATAAAGAAGTTATTATTTTCATTGTAAAATAGAAAATGTCATATTTTTACATTGTAAAATAGAAAAAGACATATTTTCTTTGCATAACAAAAGTTACATTTTTATATGTGCTTTATATATGAATTTGCACTGTATGACAAAAATTGCATTTTTCTATGATATAAAAATGTAAATTTACATTGCATGATTTAAATTACATTTTTCTATGTAATTTAGAGATGAATAATAACGGTAGAATGAAAATTACATTTTTTCATGTAATTAAAATGTGAATTTGCGTTGTAGGATAAAAACTACATTTTTAGATATAATTTAAATATGAATTTATGTCGTATGATAGGAATTACATTTTTCTATGTAATTAAAATATGAATTCCCATCGCATAATAAAGATTACATTTTTCTATGTAATTTAGAGGTGAATTAGAACGATAAAATAAAAATGACATTTTTCTATGTAATTTATATATGAGTTATAACGGTATGATAAAAATTTAGAAATATATTTGTTTACATTTTCTTATGTAAGTAAAAGAATAGAAATTGAAAATGCAATTATTTACATTCTCTTATATGAATAAAAAGAATAGAATTTAGAAATATATTTATTTACATTTTCTATATGCGGTAAAAATAGAATTGTTAATATTGAATATTTTATCGTCATTTTGTATGCGGTAAAAATAGAATTGTTAATATTGAATATTTTATCGTCATTTTGAATGCGGTAAAAATAGAATTGTTAATGCTGAATATTTTATCGTCATTTTGAATGCGGTAAAAATAGAATAGTTAATGTTGAATATTTTATCGTCATTTTGAACGCGGTGAAAATAGAATGGTTAATGTTGTCATTTTTTTTATCGACATTTTTAGTGCGATAAAAATAGACAATGTTAGTGATTCATTTTTTTATCGACATTTTTAGTGCGATAAAAGTAGACAATGTTAGTGATTCATTTTTATCGACATTTTTAGTGCGATAAAAGTAGACAATGTTAGTGATTCATTTTTATCGACATTTTTAGTGCGATAAAAGTAGACAATGTTAGTGATTCATTTTTATCGATATTTTTAGTGCGATAAAAATAGACAATGTTAGTGATTCATTTTTATCGACATTTTTAGTGCGATAAAAGTAGACAATGTTAGTGATTCATTTTTATTGACATTTTTAGTGCGATAGAAATAGACAATGTTAGTGATTCATTTTATTCGACATTTTTTTTATGCGATATAAATAGCGATGTTAATGGTACATTTCTATCGTCTTTTAGTTGTGATAAAAAAAAGAACAAAATAATGAGAATCTTTTTATTTACATTTTCTATGGTAATGAAAAAGAACAAAATAATGTGAATCCTTTTATTTACATTTTCTATTGTAAAGAAAAATAACAAAATTGTGTGAACCATTTTATTTACATTTTCTATTGTAAAGGAAAGTAAAAAGAGAGTTATATTTCTTATTTGCATTTTTAGATGCAAATAAAGCATAGAAAGAAAATTATACTTTTATTTGTCATTGTTTTGTTAAATAAAAGTAAAAGAGTTAAAAAGACATTTTATTTACCATTGTTTGTTAAATAAAAGTACAAGATATAAAAGAACATTTTTATTAACATTGTTTTGTCAAATAAAAAGACAAATACATGAGATACACTTTTATTTGTGTTTTATGTACAAATAAAAGTACAAGATTAGAAACACACTTTTATTTACATTGTATTTGTTGAAATAGAATCGTTAACAAAATGAGTGTATCACTTTACTCATCTTTGTTGAAAACAGAAATTATGTGAAAATATGAGAATCACTTTTATTTGCATAATATACAGTAGAATTTATACGCAAATATAAAATCCAATTTTTATTTGCAAACTTGCATTAGAATTTATATTCTAATATACAATTGTATTGTTGGTCAAAATATACAATGAAAAGTATTGGTAAGAAACTTCATACAAATATAATGGAATATATATTCCATTTGTCATCCGCAATAAAGCTGTATAAATAAATTACTGTTTATGTAACTTTAGAAGTATATAGGGAAGTCATAAGAGTAAAATACATTTTACTTGATATAAGTGTCATGTTAAGTGAAATTGAAATTGGTTAAACCTATTAACCAATCCTATATTTATTTATTTATATGAACTGTTGTTGGCTGAAAACCCCACACGGGTATTGGGACGATACTTGACTGACACAAATCCCAATGTTTAATTATATGTCTATCGATTGATCAACAGGCTGCGATGAGCGTTATTGTTTTATTTTAATGCTCACACAGTTGACATTGTCACTCTGGTTGTTAATGGATGGATTGAGGATTATTTCCTGTTATTACCCTATACATGAAATGTATGAAACCCATATGACCCAAATTATATGGTACATGGTTGAGTCGCATTCCAATGCAGAATTTCTTTTTTAAATAAAGAATCTTTATATAAAAAAAAGATTTTTGTAAAATAAAAGATTTTGTATTATAAAGTATATTTTACATTCAGAATCTTTTATATATAGAATATTTTATTGATTATTTTAAAATGTGTTTTTTTTATATAGTAATGAATTAATATCTTTAAGATAAATATTTTATTTAAGATTATTAGATCTTAATAATTATGTTTGGTGATTGATATGTAGATTGGATTTGCAGTGGACGATGTTTTAAATAACATTTATCCTTTAATCCAATTTACATTGAAATTACTATTTGAAATTTATAAATCTATTTTATAAATTAAATCAAAATTGGAATATTAATAAATCTTTTTAGAAAGATTAAAATGTAATTTATTTTATCTTTGATAAAATTAAGGAGAACCTTTTAACATAAATAATAATTTTTATTTAAAAGGATATTCAAAGTTGGAATGTGGCGTATGGTTGATTTCAATTAAGGATACGCGAGTTATTCAGAATGACCGGGTCTAACCCATTCTGAATAATCATCACGACGATCAAGAGTCGAAGATGAAGACGGTGACTGAAGACCGGAGAGCTTCACATCGTTTGGTTGATGGTGACTAATATCTTGAATTGGGACTGATCCCCCAAGGCAAGGTAAAAGTGATGATCTTCCAGACGTACTGGAGATCGACGGATACGTTGTTTCGTTCAGACCCAGAACGGACTTGTAAATGGATAGCATGCCTGACATTGAAATTTATTTCATGTAATTAAATTGGTTTTTATTTAATATATAAATGCATGGTGGCGGAGGATTTATTCTCTTGCTTAACACCCTTTTGTATGTTAAATATTTACCGATCGCATGATATGAGTTGTTGATGTGGTATGCCAAGTTGCACTTGATCAAGGCTTATTGTTGCAAAGCAGAGCCTTGTGGGATGATCAAAGCATAGTCTATTTAGACATAGCTTTGTGTATGACGTGACCTCACGAGCCTCACAGCCCGGTAGAGTCTAAAACGGGAGAAGGGAACGCAGGGAGTGTGCACGTTTCTTTCTAGCTAGAGTGGTGTCAGGGACCTACCAGCGCTGGCATTTATTCATTGTGGTTGTTGGATTGTTCGAGGCCTCGGTTTATGCGGTCGCCACTGGCCGTAGTATAGGTCCAAAAGGACCGGGAAGCGTGTTTTCAGGCATAACCAATCCACAAAAGTAAGTGTGGACCGGCCCTGCAGGATCCAAGGGTTGGACAGAGTACCAATCCTGGGGCATTGCTAGAGTGTCTTGAATCGGTAAGGATCTCCTCCCTAGCCTTGACTCAGATGGAAACCCAAATTTCCAATACGACATCACGCGGTTTTGATTGTATACCTATATATGGCGACATAGTGGGATGGGGCACTCATGCCGTCTAGGATTGATATATTTACTTTGATGTACTTCAAATTGGTTGCACACTATTATTATATAATACCGTGTTTATCATATCAAGCATCTTTTGACCATTATAAGGTAAAACCCTATCCTCCGGTTTGCGTTGCATTGTGTGATGGGACTTGGGTCTTATAATGGTTTCATTTTTCTAAAAAGCATTGCGCTATTTTGACGATTTACTTTAGTCACGCACTGGCAATCCATAGGAGAAAGCCCGTTCCGCGAAAGTGGCGTGGTCCTGTGATTAGCCTTATTATATTATATAGGTTAAGTAGAATTCTCACACCAGTCCCATGACTGACCTGTAGTTTGTCCACTGGCAAACTCGGGTGCCCATATTTTCCACACGGGCAGTCGAGTAGCTATTTTTGCAGATATATTAAACAGGATTCTGGGTTGAAGCTTAAAGCTGTGTCCAGAGATAGAGAGTCTTCCGCTGTGTTCTTCCGTTGCAGTATATTACATTTTTTGTATTTATCTTCCGCTGTAATTATATTCCAATGTACTCTGATATGTATATTCTGTACTCTGATGTAACATTATATGATGATATGTTATAAAAGTCTTCTGTTGTTGTTTTAATATGTTGTATGCCCAAAGTTAAAGTATTCGTAGATTTTCACTTTTTGGGTCAGACCTGTGTGGTTTATGGTCGATTCAAAGGGTGGGAATTTACGGGTCTTTACACCAATCATGAGGCATTAATTAATTTAATGCGCCTTAACCTCTCACATTAGACCTTGTTGTGGTTACTAGTTAAGCCGGGCGGGTCCGGGTAGCTTTACACCACAACTTGGTCTAACCTCGGGTTCAAGGTACAACATGGCCAACTTCTCACATTGGGTCCTATTGTTTGTAGCAACTAGTTAAGCCGGTCGGTTCCGGGTAGGTTTACGCTACAAACTCAACCCAACCTCGAGTTGGTCACACTTATCTTTTCTAAGTGTCATGTCCATCATGTTTCCAAAACATGTTACAAATTTTCAAGCAATTGGGTAGACCTAACTTAATAGGTAAATTCCCAATGGGTAGACCTAACTTAATAGGTAAATTCCCAATCTTATGTTTTTATGTCTTTTAAGTTTACCCAACCCCAAACGCAATCCCATCGCTTACATATCGCAATAGCGCATAAAGGATAGAAAGAGGGAACTTGGCATAATCATGACATAAAGGTGTTGAAGCCACAAGTATAACATGGTGGCATATGAAATGTACATATGTTCATATACTTGCATATTACATTTTAGGCCTCAAAAGCATGCATAAAACCAAACTTAGCATATTGGTGATACATGGTGATAAATGACATGTAGAAAAGGCCATAGGTTCGCATTTAGCCTTACATGCAAGTTATCATAAGAGATATGATAACTTACATGTTGCCAAAATGCAACCTTTAGCATAAAGTTTGAAGCTTTAAGCTCATAAACCCAAGATAAGCTTGCATAACATGATAACATGAACAAAAGGATCAACCGAAACTTGCATAACATAACTTGCATATCATATGACAATCTTGCATATCAAACTTGCATAACATAACTTGCATATCATATGACAAACTTGCATATCAAACTTGCATATCATAACATGGAAACTTGCATATCATCATAACAAACTTGCATACATAGCATGATAGACTTGCATATCATAACATAGCAAACTTGCATACATAACATGATAGACTTGCATAACACATCATAGTAAACTTGCATATCATAATGATCAAACACAACTTGCATCATTCATTAACTTTAGAGTTTAAATATGAAAGTAGAAAAGGGCTTACAATGCTTAGGAAGTCACAAAAATATGACAAAGCCCTTATGAAATCAATTAAACCCAAAATGCAAGCTCTAATAGAAAAACCCTTGAGCCAAAATGATCAAAACTCTTTCTTTATGATGCAAATATAGAAACTTGACTTGAATGCAAGCTAATGATGCTCATACAAGCTTGAAAACACTTGTATGCATGGAAAATCTCATAGAAATTTATTTAGGAATTAGATGAAGAGAGTGGAGGCCATGAGAGGTAAAATTTTGCCATAGTTTAGTTGTAGGATTGATTAATGATGATTTAGGGTTAGGTTAGGGTCTTATTTATAGAGATTAGGATTAGTTTCAACCCTAGGATTAAACCCTAGTTCCAATCTCAGCCCTCAAAACCGAATCTGGCCCCCAAGCTCAACACAACCTCAAAATGGTGCACCAGGCAGAACTGCCCGGCTGAGCCAAGTCGACAGCCAAGTCGATAGGGCTGTCGACTTGGGTCCAACCAAGTCGACTCCCAAGTCGACAGGGCTGTCGACTTGGGTGCTCTGGTGGGAATTTTCCCGCCTGGCCCAAACTGGCCCAAATTCCCAAATTCAATCTTGAATTTGAAATCTGTTTTTACTTTGAATTTTCTGAAAACTTCGTTGGGCCTTAATCGGGTCATACGGACTCCGATTTTCGAAAACTCGGACTCTATTTCGTGTATTTTTCCGAGATGAACGCAATGGCATAGCCCATTTCCCTTGATTCAGATTTATAAATTAAATTCTGCCTCGATTCATGTTATAATAGGTTATTGAAAATACGGGTTGTTACATTAACTCTATTGAACTGGTTAACTCTACTGAACTGGTTAACTCTACTGAACTGGTTAACTCTATTCAACTAACTCGACTCGACTAACCCCTTTCGAATAGCATATTCGTTTTACTAACTTTCGAATACCATACTCGATTTACTCCCTTCGAATACCATATTCGATTTAACTCCTTTCGAATACCATATTCGATTTACTTTATTCACTTTATAAAGATTTCCTTTTTAACACCGTTTTATTCATTTGGAAAGATTTACTTTTAAATAACGGTTCTACACTTTAAAAACGATTTCCTTTTTATAACGTTTCCTTTTCAATTCTATTTGTAAATGGTTTACAAATATTTCCTTTTCAAATTTATTCTTGAAATATTCTAACTCCTTGAATTCTCTAAAAAATTCGCCATAACCTTCTTTGTAACGGGAGCATCGGGAAAATCCCAAACTCGCCACACAGGCCTTTCCACTCAAAAAGAAAATGGTTTGAAATTATTTCCTTTTTGAATATCACCTATTTATAAATATTCCAAATTTATAAATATTCCTTATTTATAAATATTCCATTTATAAATATTTTTATTTCAATATCACTTTGAAAATCCCCTTATCAACATTTCGGTATGTTATGGTATTCAATCATATCAAATCACGATGTTCAATATCGTCCAAGCACATATAATCGCCCACATATTTTATATCACATCATATAACAATATATGAAAAACAATAAAATAACTGTTGAGGAATCCAGTCGGATTCCTCCAACCTATCTGCCTGCATCCACAGATGTTACACAATATGATTATCATCACTTTCAGTTCAATATAAATTATTCTGATAGCAGAATCAATATATAAATATTTAACGGTTTTTATATATATATATATATATAATTACATATATATATATATATATATATATATATATATATATATAATTTTCACTACCTGACTAGCAGTTCAATCAACAGTCAACACACAATAAAATAGACAATTTCTAACAGTTCTAAAAATACAACATGAAATTATAAATGTTCAGAGTTAGTGAGATTTACTCACATTTGCAGTTCATCGTTAAAGAACGATAAACTGTTCTTTGATTTGAATCTAACAATTTATTTCACCATAAATTCATACAAGCCCCAATCCACTTCCAGTCAGCTTCATTGTGAAGCTCTCGTCCATACGGTCCTAACGCAACTTACGGTTCGTAAATCTGATTATGTATGACCAAGTTATTCTACTCCGAAGTTTTCACATTTTTAAATAAAAATAAAACTTTGGATTTAAACATTGATGGGCCTTACCCCTCTTATTACTTGGCAAACCCGTTCTTGAATACCCGAGCCCACACTTCATCTCCCCCAAATACAGAACACCGCGACTTCCAGTACTTCAATGGCCAACGCCGGCCCTTCTTCCATCGATTTACCCCACTTCCGTTCCACCATAAATCCAACTAGACTCACCATCACATTCTCCATCCGATTCTCTTTCACCTCATATACATATCTCCCCACTCGAATCCCGAAACCGAAACCCGTCAAACAGTACAACACCCAATCGATCGACCTTTCTTAACACGGATTTCCCCCAAACTCTTCAGCGAGACGCGGCTTCCAACGACGAACCCAAATCCAACCATCACGACAAGCATTAGAGCCTTAAATCTCCAACAATCGCAACCCTAGTTGCGCTGTACAAAACCAGCGAACAACAATGCAGTTCGAACCCCTTAAAACTCAAGTAGAATTGAAGAGGATCCCTCACTGATTACAAATACATATACTTTGATTCATAGAATTTCTTTGGAATTGATTTTTCCATTTTTTTCCACTTTCATTTGATTTGAAGAAGAATATAACGGCGGCTGAAATGTTTGTTTGACCAGAGAGATGGAATTTTAGGTTTAGAGAATGTTAGGGGGGGTATATATAGGACAAAAAGTTTAGATATTTATTTTAGATATTTTATTTTTATATTCAACTGCTCTGTATATTTGTCCTCTAAAATTCCTGTGACTACATATGATAACCAAAAATCACGAAAATTTGCATACACCTTCAGTTCGATATTACGGTCCCAACGAAACTGGTTTCATCGAATTCCGACTCCGTTTGCTCACACAGCGTATTTTTAACTATCAAAATACTGACTGTTTTTCACTCTAAAAATCCGTACGGCCACACAGTGAATCTAAAAATTACAAGGCTTGGAATCTAACAATAATCTGACACTGCGGATCCAACAAAATTAGTTTCATCGAATTCCGACTTCGTTTGCAAAACCAGCTATTTTAAAGCTTTGGATGACCCATTTAAATATATAAATATATTTAAATTAAATTAAATTAAATATAAATAAATTTATATTATCATATATCTTCACATATGATATCGTACAGCCCCAGAATATCTTATCAGAATTTATAGTTTGATATTTAAGATTTATAGATATTCAGTTTTTATATCGAAAATCCTTTTATAACGTAATTAAAGCGTAGCAAAATATAAAGGAATTTCACAGTGACTTTTCTGAAATTTGATTTGGATGTACATCAAAATCTACACGACGAAATCCCGATTTTTCTCTTCCACTAGAAAGATATACTCCACCAGCTCCACACGTTTCTTATTTCACAGAAATCCGGCATAAAACGAATCCTGTACATTCAATTGAAGTTTGAATCGCCAATTTACGAACTGCAGTGCCATTTCGAGCTCGATTTCAATTATATTATAATTTCACATTCAAACTGTCGTTGTTTAAATATATTCGTCCATATAATTTAACTCTAAGCTGAATTAAATCTAAGGGACGACCTCGTTCATAGAATATTGTGATTTCCAAATATTTTTGATTATTTCTGAATTAAATATATTATTCTATTATTTAATATAATTAAATAATCACTATAATTTAATTAACGATGATTTAAGTCCCTAAATCACTATTTATATAATTAAATAAATTAATTACAATACCTCTGACAATGCGGATCATTACATGTGATTTGGAATTTATAAATCTTTTGTTAAGATTTGAAGGAGATTTTCCAAAGTGAAGTTTTCCAATTTAATAAAATAAATTGGAATGGAATGGAATTCAATTTGGTAATAATCGAAGTGAATTTCTGTGGAGGAAGACAACTAATATATCTGGAATTTAAAAGGCTTTGCCATTATTCCATTTATATTATTAGTCGGATATGGAAGTTTATATCGATTATATATCGATTTGTTTTCCATTAAGATTCCATTGTAAATGGAATGTGATTTTGGGTTTATCGTGAACCGCGTTTTAAATGACGTTGGTTCTTTAACCCTGTTAAAGACAAGATATGATTTCCCAAGTTAAATAATCATTAATATTGATTTTTGGGAAGATTAAATACAAGTGGAGTTTTAAAGAATCCTTAATTAGATTGAAATGATCGAGAATGGAGTATCACCAGTTTTGCTCCAGGCGATAGTTAAACCTTTAATTAGATTTGAACGTGAAATTGTAATTGAATTTACCGATAACACCGTGGTGTTAGATACGAAGTATGACCAGTTTTACTTCATGGGATGAATAGGTTGGGGTTGTGAAATTTAACAAGTGATTACTTCGGTAAGGTTCGCTAATCCCGACTAATTTGGATAAACCATAATTTGGTTTGAATTGATATTCAAAAGAAGATTAAAGAATAAATTTAAAGAATTTATCTTTGATAAAATTAATGGGAACCTTTCCCAAAGTATAAGAATATTTGAATAAAAGAATATTCTAAATTGGAATGAGGCATATGTTGTGTTTGTGTAACACCTGTTTATTATATACGTGAGTTATTCAGAAAGGATGGGTTTATCCCATTCTGAATAACTGCTTCGACGATGTGTCAAGGAAGAAGACGGTGGTCGAAGACCGGAGGTCTTCACATCGTTAGGATAATTACCGATGATCTTAATTGGGCTGTACACCCAAGAGGAGGGAGTCAGTTGGTGATCATCCATATGTACATGGAGATCGATGGATATGCGAGGTACAAGGTGCCTTCGGTTTCGTTCAGACCTAGAACGGAGTTGTAAATGGACTGTGTGTCTGACATTGGATATCATTCTTTGTGATTGATCGATATCGGTTGCATGGAGTGGTTTGCCTGTGTGGCATGCTAAGATGCAAATGATCAAGGCTTTTGTTGAAAAGCAGAGTCTTATGGTTGATGATCAAAGCATGACCTTTGTGGCGTAGCTTTGTGTAGCGTTAATTCGCGACCTCACACCCTGGTTGTGAACCAGAAACGGGAGAGGACATCAGGGAGTGCATGCGTTTCCTTCTAGCTAGGGTGGTGTCAGTGACCTACCAGCCCTGACATTTATATTATTTACACCTGTGTGGTTGTTGGATTGCGAGGCGCCTCGGATATATTGGTGACTATGTGGAGTCGATGGAGTCATTTGGCTCATTGACGCTCCAAAGGGCGGGGAAACGCAGTGTTCAGGCATTTTAATCCACATCGGTGGACCGGCCCTGACGATCCAAGGGCCCACCTGAGTCTGGGTCCTGAGACACGGGCTAGAGCGTCTCGAATCGGTAGAGGACAATCTTTTGCCTCGGTTCACAGATGGGAATCCAACTTCCAATATGTGATTTTGCAGTTTTGATTGTAGAACCTAGTATGGCGACATAGTGGTATGGGGCACTTATGCCGTCTATGATTGGTACTTATGATTGAAATTGTTTTGACACTATACATTTATAGTAATAATAAAATATGAAATTTAGCATATCAAGCATTCTTTGGCTATTATAAGGTAAAACTCTATCCTCCGGTTTGTGTTGCATTGTGTGATGGGACCCGGGTCTTATAATAGCTTCATTGTTCTTTATTTAGCATTGCGTTGTTGTTTTATGCACTGGTGTTCTTGGGAGGAAACCCGTTCCGTGTTATACGACGTAGTCCCTGGATTTACCTAACTTTAAATAAAGATTAATAACTGTTTTAGATCTCACACCAGTCACATGACTGGCCTGGAGTTTATTTTTTTAACCTAAACTCTAGGTGCCCCTATTTCCACACGGGCAGCTAGTAGTTTTGGTTTGGCAGATGTATATTCACAGGAACCTGGTTTACAGCTGGAATGATATCCGAAAAGCTCTATATCCGTATATCTCTTTCATTTGTGTATTGTATTATTTTTCCGCTACAGTAATGTATTTAAATCTATGATATTTCTCTGATGTATAATATTTATTCATACTCTGTATATTCTTGTATTATGATGGAATTGTTGTCATTAACAATGAAATGTTCTTCTGTTTGTGTTCCAATTTGTCGTGTTCTCAAAAAAATCAGGGGTTTCGAACGGGCTTGGTTGGTTTAGCGATCGATTTAGATCTAGAGAAATTAGAAATTGTTACATGTGGTATCAGAGCTTTGGTTTACGAAGCTCGAGAACTAGACACATTAGAACCATACGAAAGAATTCACCAGAGATTGGATTAGTAATATCCAATGGGAATGACTCGTTAGAGATGGGATCAGTAGCGTCCTAGAACGAGTGTGAAGAGTGTATTTTTAAAATGAAAACAATTTTTGTTTTGAAAATTTAAATCAATTATTCGTATTTGATTATTTATTTTATATTGAATTTGGACAATCCAGTATATAAAGATTTTGCGTATACGTCTGATCCACGTGTATTCGAAGTTTTAATATACTGGATAGATATAGAATCACAATTTAGTCGCTTGGACATGATTCTGGTGATTGACGCATCATCATCAGAATCTATTTTCGTGTTTCAAAAGTGGGATTTCTATATGATTCCAATTTACTGGTGTGAGAACCAAAGCTAGATAGGGCTTATTGTTGTGATTTGGCATAAAAAATCTGATTTTTGGACTATGTATTAAAGTTATGAATTTGAAACGCTAATCAACTAATTGATTGCTGATTGTGTTGTTTGATTATTAGTTGATTAATTAAAATTTGAACCATTTAGCCAAATTGTATCAAATATTGGACTAAATTGAAAATTGTTTGGAAATGCATGCATGTACATATATATGTGTGAACAGGTCATAGTAAGGAGGCTAGAGCAGAAGAATAAAATTGTTTCCCTGACAAATAGGTACATGTTTATTGTATTTCTTTGGGTTTGGATGATTTTATGAGCCGATTGGCTAGCCGCTGGGCTGTTTCTTTTTCTTTTTGGATTGGAGAGGCCTATATGGCAATTTTGGGATTTTCCCGGTGCTCCCGGTGCAGGGGAGGTTATGGCGAAATTTTTCGAAATTTAGGGTGTTAGCCAGATTTTTGAAGAATTTGAAAAGTTCTTAGAAACTGAAAAGTTGAAGAACTTAAGCCATAAAGAAAATAATGGAAGTTGAGTTGATTGGTTAAACAACTTTCAGCTTCGTTCCTTTTCGGGGATTAGATGTTTTAAGTGGGGGAGATTGTAAGGACCCGGAAATTCTGAGCAAATTAAAAAATTTTATTTTGGCAATTTTAATGAATTTTGAATATTTAAAACGAATTATTTTAAATAATAACGACGAGAAATTTATTTAGAATAGAATTAGAACGTATATATTTATATAGATCGTTGTTAGAACATAAATATTTATTTTTATTTATAAAAGGAATTGAAAATGGAGCGGTAGTTTGACAATTCGATTTCAAATTTCGAATGTATAGGATTCAAAATAAACTGGATTTTAGTGAAACCAAAAATATTAGAATCTATTTGAAAATAACTTTCCAATAATTCGAAAAATTGAAATTTCGTAGCGGGGATAAAAAGTTATGCCCAGTTGAAATTTCAGAATAGTCGCTATGGAGTTTTAGCCCTTAAAAATGGAAATTTTTCAAATGACCTCGGTTTTGGACGAAACCACTTTTGTTGGATCCGGGATGTCAAATTATTGCTAGATTCCAATTTGCATAATTTTCTGAATCAATATGTGAGCGTGGCAAAGTAAAACATGTTTTGACAGTTTCAGTCAATTTAGATCGACCAGAAAATGGCCATTTTTCAAACGGTCTCAGAATTTGACAAAATTAGTTTTGTTAGAACCGTATCGTCAATACGAAGCTAGAAAATATTTTTTAGGAATTTTTAGAGTCCGTATGTGGCCCCAGTAAATTTAAATGTGCGTTCAAATTCAAGATATTAATTTATATTTTAATTTTGATGAAAACTGATCGAAACGATCAAATCAGCTTACGAAACATATTCCATTGTGTTCAGAATGGGGGTAACTAGCTAGGGGCGGCAGTCGTTGGATCTCGCTTGGTGGTCGGATGAAATGTCAACATTATTGAATTGAAAATAAAATAAAATAAAATAAACCCCCTCCCCTTTATAATATCTCAGGCCCGTTCAATTTCTAAACCTAAATTGAAATAAAAAATAAATAAAAAACCTGCTGCTCCCTCATTTCTATCGCTGCCGACTGCCATCCGACATCCCCAACGTCGAGCCGCCTCCCCATTGCGCCGTCGTGTCACATTTCCACCTCCATCGAACCTCTCTCCTCCTCCCTCCCGCTGACGCACGAAAACCCCAAACCGCCTCACCTAATCGGGTGAAACCGTGCTTCCACCACTTTATCAGCCCACCGTGCACCACCAAGCACCTCCCCATCAACCTGCGCGCCACCTTAAACCCCCACCTCCGACGAATAGTGTAACAACCCGAATTTTAATAACGTGTTAAGACAAGAATCAAGGTAGAATTAAATTTTAAAATAATAATCAAGTGAAACAGGTTGCTCCGTTGCGTTTGTCTCGGAATTCTGGTTGGAAACGAGTCCGAAATTTCGTAAATCGGAGTCCGTATGACCGAGATATGTCCCATAGAAGATTTCAGAAAATTCAAAAATTCAGCCCGAAATTCAAAATCAGCTCCAAACAGATTGGGCGGGAAATTTTCCCTCCCTACCCTAGGTCGACTGGGGGGTCATCTGCGGAGTCGACCTGCCCCCCAAGTCGACTGGGGAGTCGACCTGGGTGTCGACCTGGGGGTCGACCTCCCTGGTCGAACCCTATTGGTTTGGTGCACCAGTTTGCTCCTTTGGTCTGTTTACTTGGCCTATGACGGGATTTGATGGTTCAGATCTAAACTAGGGTTAATCCTATGGCCTAAACTAGTCCTAATTTCTATAAAAAGACCCTAAGACCTAGCATAAAAATCCACAAATCATTCTAACAACGAAGTGTTGCCAAAATTTCTCTTGATCATGGCCTCCATCTCCAACTCCAAAGGCTTGAGCTTTCAAATTAGATCCATGACAAAGGAGCAAGATTTCTACATCAAATCAAGGAAGTAGAGCACCATCTCAACACCATTCTATGAAGATTCTTGCTGTTAATCCTCTAGCCACGATTTGTAAGATCTAGATGCTTTTAGATTGAAACGATAACATGAATATGACATGTGATAAAGTTGAAATTGGATCTATGCATGATATTCAATCCATGTTCTTTCTTGTTCATTTTTAATCCTGACCTTTGGGGATGTTCCTATAGCATTAATTTGAACCTATGCATGTTGCAAAGCACTCTTTCATGTCCTTAGCATGCATGTAATGATGTTTTTCTCCCGGATCTTGTTTTATGAAAAGTTTCTACCTTCCCCTATTTATTTTCATTTGATGAACCTTGGTCGATTTCGGACCTATGCCTAAACTACGATTTACATGCGATTTGTATACGAGGAAATTTGGGGTATTGCCAATGTAATTTGCAAGTTTGGGCATACATGAATTGGCATATGAATTAAATCACGGGTTTTGAGACTATGCAAGTTAAATCAAGGGATTGGGCTTATGTAAATTATGCATAAGTGGGATTGGGAACATGAACCATGATGTGGGTTTATTTGGGCATGAACTTGACAACATGTAACTTTGGGTAGAACTTGGTAGGGTTGGGAAGTCATAAACGTGGCATACATGCAAATAGGCGAGAATTAGACATATGTAAAGTGGCTAGAATTGGGTACACATTTTCATGGGCATGTAAGGTGGAACTTGGGCATATGCTTAGTAATATGTAAAGTGGGGATCTTGACTTAGATGACACATATGTAATTAACAATCTAACGGATGCCTTCGACACGAGGTTAGACTTGAGTTGTGGTGTAATTCTGCCCGGAACAGCCCGGCATATCCAGTGGCCACAATAATAGTAGTCTAATGTGAGAGGTCGTAGGCAAAGATTAGATTGTGGTAATGCATGAACCCGAGGTTGGAATGGATTTGCGGAGTAATTCTGCCCGGAACCGCCCGGCATATGCAGTGACCGCAAATAAGTCCAATGTGAGAGGTTGATGCATTAGTAAATAATAAAAAGAATATGACATGGACGGGTGGGTTAAGTAACTTGACTAGAGTAATGACACTTAACCAATATAAAGTGGATGAGTGGGTTAAGTAAAACCAGACTTGATTTCTAGATGACACTTAATCATATAACACGATTAGAGGATGGGTTAATTTAACCTGAATGGGACGATAACACCCGACTAGTATAACATGAGGCATGGTAATGTTAAGTAAATTCAAGAGGGTAACACTTAACCATTATAATTTGACTAGTGGATGGGGTTAACTCATGAATCACTTGAATATACTTAACCAATCCAACATGATAATTTGATGGGGTTAAGTCATGAATCGCTTGAATATATTTAACCAATCCAACATGATAATTTGATGGGGTTAAGTCATGAATCGCTTGAATATACTTAACCAATCCAACATGACAATTTGATGGGGTTAAGTCATGAATCGCTTGAATATACTTAACCAATCTAACATGATAATTTGATGGGGTTTAGTCATGAATCACTTGAATATACTTAACCAATCTAACATGATAATTTGATGGGGTTAAGTCATTAATCGCTTGAATATATTTAACCAATCCAACATGATAACTTGATGAGGTTAAGTCATGAGTCACTTGAATATACTTAACCAAACCAACACGGTAACCTGATGGGGTTAAACTTGAATATACTTAACCGATCTAACACAGTAATTTGGTGGGGTTAAGCTTAAATATACTTAACCAATTTGACACGATGATTTGGGTAGGGTTAAGTCATGAACCGCAAGAATACGCTTAACCAACTTGACACGTGATTCGTAGGGCTAAGCCATGAACGTGAATGACAACACTTAGCCAATCTTGACATGACATGTAGACGGGTTAAGTCATGAACTTGAATGACCACACTTAATGTGACGGCCGGGAATTTCGCTCGATCCGAATCAGTCGTTAAACCGATCTAGACCGTTCGAAACCCCTGATCGTTTGAGAACAGGACAAATCAGAACACAAACAGAAGAACATTTCATTGCTATTACAACAATTCAATCAGATACAAGAATATACAGAGTATGAATGAATAAATTACATTCGATAAATATCAGAGATTACAATGAATTACATAGCAGCGGAAAATAATACAAAGCACAACTGAAGGTGATATACGGATACAGAGCTTTCCGGATATCATTCCAGCTGTAAACCAGGATCCTGTGAATATAAATCTGCAAAACCAAAACTACAAGCTGCCCGTGCGGAAAATAGGGGCACCCAGAGTTTAGGTTAAAACAATAAACTCCAGGTCAGTCATGTGACTGGTGTGAGAACTAAAACAGTTATTTAAAGCTTTACTTTAAAAATTAGGTAAAACAAGGGACCACACCGTATAACACGGAACGGGTTTCCTCCCAAGAATACCAGTGCATAAAATAAACAACGCAATGCTTTTTCGAAAAATGAAGCTATTATAAGACCCAGGTCCCATCACACAATGCAACGCAAGCCGGAGGATAGGGTTTTCCCTTATAATAGCCAAACATGCTTGGTACGTTTAAAACAAATCATTTGATGCTATAATAAGTGTATAGTGTCAAAACAAATTCAATCATAAATATAAATCATAGACGACATGGGTACCATCTATCATGTCGCCATACTAGTTCTACAATTAAAACCGCAATACACGTATTGGAAATTGGATTTCCGTCATGAGTCGAGGCAAGGGGCAAGCTCCTCTCCGCGTTCGAGACACTCTAGCAAATGCCTCCGGGTTACGCACTCTGGGCAACCCCGGATCCTCCAAGGCTGGTCCTCACTTACGTTAGAGGATTAATTATGCCTGAACACACGTTTCCCGGTCCTTACAGACCTATAATCGAGGCGCCTCGCATCCAAACCACAAAGGTGAAAAGTATATAAATGTCAGGGCTGGTAAGTCACTGACACCACCATAGCTAGAAAGAAACGTCATGCACTCCTTGGGTCCTTATCCCGTTTTTGACTCACACCGAGGTGTGAGGCTCGCGAATTCACGTTATACACAAAGCTGCCATGTAGGCCGTGCTTTGATCATCTACAACAAGACTTTGCTTTTCAACAGAAGCCTTGATCATTGCATCTTAGCGTGCCACACAGGCAATTCATGCCATGCGACTGATGTCCATCGATATACAACCTCTGAGCTCGTACGTCTCTGAGAAGGGCGTTAAGCAAAGAATAAATTCTCCGCCGCCAAACAGATGTATATTTAATAGAAATCAATCAACACAGAATAAAATCCAGTGTCAGACACATAATCCATTTACAAGTCCGTTCTGGGTCTGAACGAAACCGGAGGCACTTTCCTCGCATATCCAACCATCTCCAAGTACGTCTGAACGACCACCAACTATTTCCATCCTCTTGGGTGTACAGCCCAATCAGGATCGTCAGTAATTATCCAAACGATGTGAAGACTTCCGGTCTTCGACCACCATCTTCATCTTCGACATATCGTCGACTCGGTTATTCAGAATGGGTATAAACCCGGACTTTCTGAACAACCCGCGTATGTTAAAAACAAATGTTACATAAACACAACATACACCTCATTCCAATTCATTAGTCACTAACCGCAAATTAGCAAGAGAACAATTTCCCAAACATTAACCCCGAAGGCCGAAACCAACATCAGATCAATACCCAGGAAACCATTCTTCTTAGCCAACCTACAGCTAGTTTCTAAATTCCACATTCTTAGGGAAAGGTTCCCATTAATTTTATCCAAGATAAATTCTTTAAAATTTATCCTATAATCTTCCTTTGGATGTCGTTTAAACCCAAATTATGGTTTTTCCAACTAGTCGAGATTAGCGAACCACACCGAAGTAATTATTTATTTATTTCCCAATCCCAACCTATTCATCCCATGAAGTAAAACTGGTAATACTCCATATCTAACACCGTGGTGTTATCGATAAAATTAATTACCATTTCACGTTCAAATCTAATTAAAGATTTAACTATCGCTTTGGAGCAAAACTGGTAATACTCCATTCCCGCTCATTTCTAAATTTGATAATTTAGATTATAGATTCACATTTCAATCTAATTGCAGATTCGTTAGAACTCCTTTTACTGGGTTAAAGAACTAGGTGTTATTTAAAACACAGTTCACGACAAACCCAAATCACATTCTATTTGTTATCGGGTTAAAGGACTAGTGTTATTTAAAACACCGTTCACGATAAACCCATTTCAAATTCAATCAAATATATTATAAATTCCGATTATTTAAAACCCCTTTTTAAATCTAATTTATTTATTTAAAAAAAAAAACCTGGGTTTTTAATTGAGTTCAAACTAGTTCATTTCGATAAAAATCTATTTTTATCTTTTCAAATATGGAGTTTTTCACCCCAATTTTTCCCAAATCATTTCTTATGATTTTACACAAATTATTACTATTTTTAATAATTTTATCAAGGCCCGTACAGTCGATTTCCATCAACGGCCATCGAACTGCACTTACAGCGACCTTTTTCGAATTTGATTTGGACGTAACTCCAAATCCAACCATTAGATTTTGAATTTCTAATATTCGTTAGAAAGCTCTTTTCGATACGAACCCAACGGTTCCGGTTTTAGGAGAATCCGACGGTCGGATCTCCCGTAATGTCCGTTTGAAATAAATGGTCGAAATTCACGAACTGCCGCGGCGCGGCGCATTCTATTCAGGCCATTATATTATATATATAATATATATATAATATATATTTCGTCGATTTCTATTTAAAACGAATTTTATAAATAGTTTTGAATTCGTTTCAAAAACAATTTCATCTTCCATTTCAATTCAAATCAAAGTTAATTTTTTTCCATATAAACTCGTTTTAAAATTCATTTCTATTCAATTCAAATTTCAATTCAATTTGAATTCATTTCACTTCGTTTTAAATTCAATTCGAGTTCGTTTTCAATTCGATTCAATTCAAAGTGGTTTTCTATTTGATTCAAATTCGTTATATATTTCAATTGAAATCAAATTCGTTTTCTATTCAAATCAAATTTCATTTTGATTTCACTTCAATTCGTTTTCAATTCGAATTCGTTTTATATTCAATTCATTTCGAAATCGTTTTATATTCAATTCATTTCGAAATCGTTATATATTCAATTCATTTCGAAATCGTTTTCTATTCAATTCATTTCGAAATCGTTATATATTCAATTCATTTCGAAATCGTTTTATATTCAATTCATTTCGAAATCGTTATATATATTCAATTCATTTCGAAATCGTTATATATTCAATTCATTTCGAAATCGTTATCAATATTCATTTTTAAATGAATAAAATCGATATAAATATCGTTCACGTCTAAATGGCGCATCCCTAATCAACACGGCTTCATATATTTCTATTTTCAAATATTCTATTCAACAAATGAATATTTTTTTTTCCAACACACGACTAATCTCAACGAGTGAGTACCGTCCACGTGTGACTATTTTTGTTATTTAATATATTTTATAAAAATTAAGGTATCTATCGTTTGATATTGAATCAGACTCCAACCGTAATTTAGTAAGAGAACGATTTCCTTAATATTAACCCCGAAGGCCGAAACCAACATCAGATTAATATCCAGGAGACCACTCATCTCATCTATTTTCCAGTTGATTTCTAATTCTATATATGATAAAGATGTAAATTTTATTATAAAAATATTTCGTTCAACACATGACTAATCTCAACGGATGAGTACAGTCAACACATGAACATTTATATTATATTGATAAAGATGTAAATTTTATTATAAAAATATTTCGTTCAACACATGACCAAGCTCAACGGATGAGTACAGTCAACACATGAACATTTATATTATATTGATAAAGAAGTAAATTTTATTATTAAAATATTTCGTTCAACACATGACTAATCTCAACGGATGAGTACAGTCAACACATGAACATTTATGTTATATTGATAAAGAAGTAAATTTTATTATTAAAATATTTCGTTCAACACATGACTAATCTCAATGGATGAGTACAGTCACCACATGAACCTTTATTATATTGATAAAGAAGTAAATTTTATTATTAAAATATTTCGTTCAACACATGACTAATCTCAACGGATGAGTACAGTCAACACATGAACATTTATGTTATATTGATAAAGAAGTAAATTTTATTATTAAAATATTTCATTCAACACATGACTAATCTCAACGGATGAGTACAGTCACCACATGAACCTTTATTTTATAATATTCTTTAATTTCTAAATTGGAATGAGGCCCACTCAATCACCATATAATGTTAATTATATGGATTTTCATACATCGCACGTATATAATAGCATTGAAGAATAATCAACCATCAACCAAAGTGCACTACACTGAATAAGCATCAAATATAGATATCTAACGCTTATAACAGCCTGTCAATCAATCGATCGACATATTTGATCAGTCAGGATGTGTGAACTTCAAATTTCATCCCAACACCCGTGTGGGGTTTCAAACAATCAAACACAGATTTTATTTGTACAGTTGGGCGATGTGTAAAATTTATCGACCCAATCAATGTCCTTCAAATAGGTGTACATAGACAAACCGTCCGGTTTGTAAACGAATATTTTATTTATTCACATTCACTTTATTCATATTCACGTTAAAAATTATATTTTAACGATAAAACATTTTATTTTAACATATGAATTCCTATTCAGTTCATTCTTTAAATAAAATGATCTTTTTATTTTCTAACTTATTTTAGAAAATTTCGGCGGCATAACGGCACGATACTAGAAACGGGACAAGGCCTAGCCTTATCCCCGGTCTAGTGAAGGCCCACGCCATTCACACATTAATCATATCAATTTATTTCACCAAACAATTCAATTTCAATCAAATAATCTAACCAACTACACAACCAAACAATTAAACAAACAAGCCATCCATGGTCTGTGGATGACGGGTGTCGGGTGCTACTAAACACCGTCTGCATCCTAGTATATATATATATATATAACTAGAAAATAAATTGAAGAGTGAGAAATTCTCACAGATAGCTATCCTAGCTCCACGGCACTTCATTGATAGAAATCTTCATCGCTATCGCATCTTCGTCATCTTCGTTGCCCGTAGCCACTACATATATAAAAATCACACATTTTTATATTTGCTGATGTCTTTAAAATAAAAATCACATTTTTATTTATTCACTTTCAATTTAAAAATCATATTTTAATAATCGCTTCATACATTTAAAAATCGAATTTTTATTCCGTTATTCAGTATATAAAAATCGAATTTTTACTTTGACGCTATATGGATAAAAATTCTATTTTATCACGCTATTCTCTATATAAAGTTTCCGCCTTTTCAAAAATAAAGATTTCGCCTTTATAAACATATAGATTTCACCTTTATAAAAATAAAGATTTCCCCTTTATAAACATATAGATTTCACCTTTATAAACATATAGATTTCACCTTTATAAACATATAGATTTCACCTTTATAAAAATATAGATTTCACCTTTATAAAAATATAGATTTCAACTTTATAAACATATAGATTTCACCTTTATAAACATATAGATTTCACCTTTATAAACATATAGAATTCACCTTTATAAAAATATAGATTTCACCTTTATAAAAATATAGATTTCAACTTTATAAACATATAGATTTCACCTTTATAAACATATAGATTTCACCTTTATAAACATATAGATTTCACCTTTATAAACATATAGATTTCAACTTTATAAACATATAGATTTCACCTTTATAAACATATAGATTTCACCTTTATAAACATATAGATTTCACCTTTATAAAAATATAGATTTCACCTTTATAAAAATAAAGTTTTCAACTTTTCAAATTAAAAGATTTCATCTTTACAAAAATCTCATTTTTATTTTTCTACACATATAAAGATGATATTTTTAATATTCCTATCATGTAAAAATTATATTTTTAATCTTCTACCTAACCAAAAATCATATTTTTACATCTTCTATATAGTAAAGATTATATTTTTGATACTTTAAAATTATAAAATCATATTTATAATACTTTAAAAATATAAAAATCATATTTTTAATTCTTTAAAAATATAAAAATCATATTTTTATATCATCTATATATTAAAGACTATATTTTTAATACTCTAAAAATATAAAAATCATATTTTTACTACTTTAAAAATATAAAAATCATATTTTTACTTCAACTTCTTATATAGAAAAATCGTATTTTTCTATTCAACTAAAAATCAAATCTTTACTATATAAAAAGATTATATTTTTACCTCGCAAAACAATATATAAAAATTCAATTTTTACTTAGTAAAACCATATATAAAAATTCGATTTTTACTTCGAATTCACACACATACCAATTGGAATTATATTTCGACAAGGATAGGTAAAATAAAGAAATAAAACTAATTAAATGAATAATAATGATATAAAAAAACTTACAGTAAAAATAGAAAAGGGAGGGAGGGCCGTTCATCGTCGGAGGGCTGGGCAAGGGTGCGCCGGGGTAGGGGAGTCGCAGGCTGAGGCGGGAAGCTTCGGTGGTGGCTGCAGTCTAGGGTTGGAGGCGCCCTCGATTTGGGTGAAAATCGAACGGGTTGGAGGGGCTACGGCTGTTCGAGTGGAGAGAGGACGATGGGAGGAGGGTCGAGGGCGTCGATGGTGGCTGAGGGATGGGGGTGCGACGCCATCGGTGGCGCAGGCGGCAGTTAATCCCCCCCGTCGCCCCTGTCGTCTCTCTTTTCCCTTTTTTCTTTTTCTTTTTTCCGAAATGAATTTGAGAAGGGGGGGCCAGCGGGTTAAAGGGGAAGTTTAATTTTTTAATTAATTTAATTATTTTATTTTTCAAAAAGTTGACTTTCACATACGACCACTAAACGAGGCCCACCGCCTGTCGTCCATAGCGTTTTACCCCCATTCCGAACACAATGGGATATGTATCGTAGGTTGATTTTATCGTTTGAATCAGTCTCCGTTAAATTTACATTTAAATCACTATATTGAATTTTAAACGTACATTTCAAATTACAGGGGTCACATACTAACTCTAAAAATTCTCGAAAAATATTTTCTAGCCTCGTATTGACGATACGGTCCTAACAAAACTAGTTTCGTCGAATTCTGAGACCGTTAGAAAAATGGCCATTTTCCAGTCGATTAAAATCAACTGAAACTGGTCAAACACGTTTTCCTTTGCCATGCTCACATATTGATTCGAAAAATTATGAAATTTGGAATCTAGCAATAATTCGACATCACGGACCCAACAAAAGTGGTTTCGTCGAAATCCGAGGTCATTTGCAAAATTTCCATTTTTAAGGGCCTGAATTCCATAGCGACTATTCAGAATTTTCAACTGGACTTATCTTTTGATTCCCGCTATGAAATTCTGATTTTTCGGATTCGTTGGAAAGATATCATCAATTAGATCCTAATTTTTTTGGTTTCACTAAAATCTGGATTGTTTTGCACCCGGTACATTCAATTGAAGTTTGAAATCGAATTATCGAACTACCGCGCCATTTTCAATTCTATTTATAATTATATATAATTATTTATATCCTAACGACGGCGTATATAATATAAACATTCGAATTATATTCAAAATAATTTTCTCGTCGAAATTCTTTAAAATAATCCATTTTAAATATTGAAATTCGCTAAAATTGCCAAAATAAAAATTTTAAACTGGCTCAGATTTTCGGGTTGTTACACTTAACCAACTGGACATGCTAGACTGATAAGGGTTAAGTCTTGAATTTAGATGACAACACTTAACCTACTGGACGGAAACCCTAGTTACGCAGTCCTTTTCAGCAGTAACCCTCTTGTATGTATCACGATACCCTAGGGACTAGGCTAGGGTGGGGCACGATTACTGGGATGATTGTAAGCGACCAAAACGACGGCTGAGTTTGGTGCGCCATTGTAGGTTCAGGCGGACTATGGTCGTGCACGTAGTCCTGAGTTGAAAAAGCAGGCATGGGCACCAGTAGTTTTACACTGTGCGTGCTTGGAATGGTGTCAGTGGTTGACACCCTAGGACTTGATAAACCCTAGGGTGGACATAGAACAGAGTAGCTACATTCGTGATTGGGCCGTATGACACCGACACACAACGAGCTAGGTCTTGTAGGGAGCCGATCGACTAAAGCGTGACGTAGGGCGTTGTTCGATAGGTAGCGTAATCCCTAGTGGTCCTAGGTGGCATAAACCCAAGTCGAAAACGTCCATTAGGTAGCGTAATCCCTAGTGGTCCTAGGTGGCATAAACCCTAATCAAATCTATAAATTGTTCAATAGGTAGCATAATCCCTAGTGGTCCTAGGTGGCGTAAATCCTGGTTGAACACGCGATAATTCATGATAAGGGAATCTGGCCAGAATAAGGATGGCAGTCTGAGCGACTTCACGGATGGTGACACTACATTGTAGTAGTATAGAATAACGTGCTGGAACCCATACGATGTACGACAAGGGTCTATACATATACATGGGAGGGATGATACGAGTTAGGATGCTAGTACAGTTGGTGCAGAGGACGTTGAACATGTGATGCTATTCCGAGTTTACCTTGGTTATCCTGTAACCTTTGTTATCTTGTTACTTGAGTTTATCCTGTTAGCTTAGTTTGATCTGTTTACCTTGTCATCATGCTTATATTTACTTTCGGTTTATACATGTCATGTTACTCTTACCTGTTTTTAGGCTGAAAGTCACTAGGACTTAATCAGTCTTTATGACTGACCTTGTTTTGTTTCGCCTCTTTTTCTTCCGTTCCCCCCCCCCAGGTTTATAGGGAGGAAATGTTCTTACTTAGTGCGGATCTTTCTGCTTCAATATTATCATCTATGGCTTGGACTTTCCTTGGCTATGGCTATTTTACTGCTTTACTTGGGGAATAATTTATGACTATGGTTTTATGCTTCTTTATTATTGCAAGACAGGTTTCGATATAAGTAATTTAATGGCACTTTAATGTAAAAGGTTTTAAGTAATGAAATCATGTTTTCTTCTGCTGTTTTTATATGTTCTGTCTTGTAATATTACTATGCATGTTTACCTTGATAATACTCCACCAAAGCTAGTGCATTCCCTTTGTGAGTGACCCTAGCGGAGGTGGGGTGTTACATTTGGTATCAGAGCCAGGTTACCAGACTAGGCAAAAGTTTTTAAAACCTTCTGAAACTATTTTCAAAGCCATTTTACAAAGAAGCATTTTTCAAGAAAAGTTTTAAAGTAAAAGGCTATTCCCTAAAAAGCCATTAGCATTATCCTTCGTTCCCTTGATTGAATCTCTCTTCCTTTCTTTCCTCCGCCTGTAGTCACAGTAGTTTTAACTGTGACTAATCCTTTTCTTGCTACGTAAATGTTTTCTGTGCGATGGAGGAAGTTCTCAAGAGACCCGTTACCGTGTTATACAAGAAAGGATAGGAGTGGATAAGGCGAATAAGACTCAGCACAAGAAGGTAGTTAAGTACTATAGGACAAGGACATGGGCAAAGAACAAGATCGTCGAGAGGGCAATTGTATACTCTCACCTAAGAGGGATGGTAACATTTCCGTTAAAGGTTTTCCCTTCTATCATCACGTTAGGACTTTGTTTTGTACATCACATCCTTTTTAAATCTTGCTTCGATGGTTGAGTCTCTGCACCTTAGTACTAGCACAATAGAGGGTCTCGTTTTGTCTCAAATCCTATTGGGAGATCGTCCCATTTATTCATGACTTGTTTGGATTTGAGGACATCTATGACTTTTGGGAATAATGCTTATGTTTTTGAGCTATGGGTTGACTCTAGGAATGAAGTGGTCATCCCGTAAGGGTGCCATTCTCGGGTCGGAAAGGAGGGTAGTTAGACTCTTGACTTGCCTCGGTAATACCCTCATAGTCTCGTGTAACCTTTAGGGTTCTGTCATGATTGGTTACCTAAAATATCTTGATGCATTTGTTGGTAATCCATTCTAGTAGTGTTCGCCACTAAGGCGGACGATTCATTTCGCTTGTGCATGAGATATGGAAATCACTCTAATAAGTACACTTGGTAACATGGTTGATATTTGTTATTTCCAAGAGATAGTTTTTCTACATGGGATACCTCCTAGTAAATGAACAAGAACCAAGATTCACTAGTGAATTTTGGAGAGCTTGCATGAAAACCATGAGTGCACAGATATGGTTGAGCCAAGTATACTAGAGGGAGAATAAGAAAAAGTGGAACGAGAGGCGACATTGAAGTGAGTTCCAGCTCATATTTGGAAATAGGAGTTAAGAGGCCACAAAATCATGAAGTTAAAGATGGTCAAAGCACAATGGAGTTAAGCTCAAGGAAATGCAACTTAGAAGACTGAAGACTAGATATGCGCATCATATCTCTCTTTAAGAGTATATCCTTGATCCCTGTTTTTCTGTAGAGCTTACCCGCATGCTATCTTTTATGCATATCCTCTCGGTCCTATTTTCGATCTTATTTCTATTGCAAACTCCATAGGGGGTATGACTCATCGGTTAGTAATACATGTCAGGGTTTGAAGATGTCCGTTAGGTTGATTAAACCTTTTGGGCTTTATAGGATATGGGTTGGGTTTAGAATGGGATTTCTTGTAATCCGAAAAAGAGTTTATCTTGCTTATCTTCTCGATCCTATCTTGAGAACCTTAGGTAGAACCCTATGGATGTAAACATGTGTTTGAGACATGTTATGATTTATGGTTGCAAGTGGTTGCTAGTGGTTGCTCGTGGATGCATTTACACATTAGGCACTAGATCGGCTCAGTCGCCTTTCATATTGCATATGCATGAGTGTCTATAGTTATTTATGGATGAAATTGAATGTGTTATCATGTGAATATTGCATATGGATGAATGGTTGTGCACACATGTAGTGGTTATGTGACTAGGACTATTTGCATGCATGTGGATTCATGGCACAAAACATAGTTTACATTTAGAAGATCAATCAGGCCTGATCATTTGCATTAGATAAGGAACATATACACACACTTTCTGCATATGTTCATACAGCATTAGAAATCTTTTAAGGACAATGGTTGCCTGTGGATGATGATTTGAGTAGATGGATGATTGGATGGTAGGACACATCCTCCCTAACTTAGAGATTTCGTGGACGAAATCCTTAAAGGAGGGGAGAATGTAACAACCCGAATTTTAATAACGTGTTAAACAAGAATCAAGGCAGAATTAAATTTTAAAATAAGAATCAAGCGAAATGGGTTGCGCCATTGCGTTCGTCTCGGAATTCTGGTTGGAATCGAGTCCGAAATTTCGTAAATCGGAGTTCGTATGACCGAGATATGGCCCATAGAAGATTTCAGAAAATTCGAAAATTCAGCCCGAAATTCGAAATCTGCTCCAAACGGATTGGGCGGGAAATTTTCCCGCCCTACCCCAGGTCGACTGGGGGGTCGACTGGGAAGTCAACCTGCCCCCTCCCCCCCAGGTCGACTGGGGAGTCGACCTGGGTGTCGACCTGGGGGTCGACCTCCCTGGTCGGACCCTGTTGGTTTAGTGCACCAGTTTGCTCCTTTGGTCTGTTTACTTGGCCTGTGACGGGATTTGATTGTTCAGATCTAAACTAGGGTTAATCCTATGGTCTAAACTAGTCCTAACTTCTATAAAAAGACCCTAAGACCTAGCCTAAGCCACCACAAATCATTCTAACAATGTAGTGCTGCCAAAATGTCTCTTGATCATGGCCTCCATCTCCAACTCCAAAGGCTTGAGCTTTCAAACTAGATCCATGACAAAGGAGCAAGCTTTCTACATCAAATCAAGGAAGTAGAGCACCATCTCAACACCATTCTATGACGATTCTTGCTCTTAATCCTCTAGCCACGATTTGTAAGTTCTAGATGCTTTTAGATTGAAACGATAACATGAATATGACATGTGATAAAGTTGAAATTGGATCTATGCATGATATTCAATCCATGTTCTTTCTTGTTCATTTTTAATCCTGACCTTTGGGGATGTTCCTATAACATTAATTTGAACCTATGCATGTTGCAAATCACTCTTTCATGTCCTTAGCATGCATGTAATGATGTTTTTCTCTCGGATCTGGTTTTATGCAAAGTTTCTACCTTCCCCTATTTATTTTCTTTTGATGAACCTTGGTTGATTTCAGACCTAGGCCTAAACTACGATTTACATGCGATTTGTATACGGGGAAATTTAGGGTATTGCCAATGTAATTTGCAAGTTTAGGCATACATGAATTGGCATATGAATTAAATCACGGGTTTTGAGGCTATGCAAGTTAAATCAAGGGATTGGGCTTATGTAAATTATGCATAAGTGGGATTGGGAACATGAACCATGATGTGGGTTTATTTGGGCATGAACTTGACAACATGTAACTTTGGCTAGAACTTGGTAGGGTTGGGATGTCATAAACGTAGCATACATGCAAATAGGCGAGAATTAGACATATGTAAATTGGCTAGAATTGGGTACACATTTTCATGGGCATGTAAGGTGGAACTTGGGCATATGCTTAGTAATATGTAAAGTGGGGATCTTGACTTAGATGACACATATGTAATTAACAATCTAATGGATGCCTTCGACACGAGGTTAGACATGAGTTGTGGTGTAATTCTGCCCGGAACCGCCTGGCATATCCAGTGGCCACAACAATAGTAGTCTAATGTGAGAGGTCGTAGGCAAAGATTAGATTGTGGTAATGCATGAAACCGAGGTTGGAATGGATTTGCATTGTAATTCTGCCCAGAACCGCCCGGCATATCCACTGACTGCAAATAAGTCCAATGTGAGAGGTTGATGCATTAGCAAATAATAAAAAGAATATGACAAGGACGGGTGGGTTAAGTAACTTGACTAGACTAATGACACTTAACCAATATAACGTGGATGGGTGGGTTAAGTAAAACCGGACATGATATCTAGATGACACTTAACCATATAACACGATTAGAGGATGGGTTAATTTAACCTGAATGGGTCGATAACACCCGACTAGTATAACGCGAGGCATGGTAAGGTTAAGTACTCACGAGGGTAACACTTAACCATTATAATTTGACTAGTGGATGGGGTTAACTCATGAATCACTTGAATATACTTAACCAATCCAACATGATAATTTGATGGGGTTAAGTCATGAATTGCTTGAATATACTTAACCAATCCAACATGATAATTTGATGGGGTTAAGTCATGAATCGCTTGAATATACTTAACCAATCCAACATGATAATTTGATGGGGTTAAGTCACGAATCGCTTGAATATACTTAACCAATCTAACATGATAATTTGATGGGGTTAAGTCATGAATCGCTTGAATATACTTAACCAATCTAACATGATAATTTGATGGGGTTAAGTCATGAATCGCTTGAATAAATTTAACCAATCCAACATGATAACTTGATGAGGTTAAGTCATGAGTCACTTGAATATACTTAACTAAACCAGCACGGTAACCTGATGGGGTTAAGCTTGAATATACTTAACCAATCTAACACGGTAATTTGGTGGGGTTAAGCTTAAATATACTTAACCAATTTGACACGTTGATTTGGATAGGGTTAAGTCATGAACCGCTAGAATACACTTAACCAACTTGACACGTGATTCGTAGGGCTAAGCCATGAACGTGAATGACAACACTTAGCCAATCTTGACATGACATGTAGACGGGTTAAGTCATGAACTTGAATGACCACACTTAACCAACTGGATATGCTAGACTGATAAGGGTTAAGTCTTGAATTTAGATGACAACACTTAACCTGCTGGACGGAAGCCCTAGTTACGTGGTCCTTTTCAGCAGTAACCCTCCTGAATGTATCACGATACCTTAGGGACTAGGCTAGGGTGGGGCACGATTACTGGGCTGATTGTAAGCGACCAAAACGTCGGCTGAGTTTGGTGCGCCATTGTAGGTTCAGGCGGACTATGGTCGTGCACGTAGTCCGGAGTTAAAAAAGCAGGCATGGGCACAGTAGTTTTACACTATGCGTGGAATGGTGTCAGTGGTAGGACTTGATACACCCAAGGGTGGACCTAGCACAGAGTAGCTACATTCGTGATTGGGCCGAATGACACCGACACACGACGAGCTAGGTCTTGTAGGGAGCCGATCGACTAAAGCGTGACGTATAGCGTTGTTCGATAGGTAGCGTAATCCCTAGTGATCCTAGGTGGCATAAACCCTAGTCGAAAACGTCCATTAGGTAGCATAATCCCTAGTGGTCCTTGGTGGCATAAACCCTAATCAAATCTAGAAATTGTTCAATAGGTGGCATAATCCCTAGTGGTCGTAGGTGGCGTAAATCCTAGTTGAACACGCGATAATTCATGATAAGGGATCTGGCCCGAACAAGGATGGCAGTCCGAGCGACTTCAAGGATGGTGACACTACGTTGTAGTAGTATAGAATAACGTGATGGAACCCGTACGATGTACGACAAGGGTCTATACATATACATGAAAGGGATGATACGAGTTAGGATGCTAGTACGGTTGGTGCAGAGGACGTTAGACATGCGATGCTATTCCGAGTTCACCTTGGTTATCCAGTTACCTTGGTTATCTTGTTACTTGAGTTTATCCTGTTAGCTTAGTTTGATCTGTTTACCTTGTCACCATGCTTATATTTACTTTCGGTTTATACATGTCATGTTACTCTTACCTGTTTTTAGGCTGAAAGTCACTAGGACTTACTCAGTCTTTCTGACTGACCCTCTTTTGTTTCGCCTCTTTTTCTTCCGTTCCCCCCCCCAGGTTTACAGGGAGGAAATGTTGCTACTTAGTGCAGATCATTCTGCTTCTAGATTATCATCTATGGCTTGGACTTTCCTTGGCTATGGCTATTTTACTGCTTTACTTGGGGAATAATTTATGACTATGGTTTTATGCTTCTTTATTATTGCATGACAGGTTTCGATGTAAGTAATTTAATGGCACTTTGATGTAAAAGGTTTTAAGTAATGGAATCATGTTTTCTTCCGCTGTTTTTATATGTTCAGTCTTGTAATATTTCTGTTCATGTTTACCTTGATAATACTCCACCAAAGCTAGTGCATTCCCTTTGTGAGTGACCCTAGCGGAGGTGGGGTGTTACATATAGCGAGCGACAGCCCCCCCTCACCATTTCAATTCGCAACAGCTTTTCTCGAAAAAGAAGGCGATGCGTGCGGTTTTCTTCGGTGAACTGGAGTGTGAGTACTGAGGGAAAATTAACACAGTAAGTTATTTTTTGTTATTTTATTTATTTAAAATAACACGTAGGAGTGATTTTTGTTTGCAGAAAAGGATTTGATTTTTTAAGTAGACATCGATGTAAAAATATAGGATTTTTATATAGGTAATAAAAATATGATTTTTATATTATATAGGTAATAAAAATATGATTTTTATATTAGAGGAATAATAAAAATATGGTTTTTATATTGGTAGAGTATTAAAAATTTGATTTTTATATTATAGGGATGATAAAAATATGATTTTTATAATTTGAACAACGATATGAAAATATTATTTTTAGTTAGATAAAAATATAAATTTTATCGTGTGTATGTAATGAAATAAAAATTCAATCTTTATATAAGAAGTAGGAATATAAAAATATAATTTTTATATGGAAAGAAGCATCGTAAAAACATATGATGTAGAAATAAAAATGTGATTTTTATTTATTGGTATGATGCAATAAAAATATAATTTTTATTATGAATAGCGTGGTAAGGACAGCATCGGAATTTCAAACAAATCCAAACAGTTCAGATGTTCAGAAGTAAAATTGGTGGAATGGAACCCAAAGGTGAGAACTCCTCACTTTTATTTTAATTTCTTGTTTGAAAAATGTACTTGGATGCAGACGGTGCTTAGCAGCACCCGACACTCGTTGTCCACAGACCATAGACTACTTGTTTGTTGTTTGTGGTGTGAATATTGATTGTGTGATATGGAATGGAATAAATTATTTTATGCTTAAAAATATAATTTTTAACGTGTATATAAAATAAATATTTATAAACAAATCGGACAATTTGTTTATGTGCACCCATTTGACTGGTATGGATTATGATGATAAATTTTACACATCGCCCAACTGCACAAATAAAACCTGTGTTTGATTGTTTGAAAACCCCACACGGGTGTTGGGATGAAATTGGGCATATACTAGTCACAGTAATTATCTATATGTCGATCGTTTGATCAATAGACTGTTATAAGCGCAAAATATTTATATTTGATGCTTATGCAGTGTAGAATGCACTTTGGGTGATGGTTGACTGTGTTTGATTGTTGTTATGTGCATGTGTGTATGAAATCCATATAAATCACATTGTATGGTAATTGACTGTGTCTGATTCCAGTTCAGAAAGAATGAATATTTTAAAATAACGATTATTTTAAAATAACGAATATTTTCAAACAATATTCAGAAAAGAATCAAAATAGGATTTTGCTGTCCGATTTGGGATGGGCACAAATATATTTAAATATATATAGCCGTGTTGATTAGATTAACGCCATTTTGACGTGAACGATATTTATATTGATTTTATTCATTTATATAATGAATATAAGAAAGGAAACGATTTCGAAATATAATGTTTTGAAAATATTATCATTTGTATATCGATGATATGGAATATTCAATTTTGATTTGAAATTGAATAGGAAGTTGAAGTCGTTTTGAAAACAAATTTAAAACGATTTATAAAATACGTTTTAAAAGGAATCGACGAAATATATATATAATATTATATATATATATAATATAATGGCCTGAATAGAACGCGCCACGCAGCGGCAGTTCGCGAATTTCGACCATTGACTTCGAATGGACATTACGGGAGATCCGACCGTCGGATTCTCCTAAAATCAGAACCGTTGGGTTCGTATCGAAAAGAACTTTTAATGAATACAAGAAATTAGAAATATAACGGTTGGATTTGAAATTATGTCCAAATCAAATTTGGAAAAGGTCGTTGTAAGTGCAGTTCGATGGCCGTTGATGGAAATCGACTGTACGGGCCTTGATAAAATTATTAAATATATCAATAATTAGTGTAAAATCATTAATATTGATTTTTGGGAAGAATTGGGATGAAAAACTCCATATTTGAAAAGATAAAAATAGATTTTTATCGAAATGAACTAGTTTTGAACTAGAATTATAATCCTTTTATTTTTGAAATAAATAAATTGGATTTGAAAGGGTTTTAAAAGTAACCAGAATTTCCAATGATTGAATTGGAATGGATTCGAATCGAAATTGTCTTTGGAATATTTCGATGTTGGATTTCGTGATTATATAGATATTGTTATGGAAATTTGAAAGATATACTTATATCGTTATTTCCAATACGATATTTGTTGGTCGTAGAATTTGATATTGAATATAAGCCGATATACTTTCTATTCAGAGCCTTGTATTTAATGTCTAATGGGATTTGGGTTTGTCGTGAATGATGTCTTCATTAACACTGTTCTTAAACCCTATAACGACCCGTATTTTTGGTCGATTTATTTTAAATATTTAATATAGTTTTAAAATATTGAGCTAATAATATAAATCATTTTTTTATATTGATCTATCCATTTATATTCAATATATGATTTATTTCGAATATATATTTATCGAAATACGAGAACTGAAATAATTCAATTCGAGATTTAAACTGAGTCAAAACAATTCAGATAATAAATATAAATTCTATGTGAATATAATCGATAATAATAATAATTTATTATCGAGAAAGTGGTCAGTTTTAAATTTTAATTATATTATATTAATTTAATACGATTATTTTATATTTACGTTCGAATTAGATTTTATACTCTCTTCTGTTCAGTTCAGAATAGCGTTATAATATTAGAATGACGGTCGGTATGCTGAAATAGCGGCTCACGATTTTTAATTTTGAACCCCGAGATATTTATAATGGATAAGATCAAAATCGAATCGAAAATCAAATCAATATCTGTTTAAAAAGAATAAAAGATCTCTTTATATCAAATCAAAACCAAATCAAATTAATTAGAAAATCTTTTTAAAATAAATACAAAGATTTGTTGTGTACTTTTGGTTCCCTCTCCACTTCTTTATATACATGACACCTTTCTGTCATCTTCTTTTCTTCTTGTTTGCAATTGAAATACTATGTTCAGTGATTTTAAAAAGAAGGATATCCCATTCATTCGTTAGCTTCAGCAAATGAAATGGCCGCTCCTGTCATCCTCAATACTAAAACCGAAGTCCCATGAATCTCGATCCAAGATGGGAGCACTCGCGATGGACACGGTTAGGGTTAAGACTTGGAGGGTGCCCGAGGTGTCGGAGGCTGATTCGAGAGACGCTCGATTTGGGGGGGGGGGAGAAGGGGGATTGAGGCTTGAACACGGGTGGTCGAGGTGGGTTTCAAAAAGGGTTTGTTGTTGCTGCGAGTTCGATAGTCGAAGGAGAGTGAGGACATGGAGGTATCAGATTCGATATTAGTAGGGGATTCCGATCTTGTATTTGATTTCGAGGGTCAGAGGCTAAAAGTGACAGCAGTCTAGGGCATGGAGTTGCGGTGAATTCCGACGACCTAGGGTGCGGCAGTGATGGGTGCAGGACGTCGGCCTTGTAATACTGAGAAGGAAAAACTGGATCCCACTGTAGGTGACCGTGAGTTACTGGAACCGCCTTTGTCAAGAAGGTAATTACTGTATATATAGAATGTTAACTTATTTAATCTAAAATCTAATGATGTTTAGATTAAATTCAAAGTAATTTAATTGTGAAACTAGAAATTTGAATTAAGGAAAAGAAAGATTTATTTATCATTAAATTGAATGATAAAAGAAAAAGGGGTAATTAAACTTGTTATTTATTTTCTTAAGTAAGAATTAGATATATATGGTTTAATGTTGAAAATATATAGATTGGTTTAATTTTATTTGTTAAGTTACATTAAATTTAATAACCATTAAAAGAAGAAAAATTATATAGGAAGGTTATTTATTTGATTGAATAGTTAATTTAAATAAATAAACGTTTAATCGGTAAATTTAAATAAAATTATCGTAGGTGCGAATTCATTCAAGAAGATTAGTAGCCGCTAATTTGGAATATAAACAGGATATTCGACAACTGTAATTACGGTGAGTAAATCTCACTCACCTGTTATTTAGAATTATTTTTATTTGTTAAAAATAATTGTTTGTTGCTTTTGAATGCTTTCTGATTGTTTGAAATATATTAGTTATTTAGGGTTGACTATTATATATATATATATATATACATATATATATATATATATATATTGGGTTGATGGTTGGATTGATTCCCGCAGTCTCATTAGCGGATGCCCGTGGTACCATAGCGGATGATTTCCCTATGCACCCCACAATATATATTAGTAGATGACCTTAATACCGCGATGTCCTGCCTCGACGCAGGATGGGTATTATTTATGTTGACTAACATCTGTGGATGTAGGAAAAACAGGTTGGAGGGATCCAACTGGATTCCTCAAAAATATATTATCTGTTTGTTTGTTTGTTTGCACATATACTATCATATATGATGTGTCAGAAAACCTGTCAATTATAATTGGTTGTTTTGATTGTTTGAAATATCACTGGGTCTTAATGTCAATTTATAAAAATATCACGAAAGAGATTTTGAGATTTAAAAGGAAAATTCTATTTTCTTAAATAGAATTCGAATTTAGAATGGGCTAAAAATATTTACTTGTTTTGAAAATAAATAATACAAGTATTGAATTTATAAACGATGTTTATAAATTAAGTAATACAAGACCTTGAAGTGAATTTATAAATGGTGTTTATAAATGAAATAGATGGATTTTCGTTGGATAATCAAATAATTGAAATGAAATTATAAATAGTGTTTATATAAATAAAGTCAGAAAAATTATCAATAGACAATTTGAATATTTAAATTCAAATGTGAATTTAAAAATAGAAATGGGGAAATCATTTTAAATAAATAAACGATGGAATGTATTATAACGTTCAAAATATAAATTGGACTAAAATAAATCCGTAAGGATTTATGATTTGAATTCGATTAATTCGAGTTTTATTTAAATAGAAGTTAAATTGAATAAAGAGAATCTGAATAGAATTTGAATATATAGAATTTGAACAGAATTTGAATAGAATTGGAAAGAGAAAATTCAAATAGAATTGAAAATAGAATTTGAATATAGAGAATTGAAATAGAATTTGAATATGGAAAATTCGAAGAGAATTGAAAAGAGAATTTGAAAAATAGAAAGTTGAAATCATTTCGAAAAGGGAACGACGAAATATATTCCAAAATGCGGATTTTTTAAAAAGAATAGAAAATAAACTCAAAGGGTTTATAATTTGTAAAAGGAATTAGAATTTAATATAGAAGATCGAAGTATAAATAAATATATTACCGAGTTAGGAAAAATCGACAATTTTAGAAAATCGGAAATATGGTGTTGAATTAGGAAAACTGATTTGATATATATATTAAAAATATATCAGAATGGGGTTGAATTTATTATAAACGAAGTTCAAATATTTATATGTATAAATATAATTAAAACGAACTCGCCGCAGCGCGACATTTCGTAAATTGTTGATTCGAACCTCGATTGAGTATACAGAACTCAATTGAAGTCGGAATTCTTTGAAACAAGAAACGTCAGGACCGAATTGATAATAGTTTTCTAATAGAGAAGAAAAATCTAGATTTCGTCGAATAGATTTTGAGTTATGTCAAAATCAAATTTTCAGAAAAACAGCGCCAAAATCATTTAAAAACCATAACGGTTTATTTAAATAAATAAAAGGATTTTAAAAGAAATAAAATCTGAATTGCAATTAGAAAAATCCAGACTGGTGATATAAAATAAATATGAACTCCAGTGAAGTAAGTGAAATGATTTTTGAAACAAAAAAAATCAGATTTTTAGTTTTGAATCGAAATTGGCGTTGGATAAGTAAATTGGTTTTGTGGATTCATGTAGTCACCCGTAACTTCTCCGGTAAGGAAAGCCCGGATTGCTTTGAGGACAACACACATCAGAACACAATAGAAGAACATTTCATTGCTTATTACAACAATTCCATTAGAATACAAGAATATATAGAGTATGAATAAATATTACACATTTACTAGATTACCATAAATTACATAGCAGCGGAAAATAATACAATACACAACTGAAAGAGATATACGGATACAGAGCTTTCCAGATATGATTCCAGCTATAAACCAGGATCCTGTGAATATAAATCTGCAAAACCCAACTACTAGCTGCCCGTGTCGAAAATAAGGGCACCCAAAGTTTAGGTTAAAACAATAAACTCCAGGTCAGTCATGTGACTGGTGTGAGAACTAAAACAGTTATTTAAAACTTTACTTTAAGAGAGAGTGATTCAAGGGACCACACCATATAACACGGAAAGGGTTTCCTCCCAAGAACACTACTACATATAACAAACAGCGCAATGCTTTTTGGAAAAATGAAGCGATTATAAGACCCAGGTCCCATCACACAATGCAACGCAAGCCGGGGGATAGGGTTTTACCTTATAATAGCCAAACATGCTTGGTATGTTTAAAACAAATCATTTGATACTATTATAAGTGTATAGTGTCAAAACAATTTCAATCATAAACATCAATCATAGACGGCATAAGTGCCCCATCCCACTATGTCGCCATACTAGGCTCTACAAATAAAACCGAAAGTCACGTATTGGAAATTGGATTTCCGTCAAGAGTCGAGGCAAGGGTCAAGCTCCTCTCCATTCGAGACACTCTAGCAAATGTCTCAGGACCACACACAGCGATCCTGGATCTTCAGGGCCGGTCCCCTCTTACTTTTGAGGATTAGTTATTCCTGAACACACGTTTCCTGGTCCTATAGGACCTATATAATGGTCTGTATGTCGGCTCATGTAGTGCCAGTTATCGATCATATATTCGAGGTGCCTCGCATCCAACAACCACATAGGTAAAAAGTATATAAATGTCAGGGCTGGTAGGTCACTGACATCACCCATAGCTAGAAAGAAACGTCGTGCTCTCCCCGCAGTCACTATCCCGTTTTTGACTCATACCGAGGTGTGAGGCTCGCGAACTAACGCCATACACAAAGCAATGTCACACATGCCGTGCTTCGATCATCAACCACAAGACTTTGCTTTTCAACAAAAGCCTTGATCATTTGCCACTTAGGCAAGCCACATAGGCAATTCACTCCATGCGACTGATGTCCATCAATACATAACCTCTGAGCTCGTACGTCTCAGAGAAGGGCGTTAAGCAAGAGAATAAATTCTCCGCCGCCAAACAGATGTGTATTTGATAGAGATCAATCAACATAGAATAAAATCCAATGTCAGACACACAGTCCATTTACAAGTTCGTTCTGGGTCTGAACGAAACCGGAGGCACTTTCCCCGCAAATCCATCGATCTCCAAGTACGTCTGGACGATCACCAATTGATTCCCTCCTCTTGGGTGTACAGCCCAATCAAGATCATCAATGATCATCCAAACGATGTGAAGACTTTCGGTCTTCAACCACCGTCTTCATCTTCGACTTATCATCAAATCGGTTATTCAGAATGGGTATAAACACGGCCTTTCCGAATAACCCGCGTATATAATAAACAAATGTTACACAAACCCCACATACGCCTCATTCCAACTCAGGATATTCTTTATTCAAATATTCACATTCTTAGGGAAAGGTTCCCATTAATTTTATGAAAAATAAATTCTTCTAAATTTATTCTTTAATCTTCCTTTGGATATCATTTCAAACCATATTATGGTTTTCCAAACTAGTCGGGATTAGCGAAACACACCGAAGTAATTATTTATTTTATTTCCCAATCCCAACCTATTCATCCCATGGAGCAAAACTGGTAATACTACATATCTAACACCACGGTGTTATCGGTAAATATTAATTACCATTTCACGTTCAAATCTAATTAAAGATTTAACCATTGCTTTGGAGTAAAACTGGTGATACTCCATTCTCGATCATTTCAATCTAATTAAAGATTCGTTAAAACTCCACTTATTTTAATCTTCTCAAAAATCAATATCCTGTCTTTAACTGGGTTAAAAAACAAATGTCATCTAAAACACGGCTCACGATAAACCCAAAATCAAATTCTATTGTTAATCGGGTTAAAGAACAGGTGTTATGTATTAACCCGGAAAATACGAGCCAATTTAAAAATTTTAAATTGATTATTTCAAAGGAATTTGAACAATTGGAATTGAATATTTCAATAAAATAGTAAGTTAGGAATAGTGAGTCAGTTTGAAAATTTGAATTCAAACTTTGACTGACTATTCAGGGTGGAAAATATAACGGATTTTAGTGAAACCAAAAATATTTAAATCTGTTAGTTAATACCTTTCTAACGAATCTGAAAAATCGAAGTTTCATAACGGGAATCAAAAGTTATGGCCGAGTGAATTTTCAGAAGAGTCGGTATATAGAATATATAGGCCTGGAAAATTGATATTTTGCATACGACCTCGGAATTCGACGAAACCACTTTTGTTGGGTCCGGGATGTCAAACTATTGCTAGGTTTCAAATTTCATAATTTTTGAAGCTAGTATGTGAGCGTGGCAAAAGAAAATGTGTTTGGTCGATTTCTGTTAAATTGGATCGACCAGAAAATGGCCATTTTTCATACGACCTCAGAATTCGACGAAACTAGTTTTGTTGGGACCGTAGCGTCAAAACATAGCTAGATTTATTTTTCTGGAATTTTTCGAATCAGTTTGTGGCCCTGGCAAATTGAAATGTGTGTTCAGAGTTAAAAATTAAATGTTTTATACTTTAATTTGAAAAATAACTGACTGTAACAGTCGAATTGGCCTACGAAACATATCCCATTGTGTCCGGAATGGGGGTATTTAGCTAGGGGCGACAGTCGTTGGGTTTAAAAAGGAGATTGTTTAAGAAAACACTATTTAAAAATTTTAATATAGTCTCGGCCAATCATATTTTTCCATTCATAATTAAAAAAAAATATAACAGAAAACCCCCGACCCTCCAGATCGAACGGCGGCTTCCTTTCTCTGCCTTCTCTCCTCCAAATCTCCACATCCGCTCATCAAAACACCAGGGTCCTTTGGAGTTTTTCGTAGAGCTCGAGACGAGCTTCAAATCCATACCAACCTCGCCCAGCATCGTCGAGTATTTCGCCGGATCCGCTCCTCCAAAGTCCGACCGTTTCGAGGTCGATTCCGCCGCCCAGAGGCCGTCGAGTTCAACGCCGTGGGGCCCGCACGTGCGCCTCTCCTCCGCCTACAACCCTGCACTGGCCGATCATCCAACCGCTACACGGTTTGATCAAAAATCGCTGACCTAGTTTTGAAACCTTTAGCTGAGGTAACGGCCTGTTTAATTAAATTGTTTTACGACACTTTAAAACCGTTGCAAACCGTTTGAAAATCATATCTTTTTGGTGTGTTGACGAAATTCGATGAAACAGGAAACATCGAGACCGCAAGGAAGCTCTCTACCCAATAGAAGAAGCTGCGGATTTTTCTGACATCGTATCGATTTTTAGCGCTCAGAAAACCAAGGTGAGAAATCTAAATTAACGTGAAATTGAATGGAAAATCTCGTGTATAATTTATATAAGCGAAATATAAATTACATACGTGTTGTATACCTCATGTACATGCGTAGTGTAAGCTATATGAGCGAAGTATGAATTTTTACATGCATAGAATAACTGATATATGTGTTGAAATGCAAGTGAAATATAGCAAATATATATATATATATATACATACTCCCCTCGTCCACAAACCATGGACGATATTTATTGTGGTGAATTGGTGTGAAATATTGGATGAAAAATACGAATGGTTGAATAATTGTTTGTGGTTGATATTGTTTGGTTGTGGTTGAAAAATACCCATTGGTGATTGAAATGAATTGGAAATATTTGTGGAAATAAAAATAAACATGCCGCCTGCGTGCGAATTAGATGCATGAATCCCCATTGTCAAAACCGCGAGGTTTTAAGGTAGAGCGAGGAGCCGTACTAGGGACGGTGCCGGTTTTAACTACCCTGCCGTTATGCTGCCGAAATTTTGAATAATCTTTGTGTGTTAGAATTATTTTCATATGTTGAAATTATTTTCATGCATAGAAATTAATGTCATATATGAAACTATGTCCACGTGTGGAAATATTCATGTGTTGAAAAGTGTTGTATGAAAATTAAATTCATTTGTGAATGAATGAAGTGCTTAAACAATAAAAATCACATTTATATATATATATATATATATATGAAGTATGAAAAATATTCGCCTTATATAAATAGTTTCAACAATCAAAATTTCATCTTTCTAATAAGAACAACATAAATAAAATGTCCATGTGTGGAAATGCTCATTTGTTGAGAAGTGTGTGTAGTGGAAAGGTTCATGTGTTGAATAAAAAGATTGAACGATAAAAATTACATTTTTATTGAAACTATGAAGTGTTGAAACCATACATTGGTTGAATAAATATTTTAAATGATAAAAATATCATTTTTATCATATGTGTGATATGCTAAAGATCTGTGGACGTTGAAACAAATATTTGTGATAGAAATATTATTTTTAACATGCATAGGAACTAAATAAAATAGTCATGTGTTGAAATCTATTTTAGTTCGCCAAAATTATCATCTTTTGAAATGTGAAGTGTTAAAAATAGCCACTTGTTCAAATAAACGTGCATGAGTTGAAATATACATTAACTAGCTAATGATATGATTTTAGCCTATGCATGCGATATTAGAATGAATGGTGTTTTTAAACCAAAGCAAGGCAAATATGAAATTGAATGGAAATTGATAAATGTTAGAAATTGTATATATGTACATGCATATCTATTGAACAGGTTAAAGCAAAAGGGGCTAGAGAAGAGAAATAGAATTTTGTGCCCGACAAATAGGTACACATTTACCGCTTTGTTTGGGTGATGATTTTATGAGCTTATTGGCTAGCCGCTTGGCTTTTTATTTTTGATATGAGACGCCCGTGTGGCTATTTGGGAATTTTCCCAGACCCTCCCGTACAAAGGAGGTTATGGCGAAATTTTCCAAAAATTTAAGGCGTTAGTGAAATAATTGAAGTGGAAACGATATAGGAATTTTTGAATGAACTATATTTATATAAATATATAAATATAAATAGAATTAAAACGAAATGTGGCCGTGCAGTTCATATATTGAAACCGTGATTACAAACGACCAGTGCGGAAGATCCGACCATTGGATTTACCCGAAACCTCAACCGTTGGGTTCGCCTTGGAAATATCTTTCCAACGGCACTAACTTTGTGAAGATCCGACGGTTGGATTGTCTGGAATGTTTAATTCAAAACTGAAGAAAAACAGCGCCAGAAACGATTATATTTATATATATATATAAATATAATTAAATTAAATCGAATAACGACGCTGCAGTTCGTAAATTGAAATCGTAACTTCAAGTGGTTGGTGTGGAAAATCCGACCGTTGGATTTTCCCAAAACTGAAACCGTTGGATTCGTTTTGAAATGACCTTCCTAATTATGTAAAATTTGTGAAGATCCAACGGTTAGATTTTTAGATATGTGTAAAACAAAATTAGTGGAAAGCAGCGCCAGTGCGTCGACACGACCTGAAACGTCGTTTAATTAAATATGGCTGTTTTAAATTAAATAAAAATGGCGATATATCGTTATGAAGTGCTATAGACGATATAGAGTGAAAATGAACCAATTTGGTTGTGTTTGCTTGAGATGTGATGGCTGAATGTATTTGACATGAAAATTTTAACTAAATAACTGAAATGTGAATGTTGAATAGTTCAACCATGTGATTAATTGGTTTGAAAATCTAAATATACGTGGATTATTTGAAAAGGCCGAGTGTATCTCATTTCAAATAATCGATCGACGTTGAGAAGTCGAAGAGTCAAAGATGGTTGAAGACCGAAGATCTCCACATTGGATGGATGGGCGCTACTGATGCTCATGATTGGAGTAGCTACCATGAAGGAATTGCAGTAGTAGCCGTCCAAACATATTGTTGATTGTACGGATATGCGAGGAATTGGTGCCTCCGGTTTCGTTCAGACCCAGAACGGACTTGTAAATGGACTGTGTGTCTGACATTGGATTTTGTTCTGTGTTGATTGATCTCTGTTCAATATATATCTGTTTGGCGGCGGAGAATTTATTCTCTTGCTTAACGCTCTTCTTTGAGACGTACGAGCTCAGAGGTTATGTATTGACAGAAATCAGTCGCATGGAGTGGATTGCCTGTGTGGCACGCCTAAGTGGCATATGATCAAGGCTTCTGTTGCAAAGCAAAGTCTTGTGGTTGATGATCAAAGCATGGTCTGTGTGACGTAGCTTTGTGTATAACGTGAATTCGCGAGCCTCACACCCCGGTATGAGTCAAAAACGGGAGAAGGACCCAAGGAGTGCATGACGTTTCTTTCTAGCTATGGTGGTGTCAGTGACCTCCCAGCCCTGACATTTATATCTACTTTTCACCTGTGTGGTTGTTGGAATACGAGGCGCCTCGATTATAGGTCTGTAAGGACCGGGAAACGTGTGTTCAGGAATTGCCAATCCTCAAAAGTAAGAGAGGACCGGCCTTGGAGGATCCAGGGGATTGCTGTGTGCGGTCCCGAGACATTTGCTAGAGTGTCTCGAACGGAGAGGAGCTTGCCCCTTGCCTCGACTCATGAAGGAATCCAATTTCCAATACGAAATATGCGGATGTGATTGTATTACTAGTATGGCGACATAGTGGTATGGGTCATTTATGTCGCCTATGATTGATATTTATGATTGAAATCGCTTTTGAAACATATATGCACTAGTAATAATATCAAGCACTTTTGTTTATTCGTATGAAGCATTTTTGGCCATTATAAGGTAAAAACTCTATCCTCCGGCTTGCGTTGCATTGTGCGATGGGACTTGAGTCTTATAATGGCTTCATTTTATAAAAAGCATTGCGTTGATTTAATCATTTACTTTATTTTATGCACTAGCACTCATTGGAGTAAACCCGTCCCGCGAAAGTGGCGTGGTCCTTTGATTTGCCTTATTATTGTTGTTAATAAGTTGAGTAGATTTCTCATACCAGTCCCATGACTGACTCGTAGATTGTTTCACCTTGCAAACTCGGGTGCCCTCATTTTCACACGGGCAGCCTCGTTACAGGTTTCTGACGCACCTTTTGGCTCATGGCGAGGTTTGACTACACCGTGCTAACTTGGATTTTCTCCGCCATTATTGTATCTATATTATGATTCCGCCACAGGCGATGTAGACTGATATTCCTTTTGTGTACTCTTTATGTATGATTCCGCCTCTGGCGATGGTGACTGATTATGTATCATTATGCACTAAGTTGTATCCTGTACTGTGCTCTCTGATGTGATGATATCTATATGATTCCGCTGTCATATGTGTGTAAATTATTCTATTTTCTGTTTATGCTATTATCTGTGATCTGCTAATGATGATTGATGTGTTATATTCCAATGATTATCCTTAACACCGTGCCACGGGGTTTTGGGATCGTCACATGTTACTCAGCTCACGATAAACCCGAAATCACATTTAAATTCAATTCCAATTAAATACTAATTAACTGGACAATTTCACTAAATCTTAATTAAAAGATTTATTCTTTTCTAAACCGGGTTCAAGAACAGTGTTATTCAAGACACCATTCACGACGAACCCAAAATCCCATTTGATGTTAAATACAAGGCTCTGAATAGAAAATATATCGGCTTATATTCAATATCAAATTCTGAAACCAACAAATATCATATTGGAAATAACGATATAAATATATCTTTCAAATATCCACGACCATATCTGTATAATCACGAAATCCAACATCAAAATATTCTGAAGATAATTTCGATTCAAATCCATTCCAATTCGTATATTGGAAATTCTGATTATTTTTAAAACCACTTCAAATCCAATTTATTTATTCAAAAACATTGTATTATAACTCTATCTCATAACTAGTTCATTTCGATAAAAATATATTTTTATCCTTATAAATGTGGAATTTTTCATCCCAGTTCTTTCCAATTCATATATTAGGATATTACACAAATTTTTAATATTTTTAATAGATTTATCAAGGCTCGTACAGTCAGGTTTCAATAACGGCCACCGAACTGCACTTACAGCGACCGTTTCTAAATTTGATTTGGACATAATTCCAAATCCAACCGTTAGATTTCAAATTTCTAATATTCATTAGAAAGCTCTTTTCGATACGAACCCAACGGTTCCGGTTTCAGGAGAATACGACGGTCAGATCTCCCGTAACGTCAATTCGAAGTCAACGGTCGAAATTCGCGAACTACCGTGTCGCGGCGCGTTCTATTCAGGCCATTTTATATATATAATATATATGTTATATATATTTCGTCAATTTCAATTCAAAACGTATTTTATAAATTGTTTTAAATTCGTTTTCAAAATAATTTCAACTTTATATTCAACTTCAAATCAAAATTGAATATTCCATATCATTAACTTATAAATGATAATATTTTCAAAACATTATATTTTGAAATCACTTCCTTTTCTATATTCATTACAAAAACGAATATAATCGATATAAATATCATTAGCGTCAAAATGGCGCATATCTAATCAACACGGCTTTATATATTTCAATCACTTCGTTATTCTATTCAACAAATGAATATTTATTTCTTTCAACACATGAATATTAATTATTTCTTAATTACAATAAAAATGTGAATTTTATTGTATAAAATATTTCGTTCAACACATGAATAGTTTCAACACATGAATATTCTCAACACATGAGTATCGTCAACACATGACTATTTATTCTATTTAATATATTTTATAGAATTATGATTTCTATCTTTTAATTCTTAATCAGGCTCCAACCGTAAATTAGTAAGAGAACGATTCCCTAAGTATTAACCACGAAGGCCGAAACCAACATCAGATCAATACCCAGGAAACCACTCATCTTAACTAGTTTCCAGCTAGTTTCTAATTTTATATATGATAAAGATGTAAATTTTATTGTTAAATAATTTCTTTCAACACATGATAACTTTCAACACATGAATATTCTCAACAAATGAGTATCATCAACACATAACTATTTATTCTATTCAAAACATGAATCTTTATTTTATAATATTCTTTATTTTCCCAATTGGAATGAGGCCCAATCAATTACCATATAATGTTAATTATATGGATTCCATACAACACATGTATATAATAGCAATGATAAATAATCAACCATCATCCAAAGTGCACCACACAACTGCATAAGCATTAAACATAAATAATTAACGCTTACACAGTGTCAACCTATCGATTGACATACAACTAAACAATTGGGATTAGTGTACGCCAAATATCATCACAACACCCATGTGGGGTTTCAAATCAACAAACACAGATTTTTATTTGTGCGGTTGGGCGATGTGTAAAATTTATCGTCCCAATCAATGTCCTTCAAATAGGTGTACATAAACAAACCGTCCAATTTGTAAATGAATATTTATTTATTAACATTCATGTTAAAAATTATATTTTTAACGATAATTAATTTATTTCAACACATGAATGTTTTATTATCCATTTCACATCAACATCACAAACAAACTTCACAACACATCAAACAAGCATACAAGTCGTCCATGGTCTGTGGACTATGGGTGTCGGGTGCTGCTAAGCACCATCTGCATCCTAGTATATATTTTAACTAGAAAACAATATTTAAAGTGAGAAGTTCTCACCAAGAGCTAAACCAAATGTCACGACTCTTCATATGTAGGAAATCTTCGTCATGTTTCCAACGTAGTCTGTTTCACGAAGTTTATATTAAAAATCACATTTTTATAGCTTTGCTATATATATATATATATATAAAGATTGAATCTTTACTTTCACTTCGTATATATAAAAATCGAATTTTTTATCTATATAAAAATCTCAACTTTATATTTAAAAAAATCACTTCTTTATATTGTTAATTCACTACAACAAATATAAAGATCGTATTTTTATAATCTCTACTATATAAAAATCAAATTTTATCTTCATTTCATATATATAAAAATTGAATTTTTTATCTATATAAAAATATTAACTTTATATTTTAAAAAAAATCACTTCTTTATATTGTTAATTCGCTAAAACACATATAAAGATCGTATTTTTTTTTTGAAGAAAAATTTAATCTTCCTTCGCTAATATCATGCATAAAAAATCCGATCTTCCTTTAATTAAAAATCGTACCTTTCCTATTTAAAAACGTCAGCTTTATATATTTAAAAATCTTTGCTTTATATATTTAAAAATCTCTGCTTTATATATTTAAAAATCTCCTCCTTAAATTGTTTTAAACCACATCATTATACTGTAAAAAAAACAGATCTTTATGTTATATAAAGAAAACTGAAAATAAAATTGAAATTAAAGTTATTACTTTTTTTTCGTTCGCAGGGGGAAAGGCTTGCTACGCTGAGGTGGTGGTGGCTCCTTGCTCGCGGGTGGCTTGAGTGGCCGACGACTGGACTGTGGTGGCTTGGTAGAGGCTGGGCGAAGGTTTCAGGGCCTTGGGGATTCAGGGAAATCGAACGGAGAGGGGGCGAGCTTGGTGGTGGCGGCCCGATTGAAAGTGAAGCGGAGCAGTGCGTGGCGTCGCTGCGTGGTTCGTCGGTGCGGAGGTAGGGAGGTGGCTAGGGTTCAGGCTACATGGGTTTGGGGGTTATGGCCAAAATCAGAAGAGGATGGAGGAGAGAAGCTACGGGGAGGAGGAGAGGAAGAGGGTGAGGTCCGGTCATCGGCGACGGAGGCCAGGGGAGGCGCGCACGCCACTAGCGGCGGTGGTCGGGGCTTGAGTAGGGTCAACGACACTGAACGAGATTGGCTTTTCCTTTTTTATTTTTTTATTATAATAACTGTCGGGTGAGAGAATATGGAGAGAGAGGGAGAGTTGTATAGTATTATAATTTGTATTTTATTATTTTTAATCCCAAAAAGGTAACTTTTTATTTCGAACTCAGAATCTAACCCACTAACTGTCGTCCCTAATGTATTACCCTCATTCCGAACACAATGGGATATGTTTCGCTAGCCAATTCGATAGATTCGATAAGTTTCCATTTAATTTAAAATTCAAATATATTTTTTCAATTTTAAACGTCATTTCAAATTACCAGGGCCACATACTGACTCTAAAAATTCCCGAAAAATATTTTCTAGCTTCATATTGACGATACGGTCCTAACAAAACTAATTTCATCGAATTCTGAGACCGTTTGAAAAATGGCCATTTTCTGGTCGATCGAAATTGACTGAAACTGTCAAAACACGTTTTACTTTGCCACGCTCACATATTGATTCGAAAAATTACGAATTTTGAAACTTAGCAATAACTTGACATTCCGGATCCAACAAAAGTGTTTTCGTCGAAAACCGAGGTCGTTTGCAAAATGACTATTTTTAAGGGCCAGAATTCCATAGCGACTATTCTTTATTTTCAACTGGGCATAACTTTTGATTTCCGCTATGAAATTTCAATTTTTCGGATTCGTTGGAAAGATATTCTCAATTATATTCAAATATTTTTGGTTTCGCCAAAATCCGGTTTATTTTGAATCCTTTACATTAATTTGAAATTAGAAATCGAATTTTCGAACTTCCGCGCCATTTTCAATTCCTTTTATATTTAAAATAGGGTCCGTTTGGTACAGGTCCCTATTAAGTTTCAAAATTAGGCTCACATCCGGTCCAACTTTTCATGTAAATTTAGTTCCTATTTTTCAAAAATACATTAAAAACAAAAAAACTCACGAAGATTCGTATTTAAATCAAACATGTACTCACCTAAAAAAACAGCTCGTAAAAAAATAAAAAAATGCATCAAAATCAAAAAATACAATAAAACAGCGAAAATTCAGTAATTTGCATCAAATCATGCACATATTTGCAATACTTGCATTCATCTGTGCAAGTATTTCAAATGTTGAATTTGCGTTTGTTTTTTTGCATACATGTATGCAAGGTAAACAGATTCTTGCATACAAGTGTGCAACAATCTTCAGGCAAAATTTTCGCTTCATATTTTTACATGCAGTACTTGCATAAATGTGTGCAAGTATTTCAAATAGTTGCATACATTTATGCAAGTTTTTCTTTTTAATTTCCGTGAACTTCTGTTAATATTTCCAGATTTTAGAATTTTTTTTTTACATTGTAGCGCTTTTTTTTAAATATAAAGAAAAGGCGGAAAAAAGGACAAAGTTTCTCATTCGTTTCCGCCCCCTCTTTTTGAGCTACCGCCTAATAATTTTTGTCCCTTCCACCTCCTTCCACTTCGCCTCTTCCATTTTTTCACAAAAAAAAAAGCGCTCTTGCATTAAAAAAATATTCTAAAATCTGCAAATATTCCCCTCAGTCCACGCAAATCAAAAAAAAATTGCATACATGTATGCAACTATTTAAATACGCATGCAAAAAAAAAAAAAAAAAACCGCAAACCTGCTGAATATTTGCATACAAATATGCTGCTATTCAGAATAGCTGCGTACTTGTATGCAGTAATGCGTTGAAAGGCAGAGGGCATGGCAATATATGCATACATGTATGCAAATATTTGAAATATGTGCATGTTTTCATGCATTTTACTGCATATTCCGCTGTTTTGTGTATTTTTTGATTTTGACTTGTTTATCAATTGTTTTTCCACCTGATTTTTTTGGCGTGAACATGTTTTATTTAATAAAGAATTTTCGTGATTTTTGTATATATTTTTATATGTTTTTGAAAAATAGGGACCTAATTTACATGAAAAGTTAGACCGGATGTGAGCCTAATTAAGTTTCGTTTTAGGGATATATGCCTAATTTTCACTTTAAAATAAATATTTATATTCTAACGACGATTCAAATAAATATATACGTTCAAATTCTATTCAAAATAAACTTTTCGTCGTTATTATTTAAAATAATCCATTTTAAATATTCAAAATTCATTAAAATTGCCAAAATAAAAATTTTAAATTGGCCCAGAATTTCCGGGTTATTACAATCTCCCCTAATTAAAATCTTCTCGTCCTCGAAAAGGAACGAAGCTGAAAGTTGTTTTACAAACCAACTCAAATTCCATTATTTTATTTACGTCTTAAGTTCTTTAACATTTTAGTTTCTAAGAACTTTTCAAATTTTTCAAAAATTTGGTTAACACCCTAAATTTTCGAAAAATTTCGCCATAACCTCCCCTGCACCAGGAGCTTCGGGATATTTCAAACTGCCTCCCATGGCCCTCATCAATCCAAAACAAAAAGCCAAGCGGCTCATAAAATCATCAAATCCCCAAGAAATACAATAAACATGTACCTATTTGTCGGGCAAACAATTTTATTCTTCTGCTCTAGCCTCCTTGCTATGACTTGTTCACACATGTATATGTCCTTGCATGCATTTGCAAATAATTTTCAGTACAGTTCAATATTCGGTCCAACTTGGCCTAAATGGTTAAAAATATCAAACCAATAACCCAACAACACAACATCAATCAATTAGTTGATTAGCTTTTCAAATTCATAATTTTGATACATATACAGAAAATCGTGTTTTTGATGCCAAATCACAACAATAAACCTATCTAGTTTTGGTTCTCATACCAGTCTAATGGAAATATATAGACATCTCACTTTCAAAACACGAAAATAATTACTGATGATGACGCGTCAATCATCTGAATCAGGTCCGAGCGACTAGAGTGTGATCCTATATCTGTCCAGTATATTAAAACTTCGAATATATGTCCATGACGCGTATATGCAAAATCTTTATATACTCGATTGTCCAAATTTAATACAAATAAAATATTCACATACGTATAAACTGGTTTAAATTTTCAAAACAATTTTGTTTTCATTTGAAAAATATACTCTTCACACTCGTTCTAGGATACTACTGATCCTATCTCTAACGAGTCATTCTAATTGGATATTACTAATCCAATATCTGATGTTTTCTTTCATTTTGTTCTAATGTGTCTTGTTCTCGAGCTCTGTAAAACCAAAGCTCTGATACCAAATGTAGTCACCCGTAACTTCCCCGGTAAGGAAAGCCCAGATTGCTTTGAGAACAACACACATCTGAACACAAACAGAAGAACATTTCATTGCTTATTACAAAAATTCCATCATAATACAAGAATATACAGAGTATGAATAAATATTACACATTTACTAAATATCAGAGATTACTGTAAATTACATAGCAACAGAAAATAATACAATACACAACTGAAAGAGATATATGGATACAGAGCTTTCCGGATATTATTCCAGCTGTAAACCAGGATCCTGTGAATATAAATCTGCAAAACCAAAACTATAGTTTAGGTTAAAACAATAAACTCCAGGTCAGTCATGTGACTGGTGTGAGAACTAAAACAGTTATTTAAAACTTTAGTTTAAGAGAATGTAATTCAAGGGACCACGCCGTATAACACGGATTGGGTTTCCTCCCAAGAACACTACTGCATATAACAAACAGCACAATGCTTTTTGGAAAAATGAAGCTATTATAAGACCCAGGTCCCATCACACAATGCAACGCAAGCCGGAGGATAGGGTTTGCCTTATAATAGCCAAACATGCTTGGTACGTTTAAAACAAATCATTTGATATATTATAAGTGTATAGTGTCAAAACAATTTCAATCATAAATATCAATCATAGACGGCATAATTGCCCCATCCCACTATGTCGCCATACTAGGCTCTACAAATAAAACTGAAAGTCACGTATTGGAAATTGGATTTTCGTCATGAGTCGAGGCAGCGGGCAAGCTCCTCTCCGTTCGAGACACTCTAGCAAATGTCTCAGGACCACACACAGCGATCCTGGATCTTCAGGGTCGGTTCTCTCTTACTTTTGAGGATTAGTTATTCCTGAACACATGTTTCCCAGTCCTATAGGACCTATATAATGGTCTGTACATCGGCTCACATAGTGCCAGTTATCGACCATATATTCGAGGCGCCTCGCATCCTTTAACCACACAGGTAAAAAGTATATAAATGTCAGGGCTGGTAGGTCACTGACATCACCCATAGCTAGAAAGAAACGTCGTGCTCTCCCTGCAGTCACTGTCCCGATTTTGACTCACACCGAGGTGTGAGGCTCGCGAATTAATGCCATACACAAAGCTATGCCACACAGGTCTTGCTTTGATCATCAGCCAAAAGACATTGCTTTTCAACAAAAGCCTTGATCATTTGCCACTTAGGCATGCCACACAGGCAATTCACTCCATGCGACTGATGTCCATCGATATACAACCTCTGAGCACGTACGTCTCAGAGAAGGGAGTTAAGCAAGAGAATAAATTCTCCACCGCCAAACAGATGTATATTTGATAGAGATCAATCAACACAGAATAAAATTTAATGTCAGACACACAGTCCATTTACAATTTCATTCTGGGTCTGAACGAAACCGGAGGCACTTTCCTCGCATATCCATTGATCTCCAAGTACGTCTGGACGATCACCAACTGATTCCCTCCTCTTGGGTGTACAGCCCAATCAAGATCATCAATAATCATCCAAACGACGTGAAGACTTTCGGTCTTCAACCACCGTCTTCATCTTTGACTTATCATCGAATCGGTTATTCAGAATTGGTATAAACCCGGCCTTTCCTTATAACCCGTGTATATAATAAACAAATGTTACACAAACCCCACATACGCCTCATTCCAACTCAGGGTATTCTTTATTCAAATATTCACATTCTTAGTGTAAGGTTCCCATTAATTTTATCAAAGATAAATTCTTCTAAATTTATTCTTTAATCTTCCTTTGGATATCACTTCAAACCATATTATGGTTTTCAAACTAGTCGGGATTAGCGAACCACACCGAAGTAATTATTTATTTTGTTTCCCAATCCCAACCTATTCATCCCATAGAGCAAAACTGGTAATACTCCAAATCTAACACCATGGTGTTATCGGTAAATACTAATTACCATTTGACATTCAAATTTAATTAAAGATTTAACTATCGCTTTGGAGTAAAACTGGTGATACTCCATTCTCGATCATTTCAATCTAATTAAAGATTCATTAAAACTCCACTTAGTTTTAATCTTCTCAAAAATCAATATCTTGTCTTTAACTGGGTTAAAGAACTAATGTCATCTAAAGCACGGCTCATGATAAACCCAAAATCACATTCTATTGTTAATTGGGTTAAAGAACAGGTGTTATTCAAAACACCGCTCGCGATAAACCCGAAATCACATTTAAATTCAATTCCAATTAAATACTAATTAACTGGACAATTTCACTAAATCTTAATTAAAAGATTTATTCCTAGTGTTATTCAAGACACCATTCACGATGAACCCAAAATCCCATTTGATGCTAAATACAAGGGTCTAAAAAGAAAATATATCGGCCTATATTCAATATCAAATTCTGAAGCCAACAAATATCGTATTGGAAATAACGATATAAATATATCTTTCAAATTTCCACAACCATATCTGTATAATCACGAAATCCAACATCAAAATATTCCAAAGATAATTTCGATTCAAATCCATTCCAATTCGTATATTGGAAATTCTAATTATTTTTAAAACCACTTCAAATCCAATTTATTTATTCAAAAACATTGGATTATAATTCTATCTCATAACTAGTTCATTTCGATAAAAATATATTTTTATCCATATAAATGAGGAATTTTTCATCCCAGTTCTTTCCGATTCATATATTAGGATTTTACACAAATTATTAATATTTTTAATAATTTTTTCAAGGCCCGTACAGTCGGGTTTCAATAACGGCCACCGAAATGCACTTACAACGACCTTTTCCAAATTTGATTTTGACATAATTCCAAATCCAACCATTAGATTTCAAATTTCTAATATTCATTGAAAATCTCTTTTCGATACGGACCCAACGGTTCCAGTTTCAGGAGAATCCGACGGTCGGATCTCCCATAACGTCAATTCGAAGTCAATGGTTGAAATTCGCGAACTACCGTGGCGTGGCGCATTATATTCAGGCCATTTAATATATATAACATATATATTTCGTCGATTTCAATTCAAAATGTATTTTATAAATCGTTTTAAATTCGTTTTCAAAACAATTTCAACTTCATATTCAACTTCAAATCAAAATTGAATATTCCATATCATTAACATATAAATGATAATATTTTCAAAACGTTATATTTTGAAATCACTTCCTTTTCTATATTCATTACAAAAACGAATATAATCGATATAAATATCGTTCGCGTCAAAATGGCGCATATCTAATCAACACAGCTTTATATATTTCAATCACTTCGTTATTCTATTCAACAAATGAATATTTATTTCTTTTAACACATGAATATTTATTATTTCTTACTTACAATAAAAATGTGAATTTTATTGTATAAAATATTTCGTTCAACACATGAATAATTTCAACACATGAATATATATGACTATCGCCAACATATGACTATTTATTCTATTTAATATATTTTATAAAATTATGATTTCTATCGTTTAATTCTTAATCGGGCTCCAACCGTAAATTAGTAAGAGAACGATTCCCTAAGTATTAACCCCGAAGGCCGAAACCAACATCAGATCAATACCCAGGAAACCAATCATCTTAGCTAGTTTCTAATTTTATATATGATAAAGATGTAAATTTTTTTGTTAAATAATTTCTTTCAACACATGATAACTTTCAACACATGAATATTCTCAACAAATGAGTATCATCAACACATAACTATTTATTCTATTCAAAACATGAATCTTTATTTTATAATATTCTTTATTTTCTCAATTGGAATGAGGCCCAATCAATTACCATATATTGTTAATTATATGGATTCCATACAACACATGTATATAATAGCAATGATAATTAATCAACCATCATCCAAAGTGCAACACACAACTGCATAAGCATTAAACATAAATAATTAACGCTTACATAGTCTGTTAACCTATCGATTGACATACAACTAAACAATTGGGATTAGTATACGCCAAATATCATCCCAACACCCGTGTGGGGTTTCAAATCAACAAACATAGATTTTTATTTGTGTAGTTAGGCGATGTGTAAAATTTAGCGTCCCAATCAATGTCCTTCAAATAGGTGTATATAAACAAACTGTCCGGTCTGTAAATGAATATTTATTTATTCACATTCACGTTAAAAATTATATTTTAATGATAATTAATTTATTTCAACACATGAATGTTTTATTATCCATTTCATATCAACATCACAAACAAACTTCACAACACATCAAACAAGCATACAAGTCGTCCATGGTCTGTGGACGACGGGTGTCGGGTGCTGCTAAGCACCGTCTGAATCCTAGTATATATTTTAACTAGAAAACAAGGTTTGAAGTGAGAAGTTCTCACCAAGAGCTAAACCAAACGTCACGACTCTTCATATGTAGGAAATCTTCGTCATGTTTCCAACGCGGTCTGTTTCACGAAGTTTATATTAGAAATCACAATTTATAACTTCGCTATATATATATAAATAGATCGAATCTTTACTTTCACTTCGTATATATAAAAATCGAATTTTTTATCTATATAAAAATCTCAACTTCATATTTTAAAAAAATCACTTCTTTATATAATTAATTCGCTACAACACATATAAGGATCGTATTTTTATAATCTCTACTATATAAAAATCAAATTTTATCTTCACTTCATATGTATAAAAATCGAATTTTTTATCTATACAAAAATCTCAACTTTATATTTAAAAAAAAATCACTTCTTTATATTGTTAATTCACTACAATGCATATAAAGATCGTATTATTTCTTAGACAAAATTTTAATCTTCCTTCGCTAATATCATGCATAAAAAATCCGATCTTCCTTTAATTAAAAATCGTACCTTTCCTATTTAAAAACCTCAGCTTTATATATTTAAAAATATTTGCTTTATATATTTAAAAATCTCCTCCTTAAATTGTTATAAACCTCATCATTATACTATAAAAAAAATAGATCTTTATGTTATATAAAGAAAACTGAAAATAAAATCGAAATTAAAGTTATTAGCTTTTTTTCATTCGCAGGGGGAAAGGCTTGCTGCGTTGAGGTGGTGGGGGCTCCTTGCTCGCGGGTGGCTTGGGTGGCCGACGCCTGGACTGTGGTGGCTTGGTAAAGGCTGGGCGAAGGTTTCAGGGCCTTGGGGATTCAGGGAAGTCGAACGGAGAGGGGGCGAGCTTGGTGGCGGCGTCCCGATTGAAATTGAGGCGGAGCACTGCGTGGTTCGTCGATGTGGAGGTAGGGAGGCGGCTAGAGTTCAGGCTACACGGGCTTGGGGGTTACGGCCAAAATCAGAAGAGGATGGAGGAGAGAAGCTATGAGGAGGAGGAGAGGAAGAGGGTGAGGTCCGGTCATCTGCGACGGAGTCGAGGGGAGGCGCGCACGCCACTAGCTGCGGTGGTCGGGGCTTGAGCGGGGTCAACGGCGCTGAACGAGATCGGTTTTTCCTTTTTTATTTTTTTTTATTTTAATAACTGTCGGGTGAGAGAATATGGAGAGATAGGGAGAGTTATATAGTTTTATATTTTATATTTTATTATTTTTAATCCCAAAAAGGTAACTTTTTATTTTGAACTCAGAATCTAACCCACCAACTGTCATCCCTAGTGTATTACCCCCATTTCGAACACAATGGGTTATGTTTTGCTAGCCAATTCGATCCTTTTGATCAGTTTCCTTTTAAATTAATATTCAAATCTATATATTCAATTTTAAACGTACATTTCAAATTACCGGGGCCATATACTGGCTCTAAAAATTCCTGAAAAATAGTTTCTAGCTTTGTATTGATGATACGGTCCTAACAAAACTAATTTCATCGAATTCTGAGACCGTTTGAAAAATGGCCATTTTTTGGTCGACCGAAATTGACTGAAACTGTCAAAATACGTTTTACTTCGCCATGCTCACATACTGATTCGAAAAATTAAGAATTTTGAAGCCTAGCAATAACTTGACATCACGGATCCAACAAAAGTGGTTTCGTCGAAAACCGAGGTCGTTTGCAAAATGGCTATTTTTAAGGGCCAGAATTCCATAGCGACTATTCTTTATTTTCAACAGGGCATATCTTTTGATTCCCGCTATGAAATTTCAGTTTTTCGGATTCGTTGGAAAGATATTCTCAATTAGATTCAAATATTTTTGGTTTCACCAAAATCAGGTTTGTTTGAAATCCTGTACATTCATTTGAAATTAGAAATCAAATTATCGAACTACCACGCCATTTTCAATTCCTTTTACATTTAAAATAAATATTTATATTCTAACGACGATTCAAATAAATATATACATTCAAATTCTATTCAAAATAAACTTTTCGTCTTATTATTTAAAATATTCAAAATTCATTAAAATTGCCAAAATAAAAATTTTAAATTGGCCAAGAATTTCTGGGTTATTACAATTCATATTCGAAATCGAATTTGAAACTCAAGTTAGAAATGAAATTCTACTTGTTATTAGTGAATTAAAATATATTTGAACATGATATGTTCAAATTAAAGGGATTTGGCAAAATAGTTAAATAGAGAATAAATTAGCAAATTGAGTTAGGAATGACCGAATTGAGTTGGATAATTTGGAAAATAGGTAAATATAGGTTGAGCAGGTATGGGATGAAGTATATGAAGATTTTAATTTATGTGCCCGGTAAAAGGTACACGTTTAAATTCCATATGAGGTTTTATGCACCGTATCGGCTAGCCGCTTGGCTTTTTCTTCTTCTTTTTGATTGGGGAGGCATGTGTGGCGGTTTGGGGATTTTCCCGATGCTCCCGGTACAAAGGAGGTTATGGAGAAATTTTCCGGAAATTTAAGGAGTTAGAATATTTTTAAGAAATTTTGATAACTGAAAATCAATGTATCGATATATGTATAATTCGATAAGGAAACAAACTTAAATATAAAATATTATAAACAAAAATGGAAATATATAATTAAACTTGGTAGAATTGGAAGAAAGAAACGTTACGGGTTTAAAATGAAAAATTGGTTCTTATAATGTTGATTATTCGAGATAAGTGGTTTTGTCCGTTTTGAAGTTAAGGATGTTTCTAGTCAAGGTCTGAGAAGTAGTTGTACCCCAACTTGATCGATTTCATTTTTAATTGATAAATAACAAGATCCAATCTCGAAGAGAAGTGTTTGAATAATAGTTAGTTGAATAAAATATTTTGGGTTGTTGTAACGATGTTTTACATAACATTCGTTTTAACCGAAGTGATGGAATTTTGGGAATATAAAAGTAAACATTTCCTGAGTATAATTAAAGTAGTCAGGAAAGAGATAAGTGATTGAAATTGTTTTCAATTGCAAATAGAATATATTTCTAAGTATTGAAAATAAAATAAGGTGATATAGGGATATGTATTTTTCAAATAGCGTAAGAGTCCAACAAGATCACTGGAAACATCTGGTTAACGAATATTGATAGGGAAATGAAGAAGTGAATTAAATATTAATTAACAGGCCCAGTGATTGATTGATGTTATAGATGAATGGATGTTTGTTTTTCTTCGACAGTTAAATAACCGTCTATCGAAGTGTTTACCAATATCGTTGTCAATAGGGAGAGACCGGTTGGATTTTTATCCGTGAACGACTCCGTATTGGAAGTAACGTTGTAAATCAGATTATATGAAGATAATCGAAGAGGGGATGAAGTGCAAGGGCTTTTTCTATTAATAGAAATTGTGCCTTTGGTTTCGTTTAATCCCAAAACGAGCGTATATGGACGAATGTCTGACAAAGTATTTCCAATGATCGCATATATTGGTATGTATAAATATATATGGTGGCAACGGATTTATTCCCTTAGCATAATATCCAAAATATACTTGTGCAAATCAATTAGTGATTAATGGATCTGACAATATGGCATTCAAAGTGATTATGTTATAAATGAATGGCAAGTAATTGTAGCCTTAGGCCTCAACAACAGGGAAATGACAAAAAATTGGGCAGGCAAAATGGCTATGTGGGTCGCTCCCATTAGGGTGTATAATCACCTATCTAGAGATTCATTTAGTTCCTTAATCTATTCGATGCTGTCCCATTCGGGAAACGGTTGCTGATCCCAACCGTTGGTGATATGAATTCGATACACTCAAGCGAAATGAGTGGTCGGTCATGTGTGGGCCAGGTTGCAAGGCGTTCTTGTTGAACCCAGTGTATTCTCTAGAGATACACTATCAGAAGGTGGTTCCATACCTTGTCATTGTCGGAATCCAATCTCCAATAAGCGCCATGCGGTTTTTGATTTTATATTATGTATGGAGAGTGAGATGCAAGCATTCCTCTAGATTCTATTTATTTGATGTAGACATTATTATAATATCACTGGATTTTCATATCATAGTGTTTTGGGTTATAGTAAGGTAAAAACCGTCCATGTTTATGTTTGGGCTGGTCCTACTATTATTCTTTCTTTCTAAAGGATTTTGAAAGTTAAACAAATGATCGGAGTTTACTCACACCAGTCCCATGACTGACCCAGAGTTTATTTTGTTTTATTTTCCTTAAACTCTTGGGTCCCCAAATTTGTACGGGCAGTCAAGTAGTCGGGATTTTTCAGATTCACTTGGAAGAGCTGGAAGCAGGAGGCTTCACCGGTTAGCTATAGACTATCATATTTCCGCAGTGTACTATGTTGTATCTAGAAATAGGTGTTTATAACTGTTCCCGGAATAACTGCTGTGCTCTGATAATGGTATGTATATACAGTTACTGATTTGTATTTCAAAAGTTATGTTATATAATATATTTTATTCATTCCGCTGTGAGATTTGTGTTCTTCGTTTTTCTTCTATTCTAACTTTTCTTTCTTTCTTTCTATTTCTCATCCCCTAACTTCTTTCTAATAATGATTCATATTTCTGTGCAATTTGGGTTGGACGCGTGATGTTATTAGTCAACTCAGATAGTACGGATTTGCGGGCCGTTACAGTTGGTATCAGAGTTCAGGTTGAGCCAATACCTAGGCTTGTGTGGCATGTGCTCATTAGAGATAGGGTCAGTAGTACCCTAGACAGAGTTGAGTGTATGTGTGTATATATATATATATATATATATATATATATATATGAGAGTGCGTATTTGTTAATTTATTAAAACAAATGATTTATATTGTGTTGGCTAGTCTATTGAGTGGATTATAAATTTTGGTCGAATCGTGGGACGCCACGAAGTCGATAGGAATTTATAAACACTTGAACAGAGAATTCGACACGATATTGTTTTAAGTGGGTAAATGAAATAATTTTACCCAAAATTCTACTTTGATAGAAAAGGAATAATTTTCTGAAATTATTATATTACATGGATGTGTTGATTGTTAATATTATAATCAAATTAGATTATAAAATTGGAATGGTTAGTTATAACCAAATAAAATTTGTATAGAAATAAAGTATACAAATGTGATAAATTGAAATTGAATTCCAACCAGAATTCAGAATTTAAAATCCTGGGAAGTTAGGAAAATATTTTCCAAAATATATTAAAGCAATAGTGCTTTGTTTTGAAAGGATTTGTGAATAAAAACCATTTTTTAATGGGTTTTGAAAGTGATAAAGCACTGAACTCACTTCAATGGCTGGAAAATAATTCTGATGATGACTGCAGCAACATCAATGTTCAATTTCGAGTTTCTAAGTGATGTATTGCTACCTTAAAAAAAGTTTTGTTGGAAATTTGTTTTAAAGAAAACAAGTGGTTTGAAATTCAAATGTTTTGAATTTGAAATGGTTATAAATATATATGTATATATTTATATGATTTCAAAAGGATTTGAAATGAAAACCTAGGAATTTAAATTCTGAAATATAAAGTTAACTTAAACAAGTTAAATGAATCAAAGTGAATAAATTGAATCAGAATCAATTTGAATGAATTAGAATGCATATGAATGGAAACCAAAAGTTTTGGTTGGAATTAAAGTCATAGAAATATGAAGAGTTGAGTTTCAACATAAGTGAGATTTTGAAAAGTAATGGATTTGTACCATTTTTCCTACCGTAGCAATTTCGGGGATGAAATTATTTTAAGGAGGGAAGAATGTAACGACCCGTACTTTTGGTCTATTTATTTTAAATATTTAATATAGTTTTAAAATACTGAGTTGATAATATAAATCAATTTTTATATTGATTTATCCATTTATAATCAATATACGATTTATTTCGAATATATATTTATCGAAATACGAGAACAGAAATAATTCAATTCGAGATTTAAACTGAGTCAAAACAATTCAGATATAAATATAAATTCTATTTGAATATAATCGATAATAATAATAATTTATTATCGAGAAAGTGGTTAGTTCTGAATTTTAATTATATTATATTATATTAATTTAATATAATTATTTTATATTTACGTTCGAATTAGATTTTATAATCGCTTCTGTTCAATTCAGAATAGCGTTATAATATTGGACTGACGGTCGGTATGCTGAAATAGCGGCTCACGATTTTTAATTTTGAACCCCGAGATATTTTTAATGGATAAAATCGAATTGAAAATCAAATCGATATCTGTTTAAAAAGAATAAAAGATCTCTTTATATCAAATCAAAATCAAATCAAATTAGTTAGAAAATCTTTCTAAAATAAATACAAAGATTTGTTGTGTACTTCTGGTCCCCTCTCCACTTCTTTATATACACGACACCTTTCTGCCATCTTCTTTTCTTCTTGTTTGCAATCGAAATACTACGTTCAGTGATTTTAAGAAGAAGGATATCCCGTTCATTCGTTATCTCCAGAAAATGAAATGGCCGCTCATCTCATCCTCAATACTAAAACCGAAGTCCCACGAATCTCGATCCAAGCTGGGAGCACTCGCGATGGACACGGTTAGGGTTAAGACTTGGAGGGTGTACGGGGTGTCGGAGGCTGATTCGAGAGACGCTCGATTTGGGGGGGGGGGAAGGGGGATCGAGGATTGAACGCAGGTGGTCGAGGTGGGTTTCAAAAAGGGTTTGTTGTTGCTGCGAGTTCGACAGTTGGAGGAGAGTGAGGACAGGGAGGTATCGAATTCGATATTAGCAGGGGATTCCGATCTTGTATTTGAATTCGAGGGTTGGAGGCGGAAAGTGACAGCAGTCTAGGACATGGAGCTGTGGTGAATTCTGATGACCTAGGGTGCGGCAGTGATGGGTGCATGACGTCGGCCTTGTAATACCGAGAAGGAAAAACTGGAACCTCCTTTGTCAAGATGGTAATTACTGTATATATAGAATGTTAACTTATTTAATCTAAAATCTAATGATGTTTAGATTAAATTCAAAGTAATTTAATTGTGAAACAAGAAATTTGAATTAAGGAAAAGACATATTTATTTATCATTAAATTGAATGATAAAAGAAAAAGGGGTAATTAAATTTGTTATTTATTTTCTTAAGTAAGAATTAGATATACATGGTTTAATGTTGAAAATATATATATATATATATATATATATGTATATATATATATATATATATATATATATATATTGGTTTAATTTTATTTGTTAAGTTACATTAAATTTAATAACCATTAAAAGAAGAAAAATTATATAGGAAGGTTATTTATTTGATTGAATAGTTAATTTAAATAAATAAACGTTTAATCGGTAAATTTAAATAAAATTATCGTAGGTGCGAATTCATTCGAGAAGATTAGTAGCCGCTAATTTGGAATATAAACAGGATATTCGACAACTGCAATTACAGTGTGAAAATCTCACTCAGCTGTTATTTAGAATTATTTTTACTTGTTAAAAATAATTGTTTATTTCTTGTTGAATGCTTTCTGATTGTTTGAAATATATTAGTTATTTATGGTTGATTATTATATATATATATATATATATATATATATATATATATATATATATATATATATATATTGGGTTGATGGTTGGATTGATTCCCGCAGTCTCATTAGCGGATGCCCGCGGTACCATAGCGGATGATTTCCCTCTGCGCCCCACAATATATATTAGTGGATGACCTTCATATCGCGATGTCCTACCTCAAAGCAAGATGGGTATTATTTATGTTGACTAACGTCTGTGGATGCAGGAAAAACAGGTTGGAGGGATCCAACTGGATTCCTCAAAAATATATTATATGTTTGTTTGTTTGTTTGCACATATACTATCATATATGATGTGTTAGAAAACCTGTCAATTATAATTGGTTGTTTTGATTGTTTGAAATATCACTGGGTCTTAATGTTGATTTATAAAAATATCGCGAAAGAGATTTTGAGATTTAAAAGGAAAATTCTATTTTCTAAAATAGAATTTGAATTTAGAATGGGCTAAAAATATTTACTTGTTTTGAAAATAAATAAAACAAGTATTAAATTTATAAACGATGTTTATAAATTAAGTAATACAAGACCTTGAAGTGAATTTATAAATGGTGTTTATAAATAAAAATAGATGGATTTTCGTTGGATAATCAGATAATTTAAATGAAATTATAAACAGTGTTTATAGAAATAAAGTGAGAAAAATTATCATCGGATAATTTGAATATTTAAATTAAAATGTGAATTTAAAATTAGAAATGGGGAAATCGTTTTAAAGAAGTAAACGATGGAATGTATTCTGACGTTCAGAATATAAATTGGACTAAAATAAATCCGTAAGGATTTATGATTTAAATTCGATTAATTCGAATATTATTTAAATAAAAGTTAAATTGAATAAAGTGAATTTGAATAGAATTGGAAAAAGAAAATTCAAATAGAATTGAAAATAGAATTTGAATATAGAGAATTCAAATAGAATTTGAATATGGAAAATTCAAAGAGAACTGAAAAGAGAATTTAGAAAAACAGAAAGTTGAAATCATTTCGAAATGGGAACGACGAAATATATTTCAGAATGCGGATTTTTTAAACATAATAGAAAATAAATTCAAAGGTTTTATAATTTGTAAAAGGAATTAGAATTTAATATAGAAGATCGAAGTTAAATAAATATATTGCCGAGTTAGGAAAAACCGACAATTTTAGAAAATCGGAAATATAATGTTGAATTGTGAAACTGATTTGATGTATATTAAAAATATATTAGAATGGCGTTGTATTTATTATAAACGAAGCTCAAAGGTTTATATATATTAATATAATTAAAACGAATTCGCCGTAGTGCGACAGTTCGTAAATTGGTGATTCGAACATCAATTGTGTATACAGAACTCAACTGAAGTCGGAATTCTTTGAAACAAGAAACGTCGGGACTGACTTGATAATAGTTTTCTAATGGAGAAGAAAAATCTAGATTTCGTCGAATAGATTTTGTGTTATGTCAAAATCAAATTTTCAGAAAAATATCGGCAAAATCATTAAAAAACCATAACGGTTTATTTAAATAAATAAAAGGATTTTAAAAGAAATGAAATCCGAATTGCCATTAGAAAAATGCAGACTGGAGATATAAAATAAATATGAACTCCAGTGAAGTAAGTGAAATGATTTTTGAATCAAAAAAATCATATTTTTAGTTATTAAATAGATTTAACTAATTTTGAAGAATAAATAGTTAATCGAGTTTTGAATCGAAATTGGCATCGGATAAGTAAATTGGTTTTGTGGATTCATATTTGAAATCGAATTTGAAACTCAAGTTAGAAATGAAATTCTACTTGTTATAAGCGAATTAAAATATATTTGAACATGATATGTTCAAATTAAAGGGATTTGGAAAAATAGCTAATTAAAGAATAAATTAGCAAATTGAGTTAGGAATGACCGAATTGAGTTTGTTAAATTGGAAAACAGGTAAATATAGGTTGAGCAGGTATGGGATGAAGTATATGAAGATTTTAATTTATGTGCTCGACAAAAAGGTACACGTTTAAATTCCATATGAGGTTTTATGCGCCGTATCGGCTGGCCACCTGGCTTTTTCTTCTTCTTTTTGATTGGAGAGGCCTGTGTGGTGGTTTGGGGATTTTCCCGATGCTCCCGGTACAAAGGAGGTTATGGAGAAATTTTCCCGAAATTTAAGGAGTTAGAATATTTTTAAGAAATTTTGATAACTGAAAATCAATGTATCGATATATATAGAATTCGATAAGGAGACAAACTTAAATATAGAATATTATAAACAAAAAGGGAAATCTGTAATTAAACTTAGTAGAATTAGAAGAAAGAAACGTTACGGATTTAAAATGAAAAATTGCTTTTTATAATGTTGATTATTCAAGATAAGTGGTTTTGTCCGTTTTGAAGTTAAGGATGTTTTCAGTCAAGGTCTGAGAGGTAGTTATACCCCAACTTGATCGATTTCATTTTTAATTGATAAATAGAAAGATCCAATATCGAAAAGAAGTGTTCAAATAATAGTTAGTTGAATAAAAAAATTTGGGTTGTTGTAACGATGTTTTACACAACATTCGTTTTAACCCAAGTGATGGAATTTTGGGAATATAAAAATAAATATTTCCTGAGTATAATTAAAGTAGTCGGGAAAGAGATAAGTGACAATTGCAAATAGAATATATTAAGTATAGAAAATAAAAAAGGTGATATAGGGAAATGTTTTTTTTCAAATAGCGTAAAAGTCCAACAAGATCACTAGAAATATTTGGTTAACGAATATTGATAGGGAATGAAGAAGTGAATTAATTAATGAAATATTAATTAACAAGCCCAGTGATTGATTGATGTTATGGATGAATGGATGTTTGTTTTTCTTCGATAGTTAAAAAATCGACTATCAAGTGTTTACCAATATCGTTGTCAATATGGAGAGACCGTTTGGATTTTTATCCGTGAACCACTCCGTATTGGCAGTAACGTTGTAAATCAGATTATATGAAGATAATCGAAGATGGGGTGAAGTGCAAGGGCTTTTTCTATTTATAGAAATTGTGCCTTCGATTTCGCTCAATCCCAGAACGAACATATATGGACGAATGTCTGACAAAGTATTTCCAATGATTGGTGGCAATGGATTTATTCCCTTAGCATAATATCCAGAATATATTTGTGCAAATCAATTAGTGATTAACGGATCTGACAATGTGGCATTCAAAGTGATTGTGTTATAAATGAATGGCAAGTAATCGTAGCCTTAGGCCTCAACAACCGGGAAATGATAAAATTTGGGCAGGCAACATGGCTATGTGGGTCGCTCCCATTAGGGTGTATAATTACCTATCTAGAGATTCATTTAGTTCCTTATTCTATTCGATGTTGTCCCATTCGGGAAATGGTTGCTGATCCCAACCGTTGGTGATAGACATTCGATACACTTAAGCGCAATGAGTGGTCGGTCATGTGTGGGCCGGGTTGCAAGACGTTCTTGTTGAACCCAGTGTATTCCTCTCTAGAGATACACTATCGGAAGGTGGTTCCATACCTTGTCATAGTCGGAATCCAATCTCCAATAAGTGCCATGTGGTTTTTGGTTTTATATTATGTATGGAGCGTGAGATGCAAGCGTTACGTTAGATTCTAGTTATTTGATGTAGACATTAATATAATATCACTGGATTTTCATATCAAAGTGTTTTGGGTTATAGTAAGGTAAAAACCGTCCATGTTTATGTGTGGGCTGGTCTTACTATTATTCTTTCTTTCTAAAGGATTTTGAAAGTTAAACAAATGATTGGAGTTTACTCATACCGGTCCCATGACTGACCCAGAGTTTATTTTGTTTTGTTTTCCCTAAACTCATGGGTGCCCAAATTTGTACGGGCAGTTAAGTTGTCGGGATTTTTCAGATTCATTTGGAAGAGCTGGAAGCAGGAGGCTTAACCAGTTAGCTATAGACTATCATATTCTGGCTGTGTACTATTTTGTATCTAGAAACAGGTGTTTATAACTGTTCCAGGAATAACTGTTGTGCTCTGATAATGGTATGTATATACAGTTACTGATTTGTATTTCAAAAGTTATGTTATATAATATATTTTATTCGTTCCGCTGTGAGACTTGTGTTCTTCGTTTTTCTTCTATTCTAACTTTTCTTTCTTTCTATTTCTCATCCTCTAACTTCTTTCTAATAATGATTCGTATTTCTGTGCAATTTGGGTTGGACGCGTGATGTTATTAGTCAACTCAGACAGTACAGATTTGCAGGCTGTTACAAACCCAGTTGAGAAAAAGATTGAATCTTTTTATTTAGATTTAATGAAGTATACCAATTAAATGGTATTTAATTGGAATTGAATTTGAATTAATATTTGGGTTTATCTTGAACGGTGTTTTAAGTAACACTTGTTCTTTAACCCGATAATTAGTGGAATGTGAATTGGGTTTATCGTGAACTATGTTTTAACGACATTCGTTCTTTAACCCGATTTACAGTGAAATGTGATTTGGAATTTATAAATCTTTTGTTAAGATTTAAAGGAGATTTTCCAAAGTGAAGTTTTCCAATTTAATAAAATAAATTGAAATGGAATGGAATTCGATTTGGTAATAATCGAAGTGAATTTCTATGGAGGAAGACAACTAATATATCTGGAATTTAAAAGGCTTTGCCGTTATTCCATTTATATTATTAGTCGAATATGGAAGTTTATATCGATTATACATATATATATCTATATATATATATATCGGTTTGTTTTCCATGAAGATTCCATTGTAAATGGAATTTGATTTTGGGTTTATCGTGAACCGTGTTTTAAATGACATTGGTTCTTTAACCCAGTTAAAGATAGGATATGATTTTCCAAGTTAAAAAATTACTAATATTGATTTTTGGGAAGATTAAAACCAAGTGGAGTTTTAATGAATCCTTAATTAGATTGAAATGATCGAGAATGGAGTATCACCAGTTTTGCTCCAGGCAATAGTTAAATCTTTAATTAGATTTGAATGTGAAATGGTAATTGAATTTACCGATAACACCGTGGTGTTAGATATGAAGTATGACCAGTTTTATTTCATGGGATGAATAGGTTGGGGTTGGGAAATTTAACAAGTGATTATTTCGGTAAGGTTCGCTAATCCCGACTAGTTTGGATAAACCATAATTTGGTTTGAATTGATTCGACGATGTGTTGAGGATGAAGACGGCGGTCGAAGACAGGAGGTCTTCACATCGTTTGGATAATTACTGATGATCATGATTGGGTTGTACACCCAAGAGAAGGGAATCAGTTGGTGATCATCCAGATGTACGTGGAGATCGATAGATATGCGAGGTACAAGGTGCCTCCGGTTTCGTTCAGACCCAGAACGGACTTGTAAATGGACTATGTGTCTGACATTGGATATCATTCTGCGTGATTGATGGATATCGTTTGCATGGAGTGGTTTTCCTGTGTGGCATGCTAAGATGCAAATGATCAAGGCTTCTTTTGAAAAGAAGAGTCTTATGGTTGATGATCAAAGCACGACCTTTATGGCGTAGCTTTGTGCAGCGTTAATTCGCGAGCCTCACACCCGGTTGTGAACCAGAAACAGGAGAGGACATTAGGGAGGGCATGCGTTTCCTTCTAGCTAGGGTGGTGTCAGTGACCAACCAGCCCTGACATTTATATTATTTACACATGTGTGGTTGTTGGATTGCGAGGCGCCTCGGATATATCGGTGACTATGTGGAGCCGATGGAGTAATTTGGCTCATTGATGCTCTAAAGGGAGGGGAAACGCAGTGTTCAGGCATTTTAATCCACATCGGTGGACCGGCCCTGACGATCCAAGGGCCCACCTGAGTCTGGGTCCTGAGACACGGGCTAGAGCGTCTCGAATCGGTATAGGACTATCTTTGCCTCGGTTCACATATGGGAATCCAACTTCCAATACGTGATTTTGCGGTTTTGCTTGTAGAACCTAGTATGGCAACATAGTGGTATGGGGCACTTATGCCGTCTATGATTGATACTTATGATTGAAATTGTTTTGACACTATACACTTATAAAAATAATAAAAGATGAAATTTAGCGTATCAAGCATTCTTTGGCTATTATAAGGTAAAATCCTATCCTCCGACTTTTGTTGCATTGTGTGATGGGACCTGGGTCTTATAATTGCTTCATTGTTCTTTATTTATCATTGCGTTGTTGTTTTATGCACTGGTATTCTTGGGAGGAAACCCGTTCCGTGTTATACGGCGTGGTCCCTTGATTTACCTAACTTTAAAAAAAAGATTAATAACTTTTTTAGTTCTCACACCAGTCACATGACTGACCTGGAGTTTATTGTTTTAACCTAAACTCTTGGTGCCACTCTTTCCACATGGGTAGCTAGTAGTTTTGGTTTTGCAGATATATATTCACAGGAACCTGGTTTACAGTTGGAATGATATCCGGAAAGCTCTGTATCCGTATATATCTTTCAGTTGTGTATTGTATTATTTTTCCGTTGCAGTAATGTATTTAAATCTCTGATATTTCTCTGATGTATAATATTTATTCATACTCTGTATATTCTTGTATTCTGATGGAATTGTTGTAATTAACAATGAAATGTTCTTCTGTTTGTGTTCCAATTTGTCGTGTTCTCAAAAAAATCAGGTGTTTTGAACGGTCTTGGTCGGTTTAGCGATCGATTCGAATCGAGGGAAATTAGCAATTGTTACATAATGATATTAAAAAAACTACCAATTCTGATATGACAAATCAAATTTCAAATTTATATAATTTAAAACCAATTATTCTTATTTATCTTGTAATCCAACATTTATATTCAAAAACCTCGTACTCATTTCAATATTTCTCGTATGGAATAATTAACAATTCCAACACTTTGCATTCACTACAAACGAATATCATTCCTCGATAATAGTGAAGCCGTTCAAGTTAGGGTATTTTATTTACCTCTCAGACCTTGATCGACAACGTTCTTACCTTAGAATAATATTAGTCTATCACTTAACCACCGATATTAAAATCTCATTTACCACCTTGATTTCAAATCTGGTTTTATAAACCTTTTCTTACATTTGAAATCTTCTTCCAATGTAACCTCTTTACTTAATTTATTTGATTAAGTAAATGTCCACAAAACACCACTTTTAACTTAAATCGTTACTTCGCTCATAACACTTTGATTTATAATAAAAATCACTCGTCGAATATTCTATTTCCATTTATACGAGCATTCTTATCATAAACTTCATCTTGGATTAAAAATCCGCTTTTCCACTTTCTATAAATAAGACTCGTTATCTTGGATTTTATTTCAAAAACCTATTACCAATGTTTAACACAACCCAATTATATGTATTTCTTTACATTTGTAATTCTTATTTCTTTTACAATGTTTCTCTCAATTGAATGCTTTGACCTTTAAGGTCGATAATTTGGTTTAAAGAATCCCTTTTAAAAACCTTATTTGGATTCCTTCCAAATCACTTAAAAAAAACTGATAAACTTCTTGAACAACTTATTATATTTTATTTAAAACATTTACCATTACAATATTTCTGCCTGTTACTAATATATTTATCATCTTCCTTATCATTTCATTTCAATTGAATTCCCTTTTACTTAATTTAGTAATTAAGTAAAAATCTTATTTAAATCTTCACATTCATTTATACATCTCATTTACAAGTCTTGTTTGAAAACTTGGATTACAAATCCCCTTTATAACTCTTATCGCCCTTTGACCAAAACTAATCACCACTTAATCACTTCTAAATCGATGTACGATTAAAAGTCATCGCTTTAATTATTATTAAATTAAATAATAATTAACTTTCATATTAACTATATTAAAATAGTTAACATTGCTATTTACTAAAAATAGAGTCGTTATCATTTTGAAAATCTTATTAAATAATAATTAACTTCATTTATACTAGACAACTCGATAATTTCTTTAATTATAGCTAATCAGAGATTATCTAATATTTACTCTATTCGTTAAACTTAAGAATATAAAATTTATTCAATTATCCATTTTAATTACAACGGTTGATTTTGCCAACCGTACCTATCAGTTAGCAGTTAACTGACTTCCATTTGTCATTTCCCCTTTTAAATTAATTAAATAACTTAATTAATTTAAAATCACTATTTAATTGTTTTAAAATACAATTATTCCACTTTACCAACACGTAGGTAAACTCTCTGGTTTTCTAGCTTTTGGCACATGTACAAATCATACGATCTTACTACATAAAATCGTTTAAAAATTTCTTTTATAAACTCGATAAAAATATTTATTTATAAATTTCTAATTTAATTATTAATATAAATGATTGAAAACTTCAATTTAGCTATAAAACAATTTATAACTTTAAAACTGCATCGATTCACCGAACGGTAGAACGACGTCTAAATGGTACATTTATGGTCATTCACTGCCAATTACCCAATCAACACTATCAATTGATTTTAAACACAACACAGTTTAATATCTGTTTAACCATCACGCTCAAACAGGTTTAACTAACCTATGGGGTTAAATAAGTTCAAATATCAACAATATAAAAACAAACAACATATGTAATATTTGAGGAATTCAGTCGGATCCCTCCAACCAGTTCATTCCTGCACCACAACTCATTATAACATTTCATAACAATATATGAAATAAATTTCAATAATCTACTATTTAAAAACGATAAAATATAAATGATAGCAACCAATCACACAATAAACAACCAATAGCAACAAATTTATACTTTTAACGATAGATTATATTTTAATTTGAATTTACCATATCATAGAATTCCGGAAGGTGTGAGAATTAACTCACCGGATTTAATTCTGGTTGATGGTTGATGTGCTTGTTGCAATTAATTTGAAACGAACACTCAAAATTGTCTGAAATTCCAACTGCGTCCAATTGAATCCCAGTCAGCACCATTGTCTAGGTCTCGTCCCTGCGATCCCAACGGGTCCAGTTTCATCTGATTTCATTCACGAACTAGTAAGTTATCGATTTTATAAACTATAATTGTTTAAACGAATTATAAATAATTAATTTAAAATCTTAATTACCTTTATTTCCTAATCAACCGCACTAATCACGCCACGTCATCATTGTATTAAACAAAACGCGTTTCTCCTTCCTTCCATTTCCTAAACCCGATATCCTCCCCATCTAGATCAAACTTCACCACCAACACAGCCTCCTACCTCCGCCATACCATCATCGGAGCACCACCGAACTACCTTACCGTCACCGCACCAGCGAGGGCCCCACTCGCCTGAAGACGCATGCCTCCACGTTGCTCCGACCGCCGTGATTTTGACCAGACCCGAATTCCGTTGATCTCCAGTTCTCCACCGCCTTAGGCCACCGCGACCACCCCCTCCACCATCGATCGACAGAGCAGATGTAAAGACCCGTAACTTCCCCAGTTAGGAAAGAGCAGATACTTTGAGAACAACACACAAAAGAACGCAAACAGAAGAACATTTCATTGTTTATTACAACAATTCCATCAGAAAACAAGAATATACAGAGTATGAATCAATATTACACATCATAAATTATCAGAGATTTAAATTACATTACATAGCAACGGAAAATAATACAAAACACAACTGAAGGAGATAAACAGATATAGAGCTTTCCGGATATCATTCCAGCTGTAAACCAGGTTCCTGTGAATATAAATCTGCAAACCCAAAACTACTAGCTGCCCGTGTCAAAATAAGGGCACCCAGAGTTTAGGTTAAAACATTAAACTCCAGGTCAGTCATGTGACTGGTGTGAGAACTAAAACAGTTATTAATCTTTATTTTAAGGTTAGGTAAATCAAGGGACCACGCCGTATAACACGGAACGGGCTTCCTCCCAAGAATACCAGTGCATAAAACAAACAGCGAAATGCTAAATAAAGAACAATGAAGCTATTATAAGACCCAGGTCTCATCACACAATGCAACACAAGTCGGAGGATAGGGTTTTACCTTATAATAGCCAAAGAGTGCTTGATACTCTAAATTTCATCTTTTATTATTACTATAAGTGTATAGTGCCAAAACGATTTCAAAACAATTTCAACTTCATATTCAATTTCTAATCAAAATTGAATATTCCATATCATTAATCTATAAATGATAATATTTACAAAACGTTATATTTTGAAATCACTTCCTTTTCTATATTCATTATAAAATTGAATAAAATCGATATAAATATCGTTCATGTCAAAATGGCTTCAATCTAATCAACACGGCTTTTATTCAACACATCAATGTTTTCAACACATGAATATTTTTCAATTCAACACATGAATTTATTTTCAATTCAACACATGAATTTATTTTCTATTCAACACATGAATTTATTTTCTAAATTGGAATGAGGCCCAATCAATTACCATATAATGTTAATTATATGGATTTTCTACAACACGTGTATATAATAACAATGATAAATAATCAAACATCATCCGGAGTGCACCACACAAATGCATGAGCATTAAATATATATAATTAACGCTTACACAATCTGTCAACCCATTGATTGACATACAACTAAACAATCGGGATTAGTGTGCGTCAAATATCATCCCAATACCCGTATGGGGTTTCAAATCAACAAACACATATCTTATTTGTGCAGTTAGGCGATGTGTAAAATTTATCGTCTCAGTCAATATCAGTCAAATCAGTGTATATAAACGAATCGTCCGATTTGTTTATAGATATTTATTTTATATATACGTTAAAAATCATATTTTAACTGTAAAATATTTTCCACTATAAAATATTTTATTTCATTCCACATCACAAATCAAATTTCACTCCACAACAATCAAACAAACAAGTCGTCCATGGTCTGTGGACAACGGGTGTCGGTTGCTACTAAGCACCGTCTGCATCCTAGTATATATTTCAACTAGAAAAATAAATAAAAGGTGAGGAGTTCTCACCTTGGGGTTCCACTCTGCCATTCCTTATTTCTGAACGGTTCAGATTTGTTCAAAATTCCAACTCTCTCTTTCCACGCTGTTCATAAAAAATCATATTTTTATCACTCCTTTCAAATAGATAAAAATCATATTTTTATCGCTTCATCTAAAATAAAAATCACATTTTTACTTCACTATATATATATATATATATATATATATATATATATATATATAATAAAAATCATATTTATATTTCGATACTTATATAAAAATCATATTTTAATTTTTCTACTTATATAAAAATCATATTTTTATTTCGCTACTTATATAAAAATCATATTTTTATATTGTTATATATGTGTGTATATATATATAAATCACTTCATTTTATTACAAAATTTTTTGTATAAAAGTCAGATTTTTATCTACATGAATATACTCAAAATTTAAAAACTCACCTTTATGAAAAAAAATCATCTTTAAATCAAGTATATTTATACAAAAATTCAATCTTCCAAATTACACTATTTTTAAATTTAAACTGATTTAAAACTGATTCAAACCTATTTTAAAATCTTTATAAAGCTAATTTCATTACATAAACAAAAATAAATAAATAAATAAGAGTTTACCGGCGAAATTGGACTGGAGGGGGTGGCTTGGTGCGCCACAGGCGGTGGTGGCTCAGACAGGGCTTGCGGCAGCGTCGGATTGGGAAAGGGCTCGGGGATTTGCGGGGGCGCGGCTTGAGGGGCAGTGTCGCGGTGGTCCAGTAAGGTGGGCTCAAGGGCGTCGGGGACTTCGAACTAGCGAAGGGGATAGAGGAGAGAGGGGAGAAGGGGCGCTGGGGGAGGTCGACGGTGGGGGGGGGGTGGGGGGTGGGGGGGGGGGGGTGGGGTGGGGGGGAGCTAACGGGCGACGACGGTGGCTAATGATGGTGGAGGCGCGGTTGATCGATCTAGGTTTTTTTTCTTCTAATTCTCGTTCTGAGAAGTAAAAAGGGGGAAGGGAACAAATATTTAATTTTGTATAATATTACATTAAAGTTGACTTCTCTCTCGAACTCGAAACGAGACCCAACGACTATTGTCCATAGCTAATTACCCTAATTCCGAACACGATGGGATAGGTATCGCAGGCTGATTCTATCGTTTCGATCAGTTTTCGTCAAAATCAAAATATAACTCTATATATTGAATTTGAACGCGCATTTTATTTTACCGGGGCCACATACTAACTAGAAAAATTCCCGAAAAATATTTTTAGCTTCGTATTGATGATACAGTCCTAAAAAAACTAATTTCGTTAAATTCCGAGACCGTTTGAATAATGGCCATTTTCTAGTGGATTAAAATCAACTGAAAGTGGTCAAACGCATATTCCTTCGCTATGCTCACACGTTGATTCGAAAAATTTTGAATTTTTAAATGTAGCAATAACTTGACATCACGGATCCAACAAAAGTGGTTTCGTCGAAAACCGAGGTCGGTTGCAAAATTTCCATGTTTAACTAATCAACTCAACTTTCAATATTTTCTTTACGGCTTAAGTTCTTCAACTTTCCAGTTTCTAAGAACTTTTCAAAAAATTTAAAAATTTGGCTAACACCCTAAATTTCCAAAAAAATTCACCATAACCTCCCCTGCACCGGGGAGTTCGGGATATTTCAAATAGCCTAACATGGCCCTCATCAATCCAAAAAGAAAAAGAAACAGCCAATCGGCTCATAAAATCATCCAAAACCCAATAAATTAGTAAACATGTACCTATTTATCGGGCAAACAATTTTATTCCTCTTCTCTAGCCTCCTTTCTATGACCTGTTCAATGTAAGTACATGTATATGTATGCAAATGCGACAAATTTTCAACACAACCCACTATTTGGTTTTATTTGGCTAAAGGTTCAACATTCAATTAATTTAAAACAGTAATCAAATAACACAACCATCAATCAATTAGTTGATTATCTTTTCAAATTCATAACTTTGATATATAGTCCAAAAATTAGATTTTTGATGCCAAATCACAACAATAAGCCCTATCTAATTTTGGTTCTCACACCAGTCAACGGGAAATATACAGAAATCCCACTTTCGAAACTCGAACATGAATACTGATGATGCGATCACTATAGCGATCATCAGAACCATCTTCAGGCGACTAGAGTGTGATTCTATATCTATCCAATATATTAAAACTTTAAATACACGCGGATCAGACGTATACGCAAAATCTTTATATACTGGATTGTCCAAATCAATAAAAATAAATATTCAAATACGAATAATTGAATTTAATTTTTAAAACAAAAATTGTTTTCATTTTTAAAAATATACTCTTCTCACTCGTTCTAGTATACTACCGATCCCATCTCTAACGAGTCATTCTCATTGGATATTACTAATCCAATCTCTGATGTATTCTTTTGTTTGGTTCTAAAATGTCTTGTTCTCGAGCTTTGTAAACCAAAACTCTGATACCAACTGTAAAGACCCGTAACTTCCTCGGAAAGGAAAGAGTGGATACTTTGATAACAACACACAAAAGAACGAAAACAGAAGAACATTTCATTGTTTATTACAACAATTCCATTAAAATACAAGAATATACAGAGTATGAATCAATATTACACATCATAAATTATCAGAGATTTAAATTACATTACATAGCTGTAATGACCCGGATATTCTGTCGGTTAGATTTGAATATTTAATACAGTTTTAAATATTGGGTGGATAAATATAAATGGAATTTTTATATTTAGTTATCAATTTAATAATCAGTTTCGATTAAATATCGAATATATCAAGTTATCAGAATGCGAAGTGAATTAAATTAAAATTTAAGTCTGAATCAAATTACAATTCAATCGATCAATAGAAAATTCTGTTTGAATTGGAAGAATAATATTTATTTATTTTCGAAGAATAAATTGTCTAAAATTAATTTATATTGGTTTAAAATTAATATCTCCTTCAGATGATCGAATGGGACTACATGACCTATCCCAGTGTGTCCGGAATAGGGGTATTACCCTAGAATTGATAGTTGTTGGGTTCAGAAAGGAGTTCAGAAATCATCGGGTCTTTTAATTAAAGGATAACAGTTCAGAATAAAATAAAATAAAATAAATTTGCTTGTCCCTTATTAAACCACGTCTTCCTCATTTCCTCCGCACCTCAGAGAATTAATCAAGACGGTGGCTTCTTATCCTTCATTCAATTGAAATTAACGTGGCTTCCTTTATCTCCAAAAAAAAAGATGGCCATGATGTTCAAACCTTATACCGCACCTTCCCCTTTAAATGCCTTGCAATCGAAACCAAATTCATTTCTTCGGTTCCTCAAAACGGAAATGGCCACTGCCCAAAAAATCAACCTATCTCGAATCGATCAATCTGCAATTGAACGGCGAGTAACTCGACGTCGACGAGGCTCGCACAAGTCTGGCAAAACTCAGAGGAAGGGGGTTCGAAGGGTTTCAGTCGCGGTTGTGCTCAGAGTAAAGAAGCAGACAAGGTCACGGTTTTGAAAAAGGTATCGATGTGGATTGGGGAAACTGTTGATGTCGCGAGTGGAATTTGGGATCGAGCGATTCAACGAACCATCGACCGTTTGCTTCAGGTCAGGATTTGAGGTGATTCGATGATGTTGGGGAGGTCTCGCGGTCTTACAGGAAGGGCGATAGGGCAATGCAACGTTGAAAGGGGAGGGGTTCGATTGGTTGATGGCGATGGGAAATAGGGTTCGACAGTGACTTTGAGGCATCGGCAGTTTCAAAAGGGGTTGCAGGATGCTTGGAAATCGAAATATTCATTTAGAAGAAAGGAGGAATTAGGAAGTTAACAAGGTAATTAATTATATAAATTTGTTAGTTAATATTTTCTTATAAGAATTTAATTAGTATAGGGGTTAGAATTAAATTTGTATAATGGTTAGGATTTAAATTAGTATATCAGTATATATTAGTTCAATTATTTGTTAAGATAAAATTAGTTTAGTAACCATTGGTAAAAGAAAAATATAAAGGAAAGTTATTTATTTATTTAAATAATTAATTTAAATAAATAAATTTTTAATTGGTAAATTTGAATAAAATCATCGCAGGTGTGAATTTATTCAAGGAAATACAAATCCGAGATGAAATGGAAATTTACTGGTTGTTCGGCAATTTAAATTCTGGTGAGTAAACCTCACTCACCATTTAATTAGAATTATTTCTAGTTGTTAAAAATAATTGCTATGCTTGTTTGGATATTGTTTGGTTGATTTAAAATATATATTAGTTATTTAGGACTATTATATATATATATATATATATTGGGTTGATGATTGGTTGGATTCCCGCAGTCTCATTAGCGGATGCCCGCGGTACCATAGCGGATGATTACCCTATACGCCCCACGCTATGATTAGTGGATGACCTTCATACCGCGATATCCTGCCTCGAAGCAGGATGGGTATTACTATGTTGACTAACATCTGTGGATGCAGGAAAACAGGTTGGAGGAATCCAACTGGATTCCTCAAAAATATATTATCTATTTGTTGTTTGTTTGATTTCATATATATTCCTATATGATGTGTTAAAATCAAATGATTGAAAATTGGTTGATCTGATTGTTGAAAATACCACTATAGCTTGAATATTGATTCATAAAAATATCGAAAAGGGTATTTGATATTTAAAAAGGAAATTCTATTTTTATAAATAGAATTTGAATTTTAAATAAGACTATAGAAAATATTTAACTTGGTCGAAGGTATATAAAACAAGTAATCGAATTTATAAAGTTGTTTATAAATGAAAAGATGAGATTTGAATCGAATTTATAAAGTTGTTTATAAATGAAAAGATGAGATTTGAATCGAATTTATAAAGTTGTTTATAAATGAAAAGATGAGATTTGAATCAAATTTATAAAGTTGTTTATAAATGAAAAGATGAGATTTGAATCGAATTTATAAAGTTGTTTATAAATGAAAAGATGAGATTTGAATCGAATTTATAAAGTTGTTTATAAATGAAAAGATGAGATTTGAATCGAATTTATAAACTTTGTTTATAAATGAAAATATGGGATTTGAATTGAATTTATAAACGTCGTTTATAAATGGAAAGGTGGAATTTGAATTGAAATTATAAACGTTGTTTATAAATAATGCCAAGAAATTTAAATGGACTTTGAATATAAGGAATTGAAATAAGAGATTGAATATAGAAATTCAAATAGACTTTGAATTTAGAATTTGAATATAGAAATTCAAATGGACTTTAAACTATAGATTTGAATATAGAAATTCAAATGGACTTTAAACTATAGATTTGAATATAGAAATTCAAATAGAGTTTAACCATAGAATTTGAATATAGTACTTCAAATGGAATTTGAATATAGAAATTCAAATAGACTTTGAATATAGAATTTGAATATAGAAATTCAAACGGACTTTAAAATATAGAATTTGAATAAAGAGAATTCAAATGGGATTTATATTATAGGATTTGAATAATAGAAGACAATAGAATTTGATATATAGAAATTGAATAATAGAAGCGAATTGGAGTTTGAATATAGAATTCAAATATTAAAAGGAGAAATAGACTAAAGAGATAATTAACAAATTGAGTTAAAACGATTGGTATAGTAAAAATAGATTGGACAGGCATAAATATACAGGAGATAGGTATGGAATAAAGTATAGAAGTGAAATAAATAGAATGCCCGACAAAAAGGTACGTATTTAATTTCCATATGAGATTTTATGCGCCGTATCGGCTAGCCGCTTGGCTTTTTCTTTTTCTTTTTGAGATGAGAAGGACCGGGAAAGCTATTTGAAATTTCCCGATGCTCCCGGTACAAAGGAGGTTATGGCGAATTTTTCCGGGAATTTAAGGAGATAGAATATTTTTAAGATAATTTGATAGTTAGAAATCAACGTATCGATATATATAGAAGTCGATAAGAAAACGAATTTAGAAATAGAATAGTAAAATCAAAAAGGAAGTATAAGAATAAAATCTAGTAAGAATAGAAAGAAAAAGTTTATATGTGTTTAAAAGTGAATAATCAGTTGTATGGTATTGATTATTCGAGTAAGTAGTCTTGTCTGTTTTGACGTTAAATGTTATTCAGTCAAGGTCTGAGAGGAAATTATACCCCAACTTGGTTGATTTCATGATATACCGATAAGTAGCAAGATTCAGGCTCGAAGATCAATGTGGAATAAGAATTAGTTAAATACTGTATTTGAGTTGTCGTAACGATGTTTTACACAACATCTGTTTTAACCCAAATATGTGCAAAGCTTGGAAATAGAATAATGAACGTTTCCTAAGTATAGAAATAAACGAGATTGGAAAAGAGATAAGTAATTGGAATATTTTCCAATTATAAATAACATATATTTCCTAGTATAGAGAATAAAGGAAGGCGATATATGGAAATGTTTTCCAAAGAACGTATAAGGCCAATATGGTTATTGAAAATATTTGGTTAACAAATATTGATAAAGAAATAGAGAAGTGATTTAATTAATGAAATATTAATTAAAGGCTCACTGATTTGTTGGATGTTTGGATGAACACTTGTTTTATTCGATAGTTAAATCATCGACTATCGAAACACTTGTTTTTATTCGATAGTTAAATCACAGACTATCGAAGTTTTGACCATCGTTGTCAATATGGAGAGACCGGTTGGATTATTATCCAAAGAACCACTCCGTATTGGCAGTAGCGTGCGAATCAGATTATATAAAGATAATCGAAGACGGAGTAGAGTGCAAGGACTTTTTCTATTAATAGAAATTGTGCCTTCGGTTCATCCTGTTCCTGGGTGACTTGTATGGATGAATGTCTGACAAAGTATTTCCAGAAGATCATGTATATTGTTTTCTCCAATCGTACCAAGAGTGGAAGCGGAGAATGAAACTTCTTTTAGCTAACACATAATGTACTGTTGAGGACGTCAATCGGTGATTTGATGGATTTGACGATGTGACATTCGAAGTGAATATGGCGTGATGATAAAGCCTAGCTGCTAGCCTCATCAACCGGTAAATGACAGAAATCGGGCAGGCAACATGGCTATGTAGGTCGCACCTATTAGGGTGTATAATCACCTGATCTAGAGTTTCATTTACTTCTAAAAATCTATTGTCGATGCTGTCCCATTCGGGAAACGGTTGCTGATCCCAACCGTTGGTGACATACATTCGATACACTCAAGCGAAATGAGTGGTCGGTCATGTGTGGCTGAGTTGCAAGATGTTCTTGTTGAACTCGGTGTATTCTCCTCTAGAGATATACCAGCGGAAGGTGGTCCCATACCTTGTCATAGTTGGAAATCAAATACCCAATACGTGCTTGCGGTTTATGATTGTATATATATGTGGAACGTGAGATGCAAACGTTCCACTAGATTGTTATTTACTTGATTTAGACATTATTATAAAATCAAAAGAATTTTGATATAAAGATAAATCAAGTGTTTGGATTCTCATAAGGGAAAAACCCGTTCTGTGTTATACGGCGTGGTCTTATGAGATATCATTTAGTTTTCTGAAACTGTTTTAAACTGTTTACTCATACCAGTCCCATGACTGACCCGGAGTTTACTTTGTTGTTTTCCCTAAACTCTTGGATGCCTAAATTTTTACGGGCAGTCAAGTAGTCGGGAATTTACAGATATACTGGAAGAGCTTGGAGCAGGAGGCTTCAGGATCATATAGCTATAGTTATTTCTGCTGTGTTGTAAGTGATGTACTTTGATATTGATGTATATTCAAGTACAGATGTATATTTCAAGTAATGTTATATATATTATATGTTATTCGTTCCGCTGTGAGATTCGTGTTACTCTGATGTTGTGTTCTTCTTCTTCTTCTATTCTAAGTTTCTATCTTATCTATCCTCACCCTCTAACTTCTTTCTATTAATGGTTTGAATTTCCGTGATATTTGGGGTTGGACTTGTGTTTTTGGTCAGCTCAAATTCTACCGGATTTTTGGGCCATTACAGTTGGTATCAGAGCTTAGGTTGAGCGAATACCTAGGCTTGTGTGTCATGTGCTCATTAGAGATAGGATCAGTAGTATCCTAGAATGAGTTGAGTGTATATATATATACGAGAGAGCGTACTTGTTATTTGATATAAAAACTGTTTTATATTGTGTTGACTAGTCTGTTGAGTGGATTATAAATTTTGGTCGAATCGTGGGATGCCACGATGTCGATAGGAGTTTATAAACACTGGAACAGAAGATTGAACACGATATTGTTTTTAAATGGTTAAGTTGATTGTTAGGATCATAATCGAATTAGATTATAAAACTGAAATAGTTATATATATAAACAATGGAATTTGTATATGAAATCAAATATACAAATGTGATGAACTGAAATTGAATTCCAACCAGAATTAAGAATTTAAAATCCTGGGAGTTTGGAAAATATTTTTCTAAATGGAGTTTGAAAGAAATAAAGCACTGAACTCATTCAGTGGCTAAGAAATAATTCTGATGATGGTCGCAACATCATCAGTGTTCATTTTCGAGTTTCTAAATGATGAATGGCTGCCTTAAAAAAAGTTTTGATGGAAATTTGTTTGAAAGGAAAACAAGCTGTTTGAAAATTCAAATGTTTTGAATTTGGGATAGATATAAATATATGTATATATTTATATAACTTCAAAGGAATTTTGAAATGAGAATTGGAATATAGATTTCAAATAGAAGTAAAATAAAGGAATTTGAATATATATATATATATATATATATATAATTCAAATAGAAGTGAAATAGAATTTGAATTCAAAGGAATTCAAATGAGTTTGGAATAAAGAAATTTCAAATAGGAATTGAAGATAAGAAATTCAATTAGAATTTGAAGATAAGGAAATTCAAATAGAATTTGAATATAAGGATTTCAAATAGAAATTGAATAGAAGGGAATTCAAATATAGAGTTTGAATAAAGAAATTCAAATGGAATTTGAATATTGTAGATGTAGAGGACTTAAATATTTGAAGAGAAATAGATCGGGAATATTATGTTGGAATGAATTGGATATATATTAAAAATATATCAGAATCGAGTTGAATTTATTATAAACGAAATTAAACGTTTATATTTATAAATATAATTAAAACAAGCTCGTCGTAGCGCGGCAGTTCGTAAATTGGTGATTTGAACTTCAATTTAGCATACAGAACTCAATTGAAGTCGGAATTCTTTGAAACAAGAATCATCGGGGCCGGTTGAACAATAGTTTTCTAACGAAAGAGAAAAATCAGGATTTCGTCGTATAGATTTTGTGTTATGTCAAAATCAATTTTTTTGAAAAGCAGCGCCAGAACCATTAAAAACCACAATGGTTTATATATATAAGTAAAAGGATTTTTAAAGTAAATAAAATCCGAACGGCCATGAGAAAAATATAGACTTGAGTTATAAAATGAATGTGAACTCAAGTGAAGTAGATAAAATGATTTGGGAAACAATGATCATATTTCTGATTATTGAATAGAATTAACTAAATGGGAAAATAATTAGTTAAAAGAAAATTGAATCGAAATTGGGTTTTTGGATAAGTGAAAGAGATTGAGAATTTATATTCGAAATCGAATATATAACTCGAGTTGAAAATGTAATTAGATTAGTTTATAATTTAGTTGACATATATTTGAACAAGTTATATTCAAATAAATGGATGAACTAGGCAAGATGGTTAATTACCAACGAGTTAATGGGAATTTGAATGGTTGAAAATTAAATTTAACTTAAGTAAGTTAAATGGATCGAAATGAATAAATTGAGTAAAATCAATGTGAATGAAATATGAATTGGGTGTGAATAAAGGAAATATATTTGTAACACAAATACAAAGGAAGTTATGTGCAAACAAATAGAAGGAGAAATATTTGTAAAAACATTTGCAAATAGAATTTGAACAGGAAATATTGGTAAAACATTTACAAATAGATTAAATGGAAATATTTATTTATAGTAAATAAATAGAATGTTATAAAGGAGATATTTATTTGTTAAATAAATAGAATTTAATCGAAGGAACATTTAGAAGATGAATGGAAAATGGAAATCTGTTTTTAACAGATAAATAGAAGGATTAATTTATAAATAACAGTTTATAAATTAAATTAAATATTTATCATTCGATAAATGGAATATATAAGTCTGAACTTATATAGAGAAGAGATATTGGTTTTTAACGCCGATAGTTTTAAATAGAAGGGGTATATGACACTTGTATAAGTGAAGTAACGTTAATAAAAAGAACATTTATAAAGTGAAGAACCGTTACTAAAAGTAAATCTTTATAAATGAATAAATGTTATCCAATAGGAGATGTTCGAATAAGGATTAGAGTTAGAAATAATCGATTAGAGTTCGAAATAATCGATTAGAGAAAGTGTTAACCAGATAGAGTTAGTTGAACATGATAAATCAAATTAGAATTTAATTGAATGATAGTTATTCAATTAAAGTTGATCGAATATAGTACTGAGATAGAGTTGGTCAAACATAGTTACTCAGGATAAGTTACCATTTCATATGACTGCTAGCGTAATTCGCAGGGCTGTAGATAGCCTAGGGCGGTTGGATGTTTCCTGGGGGAATCAGGCGTAACCATTGTGATCGCTGCGATCTAGAGTCAAGCGAGTGGAGTTAAATCGAATATTAGTTTATTCGGATAGAATGAAAGGAGTTATCGAATATAGTTTATTCGAAAGGAGTTACCAATTATTAGTTAATCAAAGGAATTATCGATTATTTGTTAATCGAAAGGAATTATCGATTATATTTTAATCGAAAAGAGTTATCGATTAGTTTAATCGAAGTGAGTTGTAGAATATTGGTTATTCGAAGGAGTTATCGAATTTAGTTATTCAATGGAGTTAATCGATAAGAATTAAATCCAATGGAGTTAATTGATAAGAGTAAATTGAATAGAGTAAATCGATTATAGTTTATTCAAAGAAAGATTTTCGAATCTAGTTATTCGAAGGGAGGAGTTATCGAATAGGAATTTATTCGAAAGAGAGTTACGTAAGTAAGTTTGAAATGTTGAGTATCAACATAAATAAGTTTGGAAAAGAAAATGGGTTTGTAGCACTTTTTCCTACCTTAGCAATTTCGAGGACGAAATTTTTTTTTTTTAGTGGGGAAGAATGTAATGACCCGGATATTCTGTCGGTTAGATTTGAATATTTAATACAGTTTTAAATATTGGGTGGATAAATATAAATGGAATTTTTATATTTAGTTATCAATTTAAAATCAGTTTCGATTAAATATCGAATATATCAAGTTATCAGAATGCGAAGTGAATTAAATTAAAATTTAAGTCTGAATTAAATTACAATTCAATCGATCAATAGAAAATTCTGTTTGAATTAGAAGAATAATATTTATTTATTTTCGAAGAATAAATTGTCTGAAATTAATTTATATTGGTTTAAAATTAATATCTCCTTCAGATGATCGAATGGGACTACATGACCTATCCCAGTGTGTCCGGAATAGGGGTATTACCCTAGAATTGATAGTTGTTGGGTTCAGAAAGGAGTTCAGAAATCATCAGGTCTTTTAATTAAAGGATACCAGTTCAGAATAAAATAAAATAAAATAAATTTGCTTGTCCCTTATTAAACCACGTCTTCCTCATTTCCTCCGCACCTCAGAGAATTAATCAAGACAGTGGCTTCTTATCCTTCATTCGATTGAAATTAACGTGGCTTCCTTTATCTCCAAAAAAAAAAGATGGCCTTGATGTTCAAACCTTATACCGCACCTTCCCCTTTAAATGCCTTGCAATCGAAACAAAATTCATTTCTTCGGTTCCTCAAAACGGAAATGGCCACTGCCCTAAAAATCAACCTATCTCGAATCGATCAATCTGCAATTGAACGGCGAGTAACTCGACGTCGACGAGGCTCGCACAAGTCTGGCAAAACTCAGAGGAAGGGGGTTCGAAGGGTTTCGGTCGCGGTTGTGCTCAGAGTAAAGAAGCAGACAAGGTCACAGTTTTGAAAAAGGTATCGATGTGGATTGGGGAAACTGTTGATGTCGCGAGTGGAATTTGTGATCGAGCGATTCAGCGAACCATCGACCGTTTGCTTCAGGTCAGGATTTGAGGTGATTCGATGATGTTGGGGAGGTCTCGCGGTCTTACAGGAAGGGCGATAGGGCAATGCAACGTTGAAAGGGGAGGGGTTCGATTGGTTGATGGCGATGGGAAATAGGGTTCGACAGTGATTTTGAGGCATCGGCAGTTTCAAAAGGGGCTGCAGGATGCTTGGAAGTCGAAATATTCATTTAGAAGAAAGGAGGAATTAGGAAGTTAACAAGGTAATTAATTATATAAATTTGTTAGTTAATATTTTCTTATAAGAATTTAATTAGTATAGGGGTTAGAATTAAATTTGTATAATGGTTAGGATTTAAATTAGTATATCAGTATATATTAGTTCAATTATTTGTTAAGATAAAATTAGTTTAGTAACCATTAGTAAAAGAAAAATATAAAGGAAAATTATTTATTTATTTAAATAATTAATTTAAATAAATAAATGTTTAATTGGTAAATTTGAATAAAATCATCGCAGGTGTGAATTTATTCGAGGAAATACATATCCGAGATGAAATGGAAATTTACTGGTCGTTCGGCAATTTAAATTCTGGTGAGTAAACCTCACTCACCATTTAATTAGAATTATTTCTAGTTGTTAAAAATAATTGCTATGCTTGTTTGGATATTTTTTGGTTGATTTAAAATATATATTAGTTATTTAGGACTATTATATATATATATATATATATATATATATATATATATTGGGTTGATGATTGGTTGGATTCCCGCAGTCTCATTAGCGGATGCCCGCGGTACCATAGCGGATGATTACCCTATACGCCCCACGCTATGATTAGTGGATGACCTTCATACCGCGATATCCTGCCTCGAAGCAGGATGGGTATTACTATGTTGACTAACATCTGTGGATGCAGGAAAACAGGTTGGAGGAATCCAACTGGATTCCTCAAAAATATATTATCTGTTTGTTGTTTGTTTGATTTCATATATATTCCTATATGATGTGTTAAAATCAAATGATTGAAAATTGGTTGATCTGATTGTTGAAAATACCACTATAGCTTGAATATTGATTCATAAAAATATCGAAAAGGGTATTTGATATTTAAAAAGGAAATTCTATTTTTATAAATAGAATTTGAATTTTAAATAAGACTATAGAAAATATTTAACTTGTTCGAAGGTATATAAAACAAGTAATCGAATTTATAAAGTTGTTTATAAATGAAAAGATGAGATTTGAATCGAATTTATAAAGTTGTTTATAAATGAAAAGATGAGATTTGAATCGAATTTATAAAGTTGTTTATAAATGAAAAGATGAGATTTGAATCAAATTTATAAAGTTGTTTATAAATGAAAAGATGAGATTTGAATCGAATTTATAAAGTTGTTTATAAATGAAAAGATGAGATTTGAATCGAATTTATAAAGTTGTTTATAAATGAAAAGATGAGATTTGAATCGAATTTATAAACTTTGTTTATAAATGAAAATATGGGATTTGAATTGAATTTATAAACGTCGTTTATAAATGGAAAGGTGGGATTTGAATTGAAGTTATAAACGTTGTTTATAAATAATGCCGAGAAATTCAAATGGACTTTGAATATAAGGAATTGAAATAAGAGTTTGAATATAGAAATTCAAATAGACTTTGAATATAGAATTTGAATATAGAAATTCAAATGGACTTTAAACTATAGATTTGAATATAGAAATTCAAATGGACTTTAAACTATAGATTTGAATATAGAAATTCAAATGGACTTTAAACTATAGATTTGAATATAGAAATTCAAATAGAGTTTAACCATAGAATTTGAATATAGTACTTCAAATGGAATTTGAATATAGAAATTCAAATAGACTTTGAATATAGAATTTGAATATAGAAATTCAAACGGACTTTAAACTATAGAATTTGAATAAAGAGAATTCAAATGGGATTTATATTATAGGATTTGAATAATAGAAGACAATAGAATTTGATATATAGAAATTGAATAATAGAAGCGAATTGGAGTTTGAATATAGAATTCAAATATTAAAAGGAGAAATAGACTAAAGAGATAATTAACAAATTGAGTTAAAACGATTGGTATAGTTAAAATAGATTGGACAGGCATAAATATACAGGAGACAGGTATGGAATAAAGTATAGAAGTGAAATAAATAGAATGCCCGACAAAAAGGTACGTATTTAATTTCCATATGAGATTTTATGCGCCGTATCGGCTAGCCGCTTGGCTTTTTCTTTTTCTTTTTGAGATGAGAAGGACCGGGAAAGCTATTTGAAATTTCCCGATGCTCCCGGTACAAAGGAGGTTATGGCGAATTTTTCCGGGAATTTAAGGAGATAGAATATTTTTAAGATAATTTGATAGTTAGAAATCAACGTATCGATATATATAGAAGTCGATAAGAAAACGAATTTAGAAATAGAGTAGTAAAATCAAAAAGGAAGTATAAGAATAAAATCTAGTAAGAATAGAAAGAAAAAGTGTATATGTGTTTAAAGGTGAATAATCAGTTGTATGGTATTGATTATTCGAGTAAGTAGTCTTGTCTGTTTTGACGTTAAATGTTATTCAGTCAAGGTCTGAGAGGAAATTATACCCCAACTTGGTTGATTTCATGATATACCGATAAGTAGCAAGATTCAGGCTCGAAGATCAATGTGGAATAAGAATTAGTTAAATACTGTATTTGAGTTGTCGTAACGATGTTTTACACAACATCTGTTTTAACCCAAATATGTGCAAAGCTTGGAAATAGAATAATGAACGTTTCCTAAGTATAGAAATAAACGAGATTGGAAAAGAGATAAGTAATTGGAATATTTTCCAATTATAAATAACATATATTTCCTAGTATAGAAAATAAAGGAAGGCGATATATGGAAATGTTTTCCAAAGAACGTATAAGGCCAATATGGTTATTGAAAATATTTGGTTAACAAATATTGATAAAGAAATAGAGAAGTGATTTAATTAATGAAATATTAATTAAAGGCTCACTGATTTGTTGGATGTTTGGATGAACACTTGTTTTATTCGATAGTTAAATCATCGACTATCGAAACACTTGTTTTTATTTGATAGTTAAATCACAGACTATCGAAGTTTTGACCATCGTTGTCAATATGGAGAGACCGGTTGGATTATTATCCGAAGAACCACTCCGTATTGGCAGTAGCGTGCGAATCAGATTATATAAAGATAATCGAAGACGGAGTAGAGTGCAAGGACTTTTTCTATTAATAGAAATTGTGCCTTCGGTTCATCCTGTTCCTGGGTGACTTGTATGGATGAATGTCTGACAGAGTATTTCCAGACAATCACGTATATTGTTTTCTCCAATCGTACCAAGAGTGGAAGCGGAGAAGGAAACTTCTTTTAGCTAACACATAATGTACTGTTGAGGACGTCAATCGGTGATTTGATGGATTTGATGATGTGACATTCGAAGTGAATATGGCGTGATGATAAAGCGTAGCTTCTAGCCTCATCAACCGGTAAATGACAGAAATCGGGCAGGCAACATGGCTATGTAGGTCGCACCTATTAGGGTGTATAATCACCTGATCTAGAGTTTCATTTACTTCTAAAAATCTATTGTCGATGCTGTCCCATTCGGGAAACGGTTGCTGATCCCAACCGTTGGTGATATACATTCGATACACTCAAGCGAAATGAGTGGTCGGTCATGTGTGGCTGAGTTGCAAGATGTTCTTGTTGAACTCGGTGTATTCTCCTCTAGAGATATACCAGCGGAAGGTGGTCCCATACCTTGTCATAGTTGGAAATCAAATACCCAATACGTGCTTGCGGTTTATGATTGTATATATATGTGGAACGTGAGATGCAAACGTTCCACTAGATTGTTATTTACTTGATTTAGACATTATTATAATATCAAAAGAGTTTTGATATAAAGATAAATCAAGTGTTTGGATTCTCATAAGGGAAAAACCCGTTCCGTGTTATACGGCGTGGTCTTATGAGATATCATTTAGTTTTCTGAAACTGTTTTAAACTGTTTACTCATACCAGTCCCATGACTGACCCGGAGTTTACTTTGTTGTTTTCCCTAAACTCTTGGGTGCTTAAATTTGTACGGGCAGTCAAGTAGTCGGGAATTTACAGATATACTGGAAGAGCTTGGAGCAGGAGGCTTCAGGATCATATAGCTATAGTTATTTCTGCTGTGTTGTAAGTGATGTACGTTGATATTGATGTATATTCAAGTACATATGTATATTTCAAGTTATGTTATATATATTATATGTTATTCGTTCCGCTGTGAGATTCGTGTTACTCTGATGTTGTATTCTTCTTCTTCTTCTATTCTAAGTTTCTATCTTATCTATCCTCACCCTCTAACTTCTTTCTATTAATGGTTCGAATTTCCGTGATATTTGGGGTTGGACTTGTGTTTTTGGTCAGCTCAAATTCTACCGGATTTTTGGGCCATTACAGTTGGTATAAGAGCTTAGGTTGAGCGAATACCTAGGCTTGTGTGTCGTGTGCTCATTAGAGATAGGATCAGTAGTATCCTAGAATGAGTTGAGTGTATATATATATATATATATATACGAGAGAGCGTACTTGTTATTTGATATAAAAACTGTTTTATATTGTGTTGACTAGTCTGTTGAGTGGATTATAAATTTTGGTCGAATCGTGGGACGCCACGATGTCGATAGGAGTTTATAAACACTGGAACAGAAGATTGAACACGATATTGTTTTTAAATGGTTAAGTTGATTGTTAGGATCATAATCGAATTAGATTATAAAACTGAAATAGTTATATATATAACCAATGGAATTTGTATATGAAATCAAATATACAAATGTGATAAACTGAAATTGAATTCCAACCAGAATTAAGAATTTAAAATCCTGGGAGTTCGGAAAATATTTTTCTAAATGGAGTATGAAAGAAATAAAGCACTGAACTCATTCAGTGGCTGGGAAATAATTCTGATGATGGTCGCAACATCTTCAGTGTTCATTTTCGAGTTTCTAAATGATGAATTGCTGCCTTAAAAAAAGTTTTGATGGAAATTTGTTTGAAAGGAAAACAAGCTGTTTGAAAATTCAAATGTTTTGAATTTGGGATAGATATAAATATATGTATATATTTATATAACTTCAAAGGAATTTTGAAATGAGAATTGGAATATAGATTTCAAATAGAAGTAAAATAAAGGAATATATATATATATATATATAATTCAAATAGAAGTGAAATAGAATTTGAATTCAAAGGAATTCAAATGAGTTTGGAATAAAGAAATTTCAAATAGGAATTGAAGATAAAAAATTCAATTAGAATTTGAAGATAAGGAAATTCAAATAGAATTTGAATATAAGGATTTCAAATAGAAATTGAATAGAAGGGAATTCAAATATAGAGTTTGAATAAAGAAATTCAAATGGAATTTGAATACTGTAGATGTAGAGGACTTAAATATTTGAAGAGAAATAGATCAGGAATATTATGTTGGAATGAATTGGATATATATTAAAAATATATCAGAATGGAGTTGAATTTATTATAAACGAAGTTAAACGTTTATATTTATAAATATAATTAAAACAAGCTCGTCGTAGCGCGGCAGTTCGTAAATTGGCGATTCGAACTTCAATTTAGCATACAGAACTCAATTGAAGTCGGAATTCTTTGAAACAAGAATCGTCGGGGCCGGTTGAACAATAGTTTTCTAATGAAAGAGAAAAATCAGGATTTCGTCGTATAGATTTTGAGTTATGTCAAAATCAAATTTTTTGAAAACCAGCGCCAGAACCATTAAAAACCACAATGGTTTATATATATAAGTAAAAGGATTTTTAAAGTAAATAAAATCCGAAAGGCCATGAGAAAAATATAGACTTGAGTTATAAAATGAATGTGAACTCAAGTGAAGTAGATAAAATGATTTGGGAAACAATGATCATATTTCTGATTATTGAATAGAATTAACTAAATGGGAAAATAATTAGTTAAAAGAAAATTGAATCGAAATTGGGTTTTTGGATAAGTGAAAGAGATTGAGAATTTATATTCGAAATCGAATATATAACTCGAGTTGAAAATATAATTAGATTAGTTTATAATTTAGTTGACATATATTTGAACAAGTTATATTCAAATAAATGGATGAACTAGGCAAGACGGTTAATTACCAACGAGTTAATGGGAATTTGAATGGTTGAAAATTAAATTTAACTTAAGTAAGTTAAATGGATCGAAATGAATAAATTGAGTAAAATCAATGTGAATGAAATATGAATTGGGTGTGAATAAAGGAAATATATTTGTAACACAAATACAAAGGAAGTTATGTGCAAACAAATAGAAGGAGAAATATTTGTAAAAACTTTTGCAAATAGAATTTGAACAGGAAATATTGGTAAAACATTTACAAATAGATTAAATGGAAATATTTATTTATAGTAAATAAATAGAATGTTATAAAGGAGATATTTATTTGTTAAATAAATAGAATTTAATCGAAGGAACATTTAGAAGATGAATGGAAAATGGAAATATGTTTTTAACAGATAAATAGAAGGATTAATTTATAAATAACAGTTTATAAATTAAATTAAATATTTATCATTCGATAAATGGAATATATAAGTCTGAACTTATATAGAGAAGAGATATTGGTTTTTAACGCCGATAGTTTTAAATAGAAGGGGTATATGACACTTGTATAAGTGAAGTAACGTTATTAAAAAGAACATTTATAAAGTGAAGAACCGTTACTAAAAGTAAATCTTTATAAATGAATAAATGTTATCCAATAGGAGATGTTCGAATAAGAAAAGTCGATTAGAGTTAGAAATAATCGATTAGAAAAAGAGTTAACCAGATAGAGTTAATTGAACATGATAAATCAAATTAGAATTTAATTGAATGATAGTTATTCAATTAAAGTTGATCGAATATAGTACTGAGATAGAGTTGGTCAAACATAGTTACTCAGGATAAGTTACCATTTCATATGACTGCTAGCGTAATTCGCAGGGCTGCAGATAGCCTAGGGCGGTCGGATGTTTCCTGGGGGAATCAGGCGTAACCATTGTGATCGCTGCGATCTAGAGTCAAGCGAGTGGAGTTAAATCGAATATTAGTTTATTCGGATAGAATGAAAGGAGTTATCGAATATAGTTTATTCGAAAGGAGTTACCAATTATTAGTTAATCAAAGGAGTTATCGATTATTTGTTAATCGAAAGGAATTATCGATTATAGTTTAATCGAAAAGAGTTATCGATTAGTTTAATCGAAGTGAGTTGTATAATATTGGTTATTCGAAGGAGTTATCGAATTTAGTTATTCAATGGAGTTAATCGATAAGAATTAAATCCAATGGAGTTAATTGATAAGAGTAAATTGAATAGAGTAAATTGATTATAGTTTATTCGAAGAAAGATTTTCGAATCTAGTTATTCGAAGGGAGGAGTTATCGAATAGGAATTTATTTGAAAGAGAGTTACGTAAGTAAGTTTGAAATGTTGAGTATCAACATAAATAAGTTTGGAAAAGAAAATGGGTTTGTAGCACTTTTTCCTACTTTAGCAATTTCGAGGACGAAATTTTTTTTTTAGTAGGGAAGAATGTAATGACCCGGATATTCTGTCGGTTAGATTTGAATATTTAATACAGTTTTAAATATTGGGTGGATAAATATAAATGGAATTTTTATATTTAGTTATCAATTTAATAATCAGTTTCGATTAAATATCGAATATATCAAGTTATCAGAATGCGAAGTGAATTAAATTAAAATTTAAGTCTGAATTAAATTACAATTCAATCGATCAATAGAAAATTCTGTTTGAATTAGAAGAATAATATTTATTTATTTTCGAAGAATAAATTGTCTGAAATTAATTTATATTGGTTTAAAATTAATATCTCCTTCAGATGATCGAATGGGACTACATGACCTATCCCAGTGTGTCCGGAATAGGGGTATTACCCTAGAATTGATAGTTGTTGGGTTCAGAAAGGAGTTCAGAAATCATTGGGTCTTTTAATTAAAGGATACCAGTTCAGAATAAAATAAAATAAACTAAATTTGCTTGTCCCTTATTAAACCACGTCTTCCTCATTTCCTCCGCACCTCAGAGAATTAATCAAGACGGTGGCTTCTTATCCTTCATTCAATTGAAATTAACGTGGCTTCCTTTATCTCCAAAAAAAAAAAAAAGATGGCCTTGATGTTCAAACCTTATACCGCACCTTCCCCTTTAAATGCCTTGCAATCAAAACCAAATTCATTTCTTCGGTTCCTCAAAACGGAAATGGCCACTGCCCTAAAAATCAACCTATCTCGAATCGATCAATCTGCAATTGAACGGCGAGTAACTCGACGTCGACGAGGCTCGCACAAGTCTGGCAAAACTCTGAGGAAGGGGGTTCGAAGGGTTTCAGTCGCAGTTGTGCTCAGAGTAAAGAAGCAGACAAGGTCACGGTTTTGAAAAAGGTATCGATGTGGATTGGGGAAACTCTTGATGTCGCGAGTGGAATTTGGGATCGAGCGATTCAGCAAACCATCGACCGTTTGCTTCAGGTCAGGATTTGAGGTGATTCGATGATGTTGGGGAGGTCTCGCGGTCTTACAGGAAGGGCGATAGGGCAATGCAACGTTGAAAGGGGAGGGGTTCGATTGGTTGATGGCGATGGGAAATAGGGTTCGATAGTGACTTTGAGGCATCGGCAGTTTCAAAAGGGGTTGCAGGATGCTTGGAAGTCGAAATATTCATTTAGAAGAAAGGTGGAATTAGGAAGTTAACAAGGTAATTAATTATATAAATTTGTTACTTAATATTTTCTTATAAGAATTTAATTAGTATAGGGGTTAGAATTAAATTTGTATAATGGTTAGGATTTAAATTAGTATATCAGTATATATTAGTTCAATTATTTGTTAAGATAAAATTTGTTTAGTAACCATTAGTAAAAGAAAAATATAAAGGAAAGTTATTTATTTATTTAAATAATTAATTTAAATAAATAAATGTTTAATTGGTAAATTTGAATAAAATCATCGCAGGTGTGAATTTATTCGAGGAAATACATATCTGAGATGAAATGGAAATTTACTGGTTGTTCGGCAATTTAAATTCTGGTGAGTAAACCTCACTCACCATTTAATTAGAATTATTTCTAGTTGTTAAAAATAATTGCTATGCATGTTTGGATATTTTTTGGTTGATTTAAAATATATATTAGTTATTTAGGACTATTATATATATATATATATATATATATATATATATATATATATTGGGTTGATGATTGGTTGGATTCCCGCAGTCTCATTAGCGGATGCCCGCGGTACCATAGCGGATGATTACCCTATACGCCCCACGCTATGATTAGTGGATGACCTTCATACCGCGATATCCTGCCTCGAAGCAGGATGGGTATTACTATGTTGACTAACATCTGTGGATGCAGGAAAACAGGTTGGAGGAATCCAACTGGATTCCTCAAAAATATATTATCTGTTTGTTGTTTGTTTGATTTCATATATATTCCTATATGATGTGTTAAAATCAAATGATTGAAAATTGGTTGATCTGATTGTTGAAAATACCACTATAGCTTGAATATTGATTCATAAAAATATCGAAAAGGGTATTTGATATTTAAAAAGGAAATTCTATTTTTATGAATAGAATTTGAATTTTAAATAAGACTATAGAAAATATTTAACTTGTTCGAAGGTATATAAAACAAGTAATCGAATTTATAAAGTTGTTTATAAATGAAAAGATGAGATTTGAATCGAATTTATAAAGTTGTTTATAAATGAAAAGATGAGATTTGAATCGAATTTATAAAGTTGTTTATAAATGAAAAGATGAGATTTGAATCGAATTTATAAAGTTGTTTATAAATGAAAATATGAGATTTGAATCGAATTTATAAAGTTGTTTATAAATGAAAAGATGAGATTTGAATCGAATTTATAAAGTTGTTTATAAATGAAAAGATGAGATTTGAATCGAATTTATAAAGTTGTTTATAAATGAAAAGATGAGATTTGAATCAAATTTATAAACTTTGTTTATAAATGAAAATATGGGATTTGAATTGAATTTATAAACGTCGTTTATAAATGGAAAGGTGGGATTTGAATTGAAGTTATAAACGTTGTTTATAAATAATGCCGAGAAATTCAAATGGACTTTGAATATAAGGAATTGAAATATGAGTTTGAATATAGAAATTCAAATAGACTTTGAATATAGAATTTGAATATAGAAATTCAAATGGACTTTAAACTATAGATTTGAATATAGAAATTCAAATGGACTTTAAACTATAGATTTGAATATAGAAATTCAAATAGAGTTTAACCAAAGAATTTGAATATAGTACTTCAAATGGAAATTGAATATAGAAATTCAAATAGACTTTGAATGTAGAATTTGAATATAGAAATTCAAACGGACTTTAAACTATAGAATTTGAATAAAGAGAATTCAAATGGGATTTATATTATAGGATTTGAATAATAGAAGACAATAGAATTTGATATATAGAAATTGAATAATAGAAGCGAATTGGAGTTTGAATATAGAATTCAAATATTAAAAGGACAAATAGACTAAAGAGATAATTAACAAATTGAGTTAAAACGATTGGTATAGTTAAAATAGATTGGACAGGCATAAATATACAGGAGACAGGTATGGAATAAAGTATAGAAGTGAAATAAATAGAATGCCCGACAAAAAGGTACGTATTTAATTTCCATATGAGATTTTATGCGCTGTATCGGCTAGCCGCTTGGCTTTTTCTTTTTCTTTTTGAGATGAGAAGGACCGGGAAAGCTATTTGAAATTTCCCGATGCTCCCGGTACAAAGGAGGTTATGGCGAATTTTTCCGGGAATTTAAGGAAATAGAATATTTTTAAGATAATTTGATAGTTAGAAATCAACGTATCGATATATATAGAAGTCGATAAGAAAACGAATTTAGAAATAGAGTAGTAAAATCAAAAAGGAAGTATAAGAATAAAATCTAGTAAGAATAGAAAGAAAAAGTGTATATGTGTTTAAAGGTGAATAATCAGTTGTATGGTATTGATTATTCGAGTAAGTAGTCTTGTCTGTTTTGACGTTAAATGTTATTCAGTCAAGGTCTGAGAGGAAATTATACCCCAACTTGGTTGATTTCATGATATACCGATAAGTAGCAAGATTCAGGCTCGAAGATCAATGTGGAATAAGAATTAGTTAAATACTGTATTTGAGTTGTCGTAACGATGTTTTACACAACATCTGTTTTAACCCAAATATGTGCAAAGCTTGGAAATAGAATAATGAACGTTTCCTAAGTATAGAAATAAACGAGATTGGAAAAGAGATAAGTAATTGGAATATTTTCCAATTATAAATAACATATATTTCCTAGTATAGAAAATAAAGGAAGGCGATATATGGAAATGTTTTCCAAAGAACGTATAAGGCCAATATGGTTATTGAAAATATTTGGTTAACAAATATTGATAAAGAAATAGAGAAGTGATTTAATTAATGAAATATTAATTAAAGGCTCACTGATTTGTTGGATGTTTGGATGAACACTTGTTTTATTCGATAGTTAAATCATCGACTATCGAAACACTTGTTTTTATTCGATAGTTAAATCACAGACTATCGAAGTTTTGACCATCGTTGTCAATATGGAGAGACCGGTTGGATTATTATCCGAAGAACCACTCCGTATTGGCAGTAGCGTGCGAATCAGATTATATAAAGATAATCGAAGACGGAGTAGAGTGCAAGGACTTTTTCTATTAATAGAAATTGTGCCTTCGGTTCATCCTGTTCCTGGGTGACTTGTATGGATGAATGTCTGACAGAGTATTTCCAGACGATCACGTATATTGTTTTCTCCAATCGTACCAAGAGTGGAAGCGGAGAAGGAAACTTCTTTTAGCTAACACATAATGTACTATTGAGGACGTCAATCGGTGATTTGATGGATTTGACGATGTGACATTCGAAGTGAATATGGCGTGATGATAAAGCGTAGCTTCTAGCCTCATCAACCAGTAAATGACAGAAATCGGGCAAGCAACATGGCTATGTAGGTCGCACCTATTAGGGTGTATAATCACCTGATCTAGAGTTTCATTTACTTCTAAAAATCTATTGTCGATGCTGTCCCATTCGGGAAACGGTTGCTGATCCCAACCGTTGGTGATATACATTCGATACACTCAAGCGAAATGAGTGGTCGGTCTTGTGTGGCTGAGTTGCAAGATGTTCTTGTTGAACTCGGTGTATTCTCCTCTAGAGATATACCAGCGGAAGGTGGTCCCATACCTTGTCATAGTTGGAAATCAAATACCCAATACGTGCTTGCGGTTTATGATTGTATATATATGTGGAACGTGAGATGCAAACGTTCCACTAGATTGTTATTTACTTGATTTAGACATTATTATAATATCAAAAGAGTTTTGATATAAAGATAAATCAAGTGTTTGGATTCTCATAAGGGAAAAACCCGTTCCGTGTTATACGGCGTGGTCTTATGAGATATCATTTAGTTTTCTGAAACTGTTTTAAACTGTTTACTCATACCAGTCCCATGACTGACCCGGAGTTTACTTTGTTGTTTTCCCTAAACTCTTGGGTGCCTAAATTTTTACGGGCAGTCAAGTAGTCGGGAATTTACAGATATACTAGAAGAGCTTGGAGCAGGAGGCTTCAGGATCATATAGCTATAGTTATTTCTGCTGTGTTGTAAGTGATGTACTTTGATATTGATGTATATTCAAGTACAGATGTATATTTCAAGTTATGTTATATATATTATATGTTATTCGTTCCGCTGTGAGATTCGTGTTACTCTGATGTTGTGTTCTTCTTCTATTCTAAGTTTCTATCTTATCTATCCTCACCCTCTAACTTCTTTCTATTAATGGTTCGAATTTCCGTGATATTTGGGGTTGGACTTGTGTTTTTGGTCAGCTCAAATTCTACCGGAATTTTGGGCCATTACAATAGCAGCGGAAAATAATACAAAACACAACTGAAGGAGATATACAGATACAGAGCTTTCCGGATATCATTCCAGCTGTAAACCAGGTTTCTGTGAATATAAATCTGCAAACCCAAAACTACTAGATGCCCATGTCAAAATAAGTGCACCCAGAGTTTAGGTTAAAACAATAAACTCCAGGTCAGTCATGTGACTGGTGTGAGAACTAAAACAGTTATTAATCTTTATTTTAAAGTTAGGTTGCGGAAAATAATACAAAACACAACTGAAGGAGATATACGGATACAGAGCTTTTCGGATATCATTCCAGCTGTAAACCAGGTTCCTGTGAATATAAATCTGCAAATCCAAAACTACTAGATGCCCATGTCAAAATAAGGGCACCTAGAGTTTAGGTTAAAACAATAAACTCCAGGTCAGTCATGTGACTGGTGTGAGAACTAAAACAGTTATTAATCTTTATTTTAAAGTTAGGTAAATCAAGGGACCACGCCGTATAACACGGAACGGGCTTCCTCCCAAGAATACCAGTGCATAAAACAAACAGCGCAATGCTAAATAAAGAACAATGAAGCTATTATAAGTCCCAGGTCCCATCACACAATGCAACACAAGCCGGAGGATAGGGTTATACCTTATAATAGCCAAAGAATGCTTGATATGCTAAATTTCATCTTTTATTATTACTATAAGTGTATAGTGCCAAAACAATTTCAATCATAATATCAATCATAGACGGCATGGGTACCATATATCATGTCGCCATACTAGGCTCTACAATCAAAACCGCAAAGTCACGTATTGGAAGTTGGATTTCCATCTGTGAACCAAGGCAAGGGATCGTCCTTACCGAATTCGAGACGCTCTAGCTCGCCCCTCAGGAACAGAATGCATCGTCCCTTGGATTGTCAGGGTCGGTCCACCGATGTGGATTAAAATGCCTGAACACTGTGTTTCCCCACCCTATGGGGTGTCAATGAGTCCAATGACTCCATCGGTCCCAGATCGACCGATATATCCGAGGCTCCTCGCAACAGCAACAACCACATAAGTCAAACTCGTCAGGGCGTGTAAAACCACTGACGCCACTTCTAGCTAGAAGGAAACGCATGCCCTCCCGGATGTCCTCTCCCGTTTCTGGTTCACAACCGGGGTGTGAGGCTCGCGAATCAACGTTACACAAAGCTAGGCCACATAGGCCGTGCTTTGATCATCAAACACAAGACTCTACTTTTTAACAGAAGCCTTGACATTTGCATCTTAGCGTTCCACATAGGCAAACCACTCCATGCAACCGATATCCATCAATCACATGAACGATATCCAATGTCAGACACAAAGTCCATTTTCAAGTTCGTTCTAGGTCTAAACGAAACCAGAGGCACCTTGTACCTCGCATATCCATCGATCTCCAAGTACGTCTGGACGATCACTAACTGATTCCCTCCTCTTGGGTGTACGGCCCAATCAAGATCATCAGTAATCACCCAAACGACGTGAAGACCTCCGGTCTTCGACCACCGTCTTCATCCTTGACACCACGTCGAATCAGTTATTCAGAATGGGATAAACCCGGTCTTTCTGAATAACTCACGTATATGATAAACAAGTGTTACACAAACACAACATACGCCTCGTTCCAATTCAAAATATTCTTTTATTCAAATATTCTTATACTTTGGGAATGGTTCCCATTAATTTTATCAAAGATAAATTCTTTAAATTTATTCTTTAATCTTCTTTGAATACCAATTCAAACTAGTCAGGATTAGCGAACCACACCGAAGTAATCATTTATTTTATTTCCCAATCCCAACCTATTCATCCCATGAAGTAAAACTGGTAATACTTCATATCTAACACCACAGTGTTATTGGTAAATTCAATTACCATTTCACGTTCAAATCTAATCAAAGATTTAACTATCGCCTGGAGCAAAACTGGTGATACTCCATTCTCGATTATTTTAATCTAATTAAAGATACATTAAAACTCTACTTGGTTTTAATCTTCCCCAAAAATCAATATCAATGATTATTTAACTTGGGAAATCACCTCCTATCTTTAACTGGGTAAAAGAACCAATGTCATTTAAAACACGGTTCACTATAAACCCAAAATCACATTCCATTAATTATCGGGTTAAAGAACAAGTGTTATTTAAAACACCGTTCACGATAAACCCAACAATCAATTCAAATTCAAATTCAATTCCAATTAAATACCATTTAATTGGTACACTTCATTAAATCTAAATAAAAAGATTTAATCTTTTTCTTTAATGGGCTCAAGAACAGTGTTAATGAAGACACCATTCACGACAAACCCAAATCACATTTGATATTAAATACAAGGCTCTGAATAGAAAATATATCGGCTTATATTCAATATCAAATTCTACGACCAACAAATATTGTATTGGAAATAACGATATAAATATATCTTTCAAATTACCATAACAATATTTATATCATCACGAAATCCAACATCGAAATATTCCAAAGACAATTTCGATTCAAATCCATTCCAATTCAATTATTGGAAATCAATTTATTCAGTTGGTTCGGTTTGGACTTAGTAAATACCCCTCATAAGAAGGCTCTCCATTTTGTCAAAGGATTGAATGAGCCACTTCACAGCTTGGCTATGACCCACTTACCTATGGGGGCTACTTACGAAAAGCTAGTAGACATGGCACTCTTAAGTGAAGAAGACAAGAATTGCAAGAAGGAGGTCAAGGCGAATGAGTCTCAAGGCAAGAAGGAAGACTCCGATAAAGGAGGCAAGAACAACAACAACAATAAGGATAACAAGACACGTGAGAAAAGAAAATGCCACTTCTGCGGTATTGAGGGGCATATAGCCCATGATTGTAGAAAGAAGAAGATGAAGATAGGAGCATGCTTCCAGTGTGGTTATAGTGGACGTATCAGCAAGAACTGCCCTAAGAAGCTAGGGCAAGCCCCGTAGGTAGGACCTTCTGGGGGTACATCTTTAACTTCTTCTCCTAGATGCTTTGTTTTATCTTGCTTATCTTCTCAATCCTATCTTGAGAACCTTAGGTAGAACCCTTTTGGATGTAAACATGTGCTTGAAGCATGTTATGGTTGATGTTTGCAAGTGGTTGCTCGTGGTTGCATAACACACATTAGGCACTAGATCGGCTCAGACATTTCATATTGCATATGCTTGAGTGTTTATACTTGTTTATGGACGAAATTGAATGTGTTATCATATGGATGTTGCAAATGGATTGATGTTAGTGCACACATATAGAGTTTATGTGACTAGGACTATTTGCATACATGTTGGACTCATGGCACTAAACATATTTTGCATTAAGAAGATCAATCAGGCCTGATCATTTGCATTAGATAAGGAACATATAAACACACTTTCTGCATATGTTCATACAACATTAGAAATCTTTTAAGGACAATGGTTGCTTGGGGATGATAGTTGATTGGATGATAGGATGCATTCTTCCTAACTTGAAGATTTTGGGGACGAAATCCTTTAAGGAGGGGAGTATGTAAGAACCCGAATTTTAATAACATGTTAAAACCATAAATCAAGGCAGAATTAATTTTTAAACTAAGAATCAAGGGAAACAGATTGCGCCATTGCGTTCGTCTCGAAATTCTACTTGGAAACGAGTCCGAGTTTTCGAAAATCGGAGTCCGGATGAAGAAGTTATGGCCTGTAGAAGATTCAACAAATTTCAGGCAGCACAGGACCAGGCATGTCGACCTGGGGATCAGGTCGACCATGTGGTCGACCTCCCCCGTTATAGGTCGACCTGTTCGGCTTGTTTTAACACAGAACCCATTTTTGAAGCAAAAGACGTGTTTTGATGGTCCGGATTGATTCTAGGGTTAATCTGAGGGCCTAAACTAGTTGTTACCCCTATAAATACATCCTAAGACCTAGCCTAATTTATACAAACCATTCTTACACTGCTGTGCTGCTAATTTACCTCTTGAACCATGGCCGCCGCCCCCAAATTAAAGCTTAAGCATTCAAACTCGATTCAAATCAAAGATCAACGCTTCTACAACAATTCAAGAGAATAGATCAGCGACACCGCAACGTTCTACGATAAATTTCTAGACTTTACTTCTGCACCTAAATTTCCTAGACCCCGATCTGTAAATTCCAGTTACTTTTAGATAAAAACTATAAACTTAATATGGGCATGTTATAAATTGGAATTAATCTATGTATGATTCATATCTATTCTTGTTCATCTTGGATCTTGACTTTTGGGAATATTGCCTATGACGTTGAAATTATTATTAATGACATAAGACAATGCTTATGCCTATGAATGTGAATATAAGACTATGCCTATGCCTATGACTATGAACATAAGACTATGCCTATGCCTATGACTATGAACATAAGACTATGCCTACGCCTATGACTTTGAACATAAGACTGTTGCCTATGACTAAGATAGGGACAATTATGGCTAATCACCTATGATTCGTGACCATGAGGTTATTGCCTATGATTACAAATATGAAATTTGAGCTAAGCTTGATTTTTTATTTAGACCTATTTTCTTTATTTATCCTTGGATCTTGATTTTGGGGACTTTTCTATTTAAGTTAGATCATCCGTGTTCTTGAATCTATATTACTATTCAAACCTTTTCATGTTCATATTGTTATGCCTGCGATGTTTTAATCAATTTATTCAGTTAGGTCATGCTTTGGAAATAATATGATAATAAAGCAATGTTTATTACGAGGATCTATGCCTGTGGTTCTATTTTATCATCATCATGAATTGGGAATTAATGAATAAGACTATTCGTATGTATATGAACTTGGAGTATTGTAACAACCCGAATTTTAATAACATGTTAAAACTATAAATCAAGGGAGAATTAATTTTTAAAATAAGAATCAAAGGAAACGGGTTGTTCCATTGCGTTCGTCTCGAAATTCTGCTTGAGATAGAGTCTAAGTTTGCGTAAAACAGATACCGTATGAAGAAGATATGAACGAACGAAGTTAGGTAGAAAAACCGGAAACATACCAGAATACACTGGCGCACTTGTGAAGTGCACCATTACAAAAATACACTGGCGCACCTGCCAAGTGCGTCCATACAGATCCAGCACAGAATTCTGGAGTGTTCTGTGATGACGTGTCTTCTTCTGAGTGGCTGGATGACCTGTCTTCGAGCTGGGTGGTTCTGATGACTTCTGGACTGATCTGAAGGCTCTAAATTACCCTATTCTCCTTTTTAAACACCCCTAAACCTAGCTTTCTCTCCACACCAAACCATTGCAATGTTATGCTGCCTCCACCTTAATTAAAATAAATCGTGAAGATTATTTCTTGAAGACTACGACTAGGAATTTCTTATTGGGGATTTGTTTCTACAATCAAAGCAAGATTCAACAATTCGACGACTAGTTTATAGATTCGACTTCTGCATCTAAATTTCTTAGACCACAATCTGTCCATTCAAGTTACTTTTAGATAAAAACTATAAATCTAATATGTGCATGGTATAATTTGGAAGTAACTTATGTATGATTCATATCTATTCTTGGTTTCTTCTTGGATCTTGACTATTGGGAATATTGCCTACGACGTTGAAACTATTGTTAATGACATAAGACTATGACTATGCCTATGACTGTGGACATAAGATTTTGCCTATGCCTATGACTATGACGGTGAACATAAGACTATGCCTATGACGGTGAACATAAGACTGCCTATGACTAATAAGACTATGCCTATGACTATGACGATGAACATAAGACTGCCTATGACTATGAACAATAAGACTATTGCCTATGACCATAACAAGGACAATTGTGGTTAATCACCTATGATTCATTGCCTAGGATTATGACTATGAAATCTGATCTAAGCTTGATTTTCTATTCAGACCTATTTTCTTTATTTGTCCTTGGATCTTGATTTTGGGGATTTTTCTATTTAAGTTAGATCTATCCATGTTCTTGAATCTAGATTAGTACTCAAACCTTTCCATGTTCATAATGTTACCCGATTTATATGCCTGTGATGTTTTAATCAATTTATTCGGTTATGTCATGCCTTGAAAATAGATTGATTATGTTATTGAATGATATTGATCTATGCTTGTGGTTTTATTTTATTATCATGTTGAATTAGGAATTAATGAATAAGTCTATTCATATGTATAGGAACTTGAAGTATAACCTGTTATGATAAGTTGTGTAATTTATCATGTTATGCAAGTTTTAGGTTGTAAAATCATATCACATATGTGACCAAATGTTAGGACTACATATTTATGTGTATATGTTAAACCTATGTCATATTTCAAGTTCACACTTATTCATATGTTCGTGATTGATTTGCAAGTTCACATATATGTAAGTTGATTTAGTCTATGTTGCAAATTCACATGTATGTATGTTGGTTCAGTCTACGCTACAAGATCACCCCTATGATATTCATGTTGACTATTTTGCAAGTTTACACCTATGTCATGTTTATGTTAATGAATTACTTTATGCCAATTTTGCGTACGTTAAATTAGGATAAGTTTTTGGCCTAATATTATATGTCAAAAATCATGCGGACGAGAAATTAGGCTAAGATTTTTAGCGTAATATTTAGACGGGGTGACATTGGGAAAAATTGGTAATCATAGGAAGATTGGCATGAAAGTTGCCTTGAAACTTGACAAGAACTTGAGATGAACATGCCTTGTAAACTTGACACGAACTTGACATGAATCTTGGACATGGACATGACACTAGAATGAACTTGAAAAATGGTCAACTCGAGGTTGGGTTGAGTTTGCAGTGTAATTCTTCCTGGAACCGCCCGACAAATCCAGTTACTGCAAACAATAGGATCCAATGTAGGTAGTTGGTCATATCGCACCTGAAAACCGGAGGTCAGACTGAGTTGTGGTGTAATTCTGACCGGAACTGCCCGGCATATCCAGTGACCACAACACCAGGTCTAATGTGAGAGGTTGGGGTGCATTAATGAATTAATGCCACATGATAGGGTTATGTCATGAACATGAAAGACAACACTTAACCAACTTGAAACATGATTGGTAGGGATAGGTCATGAACTTGAACGACAACACCTAACCACCTTGACACGTGAATTGTAGGGCTAAGTAACGAACTTAAATGACAACACTTAGCCAATTTGTCATGCTAGACTGATAAGGGGTTAAGTCGCAAATATAAATGACAACACTTAACCTATTGGACGGAAACCCTAGTTACGCGATCCATTTCAGCAGTAACCCACTAGATGTATCACGGTACCCTGGAACTAGGCAGGGGGCACGATTACTGAGATGATTGTAAGCGACCAGAACGACGACTGTGTTGGTGTGCCAGTGTAGGTTCAGGCGGGCTATGGTCGTGCACGTGGTCTGGAGTTGAAAAAGCAGGCATTGGGCATCAGTAGGTTTATCTGTGCATGCTTGATTCGTGTCGGTGGTTGGCACCCTAGGGCTTGATACACCCTATGGTGGACCTAGCACAGGTGACTACATTCGTGATAGGGCCGTATGACACAAACACATGACGAGCTAGAACTTGTAGGGAGCCGATCGACTAGTGGATCATTTCGTTGGACCTAGAAATGGGTCATTTCATGATATTGGGCCAAGGAATCATTTCATGATTAATATAAGACATGGGTTTGGGATTCTAGTACAGTTGGTGCAGCGAACCTTGAATATGTGATGCTATACTTGATTATACTTGAATTATCATGCTATCTTAGTCTATCTTGCCAATCTTGATAGCATCCTTATGTTTACTTCCAGTTTATACATGTCATGTAACCTTTATTTGTTTTTATGCTGAAAGCCACTTGGACTTACCAGTGTTTATGACTAACCCGTTTTCTTTCGCCTCTTTTTCTTTCGTTCCCCCCCAGGTTCTCAGGGAGGAAACTCTAGCACTTAGCTTGGATTTCGCTTGCTTTCGGTTCAGCTCATGTACGGTTTGATCTTGAGCTATGCTATGGCTGCATCTGCTACCTTTGGGGAATTAAGCTACTTTTGATGTTTTAAGTCTATGCTTCTTTATTTATGCAAGACAGAATTTGTTGTAATGGAAAATAATGACCTTGGCTATTTGATGTAGAAGGTTTTGACTCTTTTTGAAAGTAATGAAATTTATCTTTTGATTCTTCCGCTGTTTTACCTATGTTCTGTCTTGTAATATTTCTGTGTTTGTTTACCTCGATAATGCTCCTCCAAAACTAGTGCATTCCCTTTGTGAATGACCTTAGCGGAGGTGGGGTGTTACATTTGGTACAGAGCAGAAGGTTACCAGATTAGGCCAAAGTTTTTAAAAAACCTTCTGAAACTATTTTCAAAACCGTTTACAAAGAAGCATTTTTAAAGAAAAGTCTTGTTTTATTTAAAAGGCCATTCCCCGAAAGCCATTAGCACTATCCTTTGTTTCCTTGTTTGAATCCCTTTTCCTTTCTTTTCTCCATCTGTAGCCGCAGTAGTTCCATCTGCGACTAATCTTGTTTCAAGCTTTGTTGGGTTGCCGTGCGATGGAGGTAGCTTTCGAGAAACTTGTCAACGAGCCTAAGGATGATAAACTTGGTTATATGGCTTAATACACAAAGGAGGAAAAGGTAAAAGCACAATGGAGTTAAGCTCAAGGAAATTTGACTTAGAAGATTGAAGACTAGATACGCGCATCATATCTCTTTTTAAGAGCATATCCTTGATCCCCTTTTTCCTGTAAAGCTTACTTGCATGCTATCTTTTAAGTATACCCTCTCGTTCCTATTCTCATTCCTGTTTCGGTTGCAAACCCCAAAGGGAGTTTGACTCATCTATTAGTAATACATGTTGGGGCTTGAGGGTGTCCGTTGGGTTGACTAAACTTTTTGGGTTTTATAGGATACAGGTTGGTTTTTAGGAAGAGAATCCATCGTGCTTAGTTTTCTAGAAACATATGTATTGGTTGGGTTAAGAAATTCTTTGGGTATCAGTCTGATGTTGATTTCGGTCTTTGGGGCAGGTGCTTAGGGAGTTCTTCTCCTAATCAGTATATATGTGATGTAGATTTCCAGTTTTGGCATTGCCTAATGGGCACAAAGTTTTTACTCGCTTCTATCATTCGAATATATCTTTAGGTAGAACCCTTTTGGATGTAAACATGTGATTGAAACATGTTATGGTTGATGTTTGCAAATGGTTGCAAGTGGTCGCAAGTGGTTGCTCGTGGTTGCATAACACACATTAGGCACTAGATCGGCTCAGACACATTTTCATATTGCATATGCATGAGTGTTTATACTTGTTTATGGATGAAATTGAATGTGTTATCATGTGGATGTTACATATGGATAGATGTTTGTGCACTCATATAGTGTTTATGTGACTAGGACTATTTGCATACATGTTGGATTCATGGCACTAAACATATTTTGCATTAAGAAGATCAATCAGGCCTGATCATTTGCATTAGATAAGGAATATATACACACACTTTCTGCATATGTTCATATAGCATTAGAAATCGTTTAAGGACAATGGTTGCTTATGGATGATGTTTTGATTTGATGGATGATTGGATGATAGGATGCATTCTTCTTAACTTGAAGATTTCGGGGACGAAATACTTTAAGGAGGGAAGAATGTAACAACTCGAATTTTAATAACATGTTAAAACCATAAATCAAGGCATAATTAATTTTTAAAATAATAAACAAGGGAAACGGGTTGTGCCATTGCGTTCGTCACGAAATTCTGCTTGAGATAGAGTCCGAGTTTGCATAAAACGGATACCGTATGAAGAAGATATGAACGAACGATGTTAGGCAGAAAAACCGGAAACAGGCCAGAATACACTGGCGCACTTGTGAAGTGCGCCAGTACAAAAATACACTGGCGCACCTACCAAGTGCGCCCATACAGATCTAGCACAGAATTCTGGAGTGTTCTGTGATGATGTGTCTTCTTCTGAGTGGCTGGATGACCTGTCTTCGAGCTGGGTGGTTCTAATGACTTCTGGACTGATCTAAAGGCTCTAAATTACCCTATTCTCCTATTTAAACAACCCTAAACCTAGCTTTCTCTCCACACCAAACTATTGCAATGTTATGCTGCCTCCACCTTAATTAAAATAAATCGTGAAGATTATTTCTTGATGACTACGGCTAGGAATTTCTTATTGGGGATTTGTTTCTACATTCAAAGCAAGATTCAACAATTCGACGACTAGTTTATAGATTTGACTTCTGCATCTAAATTTCTTAGACCACGATCTGCAAGTTCAAGTATCTTTTAGATAAAAACTATAAATATAATATGTGCATGGTATAATTTGGAAGTGACTTATGTATGATTCATAACTATTCTTGGTTTATTCTTGGATCTTGACTATTGGTAAAATTGCCTACGACGTTGAAACTATTATTAATGACATAAGACTATGACTATGCCTATGACTGGGGACATAAGATTTTGCCTATGCCTATGACTATGATGGTGAACATAAGACTATGCCTATTACTATGACAGTGAACATAAGACTACCTATGACTAATAAGACTATGCCTATGACTATGACGATGAACATAAGACTGCCTATGACTATGAACAATAAGACAATTGCCTATGACTATAACAAGGACAATTGTGGTTAATCACGTATGATTCATTGCCTAGGATTATGACTATGAAATTGGTTCTAAGCTTGATTTTCTATTCAGACCTATTTTCTTTATTTGTCCTTGGATCTTGATTTCGGGGATTTTTCTATTTAAGTTAGATCTATCCATGTTCTTGAATCTAGATTAGTATTCAAACCTTTCCATGTTTGTAATGTTATCAGATTTATATGCCTGTGATGTTTTAATCAATTTATTCAGTTATTTCATTCCTTGAAAATAGATTGATTATGTTATTGAATGATATTGATCTATGCCTGTGGTTCTATTTTATTATCATGTTGAATTGGGAATTAATGAATAAGTCTATTCATATGTACAGGAACTTGAAGTATAACCTGTTATGATAAGTTGTGTAATTTATCATGTTATGCAAGTTTCAGGTTGTAAAATCATATCACATATGTGACCAAATGTTAGGACTAAATGTTTATGTGTATATGTTAAACCTATGTCATATTTCAAGTTCACACTTTTTCATATGTTTGTGATTGATTTGCAAGTTCGCATATATGTAAGTTGATTTAATCCATGTTGCAAATTCACATATATGTATGTTGGTTCAGTCTACGCTACAAGATCACCCCTATGATATTCATGTTGACTATTTTGCAAGTTTACACCTATGCCATGTTTATGTTAATGAATTACTTTATGCTAATTTTGCGTACGTTAAATTAGGCTAAGTTTTTAGCCTAATATTATATGTCAAAAATCATGCGGACGAGAAATTATGCTAAGATTGTTAGCCTAATATTTAGACAGGGTAACGTTGGGAAAAATTGGTAATCATAGGAAGCTTGGCATGAAACTTGCCTTGAAACTTGACAAGAACTTGACATGAACTTGCCTTGAAAACTTGACACGAACTTGACATGAATCTTGAACATGGACATGACACTAGAATGAACTTGAAAAATGGCCAACTCGAGGTTGGGTTGAGTTTGCAGTGTAATTCTGCCCGGAACCGCCTGGAAAATCCAGTTACTGCAAACAATAGGATCCAATGTGGGTAGTTGATCATATCGCACTTGAAAACCCGAGGTCAGACTGAGTTGTGGTGTAATTCTGCCCGGAACCGCCCGGCATATCCAGTGACCACAACAACAGGTCTGATGTGAGAGGTTGGGGTGCATTAATGAATTAATGCCACATGATAGGGTTAAGTCATGAACATGAAAGACAACACTTAACCAACTTGAAACATGATTGGTAGGGTTAGGTCATGAAGTTGAAAGACAACACCTAACCAACTTGAAACGTGAATTGTAGGGCTAAGTCACGAACTTAAATGACAACACTTAGCCAATTTGACATGCTAGACTGATAAGGGGTTAAGTCTCGAATTTAAATGACAACACTTAACCTGTTGGACGGAAAGCCTAGTTACGCGGTCCATTTCAGCAGTAACCCACTAGATGTATTACTGTACCCTGGAACTAGGCAGGGTGGGGCACAATTACTGGGTTGATTGTAAGCGAGCAGAACGACGGCTGTGTTGGTGCGCCAGTGTAGGTTCAGGTGAGCTGTGGTCGTGCACGTGGTCCGGAGTTGAAAAAGCAGGAATTGGACATCAGTAGGTTTATTTGTGCATTCTTGATTCGTGTCGGTGGTTGGCACCCTAGGGCTTGATACACACTATGGTGGACCTAGCACGGGTAACTACAATCGTGATAGGGCCGTATGGCACAGACACATGACGAGCTAGAACTTATAGGGAGCCGATCGACTAGTGGATTGTTTTGTTGGACCTAGAAATGGGTCATTTCATGATATTGGGCCAAGGGATCATTTCATGATTAATATAAGACATGGGTTTGGGATTCTAGTACAGTTGGTGCAGCGAACCTTGAATATGTGATGCTATACTTGATTATACTTGAATTATCATGCTATCTTATTCTATCTTGCCAATCTTGACAGCATCCTTATGTTTACTTCCAGTTTATACATGTCATGTTACCTTTATTTGTTTTTATGCTGAAAGCCACTTGGACTTACCAGTGTTTATGACTAACCCGTTTTCTTTCGCCTCTTTTTCTTTCGTTCCCTCCCAGGTTCTCAGGGAGGAAACTCTAGCACTTAGCTTGGATTTCGCTTGCTTTTGGTTCAGCTCATGTACGGTTTGATCTTGAGCTATGCTATGGCTGCATCTGGTACCTTTGGGGAATTAAGCTACTTTTGATGTTTTAAGTCTATGCTTCTTTATTTATGCAAGACAGAATTTTTTGTAATGGAAAATAATGACCTTGGCTATTTGATGTAAAAGGTTTTGACTCTTTTTGAAAGTAATGAGATTATCTTTTGATTCTTTCGCTGTTTTACCTATGTTCTGTCTTGTAATATTTCTGTGTTTGTTTACCTCGATAACGCTCCTCCAAAACTAGTGCATTCCCTTTGTGAGTGACCTTAGCGGAGGTGGGGTGTTACAAGTATAACCCGTAATGACAAATTGTGAAGTTTATCATGTTATGCAAGTTTTAGGTTGTGAAATCATATCACATATGTGACCAAATGTTAGATCTACATGTTTATGTGTATATGTTAAACCTATGTCATATTTCAAGTTCACACTTATTCATATGTTCGTGATTGATTTGCAAGTTCACATATATGTAAGTTGATTTAGTCTATGTTGCAAATTCACATATATGTATGTTGATTTAGTCTATGTTGCAAGTTCACACCTATGATATTCATGTTGATTATTTTGCAAGTACACACCTATGGTGTTCATATTGACTATACCGAGAATGCCATGTTTACACCTATGTCATATTTATGTTAATGAATCGCTTTATGCAAATTTTGTGTACATTAAATTAAGCTAAGTTTTTAGCCTAATATTATATGTCAAAAATCATGCGGACGAAGATTAGGCTAAGATTGTTAGCCTAATATTTAGACGGGGTAACGTTGGGAAAAATTGGTAATTATAGGAAACTTGGTATGAAACTTATCCTTGAAACTTGACACGAACTTGACATGATTCTTGAATATGGACATGACACTAGAATGAACATGAAAATGGCCAACTCGAGGTTGGGTTGAGTTTGCAGTGTAATTCTGCCCGGAACCGCCCCGCAAATCCAGTTAATACAAACAATAGGATTCAATGTGGGTAGTTGGTCATGTCGCGCTTGAAACCCGAGGTCAGACTGAGTTTGTGGTGTAAATCTGCCCGGAACCGCTCGGCATATCCAGTGACCACAACAACATGTCTGATGTGAGAGGTTGGGGTGCATTAATGAATTAATGCCACATGATAGGGTTAAGTCATGAACATGAAAGACAACACTTAACCAACTTAACACATGATTCGTAGGGTTAAGTCATGAATTTGAAGGACAACACTTAACCAACTTGACATGCTAGATTGATAGGGGTTAAGTCACGAATTTAAATGACAACACTTAACACATTGGACGGAAACCCTAGTTACGCGGTCCATTTCAGCAGTAACCCACCAGATGTATCATGGTACCCTGGAACTAGGCAGGGTGGGGCATGATTACTGGGCTGATTGTAAGCGATCAGAACGACGGCTGTGTTGGTGCGCCAGTGTAGGTTCAGGCGGGCTATGGTCGTGCACGAGGTCCGAAGTTGAGAAAGCAGGCATTGGGCATCAGTAGGTTTATCTGTGCATGCTTGATTCGTGTCGGTGGTTGGCACCCTAGGGCTTGATACACCCTATGCTGGACCTGGCACAGGTGACTACATTCGTGATAGGGCCGTATGACACAGACACATGACGAGCTAGAACTTGTAGGGAGCCGATCGACTAGTGGATCATTTCGTTGGACCTAAAAATGGGTCATTTCATGATATTGGGTCAAGGGATCATTTCATGATTAATATAAGACATGGGTTTGGGATTCTAGTACCATTGGTGCAGCGAACCTTGAATATGTGATGCTAAACTTGATTGCACTTGAATTATCATGCTATCTTAGTCTATCTTGCCAATCTTGACAGCATCCTTATGTTTACTTTCAGTTTATACATGTCATGTTACCTTTATCTGTTTTTATGCTGAAAGTCACTTGGACTTACCAGTCTTTGTGACTGACCCGTTTTCTTTCGCCTCTTTTTCTTTCGTTCCCCCCCCCCCCCCCAAGGTTCTCAGGGAGGAAACTCTAGCACTTAGCTTGGATTTCGCTTGCTTTCGGTTCAGCTCATGTACGGTTTGATCTTGAGCTATGCTATGGCTGCATTTCTGCTACCTTTGGGGAATTAAGCTACTTTTGATGTTTTAAGTTTATGCTTCTTTATTAATGCAAGACAGAATTTGTTGTAATGGAAAATAATGACCTTGGCTATTTGATGTTAAAGGTTTTGACTTCTTTTTGAAAGAAATGAAATTTATCTTTTGATTCTTCCGCTGTTTTATCTATGTTCTGTCTTGTGATATTTCTGTGTTTGTTTACCTCGATAACGCTCCTCCAAAACTAGTGCATTCCCTTTGTGAGTGACCCTAGCGGAGGTGGGTTGTTACATATAATGTTATTTAAGTTGTAGTTGGATTTAAAATGAAATTTAATAAATATTTGAATTGAATTAAAACAGTTAAACGAATAATTGGATATTTATTTAATTGACTAACTGTGAAATTTAGCAGTTTTGGCGACTGTCTCAGAATTCGACGAAACGAAGTCCATCGGATCCGGAATGGTGAATTATTTTAGAATTTCAAATTTCGTTATAATCGGACTTCTGGTTTGATCGTACGGAATAATAACCTTGGCTATTCTCGTATTAGGCCTTATATATATACAAATAAAATTCATTTCCACCCCATCAGCCCACTCTTCATTATACGTATAATTTTCTCCATCAAATTTTATTTCTAATGGCTGAAACAAATCTTCAAACCCTAGCTCAAAATAAAAATTCAGATCTCCACAAAACCTAGCAAATTATATATCGATTCGAAGCTCTCGATGATATGAAGCTGCTGGTATGATTTATTTCGACATGTAGTGCTTGGAATCGCCGTAATTTGTTGTCAAAGTTGCTGATTCGTGGAACCCATGAAATCGATTTGGGTGTTTTCGTTCTAGGCTCTAATCGTGAAATCTATGATCTGGGTATTGTCGAGTGGAACTAGTGGAGCGCGTTGGTGTTAGTATTGGTGTCGAATTCGATCAGAGAAGCAGGAATTTGGCGAGAAGGTTTTCCAAACCCGGTTTTCTTGCTAACAGCGGACGAAGCTCCGGTTGAACGGAGGGGGTGGAACCACCATGGGTAGGTGCAGCTAGAGTTGGGCTTTCTAATGTAGGTGGTTGGAGGATCTTCGGTGGTCAGAGCGCTTATCAATCGACGATAAAACTGCTGGAGCTGCTGCGTTGTTCCATGATGTTCACTGTTCATGCGTGTACAAGGAGGATTTGGAATTCAGTTTGAATAGGGCTGACGTGGTATTATTATTTGTTTTTATTATTATTTTACATATTTATTTATCGTATAATTTCTAACCTAAATAAATATTGCATATGAACTCGGATTTGGACGTGGTTTGTTGCGTTGGGGTCGTGGCAAAGTTGCGGATGTTTTGATACTGACTTGGCTGCGTTTGGAGACTGTAAATTTTTGGCTTTTGGTTGGACGTTCGTTTAACTAATGACCCAAAGTGAGTGAATTTCTTGTGCACATGTAACTGAATTATTCGCATATTTACTAAATTAAATTATGAAATAAGTTTGGTTGTCTGGTTGCGATTGATTGTTGATTTGTTTCTTAAACTGACATGCAAATGTGTTAATATGCAGTTTAAGTTGATAACTAGTGATTTAGTTCAATTAAATTTTTAGTTAGAAATCACGACCCTTATTAACTAGTGAAATGATTTACTATTTACTGTTCGAATAAAATGGTTGTGATGGATGCCTTGGTTTGGTTTGGTCAATGTATTGATATTGATGTTGAAATGTTCTGTTATTCAATATATGGTTGTGGTATGCTTATTTCGAAAATTAATCCCATTTTCACCCTAAATGTTACGGGCAAAAAATTAACCCGAGATTAATCGATTTAAAAAAATTAATTAAGAACACAAGCTGAAATGATAGACATCTGTGACCCTGATTTGGATTGAAATGATATATATCCATCCATGAAATATCGAAAATTAAATTTAATATCACTTGGCTATAGGATAGAAAATTATATACAGACATCGGTTGGTTAAAGGATCTTAAATATTTGAAAATTTTATTTGAAAAAATTTTATTTAAAAAAAATGTCCCGATACTCGATAAATTTATTTTATTTTAAATCTGAATCTTGAATGTTTTCTGAAATTGTTAAGAAAATTATCCCAAAAAAAATTCGACAATTTTAAATTAGGATTTCGAATGTGATTTGGAATTATTCACAGTTATGGTGTAAGTTCGAATTTATTAAATTCTCCTTGAACTGGCTTTTGGGAATATAAGTATTTGATGATACTCGGAGTTGTTTTAACTCAATGTGAATATAGATTTGAATCCTTTAAATCGAACGGTTGGCTTGGACGATGCTTTGAAACGAGATGGGAAAACGTAGTAAACTCTATCGAGACTAGAATATATATACACCTCTATATATATTCAAGTTGTTGAAATTTGGAAAAAAGGAATAATTATGCTTTAAAATTTTATTTTATAAAAATTATATGTATATATATAACTTGATTTACAAATAAATTATATTCTATTACTTAAAAGTGATTTAGTAAATTTTGTAACCTATATACCATTTTGTTATAAATAAATTTTCTTATATTTTATTATTTAAAATTATTTAGTAATTTTTTTATTATATGTATATACATATATATATATACATAGTGATTTAAATTATCTTACTATACTCTAACTATTTTATTATATATATGAAATTTTTATATAAGGATTCTATTTTATAAGTATTTGTTTTTCATAATTATGTTAAATGATTGTAAATTGCTTCCTAAATGGACATTGTTCTGTTTTAGAATGTTGGTCCAAATTGGAGATCGACACAAGTTATATTCTATTTGAATATGAATCGATTATAAAACGATTATCATATTTCAATGCGAAATATATTCTTCTCAAAGATAAATAGGATCATGAAAATGGTTATAATGGGTTGTTATGAAAATATATTTAAATTGGTTTTGAATCTAAATCGATTTTTGAAATAATTAAAATCCTTTGATATGAAGTATATTCTACTCGAATATAGATCGACTTTTGAAATATTATATATGATTATAATATATTGATATAGAAATATATTATATTTCGAATCTAAATCGGTTTTCGAATGATTATGGAATCTCGATGTGAATGTAATATTCTATTTGAATGTTAATCGGGCTTGAAGAAAATGTGATATTTTGATATGAAAGTGACCTTGTGAAAAGTAGGAGAACCGACCGTTACGAAAAACGTAAACGTTTGGTTGTTAAAGAGACTGGAGTCGGTATTGTCATACTCTTTGCTAATACCGGTACCACTTTAACATTTGTGCACGTGGTGGAGAATCTAGAATGAAGTAAGTCGGTATTGAGGCAATTACTGAATTTGAAGAAAGAGAACGATAATGGATGGCCTTGACCTTCGGGTCATAATAAAAATGACTAAAACAAGAGCTATACCATACTAAGGGAGAACGCATCTCCGATCTGGCATGCTCCTTCGATACCATCTATGTTACATTGTGATCGATTTGGGGTGCCCTTTGATATATGAGTGTGTTCCAAGGTGGGCGGTAGTTGCGGCTACGCGTTACCACCGGTCCGGGAGTGCAAATGGTAGAATCCTACTCTGTGTATTGCCTCGCATGCCTTGTCATATTTGTCTTGATCGAGCCCCTAAGATTTTGATTTGACGTTTTCTTATCGCGGCACATCCCTACCTACCGGCGTACTGATCTTGTATATGCAATTTTTACAACAATGTCCGTAAAAGTCGTATGGGTAAAAATGTAATCCCGCTTACGCTATTTTTATTATATTTACTTTACTGATTAGACATTATAATAATAGCGTATTATACTATGTATATAAACAGTTTAACGGATCCTTAAAAGATGGAAAAATCCCGTAACATTTCTTAAGTTACTGCACGCATAACACTCATGTTATTTCAGGTTTTAATTTGACTAACATAAGAATGATTTAGTTCTGATCCGAGTATTTGTTGTGTTTCATTTTATGCAATACGCTTGTGTAATAACCCGAATTTTCAAAACTAATTAAAATTTTTTATTTTAGCTAATTTAATGGATTTTGAATATTTAAAATAATTTATTTTAAATAATAACGACAAAAAATTTATTTAAATCGAAGTTAGAACGTATATATTTATTTTAATTATAAAACGAGCCTGAAATGGTGTGGTATTTTGAAAATTCGATTTTAAATTTCAAATGAGTGTACAGAATTCAAAATAAATCGGATTTCAGTAAAACCCGAAATATTTGAATCTGTTTAATTATATCTTTCTAACGAATGTGAAAAAAAAATCAGATTTCATAATATAAATTGAAAGTTATGTCCAGTTTAAAATTTAAAATAGTCGCTATGGAATTTATATATATTTTAATATAATATATTGCCCTTAAAAAACAGTCATTTTGCAAATAACCTCCGTTTTTGATGAAACCACTTTTGTTAGATCCGGAATGTCAAATTATTGCTAGATTCTAATTTTTGGAATTCATAAGTGAGCGTGGTGAATTTAAACGCGTTTGTTAATTTCAGTTTGAATTGGATCGATTAGAAAATGGCCATTTTTCAAACTGTCTCCAAATTCAACGAAATTAGTTTTGTTAGGAATGTTTCGTCAAAACATAGCTAGATTTAATTTTCTGTAATTTTTGGAGTCAATATGTGGCCCCAGTAAATTAACATGTGCATTCAGATTTAATATATATTGAATTATATTTTAATTTTGACGAAAACTGGTCATAATTGCCGAATTAAGTTAGGAAACATATCCCATTATGTCCGGAATAGGGGTATTTAGCTAGGGGCGACAGTCGTTGGGTTTGATTTGGAGTTCGTATCGGTAAACATGAATTTTTGAAATTAATTAAATTAAACAATAATATAACCTAACATATATATATATATATATATATATATATATATATTCATTTAAGGAGTCATAACCCTTGGGTTTTCTTCATTGGGGTCAACCACATTTATTGCCGCCTCCTAACACTCCCAACGGCTGAAAAGCCAAGATCGATCCTCACCAATTTAACTCAATCCAAGGATCGATTGCACAACCAATCAACTGCAAAAACAATCAACGCAAAGAGTGCTTCAAGATGGACGGGCACGATTTGAGTTAATACTTTGGATTGGGAGATTTCTTCACCCAAACACACCTCGTTCGAGGCCGATTCTGGTGAGATTGGACCCACTGAGTTGATCACGGTTAAGGGTGGTCGAGGCGCAGGGCAAGGCGATGGAAGTGGCAGGTTCTGATAATGGACAGGTTGCTTGTGGAGGAGGCGCGTGGTTGGTGTTCGAGTTCGGTGATGGGTTATAGGGCACGAGGGTTTTACTAAAAGAAGAAGAATGACCTTGATTAATTATAAGGGTTAAGTAATTAATTAACATTAATTATTTAATTAGCTAAATAAATATAATTAAAACTTTGAACGTTCATATCTAGGTCATACAATGTTGGAATTCAGCAAACCAAGCACCGTTGAACCGTATTTTCAAGCACTACGTGTACAAAACAGATTTGAAAGCAAACAGAGACAGCTAGGAATTTAGTTGAATTTAAACCCCAGTTTAATTCAATTAAAATCAACCGTATTTATAGATTTCTAACCGACCACTATGAGAACTTCTTCTCACTTTAATTATTTTACAGTCAAATATATACTAGGTTGCAAACGAGGCTTAGTAGCCCTCGACACTATGTATTGTACAAACCATGGTTGTTTGTTTGGACTGTATTGTGTTGTGATTGTGATGTGAAATGAATAAACTATATAAAATATTCATGTGTTGAATAAACTGTGTAATCATTAAAAATATCATTTTTAATGTGTAATAAAACTAAATAAAATAGTCATGTGTTGAAATAAATATTCATTTACAAATCAGACGATTTGTTTATGTACACTCATTTAACTGACATTGATTGGGACGACAAATTTTACACATCGCCCAACTGCATAAATAAAATCTGTGTTTGTTGATTGAAACCCCACACGGGTATTGGGATGATATTTGACTTACACTAATCCCAATTGTTTATTTGTATGTCAATCGATGGATTGACAGACTGTATAAGCGTTATTTATTTATATTAATGCTTATACAGTGGTAAAATGCACTGTGGATGTTGTACGAATTATTTATGATTGTTTATCATTATCGTTGCATACATGCGATGTATGAAATCCATATAACTGAAATTATATGGTAATTGATTGAGTTTGATTACAATTCAGAATTAACGAATATTTTTAAATAATATCTAGTGTATAATCAAAATCAAATATTTTGAAAATATTATCATTTTAATATTATAATGACAAGAAGTATTCAATTTTGATTTGAAAATTTTAATGAAGTAGAAATCGTTTTGAAATGAATTTAAAACGAATTTTGTAACGACCCGTATTTTTACAGGTGATAATTAATCTATTTAATTATTTAAATAGTGAATTAGAAATTTAAATGGTTGTTAATTTAAATTATATTGGATATTTAATTAATTTAAATAATAGAATAATTTATTTACTTTAGAAATAATAAAAAATAGAGGGATTCACAATATGGTGTAGATTGGATTATTTAAAAATATGTAATTCAGTTTAGAGTTGAATTATATTAGTGAATATATTATATAAACGCCATTTGAACGTATGAATTATGTTATAAATATAATCGAGCTCGAAATGTCGTGGCAATGCGCTATTTGGCAATTCGAACTTCAATTGGATATACAAGGTCCGTTTTAAATCGGATTTCTGTAAAACAAGAAACGTATGGAGCTGGTGAGGTATATTTTTCTATTAGAAGAGAAAAATCTAGATTTCGTCGTGTATATTTTGATTTATGTCCAAATCAAATTTTAGAAAAGTCAATGTGAAATTCCTTTATAATATATATCGATTTATTTATATTTAAAAGGATTTAAAATATAAATTAAATATCGACATAACTCTGATGATGAAATATCAAGTTAGAAATCCATGTAGGATTTTTCTAGAGCTGTATGGTATTCCACTGTGAATATATACGATAATATAAATTTATTTATATTTAATTTAATTTGATTTAAATATATTTATATATTTAAATGGGTTATTCAATGCTTTAAAAATAGCCAGTTTTGCTCACGACCTTGGTTTTCGACGAAACCAATTTTTGTTGGATCCGCAATATTAAATATTTGTTAGATTCCAAGTTTCGTGATTTTTAGAGTCGGTATGTGGTCGTACGGAATTTTAGAGTGAAAAACAGTCAGTATTTGGAAGGTTAAAAATAGGATGTGTGAGCATACGAAGCCGGAATTCGACGAAACCTGTTTTGTTGGGTCCATAACGTCAAACTCTAGCTGAATGTCCAGTTTCATGATTTTTGGATGATGTGTGTGATCACACGGATTTTTAGAAGGTGAAAATAAATATAAAAGGAATATATAACCAAATTTGTGAACAAAAAAGGAGCCACATCCTCATCTTTTTCAACCACAATAAAATCTCGTCCCCCTTATATAACCAACTTCAAGCCGCCGCCAATTTTTGGTTTCAAATGTGAAAAATCCTCAAAGAAAAATCATAGAACAAATCAAAGAAAATCCCTAAAATCACGATATGTATATATTTACAATTCTATCAACATACTCTTCAACCTCTGTGACGGCCCGCCCCGCACCAACCGACATTAACTCCAAAGGTGCGCTGTACACATTTCCAGTTAGCACGGAACGGGTCGCCAGAAGGGGAAAAAGGAAGAAGGAAATGAACATACAAAGAACCTGTATAATGTCTCACAGCGCATAGAACAAAATATAATAATAACATACTTGACATAAAACAGGAGAGACAATGCATAAGCTGAGAATCAGAACTAAACATCATAGCAGCGGAAATCCAAAATACAGCTTATTACAACTTTCAAACTGTCTCAAAGCAAAAGCAAGATAAATGAGGTACACTACTAATGCCCAAGTAGCGACCACCAACGACACAGGGAGAATGTTTGTATATATATAATACGTGGAAGCCTCTTGCCCGCCTTCGAATCAGCTACTCGCGCATCACCAGCTAACCTGTCTCTAGTCTGCTCGTGTGAGCACCCAGAGTAATAAGAGGAGACATAAAACTCTGGGTCAGACATAAAGCCTGGTATGAGTGATAAGCATCTAAAGTGAACAATAACAGGTAGACTAAAACATACCTGAACCTGGACCTGCAACCAAAGAGTTAGCACTACATACTGTACAACACTCTAAGGTATCATATCAAATGGTATAAAGATACGGAGGTGGGGGAGGTGTGCATGTCATAATGATGGCAAACAATCAAGCATAGCATCCATCCTCACATCTCTCACTCAGTGCGTAAAGTATACGATATTTACCACTTCGATCACCTAACATTCCTTGTTACGATCACTTTGCCCCATGAAGTCATAAATGGCTTCACTGCACTGATAACGTAGCCACTAATTCTTCGCTATGTCCACTTGCCTCATAGAGTTATTCACCCCATCTGCGCTGGCTCATAGCCTTACCAATCCTTACTATGTCCACTTTGCCCCATGGAGTTACAAGAACCCCACTGCACTGGCTCATAGTCTTACTACGCATCACCTTGCCCCTCGGGTCGTAATGACCCTACTGCACTGATAACGTAGTCTTGCTACCATCACTTTGCCCCTCAGGTCATAATGACCTTACTGCACTGATAAGTAGCCCATCATTCCTTTTTAGTGGTGAATCGAAGTTATGAACATCGACAACTCCTTAGCACACGTCCCGCAGCAAAGTCCAACCATGAAGTGAACTCATTGGTTCCCAACTGGTTCCGGGATTCTGAGCTCTAACTTCCATTTGGACTACCTTTGCATCTCGGGTTATTGGTCATCACAATCGAATCGGATCGGATCAGCCTTCACATTCTTCAACGGATCGGATCGGCCTTTGCATTCGGATCGGGTCGCGCCTCTTGCATCGGATCGGGTCGTGGTCCTCCAGCTCGTGGCTCCACTTCCTGATTCGGATCGGCGTCACCACTTCGGATCGGATCGGGTTGCTTCATCCGGGTCTGGTCGTGTCTTCTGATCGGGTCGGATCGTCTCGCCTAGTAACCATGACTCGTGAGCTCCCCACCCTCCTCTGGTTCGGATCGGAAATACTTGTTGGTTCAGATCGTGCTTCTACCACCGGATCGTGCCACCTAGCTGAGTCGTGACTTACTCCTTTAAACGGATCGTAATGCCCATGCTGGAACGGTTCGAGTCGCTCTACCCTCCACCGATCCGATCCGGATTCTGGGTCATTTCCTGCATGTTTTCCTGCGACTGTTTCTACGCCATTCGACGGCGTTTTCGACCAATCTAACACTTCTAAACAACCATAAAGCATACCATACAGTCATAGCAACATGTAGTGTCGATCCCAAACATCAAAACATAAATCATAGCATATAAAATGGGTCAAACATACCCAAAATCCCAAATTTCCCCTTAAGCATACTTAGGTGAAACTAATGATAGGATTATCAAAACTTAACCAAATTAACCCAAATTCATATCAGAGGTCTAAAACATCATTCCAAATTTTATAAACATTTTTCCAGAATTTTATCATGTTTAAATTCGCTAATTAACACTAATCACCCCTAATTAGCCATAATTAGTGCAAAACTAAGCAAATCACTCACCTTAGCCACAAAATAAACTAAGATCTGAAATGATTCTCTGATTTGATGCGAATTTCAATACCAAACAGCAGCTCCTTTGTTGATTTGGTGAAGATCCTTCTTGATTAGGGGTTGCTAAGCCAAATCCTTAACCTAAAGGTGATTTGGAGGTGATTTAGAGGTTGGAGGCCATTTTTAGGGATCCTTGGTGATAAGTGGAGGCTAGAAAACTGAAATGGAATAATTCTCCATCTCATTTCAGCCCTCCCATAACCCTAATCCCGAAATGGGTTATGGGCCTACTCACTAATCACACGATTTGGCCCGGTTAAGCAGTTTTTCACCCTCCAAACCTTGTTTCAGCCATATCTCCCAAACGGTAAGTCCGTTTGGCTAATGTGACCACTCTACGGAAAGAGAAACCATCAAACGAATCAAATGGAAGTGGTTTCAGGTCACAAAATTCCTTTCCAATCAAAAGTTATGGCCAAAACAGTACCAACTAGGGGCAAAATGGTCATTTAAAAATCGACAAAAATCATGAATATGGGAAATGACTCTAATAGATGTTTCCCAAAGTTACATGACCATACAACTTCATACGGGAAAAAATTAAATATTCTACGATCCCACGATGTGTAGAATACGGGTCATTACACTCTCCCCCCTTTAAGAAATTTCGCCCCCGAAATTCCCTAATCAAAATACACACAAAGGTTCCCGCATGCCTATCAATCATAAAACAACAATCAACATGCAAACAAGCAAAGTAAGTCTATCCTAGCATGCGGAAAACTAAATCGCAATGTAAATCTTACCAGGCAAAGAGTTCTGGATAAGCCTTCCTAATGCTCTCCTCTGTCTCCCAAGTACAATCATTCTCGTTCTCGCCCCACTGAACCTTGACTAGCTTCACCGCCTTCCTTCGAAGTTGCTTCGTATCGTGCCCCACAATACGAATCGGCTTGCGGTTCCCAACCTCCTCGGGTTCTACTTCGAAGTCCTCTAACTGATCAGGTGAAATAGTCACATCTGAGTCGTGAACGAACTTCCTCAGCTGGGAAACATGAAATACATTATGAACTCCCGCCATTTTCTCTGGTAAGCCAACTCTATATGACAAATTCCCGACTAGTTCAAGAACAGGGAATGGACCAACAAATCTTGGTGCCAACTTGCCTCTCCTGCCAAATCGTATCACGCTTTTCAACGGAGAGATCTTGACAAACACCAAGTCACCAACGGAGAATTTCAAATCTCTTCTCCTCTTATCAGCATAGTTTTTCTGTCTATCTTGAGCAGCTTTCATTCGTTGTTGAATGATCTTAATCTTATCGGAAGTTTCCCTCACGACATCTGGTCCAAGCACAAACTTCTCGCCAGTCCCTATCCAACATGATGGTGAGTTGCACGGTCTTCCGTACAAAGCTTCATATGAAGCCATACCGATACTGGATTGGTAGCTATTATTATATGCAAACTCTACTAGATGCAAATGGTCATCCCATGATCCACCAAAATCCAATATACACGCTCTCAAGAGATCTTCCAATATGCGATTCACCCTCTCCGTCTGACCGTCGGTCTGAGGATGATATGCGGTACTGAGATGTAATCTTGACCCTAGAGCCTCTTGTAAGCTCTTCCAAAACCCACTAGTGAACAACGGGTCTCGGTCACTCACAATGCTTTTGGGTACTCCATGAAATCTCACTACCCACTTCATATACAATTCTGCCAACTTGGCTGTCGTCCTGGTCGATTTAACCGGTATAAATCTTGCGCTCTTAGTCAATCGATCCACAATTATCCAAATGCTATCATATCCCGATCTAGTCCTTGGTAAGCCATCGGTGAAATCCATCGAAACTTGCTCCCATTTCCATTCGGTAATTTCTAATGGTTGCAACAACCCACTAGGCTTCTTTTGTTCGGCTTTAACTAGCTGACAATTCATGCATTTGGATATAAACTTCCCAATGTCTCTTTTCATCCCTTCCCAGTAGTAAGTCTGTCTCATGTCTCGATACATCTTATTACCACCGGGGTGTATAGTCAGTTTTGAGTGATGACATTCTCTAAGCACTTCATCCCTCAAACCATTTACGTTGGGCACAACTAGTCTCCCATTCTTTCGAAGCCATCCATCCCGATCAAGCCCATACACATTCATCTCCTCATCGATACCCATCTCTAACTTAGAGATGATTTCCAATAGGTTGGGATCGTCCCTCTGATTAGAACCAATCCGCTCTATCAAAGTGGGTCTGATCGTCAAACTAGCTAGCATAACTGGATCCAATTCGCACTTTGGTCTGAAATCAAACCCCGCGATAAACTCCAATTGCTTCCATTCAAGAAACATTGCCCCTAAGCTGGCATGTCTCCTACTCAAGGCATCGGCTACTGCATTACCTTTCCCAGGTGTGTATACGATATCAAAATCATACGAAGCCAAGAACTCTAACCATCTCTGCTGACGGAGATTCAGATCTTTCTGAGAGAAGAGATACTTTAACGATTTGTGATCGGTAAACAACTCAAATCTTTCTCCCAAGAGATAGTGTCTCCACATCTTCAGCGCAAATACAATCGCTGCCAATTCCAAATCATGGGTAGGGTACTTCTTCTCATGCGGCTTTAGCTGTCGACTAGCATAAGCAACAACCCTACCTCCTTGCATCAATACAGCACCCAGTCCGGTACCACAAGCATCTGTGTATACCGTCATCTCTTCATTCCCTTTAGGAATGACTAACACTGGCGCACGCGTCAACCTCTCCTTTAGACTTTTGAAGGCATCCTCACACACTCCGTCCCAGACGAAGGACTGATTCTTCTTAGTCAACTGAGTCAACGGTGCTGCTATCTTGGAGAAGTCCTGGATAAACTTACGATAATATCCAGCTAATCCCAAGAAACTTCTCACATCTGTAGCATTCTTGGGCGTAGGCCAATCCTGTACCGTAGCCACCTTCGCAGGGTCCACGGCAATACCATTCTCTGAAACAACATGACCCAAGAATCTCACTTCCCTTCTCCAAAAATGACACTTAGAGAATTTCGCTTTCAATTGGTGCTTCCTCAACACCTCCATCACTATCCTCAAGTGTCCCTTGTGTTCCTCCTCTGTCCTTGAGTAAACAAGGATATCATCCACGAACACAAGAACAAACTTATTCAACTGATCTCTGAATACTCGATTCATAAGATCCACAAAGTAGGCTGGTGCATTGGTCAACCCAAATGGCATGACCAACCACTCATAAAATCCAGATGGCGTCCTAAATGCCGTTTTCGGAACACTCTCATCTGCTACTCGAAGCTGATGAAATCCTGTCGCGAGGTCTAACTGGGAGAACACTCTTGCTCCTTCCAGCTGATCAAACAAATCATCTATACGCGGTAGAGGATACTTATTCTTCCTCGTCACCTTATTCAACTCGCGATAGTCCACACACAAACGAAGGGAACCATCTGCCTTAGTGGCAAACACAACGGGTGCTCCCCACTTTGAGACACTCCTTCTAATAAATCCCTTCTTCAATAGATTACTGACTTGCACCCCGAGCTCTCGCTGCTCCCTTGGTGCCATACGACGAAGTGGCATCACTATAGGTCTGGCATCTTTCACTAAATCAATATGGAACTCAATCTCTCGGTGTTGTGGAAGCCCGGTCACCTCCTCGAAGACGTCCGGATACTGGCCAACCACGGGCACATCTGACAACTCATCCTGCGGGATGTCGAGGGAATTTACAAAACTAGCCATAACTCCATCGCTAGGTAGACTACCAAACACTACCCTCCGCCCATCATCCGCCCTCACTGTCACCAAAAAGCCCTCACAGTCTACCACCACCCCGTATCTTTGGAGCCAATCGACTCCCAATATAATGCCATACCCAGTAAAGCCCAAAACAAAGCAATCACATACAAACATACATCCATGACTCGATAAGACCAAATTCCTGCAAATCATAATAAGGCTAGTCGAACCACCGATCGGGTTCGTCACAATCAATGGTCTATCGACTATCTCGGGTTCCAGTCCCAACCTATCTACCAGGTCACTAGATATGAAGGAACGGGAAGCCCCAGTATCAAACAAAACTCGAACTGGTATATCATAAATAGAAAGCATACCTCGAATAATAACATTCTTTCCTTTCTCCGCCGCAGTTGGGGCATTCGACGAAGAAGGAACAACATCAATAGCTTATGCTTTCACAATCTGCTTCTCCTTAAGAGGTTGCGGACACTTATCCTTCTGATGTCCCACTTGACCACAGTTGTAGCACTTCCTTTCCGCTGGCTTGGCCCGACATTCCTTAGCATAATGGCCTTTCTTCCCATAGCTGAAGCACTCAACATCCTTCTTGCTCTTTTTCTGGCCACCTTTAGATTGGTCCTGCTTCCTCTTATTCTGAGAGCTATTCTTGCCTCCACCGCCTGCTTGCGGCTTTGGCCCTTCTGCAGATGCAGCCTCAGTCTTTGACTTAGGGTAAAGACTCTCTGACCTCAAAGCTTTTCCCACGATCGATTCAAAAGTCTCATCGATGTGGTTGATAAGCCTTTCCCCCAAGTACCCATCCAAACCAGTGATGAACTTCTCATTCTTCTTTTCAGGGGTATCGATGAGAGACAGTCCATACTTCGACAAGGTGTCGAACTCAGCAATATAATCAGAAACTGCCCTTCCGTTCTGCTTGAGTTCCAAGAACCTCTTAAACAACACTGATTTCTGGGCAGCTGGGATAAACTTCTCGCTAAAGCGAGCCTTGAACTGATCCCAAGTAACCTGATCCTCTGGAGTAGCTGTTCTAATGGCATTCCACCAATTCATCGCTCGCCCTTGCAGCTGACGAGAGCTAGCCTTCTCTTCATCGCATCCTCAAGACCTAAGTCATCGAAGATTCGATCGCAGCTATCCATCCAATCTTGAACATCTGTGGCCGACTCCGTTCCGTGGAACGGCTTCCCACCAAGATTAGTGTAATCTTTGCACAACTTGGAGAAATCGACCCTAGGCGCCTGCACTACTGGGCCAACACCAGCTCTAGGATTGGGAACTGCCCCTTGCACTTCTCTAAGCATGTCTCTCATGAGGTTGGTAAACATCGCCCTCATGTCAGCGGCATTCCCATTATTGGCCCCTCTACCGGTACCTCTAACATGTCGGCTCATCGTCAATCTGAAAAAGGAAAAATGATCAACGACCCCATAATGGTACTAGTACAATGCAACTTCATTCTTATACTACTAATAGTATATATATACATAGCTTTTGAAAACCAAAGTAATCACAAATACGCGCTCTCATATACGTACTATCACTCCCTAGTGTCTTTCCCTAGGTTAACTACGCAACCTAGAGCTCTGATACCAAGTGTGACGGCCCGCCCCGCACCAACCGACATTTTCTCCAAAGGTGCGCTGTACACATGTCCAGTTAGCACGGAATGGGTCGCCAGAAGGGGAAAAAGGAAGAAGGAAATGAACATACAAAGAACCTGTATAATGTCTCACAACGCATAGAACAAAATATAATAATAACATACTTGACATAAAATAGGAGAGACAGTGCATAAGCTGAGAATCAGAACTAAACATCATAGCAGCGGAAATCCAAAATACAGCTTATTACAACTTTCAAACCGTCTCAAAGCAAAAGCAAGATAAATAAGGTACACTACTAATGCCCTAGTAGCGACCACCAACGACACAGGGAGAATGTGTGTATATATATAATACGTGGAAGCCTCCTGCCCGCCTCCGAATCAGCTACTCGCGCATCACCAGCTAACCTGTCTCTAGTCTGCTCGTGTGAGCACCCAGAGTAATAAGAGGAGACATAAAACTCTGGGTCAGACATAAAGCCTGGTATGAGCGATAAGCATCTAAAGTGAACAATAACAGGTAGACTAAAACATACCTGAACCTGGACCTGCAACCAAAGAGTTAACACTACATACTGTACAACACTCTAAGGTATCATATCAAACGGTATAAAGATACGGAGGTGGGGGAGGTGTGCATGTCATAATGATGGCAAACAATCAAGCATAGCATCCATCCTCACATCTCTCACTCAGTGCGTAAAGTATACGATATTCACCACTTCGATCACCCAACATTCCTTGCTACGATCACTTTGCCCCATGAAGTCATAAATGGCTTCACTGCACTGATAACGTAGCCACTAATTCTTCGCTATGTCCACTTGCCCCATGGAGTTATTCACCCCATCTGCGCTGGCTCATAGCCTTACCAATCCTTACTATGTCCACTTTGCTCCATGGAGTTACAAGAACCCCACTACACTAGCTCATAGTCTTACTACGCATCACCTTGCCCCTCGGGTCGTAATGACCCTACTGCACTGATAACGTAGTCTTGCTACCATCACTTTGCCCCTCAGGTCATAATGACCCTACTGCACTGATAAGTAGCCCATCATTCCTTTTTAGTGGTGAATCGAAGTTATGAACATCGACAACTCCTTAGCACACGTCCCGCAGCAAAGTCCAACCATGAAGTGAACTCATTGGTTCCCAACTGGTTCCGGGATCCTGAGCTCTAACTTCCATTTGGACTACCTTTGCATCTCGGGTTATTGGTTATCACAATCGAATTGGATCGGATCAGCCTTCACATTCTTCATCAGATCGGATCGGCCTTTGCATTCGGATCGGGTCGCGCCTCTTGCATCGGATCGGGTCGTGGTCCTCCAGCTCGTGGCTCCTCTTCCTGATTCGGATCGGTGTCACCACTTCGGATCGGATCGGGTTGCTTCATCCGGGTCGGGTCGTGTCTTCTGATCGGGTCGGATCGTCTCGCCTAGTACCCATCGACTCGTGAGCTCCTCACCCACCTCTGGTTTGGATCGGAAATACTTGTTGGTTCGGATCGTGCTTCTACCACCGGATCGTGCCACCTAGCTGAGTCGTGACTTACTCCTTTAAACGGATCGTAACGCCCATGCTGGAACGGTTCGAGTCGCTCTACCCTCCATCGATCCGATCCGGATTCTGGGTCATTTCCTGCATGTTTTCCTGCGACTGTTTCTACGCCATTCGACGGCGTTTTCGACCAATCTAACACTTCTAAACAACCAAAAAGCATACCATACAGTCATAGCAACATGTAGTGTCAATTCCAAACATCAAAACATAAATCATAGCATATAAAATGGGTCAAACATACCCAAAATCCCAAATTTCCCCTTAAGCATACTTAGGTGAAACTAATGATAGGATTATCATAACTTAACCAAATTAACCCAAATTCATATCAGAGGTCTAAAACATCATTCCAAATTTTATAAACATTTTTCCAGAATTTTATCATGTTTAAATTCGCTAATTAACACTAATCACCCCTAATTAGCCATAATTAGTGCAAAACTAAGCAAATCACTCACCTTAACCACAAAATAAACTAAGATCTGAAATGATTCTCTGATTTGATGTGAATTTCAATACCAAACATCAGCTCCTTTGTTGATTTGGTGAAGATCCTTCTTGATTAGGGGTTGCTAAGCCAAATCCTTAACCTAAAGGTGATTTGGAGGTGATTTAGAGGTTGGAGGCCATTTTTAGGGATCCTTGGTGAGAAGTGGAGGCTAGAAAACTGAAATGGAATGATTCTCCATCTCATTTCAGCCCTTCCATAACCCTAATCCCGAAATGGGTTATGGGCCTACTCACTAATCACCCGATTTGGCCCGGTTAAGCAGTTTTTCACCCTCCAAACCTTGTTTCAGCCATATCTCCCAAACGGTAAGTCCGTTTGGCTAATGTGACCACTCTACGGAAAGAGAAACCATCAAACGAATCAAATGGACGTGGTTTTAGGTCAAAATTCCTTTCCAATCAAAAGTTATGGCCAAAACAGTACCAACTAGGGGCAAAATGGTCATTTAAAAATCGACAAAAATCATGAATATGGGAAATGACTCTATTAGATGTTTACCAAAGTTACATGACCATACAACTTCATACGGGAAAGAATTAAATATTCTACGATCCCACGATGTGTAGAATACGGGTCATTACACTCTCCCCCCTTATGAAATTTCGCCCCCGAAATTCCCTAATCAAAATACACACAAAGGTTCCCGCGTGCCTATCAATCATAAAACAACAATCAACATGCAAACAAGCAAAGTAAGTCTATCCTAGCATGCGAAAAATTAAATCACAACATAAATCTTACCAGGCAAAGAGTTCTGGATAAGCCTTCCTAATGCTCTCCTCTGTCTCCCAAGTACAATCATTCTCGTTCTCGCCCCACTGAACCTTGACTAGCTTCACCGCCTTCCTTCGATGTTGCTTCGTATCGTGCCCCATAATACGAATCGGCTTGCGGTTCCCAACCGCCTTGGGTTCTACTTCGAAGTCCTCTAACTGATCAGGTGAAATAGTCACATCTGAGTCGTGAACGAACTTCCTCAGCTGGGAAACATGAAATACATTATGAACTCCCGCCATTTTCTCTGGTAAGCCAAATCTATATGCCAAATTCCCGACTAGTTCAAGAACAAGGAATGGACCAACAAATCTTGGTGCCAACTTGCCTCTCCTGCCAAATCGTATCACGCTTTTCAACGGAGAGATCTTGACAAACACCAAGTCACCAACGGAGAATTTCAAGTCTCTTCTCCTCTTATCAGCATAGCTTTTCTGTCTATCTTGAGCAGCTTTCATTTGTTGTTGAATGATCTTAATCTTATCGGAAGTTTCCCTCATGACATCTGGTCCAAGCACAAACTTCTCGCCAGTCCCTATCCAACATGATGGTGAGTTGCACGGTCTTCCATACAAAGCTTCATATGGAGCCATACCGATACTGGATTGGTAGCTATTATTATATGCAAACTCTACTAGATGCAAATGGTCATCCCATGATCCACCAAAATCCAATATACACGCTCTCAAGAGATCTTCCAATATGCGATTCACCCTCTCCGTCTGACCGTCGGTCTGAGGATGATATGCGGTACTGAGATGTAATCTTGACCCTAGAGCCTCTTGTAAGCTCTTCCAAAACCCACTAGTGAACAACGGGTCTCGGTCACTCACAATGCTTTTGGGAACTCCATGAAATCTCACTACCCACTTCATATACAATTCTGCCAACTTGGCTGCCGTCCTGGTCGATTTGACCGGTATAAATCTTGCGCTCTTAGTCAATCGATCGACAATTACCCAAATGCTATCATATCCCGATCTAGTCCTTGGTAAGCCATCGATGAAATCCATCGAAACTTGCTCCCATTTCCATTCGGGAATTTCTAATGGTTGCAATAACCCACTAGGCTTCTTTTTTTCGGCTTTAACTAGCTGACAATTCATGCATTTGGATATAAACTTCCCAACGTCTCTTTTCATCCCTTCCCAGTAGTAAGTCTGTCTCATGTCTCGATACATCTTATTACCACCGGGGTGTATAGTCAGTTTTGAGTGATGACATTCTCTAAGCACTTCATCCCTCAAACCATTTACGTTGGGCACAACTAGTCTCCCATTCTTTCGAAGCCATCCATCCCGATCAAGCCCATACACATTCATCTCCTCATCGATACCCATCTCTAACTTAGAGATGATTTCCAATAGGTTGGGATCGTCCCTCTGATTAGAACCAATCCGCTCTATCAAAGTGGGTCTGATCGTCAAACTAGCTAGAATAACTGGATCCAATTCGCACTTTGGTCTGAAATCAAACCCCGCGATAAACTCCAATTGCTTCCATTCAAGAAACATTGCCCCTAAGCTGGCATGTCTCCTACTCAAGGCATCGGCTACTACATTACCTTTCCCAGTTGTGTATGCGATATCAAAATCATACGAAGCCAAGAACTCTAACCATCTCTGCTGACGGAGATTCAGATCTTTCTGAGAGAAGAGATACTTTAACGATTTGTGATCGGTAAACAACTCAAATCTTTCTCCCAAGAGATAGTGTCTCCACATCTTCAGCGCAAATACAATCGCTGCCAATTCCAAATCATGGGTAGGGTACTTCTTCTCATGCGGCTTTAGCTGTCGACTAGCATAAGCAACAACCCTACCTCCTTGCATCAATACAGCACCCAATCCGGTACCACAAGCATCTGTGTATACCGTCATCCCTTCATTCCCTTTAGGAATGACTAACACTGGCGCACGCGTCAACCTCTCCTTTAGACTTTTGAAGGCATCCTCACACACTCCGTCCCAGACGAAGGACTGATTCTTCTTAGTCAACTGAGTCAACGGTGCTGCTATCTTGGAGAAGTCCTGGATAAACTTACGATAATATCCAGCTAATCCCAAGAAACTTCTCACATCTGTAGCATTCTTGGGCGTAGGCCAATCCTGTACCATAGCCACCTTCGCAGGGTCCACGGCAATACCATTCTCTAAAACAACATGACCCAAGAATCTCACTTCCCTTCTCCAAAAATGACACTTAGAGAACTTCGCTTTCAATTGGTGCTTCCTCAACACCTCCATCACTATCCTTAAGTGTCCCTTGTGTTCCTCCTCTGTCCTTGAGTAAACAAGGATATCATCCACGAACACAAGAACAAACTTATTCAACTGATCTCTGAATACTCGATTCATAAGATCCACAAAGTAGGCTGGTGCATTGGTCAACCCAAATGGCATGACCAACCACTCATAAAATCCAGATGGCTTCCTAAATGCCATTTTCGGAACACTTATCTGCTACTCGAAGCTGATGAAATCCTGTCGCGAGGTCCAACTGGGAGAACACTCTTGCTCCTTCCAGCTGATCAAACAAATCATCTATACGCGGTAGAGGATACTTATTCTTCCTCGTCACCTTATTCAACTCGCGATAGTCCACACACAAACGAAGGGAACCATCTGCCTTAGTGGCAAACACAACGGGTGCTCCCCACTCGGAGACACTCCTTCTAATAAATCCATTCTTCAATAGATTACTGACTTGCACCCCGAGCTCTCGCTGCTCCCTTGGTGCCATACGACGAAGTGGCGTCACTATAGGTCTGGCATCTTTCACTAAATCAATACGGAACTCAATCTCTCGGTGTGGTGGAAGCCCGGTCACCTCCTCGAAGACGTCCGGATACTGGCCAACCATGGGCACATCTGACAACTCATCCTGCGGGATGTCGAGGGAATTTACAAAACTAGCCATAACCCCATCGCTAGGTAGACTACCAAACACTACCCTCCGCACATCATCCGCCCTCACTGTCACCAAAAAGCCCTCACAGTCTACCACCACCCCGTATCTTTGGAGCCAATCGACTCCCTATATAATGCCATACCCAGTAAAGCCCAAAACAAAGCAATCACATACAAACATACATCCATGACTCGATAAGACCAAATTCCTGCAAATCATACTAAGGCTAGTCGAACCACCGATCGGGTTCGTCACAATCAATGGTCTATCGACTATCTCGGGTTCCAGTCCCAACCTATCTACCAGGTCACTAGATATGAAGGAACGGGAAGCCCCAGTATCAAACAAAACTCGAACTGGTATATCATAAATAGAAAGCATACCTTGAATAACGACATTCTTTCCTTTCTCCGCCGCAGTTGGGGCATTGGACGAAGAAGGAACAGCATCAATAGCATATGCTTTCACAATCGGCTTCTCCTTAAGAGGTTGCGGACACTTATCCTTCTGATGTCCCACTTGACCACAGTTGTAGCACTTCCTTTCCGCTGGCTTGGCCCGACATTCCTTAGCATAATGGCCTTTCTTCCCACAGCTGAAGCACTCAACATCCTTCTTGCTCTTTTTCTGGCCACCTTTAGATTGGTCCTGCTTCCTCTTATTCTGAGAGCTATTCTTGCCTTCACCGCCTGCTTGCGGCTTTGGCCCTTCTGCAGATGCAGCCTCAGTCTTTGACTTAGGGTAAAGACTCACTGACTTCAAAGCTTTTCCCACGATCGATTCAAAAGTCTCATCGATGTGGTTGATAAGCCTTTCCCCCAAGTACCCATCCAAACCAGTGATGAACTTCTCATTCTTCTTTTCAGGGATATCAATGAGAGACAGTCCATACTTCGACAAGGTGTCGAACTCAGCAATATAATCAGAAACTGCCCTTCCGTTCTGCTTGAGTTCCAAGAACTTCTTAAACAACACTGATTTCTGGGCAGCTGGGATAAACTTCTCGCTAAAGCGAGCCTTGAACTGATCCCAAGTAACCTGATCCTCTGGAGTAGCTGTTCTAATGGCATTCCACCAATTCATCGCTCGCCCTTGCAGCTGACGAGACGCTAGCCTTCTCTTCATCGCATCCTCAAGACCCAAGTCATCGAAGATTCGATCGCAGCTATCCATCCAATCTTGAACATCTGTGGCCGACTCCGTTCCGTGGAACGGCTTCCCACCAAGATTAGTGTAATCTTTGCACAACTTGGAGAAATCGACCCTAGGCGCCTGCACTACTGGGCCAACACCAGCTCCGGGATTGCGAACTGCCCCTTGCACTTCTCTAAGCATGTCTCTCATGAGGTTGGTAAACATCGCCCTTATGTCAGCGGCATTCCCATTATTGGCCCCTCTACCGGTACCTCTAACATGTCGGCTCATCGTCAATCTGAAAAAGGAAAAACGATCAACGACCCCATAATGGTACTAGTACAGTGCAACTTCATTCTTATACTACTAATAGTATATATATACATAGCTTTTGAAAACCAAAGTAATCACAAATACGTGCTCTCATATACGTACTATCTCTCCCTAGTGTCTTTCCCTAGGTTAACTACGCAACCTAGAGCTCTGATACCAAGTGTGACGGCCCGCCCCGCACCAACCGACATTTGCTCCAAAGGTGCGCTGTACACATGTCCAGTTAGCACGGAACGGGTCGCCAGAAGGGGAAAAAGGAAGAAGGAAATGAACATACAAAGAACCTGTATAATGTCTCACAGCGCATAGAAAAAAATATAATAATAACATACTTGACATAAAACAGGAGAGATAGTGCATAAGCTGAGAATCAGAACTAAACATCATAGCAGCGGAAATCCAAAATACAGCTTATTACAACTTTCAAACTGTCTCAAAGCAAAAGCAAGATAAATGAGGTACACTACTAATGCCCAAGTAGCGACAACCAACGACACAGAGAGAATGTGTGTATATATATAATACGTGGAAGCCTCCTGCCCGCCTCCGAATCAGCTACTCGCGCATCACCAGCTAACCTGTCTCTAGTCTGCTCGTGTGAGCACACAGAGTAATAAGAGGAGACATAAAACTCTGGGTCAGACATAAAGCCTGGTACGAGCGATAAGCATCTAAAGTGAACAATAACAGGTAGACTAAAACATACCTGAACCTGGACCTGCAACCAAAGAGTTAGCACTACATACTGTACAACACTCTAAGGTATCATATCAAACGGTATAAAGATACGGAGGTGGGGGAGGTGTGCATGTCATAATGATGGCAAACAATCAAGCATAGCATCCATCCTCACATCTCTCACTCAGTGCGTAAAGTATATGATATTCACCACTTCGATCACCCAACATTCCTTGCTACGATCACTTTGCCCCATGAAGTCATTAATGGCTTCACTGCACTGATAACATAGCCACTAATTCTTCGCTATGTCCACTTGCCCCATGGAGTTATTCACCCCATCTGCGCTGGCTCATAGACTTACCAGTCCTTACTATGTCCACTTTGCCCCATGGAGTTACAAGAACCCCACTGCACTGGCTCATAGTCTTACTACGCATCACCTTGCCCCTCGGGTCGTAATGACCCTACTGCACTGATAACGTAGTCTTGCTACCATCACTTTGCCCCTCAGGTCATAATGACCCTACTGCACTGATAAGTAGCCCATCATTCCTTTTTAGTGGTGAATCGAAGTTATGAACATCGACAACTCCTTAGCACACGTCCCGCAGCAAAGTCCAACCATGAAGTGAACTCATTGGTTCCCAACTGGTTCCGGGATCCTGAGCTCTAACTTCCATTTGGACTACCTTTGCATCTCGGGTTATTGGTCATCACAATCGAATCAGATCGGATCAGCCTTCACATTCTTCATCGGATCGGATCGGCCTTTGCATTCAGATCGGGTCGCGCCTCTTAAATCGGATCGGGTCGTGGTCCTCCAGCTCGTGGCTCCTCTTCCTGATTCGGATCGGTGTCACCACTTCGGATCGGATCGGGTTGCTTCATCCGGGTCGGGTCGTGTCTTCTGATCGGGTCGGATCGTCTCGCCTAGTACCCATCGACTCGTGAGCTCCCCACCCTCCTCTGGTTCGGATCGGAAATACTTGTTGGTTCGGATCGTGCTTCTACCACCGGATCGTGCCACCTAGCTAAGTCGTGACTTACTCCTTTAAACGGATCGTAACGCCCATGCTGGAACGGTTCGAGTCGCTCTACCCTCCACCGATCCGATCCGGATTCTGGGTCATTTCCTGCATGTTTTCCTGCGACTGTTTCTACGTCATTCGATGGCGTTTTTGACCAATCTAACACTTCTAAACAACCAAAAAGCATACCATACAGTCATAGCAACATGTAGTGTCGATCCCAAACATCAAAACATAAATCATAGCATATAAAATGGGTCAAACATACCCAAAATCCCAAATTTCCCCTTAAGCATACTTTGGTGAAACTAATGATAGGATTATCAAAACTTAACCAAATTAACCCAAATTCATATCAGAGGTCTAAAACATCATTCCAAATTTTATAAACATTTTTCCAGAATTTTATCATGTTTAAATTCACTAATTAACACTAATCACCCCTAATTAGCCATAATTAGTGCAAAACTAAGCAAATCACTCACCTTAGCCACAAAATAAACTAAGATCTGAAATGATTCTCTGATTTGATGCAAATTTCAATACCAAACAGCAGCTCCTTTGTTTATTTGGTGAAGATCCTTCTTGATTAGGGGTTGCTAAGCCAAATCCTTAACCTAAAGGTGATGTGGAGGTGATTTAGAGGTTGGAGGCCATTTTTAGGGATCCTTGGTGATAAGTGGAGGCTAGAAAACTGAAATGGAATGATTCTCCATCTCATTTCAGCCCTCCCATAACCCTAATCCCGAAATGGGTTATGGGCCTACTCACTAATCACCCGATTTGGCCCGGTTAAGCAGTTTTTCACCCTCCAAACCTTGTTTCAGCCATATCTCCCAAACGGTAAGTCCGTTTGGCTAATGTGACCCCTCTACGGAAAGAGAAACCATCAAACGAATCAAATGGAAGTGGTTTCAGGTCAAAATTCCTTTCCAATCAAAAGTTATGGCCAAAACAGTACCAACTAGGGGCAAAATAGTCATTTAAAAATCGACAAAAATCATGAATATGGGAAATGACTCTAATAGATGTTTCCCAAAGTTACATGACCATACAACTTCATATGGGAAAGAATTAAATATTCTACGATCCCATGATGTGTAGAATACGGGTCATTACAACCTCATATCGATTTCTTGAGGTGCGACGCTAGTTGTGGAGTTCGAAAACAAAGAGCAGTAGTTTAGGGTTCATTATTTTAGGAATTTGAAGCCTCGATTTTGATTTCGAGAGGTGTATTTGGGTTCAGGAGCTCGAATCGCATCTGGTGTGTGTTTTTGGGTGGATTCGGTGATGGTTGCTATCGCGGGTTCCTGTAGCCGTCGCGATTTACTGAAGGGCGTCGAGTTGGGTACTTTGGTGATGAGGTGGTGGAGGGATTGAATGGGGGACCGACGCCGGTTGTTGGTTGGTGAACGGTGTTGAGGAGGAGCAGTTGAGGATCGAAACAGCGGCCATGGTTTGGGAATACTGGGAGCAACAGGTTTATCTATGAATTGGGGAAGAACGGGTTTATACGGTGTTGGGCTTGAATGGTTAATGGGCCGGAGATTTTAAAGTTAAGCCCATTTAATTTAATATCCATGTTTTAATAATCTTAAAAATGAACGTTTACTTGTATAACTCGTAACTTTATCATACGTGATCAGAATCCGACGAAACAAGATCCGTCGGGATCGTAGGGACGACGACTACACAATGGAACTGACTGGAAGTGGATTGGATTCCATTACAATTTATAGCAAAATAAATTGTCCATCTGAATCAACAAATGCAAATCGTTAATTAAACGGTTAAGGCGAACTGTGACTAAAACTCACCAACTCTGAACAGTTATATTTTTATAACGTATTCTTAGAACTGATAATTATCTTTTGATTGATGTGTGTTAACTGTTTGGTTGAATTGCTTGCATATTGGTTGAAATTATAGATAACGATGTATATATGAATCGTTAATCGAAAATTGATTCCGTTTATCAGAATATTTTATACTCGTGTTGTTTAACATTTGTGATGCAGAAAAACAGGTTGGAGGGATCCAACAGGATTCCTCAATATTTATAATACTGTTTGTTTTCATATATTGTGTTATATGATGTGGTGTATAATCTATGATTAATTATAATGACACTGGTCCTGTTATTTTGTACTGTTGAATACCAAAAGAAACATTAGAATAGAAAAAGGAAATTTTCAATGTAATATTGAAAAAGAAATATTTATAAAATCGAAGGATTTTATAAAAAGAAATATTTATTTGTTAAGTAAATAGTGTAATATTTATTAGGGAAATAAATAGAAAGAATAAAGAATTATTTATTTAGAAAATAAATAAAGATAAAAAGGAAATATTTGAAAAAAACATTTACAAATAGAGTTATAAAAGGAATTATTTATTTATTAAATAAATAGAGTTATAAAAGGGAATTTTAAATAAGACTTAGGTGTTAGAAACTTAATGGATTATACCAAGGAATAAACCAGTTAGAATTAATCAATTAGGATCAATTGAATAGGGTTATTCAATTAGAGTTAATCGAATATTAGTTATTCGAATAAGAGTTAATCACATAGAATTAATAAAATAGTGTTAAAGATAGGGAGTTGAGCAAAATTAGAAACGGACTAGAGATTAGTTAAGCTGAATAGTTTTCTGAGTATCGATCTGATGTTGGTTTCAGCCTTCGGGATTAATACTTAGAAAATTATTCTCTTACAGGTTTAAAGTTAGGGACTGATAATGTGGAATGATAGTGATATGTAAATAAACAATGGAAATGTTTTCCAATGTTAATAACAAATATTTTCTAAATATAGAAAATAAGGAAATATGAGTATATATGTGTGTGTGTGTATATATATATATGATGATGACGATGATGATTGTTCGATAAAATTTCCATCTGGAAATAATATCGTTGTTTGCACACGTATTTTTCTTTGATAGTTAAATCACAGACTATCAAAATTTTGACCATTTTAACGTTGTTAATATGGAGAGACCGGTTGGATTATTATCCGAAGAACCACTTCGCATTAGCCTAAGCATTGCGAATCATATAAGCCAAAGATAATTGAAGATGGAGTCAAGTGCAAGGGCTATTGTAAAAATCTTAGGTAAAGATTGTCTAAGATGGTTGTACTGAATAGTGCCTTCGGTTTGTCCAGTCCCAGGACAACTTGTATGGAAGGAGGTCTAACAGAGTTTATCTAATAGATCGCGTAAGTTGATCTCTTCAAACTTATTCGCGTTTGGTGGCGGAGGAATTCGTTTCTCTTAGTTGTATACCCGTTTTATTTTTGGATAAATCAATTTGTGATTTGGCGGGTATGACGATGTGACATTCTAAGTGAATGAAGATGTGGCATGTAAAAGATATGCGTAGCTTCTTGCCTCACATCCGGTAAATGAAAAAAATCGGGCAGGCAACAAGGCTATGTGGGTAGCTCCCATTAGGGTGTATAATCACCTATCTAGAGATATTCATTTCATTCTTTAACCTGTTCGATGCTGTCCCATTCGGTAAACGGTTGCTGATCCCAACTGTTGGTGATATACATTCGATATGCTCAAGAGAAATGAGTGGTCGGTAATGTGTGGCCGGGATGCAAGATGTTCTAGTTGAACCCAGTGTATTCCTCTCTAAAGGTACACTAGCGAAAGTTGGTTCCACACCTGTCATAGTTGGATATCCATTACCCTGTAAAGACCCGTAAATTCCCGCTCTTTGGATCGACCATAAATCACACAAGTCTGACCCAAAAGGTTGGAAACCTACGTATACTTTAACCTTGGGAATACAACACATCATAACAACAACAGCAGACTTTTATTATATCATGATAATATAACATCAGAGTACAGAAATCAGAGTACATCGATAAAATACAGCGGAAGATAAATTACAATATTAAATACAATAAACAGCGGAACCAATAAAATAACTAAGGCAGCGGAAGAAAACTTTGCTCTGGACATAGCTTTAAGCTTCAATCCAGGATCCTGCTTGAGATAAGAACCTATGGACAAACTACTCGACTGCCCGTGTGGAAAGAGGGCACCCGAGTTTGCAAAGTGAAACAAACAACGGGTCAGTCATGGGACTGGTGTGAGAATTCTTAACTAATTTAACTAATTGTAATAAGGCAAGTCCAAGGACCACGCCGCTAACGCGAAACGGGTTTACTCCAATGGATTACCGTGCATAACAATAAATTAAATCGTAAAACAATGCAATGCCTTTTTGAAAAATGAAACCGTCATAAGACCCAAGTCCCATCACACAATGCAACGCAAACCGGAGGATAGGGTTTTACCTTATAATGGTCAAAAATGCTTGATACGATAAAAACGAATTTGATATTATTATTAGTGTACATATGTTTCAAAAACATTTCAAAGTAAATGTATCAATCCTAGGAAGAATAGTATCCCATACTACTATGCCTCCATTCTAGTAATACAATCAAGTCCGTAGGGTCGTATTTGGAATTTGGTTTCCATCATGAGCCAAGGCTAGGGAGGAGCTCCTTACCGATTCGAGACACTCTAGCTAATGTCTCAGGATCCCACGCAGTGAACCCTTGGAAAGCTGCAGGGCCGGTCCACCATACGAGTTGCGAATTAGTTATTCCTGAACACACGTTTCCCAGTCCTATAGGACCTATCATTCGAGGCGCCTCATTCCATCATCCACATAAGTAAAATGTCGGGCCGTGTTAAAACCCAAACACCACTTCTAGCTAGAAAGAAACATGCTTCTCTCCCTGTGTTCCCTTCTCCCGTTTTAGACTCCGCCGGTGTGTGAGGTTCGCGAAGTCACGCTATACCCAAAGCTATGCCTAAACAGGCCATGCTTTGATCATCCCATAAGGCCTGCTTTTCAATAAAGCATTGATCATATGCATCTTAGCATGCCACATCGTCACTCCATATCACACTACCAATCCTTTGCCGAAATATATGAAAGGGTGTTAAGAAAGAGAATAAATTCTCCGCTAGAAAACATTCATACATTCGACAGAAAATCAATAAATACAATATAAAGGAGTACAATGTCAGACACACATTCCATTTATAAGCTTGTGCTCTGTGTCTGAGCGAAAGCCAAATCCGTACAAATCAACACTACGTCCGGATAACTACCATTTTAGCCCCGTCTTGGGAGCAAATCAATCAAGGGCCTCAACACTAGTTACCCATTAGATGTGAAGATCATCGGCTTCAATTGCCATCTTCAATTCTTCGAACGTCGTATCATTATTTGGAATAAGAGTAAACTCGGACTTTCCAAATAATTCTCGTGTATATAAATTTGAAAACCATTTCATATCATTGTTAATAATTTATAACGATCTATCGCTATTTTTACTTTACATACACATCCTAAACATAACAATGTATATTTTACTCTTCCATTTTCCAATTTACACCAAATTTATATTTGGTTTCATTATTTTTCTAATGAAAATCCATTCCTAGAAATGTAAATTTCTAATCTTATTATTTACATTGAAAAACGTAAATTTCTATTTCTATTTTATTTACATTGTGAAATGTAAACTTATACTTCAATATATTATTATATTGAAAATGTAACCTTTATTTCATATTCTATTTACATTGGAAAATATAAATTCTTAATCATTCTTTTGTTTCCTTTGATTACATTGAAAAATGTAAATTCTTTTTATTTGCATATAAAAAAAATTCCATTTAATCCTTATTTACATTGAAAAATGTCGGTTTCTATACTACACCAATTACATATAAAAATGTAACTTCCTATTTTCCTTTTATTTACATTAAGAAAAATGTAACTTTTCTAATATTTACATTAAGAAAAATGTAAAACTTTTATAATCCTTATCTTATTTTATTAAAAATGTAGCTTTCTTTTATAACAAACTTGGAGGTGAAAATATTCATTTCATTATTAACACATAACGGTGTGAAAATAACGTCAATTTCTAAGTTATCCATTTATATTTTAATATGGGCCAGACCTCTCACATTAGGCCTACAACTTGTGGATGCTGGATAGGCCAGTCGGTTCCGGGCAGACTTCTCCCACAAGTTGGGCTCAACCTCGTGTCTTGGCCTTGTTTGTATTTGCGCACTTGGGCCTCTCACTTTAGGCCCTACATTTGTGGCTGCTGGATATGCCAGTCGGGTTCGGGCAGACTTCCACCACAAATGTGACCTAACCTCGTGTCCAAGTACAATTTTAATTAAACATTATAATTGTTCTACTAAAAATATTATTTTACATGACACTTCATAACATAATTGATGTTTTTAATTCACGTGCTATTCTTTAATAAAGGTGATGAATTCTAATGTCATATAAAGAGGATATTTTATATGTAAATATATTTTCTATGAATTCTAATGACCTTTTTTTTAATCTAATGACCTTCTAGTTTTAATGACATTATGACTTAACAACATTTTAATCTAGTGATATTCTAGTTTTAATGACATCCTAATTTAATGATATTTTCCATAAATGACCTTATAATATTTTAACATGAAGGGAAAGTTTATCCTAACATAAATGCCAATTTAAAATTTCCCTAAAATTGACAAACTAAATTCCACATAAATGACAAATTTATTTCTACATAAATGACAAATTCAATTTAAACATAGATGACAAATTTACCTTACATAACATATTTCAAATAAAAGTGGCATGTCTATCCTAATTAAACATTTTTGACTAAAATGATATTTCCTAACTAAAATGATATGTTTAACACAACATGATATATTGTTACAAAAATGCTGTTTAATTAGCACAGATATTTTTAATGTTTAATAATTCTAACAATTCATATATTAACATAAAAAGAAAACTTTTATGTTAAATCAATTCTATCATTTCAACAAATATGATAATTTGGTTTCAACTCTCTTATTTCAACAAGTATGATCATTTTAATTTAATGACCATTCCAATTTAAGGACATTTTTAATCTAACATAAATGTTTTTTTTTTCATCTAACATAAATGTTCTTTTTTAATCTAACATAAACGTTCTTTTAAATTTTTATGTAACCCAACAATTTATTACAAAAATGATTATTTTTATCTAACCTGACATTATTGTAAATAAATGACAAATTCCTCTAACATGACATTATTATAAATAAAATGATATTTTCTCTAACAGGAATATTTTATGTTAACATGACATCATTTTAAATAAAATGATATTTTCTCTAACAGGAATATTTTATATTAACATGACATTATTTAACTAAAATGAAAATTTTATATTACATAACATCATCTAAATAAAACGACGTTTTTTTTTCTATTATAACATATCTAACAAAATTCATGTTTTTATTCTATTGCAATCCTTCTAACAAAATGTTATTTCTTCTAAATGCAATATTTTATACTAAAAATGTTATCCTTTTATAATGCAACATTTTATACTAAATGTGATTTTAAATTAAAATAACTTTTCTAAACAAATATGTTATCTTAAATCAAAATAAACATTTCTAACTTTATTACACATTTTGTTCTAAATAACCACTTCTAATTTAATGACACATTTTGATAACATAACCTTTTCTAAATAAAATGAGAATTTTCTTAACATACATTTAAAAAAAAAGATATTTTTCCATGTTAACAAAACAGTTTTACATAAATGATTTTTTTTATGTTGGCATAACAGTTTCCAACGAGGTGATATTAACATAACAGTTTCCTATTCAACAAAAAAAAGTAATTTTGTTGTTCATATTTTCTATGTAAACTAAGCAAAATAAAGGGTATTGTTAATTCTTAACAAACCTCTAATTGACCAAAAATGATGTTTTGGTTTCAACCATTTCATCTAAATTAAACATGAGATATTGGGTTTCAACAAGACAAATATGATGTATATTAGTTTTTCAACTATAAAACATAATATACTTATTTTTCAACTAAACAAATATGATATATTTGTTCTCAACTAGACAACAGATCAAACATCATACAAATTTGAGCACAAACACATCTAAATTATATACAAACAATCATCATATAGCAAATTTAATTGATTAATTATTTTTACACAAAGAAATCTCACTAATTAACAAACTGATCATTTTTGTTAAACACAATTCATGTTAATTTTTCAGATCCACATAACACACAAATCATAGTTCAAATCAAATCACAAAGCATGGCATATACAGTGAATGGAGGAGAACACAATTACGATTATTTAAAATAAATAATAATAAAAATAAATTAAGATTTCTCACCTTGCTTTAAATCAGATCTAAAAATCCAAACAATTTCAAAAACAGCCCCAATTAGTTCCAACACGATCTACTCGACGATACAGTTCAACATGATCTAAAATTTTCAGATTCCGATGTCGTATGAGTGAATTATCAATTTTTAAAAATAAAATCAAGATTTGCGACGTTCAAAAGTGTTGTATTCACCAATTCATACCTTGGCCATTTATTTTTAGTTTCGTTCAAAACTTTGAATCAAGTTTTCTCGGTCTGTGGTTGATGGTTTTACGAACGGTTTGAGGCAAAATGACCGGCTACGAGAGGGCTTTGGGCGCCCCAAATGGTGTAGGGTGCGGCGGCCTATGTGGGGTGCAGTTTGGGTGCAAAGGCGGTAGGTTGTGGGTTTGGGGAGGGAGCTAGAGGGCACGAGAGAGTTTGAGATTGGTATCAATGGAAAGAGGAGATCAAGAGCTTCAAAAAGTTTAACTATGGCCACGGCTAATTCTTCGTGGATTGGGAGCAAAGGAGGAGAGAAGGTAGATGGGTTTAGGCAGCTATGGGTTCGGTTGATTCGGGAAGAAGAAGAACGATGTCGTACTTTATATAATAAAATATTATTTTATTCCTTAATTTTCCAATAAAGGCCTGTTTGGCAACTTTGTTTGATTTCAGCCCAACGACTGTCATACTTACCCAATTACCCCTATTTCGGACTCATCTGGCTATATCCCGTAGGCCCAAACGATCATCTTGACCCCCATTTCTCAGTTTTAAAATTTAAGTCTTTTATTTTTTATTAAACCGATCAAATAAATTTACCGGGGTCACAAATTAACTCCAAAAATTCCCAAAAAATATATTTGGTTATGTTTTGATGCTACGGACCTAGGAAAAGTAATTTCGTTCAATGCTGAGCTTATTTCAAAAATGACTATTTTCAAGTCGATTAAAATTAACCAAAATTGACAAAACTGAAATCTTTTTGCCACAGCCACAAATTAATTTTAAAAATTATGAAAAATTAAACTTAACTATATTTTGACATTCTGAATCCAATAAAAGTGGTTTCGTCGAAAACAGAGGTCGTTTGAAAAATGACTATTTTCAAGGCGTATATATTTAATATTGAAAATACATTTTTAAACCAATAATTTCCGAAACTCGAAATATATAAGTGTTTACTGTTTTTCAATGCAGAGATGTCATTCTGAACTAAATGGAAGTGGTTTCGAGTTCAAATTCCTTCGTATACAAAAAGTAGCATTTTTGACCTATATAAATTTCATAGCGACCTTTCTAAATTTTAAACTGGGCATAACTTTTGATTCCCGCTATGAAATTTAAATTTTTCGAATTCGTTGGAAAGATATTTTTAAATAGATTCTAATATTTTTTGTTTCACTAAAATCCGTTAAATTTTGCATCCTGTACGCTCAGTCAAATTTTAATTTTGACTTTTCAAACTACCTCGCTATTTCTAATTCCTTTTATAACTAAAATTAAATTATTCATTCTAACTTCTATTTAAATCAATTCTTAATCATTATTATTTTAAATAAATTGTTCTAAATATCAAAAACTCATTAAAATTATTTAATATAAATTTTTAAATTTACCCCAAAATTCAGGGTTGTTACAGTCTCCCCTACTTAAGAACTTTTTGTCCTCGAAAAGGAACGAAGCTAAAAAGTGTTTAATTATCCTACTCAATTTTTTTATTCTTTATTAATTTCATTAGTTGATTAACTTTTTAAAATATATATAACTTTTATATATTCAAACATCATATTTTCTAAAATAGATTATAATTACAAATACGTATATTATAGGCTTGCTACTCTCAACTCATTCTAGGGCATTACTAACCCCATCTCTAATGAGTTTTCTCATTCTAGGATACTGCTGATCCCATCTCTAATGAGTATTCTTATTGGATATTACTAATCCAATCTCTGATGAGTCTTTTGTTTAGTTTTAATGTAACGACCCGCAAATCCGTGCTATCTGAGTTGACTAAAACACCACACGTCCAACACAAATTGCACAGAAATACGAATCATTTTTAAAAAGAAGTTAGAGGATGAGAAATAGAAAGAAAGAAATATTAGAATAGAAGAAAAACGAAGATCACAACTCACAGCGGAATGAATAAAATATATTATATAACATAACTTTTGAAATACAAATCAGTAACTTTATATACATACCATCATCAGAGCACAACAGTCATTTCTGGAACAGTTATAAACACCTGTTTCCAGATACAACATAGTACACAGCGGAAATACGATAATCTACATCTACTGGTGAAGCCTCCTGCTTCCAGCTCCTCCAATTGAATCTGTGAAATCCCGACTACTTGACTGCCCGTACAAATTTAGGCACCCAAGAGTTTAGGGAAAACAAAACAAAATAAACTTTGGGTCAGTCATGGGACTGGTGTGAGTAAACTCCAACCACTTGTTTAACTTTAAAAATCCTTTCAAAAGAAAAGATAATAGTAAGACCAGCCCACACATAAACACAGACGGTTTTTACCTTACTATAACCCAAAACACTTTGATACGAATATCCAGTGATATTATATTAATGTCTACATCAAATAAATACAATCTAGCGGAACGCTTGCATCTCACGCTCCACATACTTAGTATAAAATCAAAAACCGCATGGCGCTTATTGGAGATTGGATTTCCAACATGACAAGGTATGGGTCCACCTTCCGCTAGTGTATCTCTAGAGAGGAATACACTGGGTTCAACAAGAACATCTTGCAACCCGGCCCACACATGACCGACCACTCATTTGCTTGAGTGTATCGAATGTATATCACCAACGGTTGGGATCAGCAACCGTCTCCCGAACTGGGACAGCATTGAATAGAATAAGAAATTAAATGAACCTCTAGATAGGTGATTATACATCCTAATGGGAGCGACCCACATAGCCATGCTGCCTGCCCGATTTTTTGCCCTTTCCCGGTTGTTGAGGCCTGAGGCTACGAATACTTACCATTCATTGATAACACAACCACTTTGAATGCCACATCGTCAGATCCGTTAATCACTAGTTGAGTTTGCACAAATATTCTGGATGTTATGCTAAGGGAATAAATCCGTTGCAACCATATATATATTTATACAGACCAACCCATTAGATCATTGGAAATACTCTGTCAGACATTCGTCCATTTACGTTCGTTCTGGGATTGAACGAAACCAAAGGCACTATTTCTATGTAGTAGAAAAAGTCCTTGCACTTTACTCCGTCTTCAGTATATTCAGCATACTTGGTTCGCAACGCTTATGCCGATACGGAGTGGTTCTTCGGATAATAATCCAACCGGTCTCTCCATATTGACAACGATGGTCAAAAACTTCGATAGTCTGTGATTTAACTATCGAATAAAAACAAGTGTTCATCCAAACATATCAAACAAATCACTGGGCTCTTTAATTAATATTTCATTAATTAAATCTCTTCTCCATTTCCTTATCAATATTTGTTATCCAAATATTTCAATAACCATATTGGCCCTTTACGCTATTTGGAAAGCATTTCCCAATATCAACTCCTTTTATTTTCTATATATTAGAAAATATCTCTATTTGCAATTGGAAACAATTCCAATCACTTATCTCTATCCCGACTATTTTAATTATACTCAGGAAATATTTACTTGTTATATTTCCAAAATTCCATCACTTGGGTTTAAAACGAATGTTGTGTAAAACATCGTTACAACAACCCAAAATATTTTATTCAACTAACTCTTTTTCAAACACTTCTCTTCGAGACTGGATCTTGCTATTTATCCATTAAAAATGAAATCAATCAAGTTGGGGTAAAATTACCTCTCAGACCTTAACTGAAAACATCCTCAACTTCAAAACGGCAATACCACTTACCTCGAATAAACACACTATACAATCCAATTGTTCATTTTTAAAACATGTATAAAGTTCGCTTTCTATTTCTAATTTATAGATTTCCCTTTTTGTTTACAATATTCGATTTTTATATTCACTTACCTATCGAATTCTATACGTCGATGTAATGATTTCTAACTATCAAAATATCTTAAAAATATTCTAACTCCTTAAATTCCCTGAAAAATTCGCCATAACCTCCCCTGCACCGGGAGCATCGGGAAAATTTCAAATAGCTTTCCCGGTCCTTCTTATCTCAAAAAGAAAAAGAAAAAGCCAAGCGGCTTGCCGATACGGCGCATAAAATCTCATATATGAATTAAACATGTACCTTTTTGTCGGGCACATAAATTAAAATCTTCATATACTTCATCCCATACCTGTCTAACACCTGTTCACCTGTTTTCAATTCAATTCAACACTATCTAATCGTTTGAATTCAGTTTCGCCCATTTATTCTTTAATTAGTCATTTTGCCTATTTCACTTCTTTGTTTGAACATAATATGTTCAAACAAAATATTTAACTCGTTCATAACCAAATTGAATTTCAATTTCAATTCTAGTTCTCTTTTCATTTTCGAATATAAATTTCAAATCGAATTTACTTATTTAAAGCTCAATATCCATTCAAAATCTCATTCAACTAATTTCCGTTCAAATTAGTTAATTCTATTCAATAATCAAAAATCTGATTTCTGTTTCAGAAATCAACTCATTACTCCATTTGAGTTCAGATATATTTCACCTCTCAAACCTGGGCTTTTCTAAATAAAAATGCTAATTTTATTTGCTTAAAAAAAATCCTTGTATTTATTATATAAAATCCATTATGGTTTTTAATGGTTTCTGGCGCTGCACTTTTAAAAATTTGATTTTGACATATCTCAAAATCAATTCGACGAAATCCAGATTTTTCTCCTCCACTAGAAAACTATTATCAAATCAGTCCTGACGTTTCTTGTTTCAAAGAATTCCGACTTCGATTGAGTTCTGTATATTCAATTGAAGTTCGAATAGCCAATTTACGAACTACCGCTCTGCGGCGAGTTCGTTGTATATATATATATATATATATACACACACACTTTTAAAACTTTGTTTTTAAAATAAATTCAACTCTATTTTTGATATATATTTTTAATATATATCAAATCTATTTTCCTTTACAATTCCAAATAATATTTTCGATTTTCTATATTCAATTACTATTTTCATTTTTATTTGAATTTTAAATATTCAAACTCCAATTTAAATTTCTATTTGAATTCTAAATTTAAAATTCATTTCAACTCTATTTGAATTCTATATTCAAATGCCATTCGCATTTCTATATTCAAAATTTCTATATATTCAAATCTCTTATTCAAATTCTATTTAAATTCTCTTAGTCAAATTCCATTTGGATTCTCTTATTCCAAATTCTATATTCAAATTTCATATGAACTTTCTTTATTCAAATCTATTTGACTTCCTTTGAATTCAAATTCTATTTCAATTCCTTTGACCTCAAATCTATTTCAATTCCTTTGAATTCAAATCCCATATTTAAATTCCTTTGAATTCAAATCCTATATTTAAATTCCTTTTGAATTTCTATAGTCAAATTCTCTTTCAATTATATTTGAATTCAAATTTCATTGAAATTCTATTTTTGAAATTCTATTTTCAAAGTCTATTTCAAATTCTCTTTTGAAAATTATATTTTGAAAATCTATTTCAAATTTCTATTTGGGAATTCTATTTCAAATTCTCTATATTCAAACTCCATTTGAAAGTTCTATATTCAAATCCACTTTGGATTTTCTATTTGAATTCTATATTCAAAATCTATATTCAAATGTTACTTCAAATTCCCTTATTTAAATTCTATTTGAATCCTCTTATTCAAACTCTATATTTAAATTCCATTTGAATCATATTTTCAAATCTCTATAGTTAACTTCATTGAATTCTATTTTCAAGTCTCTATAGTTAACTCCATTTGAATTTTCTTTATTCAATTTCTTTAAACAAGTCTCGACTTCAATTCCTTTTTGAAATCAATATCTCTATTTTCCTTTTGAAGATAGATTTCCCATTCCAATTTCACACTTGTATTTCTATTTCTGAATTATCAAATGATAATTCTTTTCACTTCATTTATAACTTCGTTATAAAAGAACTATTTATAAACTTTGTTATAAAAGAACTATTTATAAACTTCGTTTATAAAGGAACTACTTGTTTTATTTTTTCAAAAACAAGTTTATATTTTTATTCCATTAAAAATTCAAATTCTATTTAAAAATAGAATTTTCCCTTTAAATCTCAAATATCCTTCCACGATATTTTAAATAAATTAACACTTAGCCCAGTGATATTTAAAAACAATCAAATCACCCAATTTTCAATCATTTTATTTTAACACATCATATATGAATATATGAAATCAACAAACAACAAACAGATAATATATTTTTGAGGAATCCAGTTGGATCCCTCCAACCTGTTTTCCTGCATCCACAGATGTTAGCACATAAATAATACCCATTCTGCTTCGTGGCAGAATATCGCGGTATAGAAGGTCATCCACTAATCATAGCGTGGGGCGTATAGGGTAATCATCCGCTATGAAACTGCGGGCATCCGCTAATGAGACTGCGGGAATCCAACCAATCATCAACCCAATATATATAATAGTAACCCTAAGTAACTAATATATTTAAAACAACCAGAAAAATCCAAACAAGCAATAAATAATTATTTTTATGAAATAAAAAAAATTATAAATAAAGGTGAGTGAGATTTACTCACCATATTTTCGTTTTGCTGAATATCCCTTTATTTTCCATATCGTCGGCTATGAATCGTCTTGAATAAATTTTATTTTGTACCTTATGCCTTTCAAACCCCTCGACCAAATCGACGAAGTATGCTCCGCTAACAACCGATCAACTTGACCAAAAACAACACAAAATACTGCTCATTTCTATCTTGACAATTCATCAAACACCTTCCAGTCAATCTCCATTTCCTTCCCAACACTCATACCCATTGTCTGACAACCTAATGCAACGTCCAGTCTTCATCCCATCATCGTTTGCCATGCCAGAAAAATCCTCCTTTCTAATTTCATCTTCTCATCATCGAGACAAGGGAATGACATTCCCAAGGCAACCTCAACCTGCTGCATAGAACGATACTGTTTATTGTCGCCGACACTCCAGACTTCACCGCACTACCCAACCGTCGCCTCTGACCTCGCAGTTTTGCCATTGGAGATCGAATCCCACCATCGATGGTTCTACTCACTCGTGAACCCTAGGCGTTCGCTACAGGAAAACAGTGAATGAACAATATCGAACTATCATCATCGTACCCAAAATTGCCATCAGAAACTTCGAACTCCTCATCACCTCTTCCTCCAACCACACTACCCCTCTTTCATCTGATTTCGCACCTTAGCACCACCATGGTAATCGAACTCTGGCATCATAAATCAGCGCGCAACTTCTCCCTAGCTTCCGGAGTTCAACGTCGAGCCTTGCGGCACTACTAAACCCCAAAATCCCACTATCGTACGTTGTTATTCCCCACTTCGAACCTAGATCTCGGCCTCTCCAAAACTCGCGCTCCCTTTATCGACGTCCTGGTCGAGATTGAGATGAAGTTGTAATGATTCGAAGGTTCTGATTAATGTGTAGAAGGGTTTTGGTTTAGTAAAATCGGTTGAGTTTGAAAACGAATAAGGAGGAGCGATGACCATTTTTCTTTGAAGGATCCTGGAGCTTTTAATTTCGTTTTCCACTGAAGAACTGAAATGGGAGGATGTATCGCGATTTATAGATGAAGATACTTGGGAACAAAGGAATAGGGTTGTGAAATGGTACACCGTAGGTCATAGGCTAAGTACCTAATAATTTATTTGATTAGAAATAAAGCAATTTTTATTTTATTTAAAAGGATATCGATTTGATTTAAAAAGATTTTCACTTACTTTTAAATAGATATTGATTTGATCTCAATCCTATCCACTGATCAAATAAATCAAGGTTCACAATTAAAAATCGTGAACCGCTATTTTAGCGTACCGACCGTTGTTATAATGTTATAACGCTATTCTGAACTTTGTAAACTGATATTGAATTTTAATTCGAAAGTAAATATAAACGGCCATATTAAATTGATAATTCACTGTAAAATATCATTCATATTATCAACTAAATATTTAAAATAATATTAAATATCAAAAATAAATTATTCGAAAAATCTGGGTCGTTACATCCTTCCCCCCTTAAAATAATTTCGTCCTCGAAATTGCTAAGGTAGGAAAAGTGCTTCAAACCCATTAACTTTTCAAAGCTCAATTATAGTTGAACTTAACTCTTCATATTTTTATGACTTTAATTTCAACCAAAACTTTTGGTTTCCATTCATATGCATTCTAATTCATATTCATTTCAATTTATTTCAAATTGATTCTAGTCAATTTATTCACCTCGAACCATTTAACTTGCTTCAGTAAAATTTTAATTCCAGAATCAAAATCCCAGGGTTTTTATTTCAAATCCTTTGAAATACATAAATGTATACTTATATTTATTTTCATCTCAATTCAAAACATTTGAATTTTCAATCTACTTGTTTTCTTTCAAAACAAATTTCCATCAAAACTTTCTAAGGTAGCAATCCATCACTTAGAAACTCGAAAATGAACACTGATGATGTTGCAATCATCATCAGAATTATTTTCCAGCCACTGAAGTGAGTTCAGTGCTATATTACTTCTAAAATCCATTCAAAAATGGTATTTATTCAAATCCTTTACAAAACAAAGCTAGATTATTTACTTTTAGAAAATATTTCCAAACTTCCCAGGATTTTGAATTCTTAATTCTGGTTTGAATTAAATTCTAATTCATCTCATTTGTATATTTAATTCATATACAAATTCTATTTTGGTTATAAATAACCATTCCAATTTTATAATCTCGTTTGATTATAATCCTAACAATCAACACATCCATATAATAATTTCAGTAAATTATTCCTCCATATCAAAATAGAAATTTGGGTAAAATTATTTCATTTACCCTCTTTAAAACAATATTGTGTCGAATTTCTCTGTTTAAGTGTTTAGAAATTCCTATCGACTTCGTGGCGTCCCACGATTCGATCAGAATCCATGAACCACCTAACAGACTAACCAACACAATATAAAACAACTTTTATATCAATTAAAAAATATGCTTTCTCGTATATACACTCAACTCATTCTAGGGCACTGCTGACCCCATCTCTAATGAGCACATTTCCACCAAAGCCTAGGTATTCGCTCAACCTAAGCTCTGATACCAACTGTAACGACCCGCAAATCCGTGCTATCTGAGTTGACTAAAACACCACACGTCCAACCCAAATTGCACAGAAATACGAATCATTTTTAAAAAGAAGTTAGAGGATGAGAAATAGAAAGAAAGAAATATTAGAATAGAAGAAAAACGAAGATCACAACTCACAGCGGAACGAATAAAATATATTATATAACATAACTTTTGAAATACAAATCAGTAACTTTATATACATACCATCATCAGAGCACAACAGTCATTTCTGGAACAGTTATAAACACCTGTTTCCAGATACAACATAGTACACAGCGGAAATACGATAATCTACATCTACTGGTGAAGCCTCCTGCTTCCAGCTCCTCCAATTGAATCTGTGAAATCCCGACTACTTGACTGCCCATACAAATTTGGGCACCCAAGAGTTTAGGGAAAACAAAACAAAATAAACTTTGGGTCAGTCATGGGACTGGTGTGAGTAAACTCCAACCACTTGTTTAACTTTAAAAATCCTTTCAAAAGAAAAGATAATAGTAAGACCAGCCCACACATAAACACAGACGGTTTTTACCTTACTATAACCCAAAACACTTTGATATGAATATCCAGTGATATTATATTAATGTCTACATCAAATAAATACAATCTAGCGGAACGCTTGCATCTCACGCTCCACATACTTAGTATAAAATCAAAAACCGCATGGCGCTTATTGGAGATTGGATTTCCAACATGACAAGGTATGGGTCCACCTTCCGCTAGTCTATCTCTAGAGAGGAATACACTGGGTTCAACAAGAACATCTTGCAACCCGGCCCACACATGACCGACCACTCATTTCGCTTGAGTGTATCGAATGTATATCACCAACGGTTGGGATCAGCAACTGTCTCCCGAACTGGGACAGCATCGAATAGAATAAGAAATTAAATGAACCTCTAGATAGGTGATTATACATCCTAATGGGAGCGACCCACATAGCCATGCTGCCTGCCCGATTTTTTGCCCTTTCCCGGTTGTTGAGGCCTGAGGCTACGAATACTTACCATTCATTGATAACACAACCACTTTGAATGCCACATCGTCAGATCCGTTAATCACTAGTTGAGTTTGCACAAATATTCTGGATGTTATGCTAAGGGAATAAATCCGTTGCAACCATATATATATTTATACAGACCAACCCATTAGATCATTGGAAATACTCTGTCAGACATTCGTCCATTTACGTTCGTTCTGGGATTGAACGAAACCAAAGGCACTATTTCTATGTAGTAGAAAAAGTCCTTGCACTTTACTCCGTCTTCAGTATATTCAGCATACTTGGTTCGCAACGCTTATGCCGATACGGAGTGGTTCTTCGGATAATAATCCAACCGGTCTCTCCATATTGACAACGATGGTCAAAAACTTCGATAGTCTATGATTTAACTATCGAATAAAAACAAGTGTTCATCCAAACATATCAAACAAATCACTGGGCTCTTTAATTAATATTTCATTAATTAAATCTCTTCTCCATTTCCTTATCAATATTTGTTATCCAAATATTTCAATAACCATATTGGCCCTTTACGCTATTTGGAAAGCATTTCCCAATATCAACTCCTTTTATTTTCTATATATTAGAAAATATCTCTATTTGCAATTGGAAACAATTCCAATCACTTATCTCTATCCCGACTATTTTAATTATACTCAGGAAATATTTACTTGTTATATTTCCAAAATTCCATCACTTGGGTTTAAAACGAATGTTGTGTAAAACATCGTTACAACAACCCAAAATATTTTATTCAACTAACTCTTTTTCAAACACTTCTCTTCGAGACTGGATCTTGCTATTTATCCATTAAAAATGAAATCAATCAAGTTGGGGTAAAATTACCTCTCAGACCTTAACTGAAAACATCCTCAACTTCAAAACGGCAATACCACTAACCTCGAATAAACACACTATACAATCCAATTGTTCATTTTTAAAACATGTATAAAGTTCGCTTTCTATTTCTAATTTATAGATTTCCCTTTTTGTTTACAATATTCGAATTTTATATTCACTTACCTATCGAATTCTATACGTCGATGCAATGATTTCTAACTATCAAAATATCTTAAAAATATTATAACTCCTTAAATTCCCGGAAAAATTCGCCATAACCTCCCCTGCACCGGGAGCATCGGGAAAATTTCAAATAGCTTCCCCGGTCCTTCTTATCTAAAAAAGAAAAAGAAAAAGCCAAGCGGCTTGCCGATACGGCGCATAAAATCTCATATATGAATTAAACATGTACCTTTTTGTCGGGAACATAAATTAAAATCTTCATATACTTCATCCCATACCTGTCTAACACCTGTTCACCTGTTTTCAATTCAATTCAACACTATCTAATCGTTTGAATTCAGTTTCGCCCATTTATTCTTTAATTAGTCATTTTGCCTATTTCACTTCTTTGTTTGAACATAATATGTTCAAACAAAATATTTAACTCGTTCATAACCAAATTGAATTTCAATTTCAATTCTAGTTCTCTTTTCATTTTCGAATATAAATTTCAAATCGAATTTACTTATTTAAAGCTCAATATCCATTCAAAATCTCATTCAACTAATTTCCGTTCAAATTAGTTAATTCTATTCAATAATCAAAAATCTGATTTCTGTTTCAGAAATCAACTCATTACTCCATTTGAGTTCAGATATATTTCACCTCTCAAACCTGGGCTTTTCTAAATAAAAATGCGGATTATATTTGCTTAAAAAAAATCCCTGTATTTATTATATAAAATCCATTATGGTTTTTAATGGTTTCTGGCGCTGCACTTTTAAAAATTTGATTTTGACATATCTCAAAATCTATTCGACGAAATTCAGATTTTTCTCCTCCACTAGAAAACTATTATCAAATCAGTCCTGACGTTTCTTGTTTCAAAGAATTCCGATTTCGATTGAGTTATGTATATTCAATTGAAGTTCGAATCGCCAATTTACGAACTACCGCTCCGCGGCGAGTTCGTTGTATATATATATATATACACACTTTTAAAACTTTGTTTTTAAAATAAATTCAACTCTATTTTTGATATATATTTTTAATATATATCAAATCTATTTTCCTTTTCAATTCCAAATAATATTTTCGATTTTCTATATTCAATTACTATTTTCATTTTTATTTGAATTTTAAATATTCAAACTCCAATTTAAATTTCTATTTGAATTCTAAATTTAAAATTCATTTCAACTCTATTTGAATTCTATATTCAAATGCCATTCGCATTTCTATATTCAAAATTTCTATATATTCAAATCTCTTATTCAAATTCTATTTAAATTCTCTTAGTCAAATTCCATTTGGATTTTCTTATTCCAAATTCTATATTCAAATTTCATATGAACTTTCTTTATTCAAATCTATTTGACTTCCTTTGAATTCAAATTCTATTTCAATTCCTTTGACCTCAAATCTATTTCAATTCCTTTGAATTCAAATCCCATATTTAAATTCTTTTGAATTCAAATCCCATATTTAAATTCCTTTGAATTCAAATCCTATATTTAAATTCCTTTTGAATTTCTATAGTCAAATTCTCTTTCAATTATATTTGAATTCAAATTTCATTGCAATTCTATTTTTGAAATTCTATTTTCAAAGTCTATTTCAAATTCTCTTTTGAAAATTATATTTTGAAAATCTATTTCAAATTTCTATTTGGGAATTCTATTTCAAATTCTCTATATTCAAACTCCATTTGAAAGTTCTATATTCAAATCCACTTTGGATTTTCTATTTGAATTCTATATTCAAAATCTATATTCAAATGTTACTTCAAATTCCCTTATTTAAATTCTATTTGAATCCTCTTATTCAAACTCTATATTTAAATTCCATTTGAATCATATTTTCAAATCTCTATAGTTAACTTCATTGAATTCTATTTTCAAGTCTCTATAGTTAACTCCATTTGAATTTTCTTTATTCAATTTCTTTAAACAAGTCTCGACTTCAATTCCTTTTTGAAATCAATATCTCTATTTTCCTTTTGAAGATAGATTTCCCATTCCAATTTCACACTTGTATTTCTATTTCTGAATTATCAAATGATAATTCTTTTCACTTCATTTATAACTTCGTTATAAAAGAACTATTTATAAACTTTGTTATAAAAGAACTATTTATAAACTTCGTTTATAAAGGAACTACTTGTTTTATTTTTTCAAAAACAAGTTTATATTTTTATTCCATTAAAAATTCAAATTCTATTTAAAAATAGAATTTTCCCTTTAAATCTCAAATATCCTTCCACGATATTTTGAATAAATTAACACTTAGCCCAGTGATATTTAAAACAATCAAATCACCCAATTTTCAATCATTTATTTTAACACATCATATATGAATATATGAAATCAACAAACAACAAACAGATAATATATTTTTGAGGAATCCAGTTGGATCCCTCCAACCTGTTTTCCTGCATCCACAGATGTTAGCATATAAATAATACCCATTCTGCTTCGTGGCAGAATATCGCGGTATAGAAGGTCATCCACTAATCATAGCGTGGGGCGTATAGGGTAATCATCCGCTATGAAACTGCGGGCATCCGCTAATGAGACTGCGGGAATCCAACCAATCATCAACCCAATATATATAATAGTAACCCTAAGTAACTAATATATTTAAAACAACCAGAAAAATCCAAACAAGCAATAAATAATTATTTTTATGAAATAAATTTTTTTTTAAATAAAGGTGAGTGAGATTTACTCACCAGATTTTCCTTTTGCTGAATATCCCTTTATTTTCCATATCGTCGGCTATGAATCGTCTTGAATAAATTTTATTTTGTACCTTATGCCTTTCAAACCCCTCGACCAAATCGACGAAGTATGCTCCGCTAACAACCGATCAACTTGACCAAAAACAACACAAAATACTGCTCATTTCTATCTTGACAATTCATCAAACACCTTCCAGTCAATCTCCATTTCCTTCCCAACACTCATACCCATTGTCTGACTACCTAATGCAACGTACAGTCTTCATCCCATCATCGTTTGCCATGCCAGAAAAATCCTCCTTTCTAATTTCATCTTCTCATCATCGAGACAAGGGAATGACATTCCCAAGGCAACCTCAACCTGCTGCATAGAACGATACTGTTTATTGTCGCCGACACTCCAGACTTCACCGCACTACCCAACCGTCGCCTCTGACCTCGCAGTTTTGCCATTGGAGATCGAATCCCACCATCGATGGTTCTACTCACTCGTGAACCCTAGGCGTTCGCTACAGGAAAACAGTGAATGAACAATATCGAACTATCATCGTCGTACCCAAATTTGCCATCAGAAACTTCGAACTCCTCATCACCTCTTCCTCCAACCACACTACCCCTCTTTCATCTGATTTCGCACCTTACCACCACCATGCTAATCGAACTCTGGCAGTATAAATCAGCGCGCAACTTCTCCCTAGCTTCCGGAGTTCAACGTCGAGCCTTGCGGCACTACCTGAACCCCAAAATCCCACTATCGTACGTTGTTATTCCCCACTTCGAACCTAGATCTCGGCCTCTCCAAAACTCGCGCTCCCTTTATCGACGTCCTGGTCGAGATTGAGATGAAGTTGTAATGATTCGAAGGTTCTGATTAATGTGTAGAAGGGTTTTGGTTTAGTAAAATCGGTTGAGTTTGAAAACGAATAAGGAGGAGCGATGACCATTTTTCTTTGAAGGATCCTGGAGCTTTTAATTTCGTTTTCCACTGAAGAACTGAAATGGGAGGATGTATCGCGATTTATAGATGAAGATACTTGGGAACAAAGGAATAGGGCTGTGAAATGGTACACCGTAGGTCATAGGCTAAGTACCTAATAATTTATTTGATTAGAAATAAAGCGATTTTTATTTTATTTAAAAGGATATCGATTTGATTTAAAAAGATTTTCACTTACTTTTAAATAGATATTGATTTGATCTCAATCCTATCCACTGATCAAATAAATCAAGGTTCACAATTAAAAATCGTGAACCGCTATTTTAGCGTACCGACCGTTGTTATAATGTTATAACGCTATTCTGAACTCTGTAAACTGATATTTAATTTTAATTCGAAAGTAAATATAAACGGCCATATTAAATTGATAATTCACTATAAAATATCATTCATATTATCAACTAAATATTTAAAATAATATTAAATATCAAAAATAAATTATTCGAAAAATCTGGGTCGTTACATTTAACGAGTTGTACCCCAAAGATTTGAGCTAACCAAAGCTCTGATACCAACTGTAAAGACCCATAAATTCCCGCTCTTTGGATCGACCATAAACCACACAAGTCTGACCCAAAAGGTTGGAAACCTAAAAATACTTTAACTTTGGGAATACAACACATCAGAACAACAACAGCAGACTTTTATTATATCATGATAATATAACGTCAGAGTACAGAATATCAGAGTACATAGATAAAATACAGCAGAAGAAAAATTACAATATTAAATACAATAAATAGCGGAAACAATAAAATAACGAAGGCAGCGGAAGACAACTATGCTCTGGACATAGCTTTAAGCTTCAATCCAGGATCCTGCTTGAGATAAGAACCTATAGACAAACTACTCGACTGCCCGTGTGGAAAGAGGGCACCCGAGTTTGCAAAGTGAAATAAACAACGGGTCAGTCATGGGACTGGTGTGAGAATTCTTAACTAATTTAACTAATTGTAATAAGGCAATTCCAAGGACCACGCCGCTAACGCGGAACGGGTTTACTCCAATGGATTACCGTGCATAACATTAAAGTAAATCATAAAACAACGCAATGCCTTTTGGAAAAATGAAACCATCATAAGACCTAAGTCCCATCACACAATGCAACGCAAACCGGAGGATAGGGTTTTACCTTATAATGGTAAAAAATGCTTGATACGATAAAAACGAATTTGATATTATTATTAGTGTGTATAAGTTTCAAAAACATTTCAAAGTAAATGTATCAATCCTAGGAAGAATAGTATCCCATACTACTATGCCTCCATACTAGTAATACAATCAAGTCCGTAGGGTCGTATTTGGAATTTGGTTTCCATCATGAGCCAAGGCTAGGGCGGAGCTCCTTACTGATTCGAGACACTCTAGCTAATGTCTCAGGATCCCCCGCAGTGAACCCTTGGAAAGCTGCAGGGCCGGTCCACCTACGAGTTGCGGATTCGTTATTCCTGAACACATGATTCCCAGTCCTATAGGACCTATCATCCAAGGCGCCTCATTCCATCATCCACATAAGTAAAATGTCAAGCCGTGTTAAAACCCAAACACCACTTCTAGCTAGAAAGAAACGTGCTTCTCTCCCTACGTTCCCTTCTCCCGTTTTAGACTCCACCAGTGTGTGAGGCTCACGAAGTCACGCTATAGACAAAGCTATGCCTAAACAGGCTATGCTTTGATCATCCCACAAGGCCTGCTTTTCAACAAAGCCTTGATCATATGCATCTTAGCATGCCACATCGTCACTCCATATCACACTACCAATCCTTTGCCGAAATATATGAAAGGGTGTTAACCAAGAGAATAAATTCTCCGCCACCAAACATTCATACATTCGACAGAAAATCAATAAATACAATATAAAGGAGTACAATGTCAGAAACACATTCCATTTATAAGCTTGTGCTCTGGGTCTGAGCGAAAGCCAATCCGTACAAATCAGCACTACGTCCGGATAACTACCATTTTAGCCCCGTCTTGGGAGCGAATCAATCAAGGGCCTCAACACTAGTTACCCATTCGATGTGAAGATCGTCGGTCTTCAATTGCCATCTTCAATTCTTCTAACGTCGTATCATTATTTGGAATGAGAGTAAACTCGGACTTTCCAAATAATTCTCGCATATATAAATTTGAAAACCATTTCATATCGTTGTTAATAATTTATAACGATCTATCGCTATTTTTACTTTACATACACATCCTAAACATAACAATGTATATTTTACTCTTCCATTTATCAATTTACACCAAATGTATATTTGGTTTCATTATTTTTCTAATGAAAATCCATTCCTAGAAATGTTAATTTCTAATCTTATTATTTACATTGAAAAATGTAAATTTCTATTTCTATTTTATTTACGTTGAGAAATGTAAACTTATACTTCAATATATTATTATATTGAAAATGTAAACTTTATTTCATATTCTATTTACATTGGAAAATATAAATTCCTAATCATTCTTTTGTTTCCTTTGATTACATTGAAAAATGTAAATTCTTTTTATTTGCATATAAAAAAAATTCCATTTAATCCTTATTTACATTGAAAAATGTCGGTTTCTATACTACACCAATTACATATAAAAATGTAACTTCCTATTTTCCTTTTATTTACATTAAGAAAAATGTAACTTTTCTAATATTTACATTAAGAAAAATGTATAACTTTTATAATCCTTATCTTATTTTATTAAAAATGTAACTTTCTTTTATAACAAACTTGGAGGTGAAAATATTCATTTCATTATTAACACATAACGGTGTGAAAATAACGTCAATTTCTAAGTTATCCATTTATATTTTAATATGGGCCAGACCTCTCACATTAGGCCTACAACTTGTGGATGCTGGATAGGTCGGTCGGTTCCGGGCAGACTTCTCCAACAAGTTGGGCTCAACCTCGTGTCTTGGCCTTGTTTGTATTTGCGCACTTGGACCTCTCACTTTAGGCCCTACATTTGTGGCTGCTGGATATGCCGGTCGGGTCCGGGCAGACTTCCACCACAAATGTGACCTAACCTCGTGTCCAAGTACAATTTTAATTAAACATTATAATTGTTCTACTAAAAATATTATTTTACATGACACTTCATAACATAATTGATGTTTTTAATTCACGTGCTATTCTTTAATAAAGGTGATGAATTCTAATGTCTTATAAAGAGAATATTTTATATGTAAATATATTTTCTATGAATTCTAATGACCTTTTTTTTTAATCTAATGACCTTCTAGTTTTAATGACATTATGACTTAACAACATTTTAATCTAGTGATATTCTAGTTTTAATGACATCTTAATTTAATGATATTTTCCATAAATGACCTTATAATATTTTAACATGAAGGGAAAGTTTATCCTAACATAAATGCCAATTTCAAATTTCCCTAAAATTGACAAACTAAATTCCACATAAAAGACAAATTTATTTCTACATAAATGACAAATTCAATTTAAACATAGATGACAAATTTACCTTACATAACATATTTCTAATAAAAGTGGCATGTCTATCCTAATTAAACATTTTTGACTAAAATGATATTTCCTAACTAAAATGATATGTTTAACACAACATGATATATTCTTACAAAAATGTTGTTTAATTAGCACAGATATTTTTAAAGTTTAATAATTCTAACAATTCACATATTAACATAAAAAGAATATTTTTATGTTAAATCAATTCTATCATTTCAAAAAATATGATAATTTGGTTTCAACTTTCTTATTTCAACAAGTATGATAATTTTAATTTAATGACCATTCCAATTTAAGGACATTTTTGATCTAAAATAAATGTTTTTTTTTCATCTAACATAAATGTTCTTTTTTAATCTAACATAAATGTTCTTTTAAATTTTTATGTAACCCAATAATTTATTACAAAAATGTTTATTTTTATCTAACCTGACATTATTGTAAATAAATGACAAATTCCTCTAACATGACATTATTATAAATAAAATGATATTTTCTCTAACAAGAATATTTTATGTTAACATGACATTATTATAAATAAAATGATATTTTCTCTAACAGGAATATTTTATATTAACATGACATTATTTATAAAATGAAAATTTTATATTATATAACACCATCTAACTAAAACGATGTTTTTTTTTCTATTATAACATATCTAACAAAATTCATGTTTTTATTATATTGCAGTCTTTCTAACAAAATGTTATTTCTTCTAAATGCAATATTTTATTCTAAAAATGTTATCCTTTTATAGTGCAACATTCTGTGTTAAATGTGATTTTAAATCAAAATAACTTTTCTAAACAAATATGTTATCTTAAATCAAAATAAACATTTCTAACTTTATTATACATTTTGTTCTAAATAACCACTTCTAATTTAATGACACATTTTGATAACATAACCTTTTCTATGAAAAATGACGATTTTTGTTAACAAACAATTTAAAAAAATGGTATTTTTCCATGTTAACATAACAGTTTTACATAAATGATATTTTTTTATGTTGACATAACAGTTTCCAACGAGGTGATATTATGTAAAGACCCGCAACTGCCCCGTAAAGGAAAGTGTCGGATAGTTCGAGAACAAACCACAACAAAACGCATACAGAAGGACATTTCATTGTATATCACAACAATGCACCAGATTACAAGAATATACAGAGTATAAATGAATATTACACAGAATTATCAGAGATTTAAATTACATTTAAATACATAGCAGCGGAAAATAATACAATACACAACTAGAAGTAGATATACGGATACAAAGCTTTCCGGATATCGTTCCAGCTGTAAACCAGGATCCTGTGAATATAAATCTGCAAAACCATAACTACTAGCTGCCCGTGTCAAAATAAGGGCACCCAGAGTTTAGGTTAAAACAATAAACTCCAGGTCAGTCATGGGACTGGTGTGAGAACTAAAACAGTTAATCTTTATTTTTAAAGCTAGGTAAATCAAGGGACCACGCCGTATAACACGGAACGGGTTTCCTCCCAAGAATACCAGTGCATAAAACAAACAGCGTAATGCTAAATAAAGAAAAATGAAGCTGTTATAAGACCCAGGTCCCATCACACAATGCAACGCAGCCGAGGATAGGGTTTTCCCTTATAACAGCCAAAGAATTGCTTGATACGGTTAAAACAAATCGTTTGATACTATTATAAGTGCATAGTGTATAAAACAACTTCAAATCATAAGTATCAATCATAGGCGACATGAGCGTCCCATGCCACTATGTCACCATATATAGGTTTACAAATAAAACCGCAAATGTCACGTATTTGGAAATTGGGTTTCCATCTATGAACCGAGGCAAAAGATAGTCCTCAACCGATTCGAGACTGTCTAGCCCGAGCCTCAGGAACAGCCGCAACTGCCCCATGGAGCGACAGGGCCGGTCCACCGATGTGGATTATTATGCCTGAACACTACGTTTCCCCACCCTATGGGGTGTAAGTCTGGTCCGTCTGCCGGCCAGAATGCATCGGCCGAAACCGATATAACCGAGGCGCCTCGCAACAGCAACAACCACATAAGTCAAACTCGTCAAGGCGTGTAAAACCACTGACGCCACTTCTAGCTAGAAAGAAACGCAAGTCCTCCCTGAGGTCCGTCTCCCGTTTTTGGTTCATACCGGGTGTGAAACTCGCGAAGTAAACGTTACACAAAGCTACGCCACAAAGGCCGTGCTTTGATCATCACCACAAGACTTTGCTTTTCAACAGAAGCCTCGATCAATTGCCACTTAGGCATGCCACACAGGCAATTCACTCCATGCTTTTGATATCCATCAATATATAACCCCTGAGCTCGTACGTCTCAGAGAAGGGCGTTAAGCAAGAGAATAAATTCTTTGCCGCCAAATAGATATATATTTAATAGAGATCAATCACACAGACTAAAATCCAATGTCAGACACACAGTCCATTTACAAGTCCGTTCTGGGTCTGAACGAAACCGGACACACCTAGTACCTCGCATATCCATCGATCTCCAAGTACGTCTGGACGATCACCAACTGTTTCCATCTTCTTGGGTGTACAGCCCAATCAAGATCATCAGTAATCACCCAAACGACGTGAAGACTTCCGGTCTTCGACCACCGTCTTCATCTTCGACACCACGTCGAATCAGTTATTCAGAATGGGATAAACCCGGTCTTTCTGAATAACTCGCGTATATATTATAAAAGTGTTACACAAACACAACATACGCCTCATTCCAATTCAGAATATTCTTTTATTCAAATATTCCTATACTTTGGGAAAAGTTCCCATTAATTTTATCCAAGATAAATTCTTTAAATTTATTCTTTAATCTCCTTTGAATATCAATTCAAACTAGTCGGGATTAGCGAACCACACCGAAGTAATCATTTATTTTATTTCCCAATCCCAACCTATTCATCCCATGAAGTAAAACTGGTTACACTTCATATCTAACACCACAGTGTTATCGGTAATTCAATTACCATTTCACGTTCAAATCTAATTAAAGATTTAACTATCGCTTGGAGTAAAACTGGTGATACTCCATCCTCGACCTTTTCAATCTATTTAAAGATTCATTAAAACTCCACTTAGTTTTAATCTTTAACTGGGTTAAAGAATCAGTGTCATTTAAAACACGGTTCACGATAAACCCAAAATCACATTCCATTAATTATCGGGTTAAAGAACAAGTGTTATTTAAAACACTGTCCACGATAAACCCAAAAATCAATATCAATTCAATTCCAATTAAAGATCGTTTAATTGGTACACTTCATTAAATCTAAATAAAAAGATTTAATCTTTTCTCAACTGGGTTCAAGAACAGTGTTAGTGAAGACACCATTCACGACAAACCCAAATCACATTCGATATTCAATACAAGGCTCTGAATAGAAAATATATCGGCTTATATTCAATATCGAATTCTACGACTAACAAATGTCGTATTGGAAATAACGATATAAATATCTACATCTTTCAAATTTCCATAACAATATCTGTATAATCTCGAATTCCAACATCGAAATATTCCGAAGACAATTTCGATTCAAATCCACTCCAATGCAATCATTGGAAATTCTGGTTATTTATAAACCCTTTTCAAATTCAATTTATTTATTTAAAAATAAATGGAATTATAATTCTAGTTCAAAACTAGTTCATTTCGATAAAAATCTATTTTTATCCTTTCAAATATGGAGTTTTTCATCCCAATCCTTTCTAAATCATTTCTTATGATTTTACACAAATTATTACTATTTTTAATAATTTTATCAAGGCCCGTACAGTCGATTTCCATCAAAGGCCATCGAACTGCACTTACAGCGACCTTTTTCAAATTTGATTTGGGCATAATTCGAAATCCAACCGTTAGATTTCAAATTTCTAATATTCATTAGAAAGCTCTTTTCGATACGAACCCAACGGTTCCGGTTTTAGGAGAATCCGACGGTCGGATCTCCCGTAATGTCCGTTTGTAATAAATGGTCGAAATTCGCGAACTACCGCGGCGCGGCGCGTTCTATTCAGGCCATTATATTATATATATAATATATAATATATATTTCGTCGATTTCTATTTAAAACGAATTATATAAATAGTTTTAAAATTCGTTTCCAAAGCAATTTCAACTTCCATTTCAATTCAAATCAAAATTGAATTCTTCTTTATAACTTCGTTTTAAAATTCATTTCTATTCAATTCAATTTTCTATTCAATTTGAATTCATTTTCAATTCACTTTCAATTCAATTTGAATTCGTTTTCAATTCAATTCATTTCGAAATCGTTTTCAATTCAATTCATTTCGAAATCGTTTTCGATTCAATTCCTTTCGAAATCGTTTTCAATTCAATTCATTTCGAAATCGTTTTCGATTCAATTCATTTCGAAATCGTTTTCAATTCAATTCATTTCGAAATCGTTTTCAATTCAATTCATTTCGAAATCGTTTTCAATTCAGTTCATTTCGAAATCGTTTTCAATTCAATTCATTTCGAAATCGTTTTCAATTCAATTCATTTCGAAATCGTTTTCGATTCAATTCATTTCGAAATTGTTTTCGATTCAATTCATTTCGAAATCGTTTTCGATTCAATTCATTTCGAAATCATTTTCAAAATTACTTTTTAATATTCATTTTAAAATGAATAAAATCGATATAAATGTCGTTCACGTCAAAATGGCGTCAATCTAATCAACACGGCTTCATATATTGATATTTTCAAATATTCCATTTCGAATATTTCTATTTCAAATATTTCTATTTTAAAACTGGAATGAGGCCCAATCAATTACCATATAAAGTTAATTATATGGATTTTCATACAACACATGTATAATAGCATTGAAAAATAATCAACCATCAACCAAAGTGTACTACACTGTATAAGCATCAAATATAGATATCTAACGCTTATAACAGCCTGTCAATCAATCGATCGACATATTTAATCAATCAGGATGAGTGAACTTCAAATTTCATCCCAACACCCATGTGGGGTTTCAAACAATCAAACACAGATTTTATTTGTGCAGTTGGGCGATGTGTGAAATTTATCGACCCAATCAATATCAGTCAAATCAGTGTATATACAAACAAATCGGCCGATTTGTTTATAACTATTCATTTATTCACATTCACGTTAAAAATTATATTTTTAACGATAAAACATTTTATTTCAACCTATGAATTTCTATTCAATTCATTTATTCAATAAAATGATCTTTTTATTTTTCTAACTTATTCTAGAAAATTTCGGCAGCATAACGGCACGATACTAGAAACGGGACGAGGCCTAGCCTTATCCCCGGTCTAGTGAAGGCCCACGCCATTCACACATCAATCAAAATCACCAAACAACTAAATTCAAATCACATCATATAACTAATCTATGCAACCAAACAAACAAGTCCATGGTCTGTGGATGATTGTGTCGGGTGCTACTAAGCACCGTCTGCATCCTAGTATATATATCTAAATAGAAATGAAATTGAAAGGTGAGAAATTCTCACCTATAGCTATCCTAGCTCCACGGCACTTCCAATGCAGGAAATCTTCGCCAATTTGCCTTTTGTCGCTTTCGTTGTCCGCTTTCACTACATATGTAAAAATCGAATTTTACTTCGCTATTCAATACATAAAAATCCTATTTTTATTTCGAAGTTCACTATATAAAAATCATATTTTTATTTTGATGTTCAATATATAAAAATCCTATTTTTACTTTGATGTTCAATATATAAAAATCATATTTTTACTTTGATGTTCAATATATAAAAATCCTATTTTTACTTTGATGTTCAATATATAAAAATCATATTTTTACTTTGATGTTCAATATATAAAAATCATATTTTTACTTTTCACTTTGTATAAAAATTATATTTTTATTCCTCACATCATACAAAAATTATATTTTTATATAAACAAAATCAAATCCTTCCGTTTTCAAAAATCGAATATTTTCATTTATAAAAATTGAATCTTTCTATTATAAAAAAAAATATAACATTTTTCTTTTATAAAAATATATTCTTTTGATATATAAAAATACATTCTTTTCAAATTTAAAAATTCAATCCTTTTACTAATTATCTTGAATAAATAAAAATAAGTAAACAAAATAAAAGCTTACCGCGGGTTTCGGGGGGGAAGACATGGCTGCTGCGCTCTTCTCGAGGAGGAGGCGGCGGAATTGGGCTCATCTTGGCCGGCGATGGCTGATTGGAAGACTGGGGCTTTTGGGTTTCGAGTTAGAGGAGGAGGGGGCGCTCACGGTGGCGGAAGAGATGGGGGAAGGGGTTTCACTGGTGGCGGAGGGCCCTGGATGGCGGTGCGGTGGGTTTTCGGGTGGTGGTTGGGGTTTTCGAGTAGAGGAAAAAGGGGGCGACGGATTTACAGAGGGGAGGGAGGAGGGAGCGGCGAGTGGAAGAAGGTGGCTCACCGCGGTGGAGCGCCTTTGGCGAGGCGGCGGTCTGGTGATGGGGCGGCGCTCCGGCGAGGGGGGTAGGGGCGACACCGACGAGGCAAGCTGCAGGTTTTCTTTTTCTTTTTTCTCGATTCTGAATAAGTTGAAGAATAAACGGGGGGGGGGGGTATATGCAAAAGAAAACTTTATATATTTAATTTAATTTTAATTTATTTTATCCCAAGGAGTTGACTTTTTATTCGACTTCGAAACGAGGCCCACCGACTGTCGCCCATAGCGTTTCACCCCCATTCCGAACACAATGGGATATGTATCGTAAGTTGATTCGGCTGTTACAATCAGTTTTCGTTAAATTTACATTTAAATCACTATATTGAATTTTAAACGTACATTTCAAATTACCGGGGTCACATACTAACTTGAAAAATTCCAGAAAAATATTTTCTAGCTTCGTATTGACGATACGGTCCTAACAAAACTAGTTTCGTCGAATTCTGAGACCGTTTGAAAAATGGCCAATTTCCAGTCGATTAAAATCAACTGAAAATGGTCAAACGCATTTTCCTTTGCCACGCTCACATATTGTTTCGAAAAATTATGAAATTTGAAATCTAACAATAACTTGACACTGCGGATCAAACAAAACTGGTTTCGTCGAAATCCGAGGTCGTTTGCAAAATGTCCATTTTTAAGGGCCTGAATTCCATAGCGACTATTCAGAATTTTCAACTGGACATATCTTTTGATTCCCGATATGAAATCTTGATTTTTCGGATTCGTTGGAAAGATATTCACAATTAGATCCTAATGTTTTTGGTTTCACTAAAATCCGGATTGTTTTGCACCCGGTACATTCAATTGAAGTTTGAAATCGAATTATCGAACTACCGCGCCATTTTCAATTCCTTTTATAATTATATATAAATATTTATATTCTAACGACGACGTATATAATATAAACGTTCGAATTATATTCAAAATAAATTTCTCGTCGTTATTATTTAAAATAATTCATTTTAAATATTCAAAATTCGCTAAAATAGCCAAAATAAAAATTTTAAACTGGCCCAGAATTTCCGGGTTATTAAAATCTCCCCCACTTAAAACTTTTCGTCCCCGAAAAGGAACAAAGTCGAAAGTGGTTTGATTAATTAACTCCACGCTCGATCTGGCTTCCATTCTCCAACTCTTTAGTTTCTGAGAATTTTCAAATTTTCAAAAATTTGGCTAACACCCTAAATTTTCGAAAAATTTCGCCATAACCTCCCCTGCACCGGGAGCATCGGGGAATTTCAAATAGCTTCCCCGGTCCTTCAGATCTCAAAAAGAAAAAGAAAAAGCCAAGCGGCTAGCCAATAGGCTCATAAAATCGTCATCACCCAAACAAAACAGGAAATTATGTAGTAAACATGTACCTATTTGTCGGGCAAACAAATTTTATTCTTCGGCTCTAGCCTCCTTGCTATGACCTGTTCAATGTAAATATATGTATATGCAAGCAAATGCGACCAATTTTCGATATAATTCAATATTTGTTTCAATTAGGCTAAATGGTTCAAAATTATCAAACAAATAAACAAACAACACAAACATCAATCAATTAGTGGATTAACGTTACAAATTCATAATTTTGATATATATAAAGAAAATCATGTTTTGATGCCAAATCCCAACAATGTATTCTAGCTATATTAGTTTTGGTTCTCACACCCGTCTAATGGAAATATATAGAAAATCACACCTTCGAAACTCGAACATAAATGTTGATGATGCGATCGCTATCATCAATATCATCTTCGGGCGACTAGAGTGTGATGCTATATCTATCCAATATATTAAAACTTTGAATACACGCGGATCAGACGTATACGCAAAATCTATATATACTGGATTGTCCACATCAATATAAATAGATAATCAAATACGAATAATCGATTTAAATTTTCAAAACAAAAATTTGTTTTCACTTTCAAAAGTATACTCTTCACACTCGTTCTACGATACTACTGATCCCATCTCTAACGAGTCATTCTAATTGGATATTGCTAATCCAATATCTGATGAATTCTTTCGTATGGTTCTAACGTGTCTTGTTCTCTGAGCTTTGTAAACCAAAGCTCTGATACCACGTGTAAAGATCCGCAACTGCCCCGTAAAGGAAAGTGTCGGATAGTTCGAGAACAAACCACGACAGAACGCATACAGAAGGACATTTCATTGTATATCACAACAATGCACCAGATTACAAGAATATACAGAGTATAAATGAATATTACACAGAATTATCAGAGATTTAAATTACATTTAAATACATAGCAGCGGAAAATAATACAATACACAACTAGAAGTAGATATACGGATACAAAGCTTTCCGGATATCGTTCCAGCTGTAAACCAGGATCCTGTGAATATAAATCTGCAAAACCATAACTACTAGCTGCCCGTGTCAAAATAAGGGCACCCAGAGTTTAGGTTAAAACAATAAACTCCAGGTCAGTCATGGGACTGGTGTGAGAACTAAAACAGTTAATCTTTATTTTTAAAGCTAGGTAAATCAAGGGACCACGCCGTATAACACGGAACGGGTTTCCTCCCAAGAATACCAGTGCATAAAACAAACAGCGTAATGCTAAATAAAGAAAAATGAAGCTGTTATAAGACCCAGGTCCCATCACACAATGCAACGCAGCCGAGGATAGGGTTTTCCCTTATAACAGCCAAAGAATTGCTTGATACGGTTAAAACAAATCGTTTGATACTATTATAAGTGCATAGTGTATAAAACAACTTCAAATCATAAGTATCAATCATAGGCGACATGAGCGTCCCATGCCACTATGTCACCATATATAGGTTTACAAATAAAACCGCAAATGTCACGTATTTGGAAATTGGGTTTCCATCTATGAACAGAGGCAAAAGATAGTCCTCAACCGATTCGAGACTGTCTAGCCCGAGCCTCAGGAACAGCCGCAACTGCCCCATGGAGCGACAGGGCCGGTCCACCGATGTGGATTATTATGCCTGAACACTACGTTTCCCCACCCTATGGGGTGTAAGTCTGGTCCGTCTGCCGGCCAGAATGCATCGGCCGAAACCGATATAACCGAGGCGCCTCGCAACAGCAACAACCACATAAGTCAAACTCGTCAGGGCGTGTAAAACCACTGACGCCACTTCTAGCTAGAAAGAAACGCAAGTCCTCCCTGAGGTCCGTCTCTCGTTTTTGGTTCATACCGGGTGTGAAACTCGCGAAGTAAACGTTACACAAAGCTACGCCACAAAGGCCGTGCTTTGATCATCACCACAAGACTTTGCTTTTCAACAGAAGCCTCGATCAATTGCCACTTAGGCATGCCACACAGGCAATTCACTCCATGCGTTTGATATCCATCAATATATAACCCCTGAGCTCGTACGTCTCAGAGAAGGGCGTTAAGCAAGAGAATAAATTCTTTGCCGCCAAACAGATATATATTTAATAGAGATCAATCACACAGACTAAAATCCAATGTCAGACACACAGTCCATTTACAAGTCCGTTCTGGGTCTGAACGAAACCGGAGGCACCTAGTACCTCGCATATCCATCGATCTCCAAGTACGTCTGGACGATCACCAACTGTTTCCATCTTCTTGGGTGTACAGCCCAATCAAGATCATCAGTAATCACCCAAACGACGTGAAGACTTCCGGTCTTCGACCACCGTCTTCATCTTCGACACCACGTCGAATCAGTTATTCAGAATGGGATAAACCCGGTCTTTTTGAATAACTCGCGTATATATTATAAAAGTGTTACACAAACACAACATACGCCTCATTCCAATTCAGAATATTCTTTTATTCAAATATTCCTATACTTTGGGAAAAGTTCCCATTAATTTTATCCAAGATAAATTCTTTAAATTTATTCTTTAATCTCCTTTGAATATCAATTCAAACTAGTCGGGATTAGCGAACCACACCGAAGTAATCATTTATTTTATTTCCCAATCCCAACCTATTCATCCCATGAAGTAAAACTGGTTACACTTCATATCTAACACCACAGTGTTATCGGTAATTCAATTACCATTTCACGTTCAAATCTAATTAAAGATTTAACTATCGCTTGGAGTAAAATGGTGATACTCCATCCTCGACCTTTTCAATCTATTTAAAGATTCATTAAAACTCCACTTAGTTTTAATCTTTAACTGGGTTAAAGAATCAGTATCATTTAAAACACGGTTCACGATAAACCCAAAATCACATTCCATTAATTATCGGGTTAAAGAACAAGTGTTATTTAAAACATTGTCCACGATAAACCCAAAAATCAATATCAATTCAATTCCAATTAAAGATCGTTTAATTGGTACACTTCATTAAATCTAAATAAAAAGATTTAATCTTTTCTCAACTGGGTTCAAGAAAAGTGTTAGTGAAGACACCATTCACGACAAACCCAAATCACATTCGATATTCAATACAAGGCTCTGAATAGAAAATATATCGGCTTATATTCAATATCGAATTCTACGACTAACAAATGTCGTATTGGAAATAACGATATAAATATCTACATCTTTCAAATTTCCATAACAATATCTGTATAATCTCGAATTCCAACATCGAAATATTCCGAAGACAATTTCGATTCAAATCCACTCCAATGCAATCATTGGAAATTCTGGTTATTTTTAAAACCCTTTTCAAATTCAATTTATTTATTTAAAAATAAATAGAATTATAATTCTAGCTCAAAACTAGTTCATTTCGATAAAAATCTATTTTTATCCTTTCAAATATGGAGTTTTTCATCCCAATCCTTTCTAAATCATTTCTTATGATTTTACACAAATTATTACTATTTTTAATAATTTTATCAAGGCCCGTACAGTCGATTTCCATCAATGGCCATCGAACTGCACTTACAGCGACCTTTTTCAAATTTGATTTGGACATAATTCCAAATCCAACCGTTAGATTTCAAATTTCTAATATTCATCAGAAAGCTCTTTTCGATACGAACCCAACGGTTCCGGTTTTAGGAGAATCCGACGGTCGGATCTCCCGTAATGTCCGTTTGAAATAAATGGTCGAAATTCGCGAACTGCCGCGGCGCGGCGCATTCTATTCAGGCCATTATATTATATATATAATATATAATATATATTTCGTTGATTTCTATTTAAAACGAATTATATAAATAGTTTTAAAATTCGTTTCCAAAGCAATTTCAACTTCCATTTCAATTCAAATCAAAATTGAATTCTTCTTTATAACTTCATTTTAAAATTCATTTCTATTCAATTTGAATTCATTTTCAATTCACTTTCAATTCAATTTGAATTCGTTTTCAATTCAATTCATTTCGAAATCGTTTTCAATTCAATTCATTTCGAAATCGTTTTCGATTCAATTCCTTTCGAAATCGTTTTCAATTCAATTCATTTCGAAATCGTTTTCGATTCAATTCATTTCGAAATCGTTTTCAATTCAATTCATTTCGAAATCGTTTTCAATTCAATTCATTTCGAAATCGTTTTCAATTCAATTCATTTCGAAATCGTTTTCAATTCAATTCATTTCGAAATCGTTTTCAATTCAATTCATTTCGAAATCGTTTTCGATTCAATTCATTTCGAAATCGTTTTCGATTCAATTCATTTTGAAATCGTTTTCGATTCAATTCATTTCGAAATCGTTTTCAAAATTACTTTTTAATATTCATTTTAAAATGAATAAAATCGATATAAATGTCGTTCACGTCAAAATGGCGTCAATCTAATCAACACGGCTTCATATATTGATATTTTCAAATATTCCATTTCGAATATTTCTATTTCAAATATTTCTATTTTAAAACTGGAATGAGGCCCAATCAATTACCATATAAAGTTAATTATATGGATTTTCATACAACACATGTATAATAGCATTGAAAAATAATCAACCATCAACCAAAGTGCACTACACTGTATAAGCATCAAATATAGATATCTAACGCTTATAACAGCCTGTCAATCAATCGATCGACATATTTAATCAATCAGGATGAGTGAACTTCAAATTTCATCCCAACACCCGTGTGGGGTTTCAAACAATCAAACACAGATTTTATTTGTGCAGTTGGGCGATGTGTGAAATTTATCGACCCAATCAATATCAGTCAAATCAGTGTATATACAAACAAATCGGCCGATTTGTTTATAACTATTCATTTATTCACATTCACGTTAAAAATTATATTTTTAACGATAAAACATTTTATTTCAACCTATGAATTTCTATTCAATTCATTTATTCAATAAAATGATCTTTTTATTTTTCTAACTTATTTTAGAAAATTTCGGCAGCATAACGGCACGATACTAGAAACGGGACGAGGCCTAGCCTTATCCCCGGTCTAGTGAAGGCCCACGCCATTCACACATCAATCAAAATCACCAAACAACTAAATTCAAATCACGTCATATAACTAATCTATGCAACCAAACAAACAAGTCCATGGTCTGTGGACGATTGTGTCGGGTGCTACTAAGCACCGTCTGCATCCTAGTATATATATCTAAATAGAAATGAAATTGAAAGGTGAGAAATTCTCACCTATAGCTATCCTAGCTCCACGGCACTTCCAATGCAGGAAATCTTCGCCAATTTGCCTTTTGTCGCTTTCGTTGTCCGCTTTCACTACATATGTAAAAATCGAATTTTACTTCGCTATTCAATATATAAAAATCCTATTTTTATTTCGAAGTTCACTATATAAAAATCATATTTTTATTTTGATGTTCAATATATAAAAATCCTATTTTTACTTTGATGTTCAATATATAAAAATCATATTTTTACTTTGATGTTCAATATATAAAAATCCTATTTTTACTTTGATGTTCAATATATAAAAATCATATTTTTACTTTGATGTTCAATATATAAAAATCATATTTTTACTTTTCACTTTGTATAAAAATTATATTTTTATTCCTCACATCATACAAAAATTATATTTTTATGTAAACAAAATCAAATCCTTCCGTTTTCAAAAATCGAATATTTTCATTTATAAAAACTGAATCTTTCTATTATAAAAAAAAAATATAACATTTTTCTTATATAAAAATATATTCTTTTCGTATATAAAAATACATTCCTTTCAAATTTAAAAATTCAATCCTTTTACTAATTATCTTGAATAAATAAAAATAAGTAAACAAAATAAAAGCTTACCGCGGGTTCGGGGGGGGGGGGGGGGGGGGAAGACATGGCTGCTGCGCTCTTCTCGAGGAGGAGGCGGCGGAATTGGGCTCATCTTGGCCGGCGGTGGCTGATTGGAAGACTGGGGCTTTTGGGTTTCGAGTTAGAGGAGGAGGGGGCGCTCACGGTGGCGGAAGAGATGGGGGAAGGGGTTTCACTGGTGGCGGAGGGCCCTGGATGGCGGTGCGGTGGGTTTTCGGGTGGTGGTTGGGGTTTTCGAGTAGAGGAAAAAGGGGGCGACGGATTTACAGAGGGGAGGGAGGAGGGAGCGGCGAGTGGAAGAAGGTGGCTCACCGCGGTGGAGCGCCTTTGGAGAGGCGGCGGTCTGGTGATGGGGCGGCGCTCCGGCGAGGGCGGTAGGGGCGACACCGACGAGGCAAGCAGCAGGTTTTTTTTTTCTTTTTTCTCGATTCTGAATAAGTTGAAGAATAAACAGGGGGGGGGGGTATATGCAAAAGAAAACTTTATATATTTAATTTAATTTTAATTTATTTTATCCCAAGGAGTTGACTTCTTATTCGACTTCGAAACGAGGCCCACCGACTGTCGCCCATAGCGTTTCACCCCCATTCCGAACATAATGGGATATGTATCGTAAGCTGATTCGGCTGTTACAATCAGTTTTCGTTAAATTTACATTTAAATCACTATATTGAATTTTAAACGTACATTTCAAATTACCGGGGTCACATACTAACTTGAAAAATTCCAGAAAAATATTTTCTAGCTTCGTATTGACGATACGGTCCTAACAAAACTAGTTTCGTCGAATTCTGAGACCGTTTGAAAAATGGCCAATTTCCAGTCGATTAAAATCAACTGAAAATGGTCAAACGCATTTTCCTTTGCCACGCTCACATATTGATTCGAAAAATTATGAAATTTGAAATCTAACAATAACTTGACACTGCGGATCCAACAAAACTGGTTTCGTCGAAATCCGAGGTCGTTTGCAAAATGTCCATTTTTAAGGGCCTGAATTCCATAGCGACTATTCAGAATTTTCAACTGGACATATCTTTTGATTCCCGATATGAAATCTTGATTTTTCGGATTCGTTGGAAAGATATTCACAATTAGATCCTAATGTTTTTGGTTTCACTAAAATCCGGATTGTTTTGCACCCGGTACATTCAATTGAAGTTTGAAATCGAATTATCGAACTACCGCGCCATTTTCAATTCCTTTTATAATTATATATAAATATTTATATTCTAACAACGACGTATATAATATAAACGTTCGAATTATATTCAAAATAAATTTCTCGTCGTTATTATTTAAAATAATTCATTTTAAATATTCAAAATTCGCTAAAATAGCCAAAATAAAAATTTTAAACTGGCCCAGAATTTCCGGGTTATTACATATTAACATAACAATTTCCTATTCAACAAAAAAAAGTAATTTTGTTGTTCATATTTTCTATGTAAACTAAGCAAAATAAATGGTATTGGTAATTCTTAACAAACCTCTAATTTACCAAAAATGATATTTTGGTTTCAACCATTTCATCTAAATTAAACACGAGATATTGGGTTTCAACAAAACAAATATTATGTATATTAGCTTTTCAACTATAAAACATAATATACTTATTTTTCAACTAAACAAATACGATATATTTGTTCTCAACTAGACAACAGATCAAACATCATACAAATTTCAGCACAAACAAATCTAAATTATATACAAACAATCATCATATAGCAAATTTAATTGATTAATTATTTTTATACAAAGAAATCTCACTAATTAACAAACTGATCATTTTTGTTAAACACAATTCATGTTAATTTTTCAGATCCACATAACACACAAATCATAGTTCAAATCAAATCACAAAGCATGGCATATACAGTGAATGGAGGAGAACACAATTACGATTATTTAAAATAAATAATAATAAAAATAAATTAAGATTTCTCACCTTGCTTTAAATCAGATCTGAAAATCCAAACAATTTCAAAAACAGCCCCAATCAATTCCAACACGATCTACTCGACGATACAGTTCCATAGGATCTGAAATTTTCAGATTCTGATGTCGTATCAGTGAATTATCAATTTTTAAAAATAAAATCAAGATTTGCGACGTTTAAAAGTGTTGTATTCACCAATTCATACCTTGGCCATTTATTTTCAGTTTCGTTCAAAACTTTGAATCAAGTTTTCTCGGTCTATGGTTGATGGTTTTACGAAAAGTTTGAGGCAAAATGACCGGCTATGAGAGGGCTTTGGGGGTCCCAAATGGTGTAGGGTGCGGCGGCCTATGTGGGGTGCGGTTTGGGTGCAAAGGCGGCTGGTTCGTGGGTTCGGGGAGGGAGCTAGAGGGCATGAGAGAGTTTGAGATTGGTATCAATGGAAAGAGGAAATCAAGAGCTTCAAAAAGTTTAACTGTGGCCAAGGCTAATTCTTCATGGATTGGGAGCTAAGGAGGAGAGAAGGTAGAAGGGTTTGGGCGGCTATGGGTTCGGTTGATTCAGGAAGAAGAAGAACGATGCCGTACTTTATATAATAAAATATTATTTTATTCCTTAATTTTCCAATAAATGCCCGTTTGGCAACTTTTTCTGTTTTCAGCCCAACGACTGTCGTATGTACCCAATTACCCTATTCCGGACTCATCTGGCTATGTCCCGCTGGCCCAAACGATCATCTTGACCCCCATTTCTCAGTTTTAAAATTTAAGTCTTTTATTTTTTATTAAACTGAACAAATAAATTTACCAGGGTCACAAATTAACTCCAAAAATTCCCGGAAAATGTTTTTGGTTTTGTTTTGACGCTGCGGATCTAGGAAAATTAATTTCATTCAATTCTGAGCTTATTTGAAAAATGACTATTTTCAAGTCGATTAAAATTGACAAAAATTGACAAAACTGAAATCTTTTTGCCACGGCCACAAATTAATTATAAAAATTATGAAAAATTAAACTTAACTATATTTTGACATTCTGAATCCAACAAAAGTGGTTTCGTCGAAAACAGAGGTCGTTTGAAAAATGGCTATTTTCAAGGCGTATATATTTAATATTAAAAATACATTTTTAAACCGATAATTTCTGAAACTCTAAATATATAAGTGTATATTGTTTTTCAATGCATAGACGTCATTCTGAACTAAATGGAAGTGGTTTCGAGTTCAAATTCCTTCGTATGCAAAAAGTAGCATTTTTGACCTATATAAATTTCATAGCGACCTTTCTAAATTTTAAACTGGGCATAACTTTTGATTCCCGCTATGAAATTTCGATTTTTTGGATTCGTTGGAAAGATATTTTTAAATAGATTCTAATATTTTTTGTTTCACTAAAATCCGTTAAATTTTGCATCCTGTACGATCAGTTAAATTTTAAGTTTGACTTTTCAAATTACCACGCAATTTCTAATTCCTTTTATAACAAAAATTAAATTATTCATTCTAACTTCGATTTAAATCAATTCTTGATCATTATTATTTTAAATAAATTGTTCTAAATATCAAAAACTCATTAAAAATTACCAAATATAAATTTTTAAATTTACCCCAAAATTCAGGGTAGTTACATACCCAATACGTGCTTGCGGTTTTGATTGTATACTATATATGTAGAACGTGAGATGAAAGCGTTTCTGCTAGATGATTATTATATTGTGGTTGATAGACACTATTATAATATCAAAAGAATTTTGATATAAAGATTTCTTTGGATACTCATAAGGGAAAAACCCGTTCCGTTATACGGCGTGGTCTTATGAGATATCATTTAATGGCTCAAACTGTTTTAAACTGTTTTACTCATACCAGTCCCATGACTGACCAGGAGTTTATTTTGTTTTGTTTTCCCTAAACTCTTGGGTGCCTAATTTTGTACGGGCAGTCAAGTAGTCGGGATTTACAGATACTTGAAGAGCTGGAGCAGGAGGCTTCAGGATCATATAACTATTGTTTATTTCCGCTGTGTTGTAAGTGTTGTACTTTGATAATGATGTATATTCAAGTATAGATTTATATTTCAAAGTTATGTTATTTATATTATATGTTATTCGTTCCGCTGTGAGATTCGTGTTACTCTGATGTTGTGTTCTTCTTCTTCTTCTATTCTAAGTTTCTATCTTATCTATTCTCACCCTCTATTTTCTTTCATTAACTACTGGTATTTTCGATCCTTGGATGTTTGATATGTGTTGTATATCGGATAACCAAGATCGACTTTTTTCGGGACGTTACAGTTGGTATCAGAGCTTAAGGTTAAGTGAATTACCTTGGCTCTGTTGTGTGACTCGGTAGAGAGATGGGGTTAGTAATACCCTAGATTGAGTTTGAGAGTATATATACTATGAACGTATTTGTTATTCAATATAAAATGGTTTTATATTGTGGAGATTTATTGGTTGAGTTGTTTATGGGTTCTGGTCGATCAGTTTGATCCACTATATCGTTAGGATTTTCTGAACACTCGAATACAATGAACCGACACGGTACGTTTTGAAAAGAGGGTAATTAAAATAATTTTTCCTAAATTATATTTTGATATAAAAAATTGGGATTGAAATGATTATAATATTTTGGATATATTGGTTGTTATTATAATCGAGTAAGATTATAATTAAATGGTTATGTAAATAACCAATCAAAATTCATATGAATATAATATATATAATAAGATGAAAAAAAATCTGAATTTAGAATCAGAATTGGAACTAAAAATTGGAGAAGTCTTTGTAAATGGAATTGAACTAAGTATATGAGAATTTTAAGATCCTGGGAGATTTTATATTGTTTACAAGCATTGTGAAGGATATTTTGAAAATGATTTCAAAATGGAAATGTTTAGAAATGAGTTTGAAAGTGATATATATTGAAGTCACTTCGATCGCTGGAAAATAAATTCCGATGATGAAGTCGACCATCATCGGTGTTCATTTTCAAGTTGTAAGTGACGGATTACTACCAAAGATACTGTTTTAAAATTTGTTTTAGGAAAAACAAGTTGTATTGAAATTCCAGAAAAGGATATTTGATTTTTGGGATATGGTAAAACTGTTTGAAATTCTCGGGGAAAGATTGTTTGAATTAAACCCAAATTTAAAAAGAAATTTGTGAAAGCAAATGGGAATTAGAAATGAAACCAGTTAAGTGGAAACTGAACTGAAATTTGCAAAAGCAAATTGAAGTTGAATTGGATTAGAATGTTATCGAGAAATTTGGATTTATGTGATCGGAATTTGAAATGGAACCAGGTTAGTGGAGTTAAGTGTTTGGAATTGAGAATGAAACTCGAGTTTGAAATGATATTTGGCTTAGTTAAAAGCGAATGGTGGTGTAGGAGATAAAAGTGATTGCAATTTGATTGGGATGACATTAGTATATGCTGTATTAGCAGCAGATGGAAAGGATATAACGATATGCCCGAGAAAAAGGTACAAGTTTATATTTTGTATAAGCATGAGATTTATGAGCCGAATTGGCAAGGAGAAGGCCAAGAGAGGCGAGTTGGAGTTTGGCCTATTGACCAGGACAAAAGAGGTGCTGGCGAAATTTTTCGAAAATTTCGGGTGTTAGAAAATTCTCAGGATTTTTGAAAATTTTAGTTGATAAGAATTAAATAAAATTTTAATTGAAATTAAATTGGTTCAGTTGAAACTGAAGTTAAAGAAGTAAAAATAATTTTTAATCTAGTTAATAGGGTTTGTTTTCTACCTTAGCAATTTCGAGGACGAAATTATTTTAAGGAGGGAAGAATGTAACGACCCGTATTTTTACAGGTAACAATTAATCTATTTAATTATTTAAATAGTGAATTAGAAATTTAAATGGTCATTAAATTAAATTATGTTGGATATTTAATTAATTTAAATAATAGAATAATTTATTTAATTCAGAAATAATCAAAAATAGTGGGATTCACAATATATTGTAGATTGGATTATTTAAAAATATGTAATTCAGTTTAGAGTTGAATTATATTAGCGAATATATTATATATATGCCATTTGAATGTATAAATTATATTATAAATATAATCTAGCTCGAAATGGCGCGGCAACTCGCTATTTGGCGATTCGAACTTCAACTGTATATACAGGGTCCGTTTTAAATCGGATTTCTGTAAAACAAGAAACGTATGGAGCTGGTGAAGAATATTTTTCTAGTGGAAGAGAAAAATCGGGATTTCGTCATGTAGATTTTGAGTTATGTGCAAATCAAATTTTACAAAAGTCGCTGTGAAATTCCTTTATAATTTATATCGATTTATTTATATTTAAAAGGATTTAAAATATAAATTAAATATCGATATAACTCTGATGATGAAATATCGAGTTAGAAATCCATATAAGATTATTCTGGAGCTGTATGGTATTCCACTGTGAATATATATGATAATATAAATTTATTTATATTTAATTTAAATTGATTTAAATATATTTATACATTTAATGGGTTATTCAGAGCATTAAAAATAACCAGTTTTGCACACGACCTCGGTTTTCGACGAAACCAATTTTGTTGGATCCGCAATATTAAATTATTGTTAGATTCGAAGTTTCATGATTTTTTGAGTTAGTATGTGGTCGTACGTATTTTTAGAGTGAAAACCAGTCAGTATTTGGATGGTTAAAAATAGCTGTGTGAGTATATGAAGTCGGAATTCGATGAAACCAGTTTCGTTGGGTCTGTAACGTCAAACTCTAGCTGCATGCCCAGTTTCATGATTTTTGGATGCTGTGTGTGATCACACGGATTTTTAGAAGGCGAAAATAAATATAAAACCAAATTTGTGAGCATAAAAGGAGCCACATTCTTATCTTTTTCAACCACAAAAAAATCATATCCCCTTTATATAACCAATTTCAAGCTGCCACCAGTTTTTGGTTTCAAACGTGAAAAATCCTCGAAGAAAAATCAAAGAACAAATCAAAGAAAATTCCTAAAATCACGATATGTATATATTTACAATTCTATCAACATACTCTTCAACCTCATATCAATTGCTTGAGGTGCGACGCAAGTTGTGGAGTTCGAAAACAAAGAGCAGTAGCTTAGGGTTCATTGTTTTAGGAATTTGAAGCTTCGGTTTTGATTTTGAGTGGTGTATTTGGGTTCAGGAGCTCGAATCGCATCTGGTGTGTGTTTTTGGGTGGATTCGGTGAAGGTTGCTGTCGCGGGTTCCTATAGCCATCGCGATTTACTGAAACGCGTCAAGTTGGGTACTTCGGTGATGCAGTGGTGAAGGGATTGAAGGGGGGACCAACGCCGATTGTTGGTTGGTGAACGGTGTTGAGGAGGAGCAGTTGAGGATCGAAACAGTCGCCATGGTTTGGGAATACTAGGAGCGACGGGTTTATCTGTGAATTGGGGAAGAACGGGTTTATACGGTGTTGGGCTTGAAGGGTTGATGGGCCGGAGATTTTAAAGTTAAGCCCACTTAATATAATATCCATGTTTTAATAATCTTAAAAATGTACGTTTACTTGTATAACTCGTAACTTTATCATACGTGATCAAAATCCGACGAAATAAGATCCGTCGGGATCGTAGGGACGGCGGCTACACAATGGAACTGACTGGGATTGGATTGGAGTCCGTTACAATTTATGGCAAAATAAATTGCCTGTCTGAATCAATAGACGCAAATCAATAATTAAACGGTTAACGCGAAATGTGGGTAAAACTCACCAACCCAGAACAGTTATATTTTTATAACGTATTCTTAGAACTGATAATTATCTGTTGATTGATGTGTGTTAACTGTTTGGTTGAATTGCTTGCGTATTGGTTGAAATTATAGATAACGATGTATATATAAATCGTTAATCGAAAATTGAATCTGTTTATCAGTTTATTTTATACTCGTGTTGTTTAACATCTGTGATTCAGGAAAACAGGTTGGAGGGATCCAATAGGATTCCTCAATATTTGTAATACTGTTTATTTTCATATATTGTGTTATATGATGTGGTGTGTAATCTGTGATTAATTATAATGACACTGGTCCGGTTATTTGGTACTGTTGAATACCAAAAGAAATATTAGAATAGAAAAAGGAAATTTTCAACGTTATATTGAAGAAGAAATATTTATAAAATCAAAGGATTTTATAAAAAGAAATATTTATTTGTTAAATAAATAGAATTGAAAAGGGAATATTTATTAGGCGAATAAATAGAAATAATAAAGAATTACTTATTTAGAATATAACTAAAGATAAAAAGCAAATATTTGAAAAAAACATTTACAAATAGAGTTATAAAAGGAATTATTTATTTATTAAATAAATAGAGTTATAAAAGGGAATTTTAAATAAGACTTAAGTGTTAGAAACTTAATGGATTATACCAAGGAATAAACCAATTAGAATTAATCAATTATGATTAATTGAATACAGTTATTCAATTAGAGTTAATCGAATATTAGTTATTCGAATAAGAGTTAATCACATAGAGTTAATCAAATAGAGTTAAAGATAGGGAGTTAAGCAAAATTAGAAATGGACTAGAGATTAGTTAAGCTGAACATTTTTCTAAGTATCGATCTGATGTTGGTTTCGGCCTTTGGGATTGATACATAGAGAATTATTCTCTTACTAGTTTAAAGTTAGGGACTAATAATGTGGAATGATAGTGATATGTAAATAAACAATGGAAATGTTTTCCAATGTTAATAACAAATATTTTCTAAATATAGAAAATAAGGAAATATGAGTATATATGTGTGTGTATATATGATGATGATGATTATTCGATATAATTTCCATCTGGAAATAATATCGTTGTTTGCACACGTATTTTTCTTTGATAGTTAAATCACAGACTATCAAATTTTTGATCATTTTAACGTTGTTAATATGGAGATACCGGTTAAATTATTATCCGAAGAACCACTCCGTATTAGCATAAACGTTGCGAATCATATATGCCAAAGATAATTGAAAACGAAGTCAATTGCAAGGGCTGTTGTATAAATCTAAGGTAAAGATTGCCTAAGATTGTTGTGCTGAATAGTGCCTTCGGTTTGTCCAGTCCCAGGACAACTTGCATGGAAGGTCTGATAGAGTATATCTAATAGATCGCGTAAGTTGATCTCTTCAAAAGTTTTCATGTTTGGTGGTGGAGGAATTCGTTTCTTTTTGCTTTGTACCCGTGTTATTTTTGGATAAATCAATTTGTGATTTGGCGGGTATGATGATGTGACATTCTAAGTGAATGAAAATGTGGCATGTAAAAGATAAGCGTAGCTTCTAGCCTCACATCCGGTAAATGACAAAAATTGGGCAGGCAACATAGCTATGTGGATAGCTCCCAATAGGGTGTATAATCACCTATCTAGAGATATTCATTTCATTCTTTAATCTGTTCGATGTTGTCCCATTCGGGAAACGGTTGCTGATCCCAACCGTTGGTGATATACATTCGATACACTCAAGAGAAATGAGTGGTCGGTCATGTGTGGCCGGGTTGCAAGATGTTCTTGTTGAACCCAGTGTATTCCTCTCTAGAGGTACACTAGAGAAAGGTGGTTCCATACCTTGTCATAGTTGGAAACCCATTACCCAATACGTGCTTGCGGTTTTGATTGTATACTATATATGTAGAACGTGAGATGAAAGCGCTTCTGCTAGATGATTATTATATTGTGGTTGATAGACACTATTATAATATCAAAAGAATTTTGATATAAAGATTTCTTTGGATACTCATAAGGGAAAAACCCGTTCCGTTATACGGCATGGTCTTATGAGATATCATTTAATGGCTCAAACTGTTTTAAACTGTTTTACTCATACCAGTCCCATGACTGACCCGGAGTTTATTTTGTTTTGTTTTCCCTAAACTCTTGGGTGCCCAATTTTGTACGGGCAGTCAAGTAGTCGGGATTTACAGATACTTGAAGAGCTGGAGAAGGGGGCTTCAGGATCATATAGCTATTGTTTATTTCCGCTGTGTTGTAAGTGTTGTACTTTGATAATGATGTATATTCAAGTACAGATTTATATTTCAAAGTTATTTTATTTATATTATATGTTATTCGTTCCGTTGTGAGATCCGTGTTACTCTGATGTTGTGTTCTTCTTCTTCTTCTTCTTTTTCTTCTATTCTAAGTTTCTATCTTATCTATTCTCACCCTCAATTTTCTTTCATTAACTACTGGTATTTTCGATCCTTGGATGTTCGATATGTGTTGTATATCGGATAACCAAGATCGACTTTTTCTAGTACATTACAAATTTATTAAGAAATATTCAATTTTGATCTGAAAATTGAAATGAAGTTGAAATCGTTTTGAAATGAATTTAAAACGAATTTATTAAGAAATATTCAATTTTGATTTGAAAATTAAAATGCAGTTGAAATCGTTTTGAAATGAATTTATAAACGAATTTATAAAATACATTTTAAATGGAAATCGATGAAATATATATAATATATTATATATATATATATATATTGTATATATATTAATGGCCTGAATAGAACGCGCAGCGCTACGACCGTTCGCAAATTTCGATAATTGACTTCAAATTAACATTACCGGAGATCCGACCATCGGTTTCTCCTAAAACTAGAACCGTTGGGCTCATATCGAAAAGAGATTTCCAATGAATATAAAAGATTAAAAATATAATGGCTGAATTTGGAGCTAAGTCCAAATCAAATTTGGAAAAGGTCGTTATGGATGCAGTTCGGTGGCCGTTATTGGAAATCGACCGTACGGGCCTTAATAAAATTATTAAAAATATTGATAATTTGTGTAAAACTATAATTAATGATTCGAAAAGAATTCGGATGAAGAATTCCACGTTTATAAAGTTAAAAAATATTTTTACCAAAATGAACTAGTTAATAACTAGAACAATAATCCAATTATATTTAGAAATAAATAAATTGGATTTGAAAATGGTTTTAATCTAACAAGAATTTTCCAATGTATAAATTGGAATGGATTTGTAACGGAAATAATATTCGGAATATTTCGATATTGGATTCCATGATTACATGGATATTGTAGAGGAATTTGGAAGATACATATTTCGTTATTCCCAATATGATATCCGTTGATTTCAGAATTTGATATTGAATATAAGCCGATATAATTTCTACTCAGAGCCTTGTATTTGATATCGAATAGGATTTTAGCTTTGTCGTGAACGTGCCTGTAACACCCCACTCCCGCTATGATCACTCACTAAGGGAATGCCATAGCATCGGTGGAGTATTTTAGTGAATATAGAACAGAAAAATTACAACAAGACAGATATAAATAGTACTTGAAATTTTAAAACATCATCTCATAACAGCGGAAGTAAAACATGTCTGGTTACATCATAAAACCACAATAAAGGTCAAGTACAATATCCATCAAAATAAAGAAGTACATAATCCCACTCTCATACAATAGCCAAACAAAAGAAAAGATAACTGGATAACTGGAGCTTTACATCTATCCAAGCTCCTAAAGACTGGAACAGCAATCCGATCAAGCTCCACTACTGCTAGGATCCACCGTAGGACCTGAGGGTTGGGAAAAAGATAAAAACAACAGGGTCAGACATAAGTCTGAGCGAGTCCTATAACTTTAACAATACAATCGTTAAAGTAACCAGAGAAGACATAAACTGATATACGGTAACATATAGGGATGAATGGCTACCCTAAGCAGTCAACTAAACGAAGATAAAGGATAAAGACGCATCTACCCTCCCTAAGGTAAATTACTAAACTGCACCACACCAGTCGTTCCTAACTTAAAGGTTGATCCCACCCAAGGACTTATAAAATTTACTAATTAGTACCTGCGTACCCCTAGGTGACCAAGTAGGCGCCACGGGGCCCTACAATCCACTAGGTGTACACACTACTTCCCATTCGATCGGCTCCCTAACGTAGATACCCGTGCTGGCCCCACCGTGGGATGTATCATTCCCCAATGTGGCAACCTGATGAAACTAAAGGTGCACGGCTTATATCTACTCGATGCAACAACGGCTTACCTACCAGCCCGGGCCCACTCACGCATATGAAGCCCGTTGGACTTGCGTTGCCACCGCTAACCCGTTTGCCTCTTACAGTCAAGCCCAGTATGCGTGTCCCGTCCTCGACATGGGTCGAGCCCACAAAGATACGTATGGGTTACTGGTTGAAATGGGCCTCCACAAGCTACCCACCTAAGCTTGTCCCTTTTTCTAGTATATCCCACTTAACCCTTTAATCATGTTTTAATTACATGTTCTATTTTGGTTAAGTATTCTAATCGTATTTTCTATTGCCACCCAAGGCAACCACTAGATTTTCTCATGCCACCCGAGGCACCCACTTAACCCCTCATGTCCCTCTACATGCTAATGTGGTTAAGTGTTTCTTAATTAATTAATTAAGAACGTAACCTTTGTAAAGACCTCTCACATTAGACTGTCTTTTATGACCGCTGGTTAAGCCGGTTGGGTCCGGGCAGCCTTATGTCATAACAGAGTCTAACCTCGTGTCTTTACATTAATTACGTATTTAGTTTGTGCCTAAGACCTCTCACATTGGGCTAACATTTGTAGCAACTGGTTAAGCCGGTTGGGTCCGGGCAGTTTTACGCTACAACTGAGTCCAACCTCGTGTCTTAGTCAATTAATTACACCTAATTAATCACCCTCATAATTTTATATTAATTATCCCTAATTAATCAAGTTTTCTTAACATGGGTAGACCTAACTTAATAGGTAAATTCCCATGGGGTAGACCTAACTCAATAGGTAAATTCCCAACACATAGTATGGGTACACCTAACCAAATAGGCAAATTCCCATACTATGTTTATTTATTTTGTGTTATGCATAATTATATTAATTTCACACAATCTTATTAACTTATGCATTTAATTACCCCATCGTTCCCACGTAATTTCGTTCATGATATAACACATATAAAAGGTGTCAACTTGCATATGAATGAACATGTTTCAAAGGTGCCATCTTGCATATTAACAAACACATAACTTGCATATGAACTTGCATAACATGTCACATAACTTGCATATAATATGTCACATAACTTACATATTCATTTTGCATAACAAACTTGCATATTAGCTTATAGACTTGCATAATGTGTCATCATGAACTTGCATATTAATAAACATGTAACTTGCATATTTACATACATGTAACTCGCATATTAACAAACATGTAACTTGCATATAAAGAAACATGTAACTTGCATATTTACATACATGTAACTTGCATATTAACAAACATGTAACTTGCATATTAACAAACATGTAACTTGCATAGCATATTACCATGAACTTGCATAACATGCATATGATTACATAGCCCACAACTTGCATATTTAGCATCATGCAAACATAACATACATCATATTAAACTTGCATAAGCTTACATACTCAACATGCATAAACATAAGATTAATGCTAACATCATATCATATGATTCAAAGCTCATTAACCCACATACAAAACCATAAATCTCATCACATCTCATCTAATTAGTTTACCAAAAGATCATCAAAGTGATAGAAACTCACAACTAGCAACTTTGAACACCAAATGAAGAAGATTAAGATGCTAAGAAGGGATTAGAAGTTGATTAGAGAGTGATTAGTATGCAACCCTCTTCATAAAATTAGTGGAGGCCATGAGAGCTAGCATTTTGCCATAGTTTAGTCACTAGGTTTAATTATGAATGAATTAGGGTAGGTTAGGGTCTTATTTATAGATTAGGCAAGTGTTTTAGGCCATAGGATTAACCCTAGATTCAATCCAAGCCATCAAAGCATGTCTTGGGGAAGAAGTCAAGTGTAGGAACCATCTAGGGCCTTTAGATTAAAGATGGACCACGAGAACCATTCAAATGCAAAATCTGCACTTGAGCGAATCGGCCCACGGGTTGACAGCCAAACACCCTGGATTAACCCCTAGTCGACCCAGCGGGCTCGGGTCGACTTCAAAAATCGGCCGGTTCGGTTATTCCCCTCTCCCAATTCGCTGTTTTGAGCATTTTTGCATATTTATTTATTAAATTTTCAATTATATATATATATATATATATCAATATATATATATATATATATATCTACACAACCCATTTCACTTAATTAAGTATACTTTAATTTGGGAATTTTCGTGAAACTTCGCGAGGCCATATCTTGGTCATACGGACTCCGATTTTCGAAAACTCGGACTCTATTTCGCGTATTTTTCCGAGACGAACACAATGGCATAGCCCGTTTCCCTTGATTCCCATTTTAGAATTAAATTCTGCCTCGATTTATGTTATTACAGGTTATTGAAAATACGGGTTGTTACATTCTCCCCTCCTTAAAGGATTTCGTCCCCGAAATCTTCAAGTTAGGAAGAACGTATCCTACCATCCAATCATCCATCTACTCAAAGCATCATCCACGAGCAATCATTGTCCTTACAAGATTCTAAATGCTGGATGGATATATGCAAAAGTGTGTGTATATGTACTTACCTAATGCGAAAATCAGGCGGTTACTGATACAGTAAACCTCCTTAATGCAAACCATGATAGTGCCATGCATCCAATATGTATGCGAAACCCTATTGACACATACAAATTTCTACATGCGTGCACAACCATACACAAAAATGCATCATCCATATGATAACACAGCCATGATACATCCATCAATCTAACTACCACATCCATTTATGCAATATGCAACATGAAGTGACTGAGCCGATCTAGTGCCTAATGTGTGTGTATATGCATCCACGAGCAACCACTAGCAAACAATTGCATCCATATGCATCCATCAACCATAACATGTTTCAAACACATGTTTCAACCATAGGTTTTACCCTATCTAAAGGTCATAGGTATTAGCGAGAGGATATACTAAAGATAAGATAAGTACTAGACAAGCAATAAAGGAGAAGTTAAAAGACATACTCTCAAAAAGAAATGGATACAAAGAACGCATCTTTGCTTCCGTCTCCCAAGTAGCATTGCTTTCGTCATCTCCCCATTGCACTTTAACTAGCTGAACTTCTCTGTTCCTCAACTTCCTAGTTTCTGACCCAAGGATGCGAGTAGGAGCTCGTCGAATCGTCGCATCACGCTCTACCTCTACATCTCTAAGCAAGCTCGGCTCTACCACCTCCGCGGTCTCATGTAAGCACTTCCTCAAATGTGATACATGGAATACATCATGAACACCACTAAGTCTGTCGGGCAACTCCACCCTATATGCCATCCGTCCAATCCTTTCCTTAATAGGAAACGGCCCAACAAATCTCGGTGCTAACTTCCCTACGGACCCAAAGCGAACAACATTTCTCAATGGAGATACTTTGACAAAAACCATGTCCCCAACCTCAAACTCAAGATCCGTCCTTCTCCGATCCGCATAAGATTTCTGTCTATCTTGCGCTGCTTTCATCCTTTTTCGAATTAAATCAATCTTCTCTGAAGTCTCTCTAACCATATCCGGCCCAAGCAAGATCTTATCCGTAGATTCCCACCAACATGTAGGAGATCGACAAGGCCTTCCATAAAGAGCTTCGAAAGGAGCCATACCAATACTGGACTGAAAGCTGTTATTATATGCGAACTCCACCAAAGGAAGATGTTCTTCCCATGTACCTCCAAAATCCAAGATACAAAGCCTCAAAAGATCTTCTAAGATACGGTTCACCCTCTCGGTCTGACCGTCCGTCTGAGGATGATATGCGGTGCTCAAACACAACTGAGTCCCTACCGCCTCTTGCAAACTTCTCCAAAACTCACTAGTGAAAATAGGATCTCGATCACTCACAATGCTGGATGGTACGCCATGCAATCTAACAATCTCTCTAACATAGACTGAAGCAAGCCATGGAGCGGTCCTCTTACTCTTTACGGGTATAAAATGGGCACTCTTGGTAAGTCTGTCTACCACAACCCAAATTCCCGTATTGCCCTTCCTCGATCTCGGTAACCCGTCGATGAAATCCATCGAGACACTATCCCACTTCCACTGTGGAACTTCCAATGGGTGTAGCAACCCACCGGGTTTCCTTTGCTCCACTTTAACTTGTTGGCACACTAAGCATCTAGCCACATACTCGGCCACATCTTTCTTCATACCGGCCCAGAAGAAAACTCTCTTCATGTCTTGGTACATTTTGTCTCCACCGGGATGAATAGTCATTCTTGAACGATGTGCATCATCCAAAATAGCCTTCTTCAAACCCTCATCTTGCGGTACACAAAGTCTACCGTCTCTATGCAACCATCCCTTATCATCTATGGTGTATCTACCCAAATGGCTGGACGACTCCCCTCTTATAAGCTTCTCTACCAACACAACCAACTGTGGGTCGTCTCGCTGAGCCTCGCCAATCCGTCTCAAAAGAGTAGGTCTAACCTCCAAGGATGCCAACAAACCAGGTACAAAATCAACAGAAGGTCTGAAGTCAAACAAAGAAAGAAACTCCAAGCTTCGTCGTTCCACGAACAATGGACTCAAAGATAGCCTTTTTCTACTTAAGGCGTCTGCCACCACGTTACCCTTACCAGGGGTATACGCTATCTCGAAATCATAGGATGCTAAGAACTCCATCCACCTTTGCTGTCTTAAGTTTAAATCCTTCTGAGAGAATAAGTACTTCAATGATTTATGGTCGGTGAACAACTCGAATCTCTCACCAAGAAGATAATGGCGCCAAGACTTAAGTGCGAAAACAATCGCGGCCAACTCTAGATCATGGGTAGGGTAATTCTTCTCATGCACTCTCAATTGTCTCCCTCCATAGGCTATTACCCTTCCCTCCTGCATCAAGACTGCGCCTAATCCTGTTCCACAAGCATCGGTATAAACAACAAACGGCTTACTCCCATCTGGAAGCACTAAAACTGGAGCGGTGGTCAAAGCTCTCTTTAACCGTCGGAAAGCATCATCACAATCTACATCCCATGAGAAAACCAGATTCTTCTTCGTCAAGCGGGTTAATGGGGCTGATATCTTCGCGAAGTCTTTGATGAACTTCCTATAATATCCTGCCAACCCCAAGAAACTTCTTACCTCGGTAGCATTTCTAGGAACTTTCCAATCCTGGATAGATACTATCTTTGCGGGATCCACAGCTATCCCTTCCTTAGAGACCACATGCCCTAAGAATCGCACTTCTCTTCTCCAAAAATGGCATTTAGAGAATTTAGCTTTAAGACTATGCGCTCGAAGAGTCTCCAACACTTCCTTGAGATGTAAGGCATGCTCTTCTTCATTCTTGGAAAAGACCAAGATGTCATCCACAAAAACTACTACAAACTTATTCAGATACTCTCTGAACACTCTACTCATGAGATCAACAAAGTATGCGGGGGCGTTTGTCAACCCAAATGGCATCACTAGCCACTCATAAAAACCATCCGGAGTCCGGAAAGCAGTCTTCTCTATACTGTCCTCCGCCACTCTTAACTGATGAAACCCTGTAGCTAAGTCCATCTGCGAAAATACTGACGCGCCAACCAACTGATCAAAGAGATCATCTATCCTCGGTAATGGGTGTCTATTCTTCTTCGTGAGCTTATTAAGTTCCCTATAATCCACACAAAGTCTGAGGGACCCATCCGCCTTCGTGGCAAACACTACTGGAGCTCCCCACTCCGATATACTTCGCCTTATGAACCCCTTCTCAAGCAACTCCCCTACTTGCTTATGAAGTTCTCTTCTCTCACGAGGAGCCATGTGGCGTACTGGCAAAGACACTGGTTTGGCATTATCCACCAAATAAATTCGGAAATCTATCTCCCGCTTCGGAGGCAAACCCTTTACTTCTTCAAACACATCCGGATATTCCCGGACTACTCTGACAGAACACAAACTTTCGACCGAAGCATCGAGCGATTCAAGATAACTTAGCAAAACAGATTCCATGGGATTGCAAGAGATCTCGAGAGTGTTACCCAAGCGGGTCATGAGCCTGACAACTCTCCTTTCGCAATCAAGAACGGCACCATTACTGGATAACCAGTCCATGCCCAAGATCAACCCATAGCCCGTGAAGCCCAATACAAAAGCATCACATCTAAACTCAACGCTAAGTATAGAAATCTTCAAACCCAAACATATCATAGACAGATATATGGAGCCCCCAATTGGGTTTGAGACAACCAAGGGATCATCAACTAGACTGGTGTCTAAGTGCAGTGACTCAACTAACGATGATGAGATAAAAGAATGCGATGCGCCAGAGTCAAACAAAGTACGAACTGGATGATCAAACAGAAAAACCAGACTTTCAACGGAAATAGTTCTACCTCTCTGCTGAATCGGTGGAACTGAGAGAACCTGAACTTGCCCCCCTGACTGAGGTGGTGCTATAAGAGCTTGCACCTGGCCTCCTGAGGTAGACCCCGTCTTCTGCCCCTTCTTTGGGCAGTTTTTCACAAGATGCCCTGCTTCACCACAATGAAAGCAACCGGTCTTCTTCTTTTTGCGACAATCCTTACTGAGGTGTCCTGGTGTTCCACAATTGAAGCACTTCTTCTTCGTCTTCTTTTTGTCACCATTGCCTTTTCCGCCCTTGCCTTGTTGTTGCTGTTGCGGTTTCTTCTGATCCCCCTTTTTCTCTGGTGCCTTAGAATTCTTATCATCCTCATGCATAAGTGCCATGTAGACAAGCTTCTCAAAAGTGGCCCCCATAGGAATGTGAGTCATAGCTATTCCTTGCAATGGTTCGTTCAAGCCTCTAACGAACCTCAAAGCCTTCTTCTCCGGTGTATTCACCAACTCTATGCCAAACCTTGCTAATTGATTGAATTTGTTGACATATTCTTTCACCGTGAGATTCCCTTGCTTCAAATTCAAGAACTTCTCCATAAACAGATTCTCTTCCGCCCTTGAGAGAAACTTAGCCCCAAACCTTTGCTTAAAATCTGCCCAAGAGTCAACAGGGCGTTCTCCATTAGTGACCTCCCACCAGAATGAGGCCTCTCCCTTCATTAACCAAGCCGCCAACTTGACTTTCTTTCCCTCTTCCACTTCAAAGATATCTAGCAACTCTTCCACTTCCTTAAGCCAATCTCTAGCCTCTACGAAAGTCTCTGAACCAAGAAAAGGTTTTCCTCCTATAGCCTTGAACTCCTTGCAAACCTTAGCAAAATTATCCACTCTAGGCTGAGGAGGAGGAGCGGTTGTCTCTGGTGTAGTAGCATTGGCCGGACCCGCAGCCGCGGCCCTAGCCTCTTGCAACCTCCTATACCATAGTGGTATAACTAAACCCTCCGGGATGTTAAGATCTTCAGCCATGCTGAAACGAAAGAGGAAAGATTCAAAAAGGAGATTCCGAAAGATAAAGATATGGCTATTGGGGATTATGCTTTTCTTTTTCAAAAACTTTTTCTCTTAGAAGACATGCTTTTAAAAATACTTTCTTCGAAAATACTCTTAGAAAGTAGTTTTTCTCAAAAATTTTATCTGTTCTGGTAACCTTAAGCTCTGATACCACGTGTAACACCCCACTCCCGCTATGATCACTCACTAAGGGAATGCCATAGCATCGGTGGAGTATTTTAGTGAATATAGAACAGAAAAATTACAACAAGACAGATATAAATAGTACTTGAAATTTTAAAACATCATCTCATAACAGCGGAAGTAAAACATGTCTGGTTACATCATAAAACCACAATAAAGGTCAAGTACAATATCCATCAAAATAAAGAAGTACATAATCCCACTCTCATACAATAGCCAAACAAAAGAAAAGATAACTGGATAACTGGAGCTTTACATCTATCCAAGCTCCTAAAGACTGGAACAGCAATCCGATCAAGCTCCACTACTGCTAGGATCCACCGTAGGACCTGAGGGTTGGGAAAAAGATAAAAACAACAGGGTCAGACATAAGTCTGAGCGAGTCCTATAACTTTAACAATACAATCGTTAAAGTAACCAGAGAAGACATAAACTGATATACGGTAACATATAGGGATGAATGGCTACCCTAAGCAGTCAACTAAACGAAGATAAAGGATAAAGACGCATCTACCCTCCCTAAGGTAAATTACTAAACTGCACCACACCAGTCGTTCCTAACTTAAAGGTTGATCCCACCCAAGGACTTATAAAATTTACTAATTAGTACCTGCGTACCCCTAGGTGACCAAGTAGGCGCCACGGGGCCCTACAATCCACTAGGTGTACACACTACTTCCCATTCGATCGGCTCCCTAACGTAGATACCCGTGCTGGCCCCACCGTGGGATGTATCATTCCCCAATGTGGCAACCTGATGAAACTAAAGGTGCACGGCTTATATCTACTCGATGCAACAACGGCTTACCTACCAGCCCGGGCCCACTCACGCATATGAAGCCCGTTGGACTTGCGTTGCCACCGCTAACCCGTTTGCCTCTTACAGTCAAGCCCAGTATGCGTGTCCCGTCCTCGACATGGGTCGAGCCCACAAAGATACGTATGGGTTACTGGTTGAAATGGGCCTCCACAAGCTACCCACCTAAGCTTGTCCCTTTTTCTAGTATATCCCACTTAACCCTTTAATCATGTTTTAATTACATGTTCTATTTTGGTTAAGTATTCTAATCGTATTTTCTATTGCCACCCAAGGCAACCACTAGATTTTCTCATGCCACCCGAGGCACCCACTTAACCCCTCATGTCCCTCTACATGCTAATGTGGTTAAGTGTTTCTTAATTAATTAATTAAGAACGTAACCTTTGTAAAGACCTCTCACATTAGACTGTCTTTTATGACCGCTGGTTAAGCCGGTTGGGTCCGGGCAGCCTTATGTCATAACAGAGTCTAACCTCGTGTCTTTACATTAATTACGTATTTAGTTTGTGCCTAAGACCTCTCACATTGGGCTAACATTTGTAGCAACTGGTTAAGCCGGTTGGGTCCGGGCAGTTTTACGCTACAACTGAGTCCAACCTCGTGTCTTAGTCAATTAATTACACCTAATTAATCACCCTCATAATTTTATATTAATTATCCCTAATTAATCAAGTTTTCTTAACATGGGTAGACCTAACTTAATAGGTAAATTCCCATGGGGTAGACCTAACTCAATAGGTAAATTCCCAACACATAGTATGGGTACACCTAACCAAATAGGCAAATTCCCATACTATGTTTATTTATTTTGTGTTATGCATAATTATATTAATTTCACACAATCTTATTAACTTATGCATTTAATTACCCCATCGTTCCCACGTAATTTCGTTCATGATATAACACATATAAAAGGTGTCAACTTGCATATGAATGAACATGTTTCAAAGGTGCCATCTTGCATATTAACAAACACATAACTTGCATATGAACTTGCATAACATGTCACATAACTTGCATATAATATGTCACATAACTTACATATTCATTTTGCATAACAAACTTGCATATTAGCTTATAGACTTGCATAATGTGTCATCATGAACTTGCATATTAATAAACATGTAACTTGCATATTTACATACATGTAACTCGCATATTAACAAACATGTAACTTGCATATAAAGAAACATGTAACTTGCATATTTACATACATGTAACTTGCATATTAACAAACATGTAACTTGCATATTAACAAACATGTAACTTGCATAGCATATTACCATGAACTTGCATAACATGCATATGATTACATAGCCCACAACTTGCATATTTAGCATCATGCAAACATAACATACATCATATTAAACTTGCATAAGCTTACATACTCAACATGCATAAACATAAGATTAATGCTAACATCATATCATATGATTCAAAGCTCATTAACCCACATACAAAACCATAAATCTCATCACATCTCATCTAATTAGTTTACCAAAAGATCATCAAAGTGATAGAAACTCACAACTAGCAACTTTGAACACCAAATGAAGAAGATTAAGATGCTAAGAAGGGATTAGAAGTTGATTAGAGAGTGATTAGTATGCAACCCTCTTCATAAAATTAGTGGAGGCCATGAGAGCTAGCATTTTGCCATAGTTTAGTCACTAGGTTTAATTATGAATGAATTAGGGTAGGTTAGGGTCTTATTTATAGATTAGGCAAGTGTTTTAGGCCATAGGATTAACCCTAGATTCAATCCAAGCCATCAAAGCATGTCTTGGGGAAGAAGTCAAGTGTAGGAACCATCTAGGGCCTTTAGATTAAAGATGGACCATGAGAACCATTCAAATGCAAAATCTGCACTTGAGCGAATCGGCCCACGGGTTGACAGCCAAACACCCTGGATTAACCCCTAGTCGACCCAGCGGGCTCGGGTCGACTTCAAAAATCGGCCGGTTCGGTTATTCCCCTCTCCCAATTCGCTGTTTTGAGCATTTTTGCATATTTATTTATTAAATTTTCAATTATATATATATATATATATATATCAATATATATATATATATATATCTACACAACCCATTTCACTTAATTAAGTATACTTTAATTTGGGAATTTTCGTGAAACTTTGCGAGGCCATATCTTGGTCATACGGACTCCGATTTTCGAAAACTCGGACTCTATTTCGCGTATTTTTCCGAGACGAACACAATGGCATAGCCCGTTTCCCTTGATTCCCATTTTAGAATTAAATTCTGCCTCGATTTATGTTATTACAGGTTATTGAAAATACGGGTTGTTACAGTGCCTTAAATAACAATGTTCTTAAACCTAGTCGAGAATAGAATAACTCTTTTAATTAAGATTTGGAGAAGTTTACCACTTAATTAATAATTAATTGGAATTGAATAAAAGAATTGAATTTTTGGGGTTTATAGTGAATGGTGTTTTAAATAACATTTGTTCTTTACCCCCATTAACAATGTAGAATGTGATTTGGAATTTATAAATCTTTTTATTAAGATTTTATGGAAAATTTCCAAAGTAAAGTTTTCCAATTTAATAAATTGGAATGCAGTTCGATTTGGTAATAATCGACGTTAGCTTCTGTAGAGGAAGACCGTTACTATATATGGAATTTAAAAGACTTTGTTGTTATTCCATTTATATTACTGGTTGGATACGGAAATTTATATCGATTATATATATTGATATGTTTTCCGTGAAGATTTCATAATTAATGGAATGTGACTTTGGGGTTTATCTTGAGCTGTGTTTTAAATGACATTGGTTCTTTAACCCAGTTAAAGACATGATTTATTTCCTAAATTTGAATAATCATCACATAATGATTTTTGGAGATTAAAACTAATTGGAGTTTTAATGAATCTTTAATTAGATTGAAATAAGAATGTGATAATTTAAATTATCAAATTTGTGAAATGATCGAGAATGGAGTATCACTAGTTTTGCTCCAAGCGATAGTTAAATCTTTATAGATTTGTACGAGAAATGGTAATTAATTTTACTGATAACATCATGGTGTTAGATATAGAGTGCTACCAATTTTTCTCTATGGGATGAATAGGTGGGGACTGGTAAATAAAATAAATGATTACTTCGGTGTGGTTCGCTAATCCCGACTAGATTGAAAAACCTTAGTTTGGTTTAAATTGTGAAAAGAATATTCCGGATTGGAATGAGGCGTATGTTGTGTTTTTATAGCACTTGTTTATAAGATACGCGAGTTATTCGGAAAAACCGGGTTTATCCCGTTCTGAATAATTGATACGACGATAAGTCAACGATGAAGACGGTGGTTGAAGACTGGAGATCTTTACATCGTTTGGATGATTACCGATGTCTTGATTGGGAGGCATCCAATGACAAGGTAATAAGTGGTGATCATCCAGACGTACTTGGAGATCGACCGGATATGCGAGAGCCTCTCTCCTGTATTGGACATATGGGACGAGGAATAAGGTGCCTCCGGTTTCGTTCAGACCCAGTACGAACTAGTAAATTGATGTGTGTCCGACATTGGATTCTCTTCTGTGTTGATTGATTTCTATTAAATATATATATGTTTGGTGGCGGAGAATTTATTCTCTTGCTTAACACCTTTCTCTGATATGTACGAGCTTAGAGGTTATATATCGAATTATCGATAGACATCAGTCGCATGACATGAATTGTCAGTGCGGGATGCTGAGATGCAAACGATCAAGGCTTCTGTTGAAAAGCAGAGTTTTGTGGTTGATGATCAAAGCACAGCTTTAAAAATCATAGCTTTTTCTATTGCGTTAATTTGCGAGACTCACACCCTGGTGTGAAGGGGAAACGGGAGAGGACCTCAGGGAGGACATGCGTTTCTTTCTAGCTAGGTGGGGTGTCATGGTATGAAGCCCATACATTTTACTCATGTGGATGTTGCATATTTTTTTATGGATAGCAAGGTACCTCGGATATATCGGTCACTACAGGGCCGATGAATACGATTGTCGACATATTGATCAGATTTACGACCCAAAGGGGCGGGGAAACGTATTGTTTATGAATTATAATCCACTAACGTAGGTGTGGACCGGTCCTGTCGCTTCAGGTGCAGTTGCGATTGATCCTGAGACATGGGCTACATTGTCTCGAATTCGGTAAGGACGATCCCTTGCCTTGATTCATGACGGGAATCCAACTTGCAATACGACATCGTGCTGTTTTAATTGTAGAACCAGTATGGCGACATGATATATGGTACTCATGCCGTCTATGATTGATACATTTATATTTGAAGTTGTTTTTAACACTATGCACTTATAGTAGTACAAATGATTTTTTTTAAACGTACCAAGCATGTTTGGCTATTATAAGGTAAAACTCTATCATCCATCTTGGGTTGCACTATGTGATGGGATCTGAGTCTTACAATAGGTTCATTTTCTTTAATTAGCATTGCGCCATTTGTTTTATGCACTGGTATTCTTGTGGGTAACCCCGCTCCGTGTTATACGGCATGGTCCCTTGATTTACCTGATTTTAAAGTAAAGTTTTAAATAATTGTTTTAGTTCTCACACCAATCCCATGACTGACCTGAAGTTTATTGTTTTAACCTAAACTCCGGGTGCCCCTATTTTCCACACGAGCAGCTAGTAGTTTTGGTTTTTCAGATTTCTGTTTTATAGGATCCTGGTTTACAGCTGGAGCTATATTCGGAAAGCATTGTATCCGTGTATTTCTTTCAGTTGTATTTGTTAATGTATTTCTACTACGCATTGTATTAATTTTCCACTGCTTTGTAATTTAAATCTCTGTTATTTTTCTACTGTATATTATTCGTTTATACTCTGATATCTTGAATTTTGATGTAATTGTTGTCATAGTAATGAAATGTTCTTCTATTTGCATTTCGATTTGTCGTGTTCTCATCACAATCCGTATTTTTCGGTCTCCTCGGAAGCTAGCGAATTCGGGTCGTAACATCTTTGGTATTAGAGCTTTGGTTTATGGAGCTCAAACAAGAAACATTAGAACCAAACAAAAGAATTCATCAGAGATTGGATTAGTAATATCCAAGGAGAATGACTCGTTTTAGATAGGATCAGTAGTAGTACCTAGAACGAGTCTCAAAGAGTGTTATTTCTAAAATAAAAGTAAAAACAAATTTAGTTTTGAAAATTTTATCTTATTATACGTATTTGAGTACTTTATTTTATATTGAATTTGGATAATCGAGCATATGAAGATTTTGCATATACGCCTTGTAAACGTATATATACGAAGCCTCAAATATACTGGATAGATATAGAATCACACTCTAGTCGCCTGGAGATGATTCTGATGATTGTAGCTACATCATCATAATTTATGTTCGAGTTTCGAAAGTGGGATATCTATATATTTATAATTGACTGGTGTGAGAAGCAAAACTAGATTGGGTTTATTGTTTGTGATTTGGCACAGAAAATATGATTTTTGAATTGTATAAATTATATATTTGAAAAGCTAATCAACTAATTGATTGCTGGTTGTGTTGTTTGATTATTAGTTTAACTAATAAAATTGTTGAAACCAATATGTGAATGAAAGTTGAATTTAGCCAATCAAAGCAAATATTGAACTGAATTGAAAATTGATTACAATTGTATATATGTACATGTGTATATAATGAACAGGTTATAGCATGGAAGCTAAGAAGAGGAATAAAATAGTATGCCTGACAAATAGGTACATGTTCACTGTATTTCTTGGGTTTTGACGATTTTTATGAGCCAATTGGCTTTTTCTTTTTCTTTTTGATTGATGAGGGACCTGTGAGGCAAGTTACGTTTTTAAATATTAACCCGTACAAAGGAGGTTATGGCGAAATTTTTCAAAAATTTAAGGTTTTAGCCAATTTTTGGAGAAATTAGAAAATTCTTAAAAACTTAAAAGTTGAAGAATGAATGTTGAGTTGGTTGGTTTAACAATTTTCAGCTCCGTTCCATTTAGAGGAGAAAAGATTTTAAATGGGGGAGATTGTTAAAACCCGAAATTTCAGAATCAATTTAAATTTTTTATTTTAGCTAACTTAATGGATTTTGATATTTAAAATAATTTATTTTAAATAATAACGACTAAAAGTTTATTTAAATCGAAGTTAGAATGTATAAATTTATTTAAATTATAAAACGAGCCTAAAATGGCGTTGTAGTTTGAAAATTCGATTTTAAATTTTAAATGAATGTATAAAATTCCAAATAAATCGGATTTTAGTAAAACTAGAAATATTTGAATCTGTTTAATTATATCTTTCTAACGAACGTGAAAAATCCAGATATTGTAATATAAATTGAAAGTTATGTCCAGTTTAAAATTTGAAATAGTCGCTATTGAATTTATATATATTTTAATATAATATATAGCCCTTAAAAATAGCCATTTTGCAAACGACCTCCATTTTTGATGAAACCACTTTTGTTTGATCTGGAATATCAAATTATTGCTTAGATTTCAATTTTCATAATTTTTGAAATTAATATGTAAGCGTGGTGAATTTAAACGCATTTGGTAATTTCAATTAGGGCTGTCAATGGATACCCGAAAAATCCGAAATACGTCCTCATCTGTATCCAAAATGTGGATAAATATCTGATATCCGGGAAAGCGGATGCGGATGTGGATATAGGCATATCCGCATCCAAAAATTATCCGTCCGCTTTTTTTCCGAGCTTAAATTATGTGTATTTTAACATAATTAAATATACTAATTTATTAATTTACAAAATTAAAAGTCTACTAAATGCATGTCAATTGCTCAAAATTATATATTATCATCATATTTATTTATTTTTACACTTTAGTAATCAATTAGGTTGAAAAAGATTAATATTAAGCTAAAAAAATTCATTTATGTTCGTTGATTTATTGATTGTTGGCGGAGCGGATAATTATCCGATATTCGTCCGTATCCGCGGATACGGATATCCGATATCCGAAAATGATTTCGAATGCGGATACGGATACGGCACTATCCGTATCTGAAAGTATCCGTTGACAGCCCAAATTTCAGTTTGAATTGGATTGACCAGAAAATGACCATTTTTCAAACGGTCTCCAAATTCGATGAAATTAGTTTTGTTAGGACGGTATCATCAAAAATAAGTAGATTTATTTTTCTGTAATTTTTGAAGTCAGTATGTAGCCTCGATAAATTTAAATGTGCGTTCAGATTCAATATATATATTGATTTATATTTTAATTTTGATGAAAACTGATCATTACAGCTGGATGGGGTTACGAAACATATCCCATTGTGTCCGGAATGGGGGTATTTAGTTAGGGACGACAGTCGTTGGGTTCGTTTTGGAGTTCGTATCGATAAACATGAATTTTTGAAATTAATTAAATAATAATATAACCTAACCTATATATATTCAAGGGGTCATAACCCTTGGTTTTTCTTCAGCGGGGTCAACCCCATTTATTGCCGCCTACTAACAATCCCAACGGCTGAAAAGCCAAGATCGATCCTCACCAATTTCACTCAATTCAATGATCGATTGCACAAGCAATCAACTGCAAAAACAATCAATGCAAAGAGTGCTTCAGGATGGACGGACACGATTTGAGTTAATACTTTGGATTGGGAGATTTCTTCACCCAAACACGCCTCGTTCGAGGCCGATTTTGGTGAGGCTAGACCCACCGAGTTGATCACGGTTGAGGGTGGTCGAGGCGCAGGGCAAGGCGATCGAGGTGGCAGGTTCTGATCACGGACAGGTTGCTCGTGGAGGAGGCGCGTGGTTGATGTTCGAGTTCGGTGATGGGTTACAGGACGCGAGGGTTTTACTGAAAGAAGAACAACCTTTATTAATTATAAGGGATAAGTAATTAATTAACATTAATTATTTTATTAGATTAATAAATGTAATTAAAACTTTGAACGTTCATATCTAGGTCATACAATATTCGAACTCAGCAAACCAAGCACCGTTGGAACCGTATTTTTGAGCACTACGAGTACAAACAGATTTGGAAGCAAACAAAGACAGCTAGGAATTTAGTTGAATTTAAACCCCAGTTTAATTCAATTAAAATCAATCATATTTATAGATTTCTAACCGACCATTGTGAGAACTCCTTCTCACTCTAATTATTTTACAGTCAAATATATACTAGGTTGCAGACGAGGCTTAGTAGCCCCCGACACTATTTATTGTATAAGCCATGGATGTTTGTTTGGACTGTATTGTGTTTTGATTGTGATGTGAAATGAATAAACTATATAAAATATTCATGTGTTGAATAAACTATGTAATCATTAAAAATGTCACTTTTAATGTGTAATAAAACTATATAAAATAGTCATGTGTTGAAATAAATATTCATTTACAAATCGAACGATTTGTTTATGTACACTAATTTAACTGACATTGATTGGGACGATAAATTTTACACATCACCCAACTGCACAAATAAAATATGTGTTTGTTGATTGAAACCCCACATGGGTATTGGGATGATATTTGACGTACACTAATCCCAATTGTTTAGTTGTATGTCAATCGATGGACTAACAGACTGTATAAGCGAGATTTATTTATTTTAATGCTTATACAGTGGTAAAATGAACTCTGGATGTTGTATGAATTTTTGATAATTTATTATCGTTAACGTTTTATACATGAGATGTACGAAATCCATATAACTGAAATTATGTGGTAATTGATTGAGTCTGATACCAATTCAGAATTAGCGAATATTTTTAAATAATATCCAGTGTATAATCAAAATCAGATATTTTGAAAATATTATCATTTTAATATTATAATGATAAGAAATATTCAATTTTGATTTGAAAATTTAAATGAAGTAGAAATCGTTTTGAAATGAATTTAAAATGAATTTATTAAGAAATATTCAATTTTGATTTGAAAATTGAAATGAAGTTGAAATCGTTTTAAAATGAATTTAAAACGAATTTATCAAGAAATATTCAATTTTGATTTGAAAATCGAAATGAAGTTGAAATCGTTTTGAAATGAATTTATAAACGAATTTATAAAATACATTTTAAATGGAAATCGATGAAATATATATAATATTATATGTATATATATATATATATATATATAATGGCTTGAATAGAATGCGCCGCGCTGCGACCAATCACGAATTTCGACTATTGACTTTGAATTGACATTGCGGGAGATCCGACCGTCGGATTCTCCACTGGAACTGTTCGGTTCGTATCAAAAAGGGCTTTCCAATGAATATAAGAGATTTTAAATCTAACAGTTGGATTTGGAGCTAAGCTCAAATCAAATTTGGAAAAGGTCGATATGGACGTAGTTCGGTGGCCGTTATTGGAAATCGACCGTATGGGCCTTAATAAAATTATTAAAAATATTAATAATTTATTTAAAATCATAAATAATGATTTAAAAAGAATTTGGATGAAAAATTCCACGTTTGTAAAGATAAAAAAAATATTTTTATCAAAATGAACTAGTTAATAACTAGAATAATAATCCAATTATTTTTAGAAATAAATTGGATTTGAAAATGGTTTTAATCTAACCAAAATTTTCCAATGTATAAATTGGAATGGATTTGGAATGGAAATAATCTTCGGAATATTCGATATTGGATTACGTGATTACACGAATATCGTAGAGGGATTTGGAAGATACAGATATCGTTATTCCCAATATGATATCCGTTGATTTCAGAATTTGATATTGAATACAAGCCGATATAATTTCTATTCAGAGCCTTGTATTTGATATCGAATTGGATTTTGGGTTTGTCATGAACGGTGCATTAAATAACACTGTTCTTAAAACTAGTTGAGAATAGAATAACTCTTTTTATTAAGATTTGGAGAAGTTTACCAATTAATTAATATTTAATTGGAATTGAATAAAAGAATTAGTATTTTTGGGTTTATAGTGAACGGTGTTTTAAATAACATTTGTTCTTTAATTTAATAAACAACGGAGAATGTGATTTGGAATTTATAAATCTTTTTATTAAGATTTAATGGAAATTTTCCAAAGTAAAGTTTTTCAATTTAATAAATTGGAATGGAATGGAATTAGATTTGGTAATAATCCCGATGAGCTTCTGTAACGGAAGATCGTTACTATATAGGCAATTTAAAAGGCATTATCGTTATTCCATTTATATTACTGGTTGGATACGGCAATTTATATTGATTATATATATTGATTTGTTTTCCATGAAGATTCCATAAATAGTGGAATGTGATTTTGGGGTTTATCGTGAGCTGTGTTTTAAATGACATTGGTTCTTAAACCCAGTTAAAGACATGATTTATTTCCTAAATTTGAATAATCATTACATAATGATTTTTGGAGATTAAAACTGAGTGGAGTTTTAATGAATCTTTAATTAGATTGAAATGAGAATGTGATAATTTGAATGATCAAATTTATGAAATGATCGAGAATGGAGTATCACTAGTTTTGCTCCAAGCGATAGTTAAATCTTTAAAGATTTTTATGAGAAATGGTAATTAATTTTACAGATAACACCGTGGTGTTAGATATGAAGTGCTACTAGTTTTGCTCCATGGGATGAATAGGTGGGGATTGAAAAAAAAAATTATTTCTTTGGTGTGATTCGCTAATCCCGACTAGTTTGAAAAACCTTAATTTGGTTTAAATTGTGTAAAGAATATTCTGGACTGGAATGAATCATATGTTGTGTTTTTATAGCACTTGTTTATAAGGTATGCGAGATATTCGGAAAGACCGGGTTTATCCCATTCTGAATAATTGATACGACAATAAGTTGACGATGAAGACGATGGTTGAAGACTCGAGACCTTCACATCGTTTGGATGATTACTGATGTCTTGATTAGGAGGAATCCGAAGACAAGGTAATAAGTGGTGATCGTCCAGACGTACTTGGAGATCGACCGGATATGCGAGGGCCTCCCTCTTGTATTGGACATATGGGATGAGGAATAAGGTGCCTCCGGTTTTGTTCAGACCCAGAACAAACTAGTAAATGGATATGTGTCTGACATTGGATTTTATTCCGTGTTTATTGATTTTTATTAAATATATATATCTGTTTGGTGGCGGAGAATTTATTCCCTTGCTTAACACCTTTCTATGAAATGTACGAGCTTAGAGGTTATATATCGAATTATCGATAGACATCAGTAGCATGGCGTGAATTATCAGTGTGGCATGCTGAGATGCAAATGATCAAGGCTTCTGTTGAAAAGCATAGTTTTGTGGTTGATGATCAAAGCACGGCTTTAAATAGTATAGCTTTGTCTATAGCGTTAATTCATGAGCCTCACACGCCGGTTTAAACCGGAAACGGGAGAGGACCTCAGGGAGGACATGCGTTTCTTTCTAGCTAGGAGTGATGTCATGGTATGTAGCCCATATATTTTACTCATGTGGAAGTTGCTTATTATTTGATGGATAACGAGGTACCTCAGATATATCGGTCACTACAGGGCCGATGAATATGATGGTCGACATACTGACCTGATTTACGCCCCACAAGGAGGGGAAACGTATTGTTCAGGTATTATAATCCACTAACGTAAGTGTGGACTAGCCTTGTCGCTTCAGGTGCAGTTGCGACTGATCCTGAGACATGGGCTTGATTGTATCGAATTCGGTAAGGACGATCCCTTGCCTTGGTTCATGATGGAAATCCAACTTGCAATATGACATCGTGTGGTTTTAATTGTAGAACTAGTATGGCGACATGATATATGGTACCTATGCCCTTTATAATTGATACATTTATATTTGAAGTTGTTTTTAACACTATGCACTTATAGTAATATCAAATGATTTGTTTTAAAACATACCAAGCATGTTTGGCTAATATAAGGTATAACTCTATCCTCCGGCTTGCGTTGCATTGTGTGATGGGGCCTGAGTCTTACAATGGCTTCATTTTCTTTAATTAGCATTGCGCCATTTGTTTTATGCACTGGTATTGTTGGGGGTAGACCTGTTATGTGTTATACGGCGTGGTCCCTTGATTTACCTGATTTTAAAGTAAAGTTTTAAATAACTGTTTTAGTTCTTAACACCAGTCCCATGATTGACCTGAAGTTTATTGTTTTAACCTAAACTTTGGGTGCCCCTATTTTCCATACGGGCAGCTAGTAGTTTTGGTTTTGCAGATTTCTATTTTATAGGATCTTGGTTTACAACTGGAGCTATATTCGGAAAGCTTTCTATCCGTGTATTTCTTTTAGTTGTATTTGTTAATGTATTTCCGCTATGCATTGTATTAAATTTCCGCTGCTTTGTAATTTAAATCTCTGATATTTTTCTACTGTATATTATTCATTTATACTCTGATATCTTGTATTTAGATATAATTGTTGTAATAGCAATGAAATGTTCTTTTGTTTGCGTTCCGATTTGTCGTGTTCTCATCACAATCCGTATTTTCCGGTCTCTTCGGAGGCTAGCGAATTCGGGTCGTAACATCTTTGGTATCAGAGCTTTGGTTTACAGAGCTCGAACAAGACACATTAAAACCAAACGAAAGAATTCATCAGATATTGGATTAGTAATATCCAAGGAGAATGACTCGTTAGAGATGGGATCAGTAGTATCCTAGAATGAGATTCAAGGAGTGTTAATTTTAAAATAAAAGTAAAAAAAATTAGTTTTGAAAATTTTATCTTATTATACGTATTTGAGTACTTTATTTTATATTGAATTTGGGTAATTGAGTATATGAAGATTTTACATACATGCCTTGCAAACGTATATATACGAAGCCTAAAATATACTGGATAGATATAGAATCACACTCTAGTCGCCCGGAGATGATTCTGATGATTGTAGCTACATCATCATAATTTATGTTCGAGTTTCGAAAGTGGGATATCTATATATTTCTAATTGACTGGTGTGAGAAGCAAAACTAGATTGGGTTTATTGTTTGTGATTTGGCACAGAAAATATGATTTTTGAATTGTATAAATTATTTATTTGAAAAGCTAATCAACTAACTGATTACTGGTTGTGTTGTTTGATTATTAGTTTAACTAATAAAATTGTTGAAACCAATATGTGAATGAAAGTTAAATTTAGCCAATCAAAGCAAATATTGAACTGAATTGAAAATTGATTACAATTGCGTATATGTACATGTGTATATAATGAACAAGTCATAGCACGGAAGCTTAAAAGAATTAAATTGTATGCCTGACAAATAGGTACATGTTCACTATATTTCTTGAGTTTTGATGATTTTATGAGCCGATTGGCTAGACGCTTGGCTTTTTCTTTTTCTTTTGGATTGATGAGGGACCTGTGAGGTAAGTTGCGTTTTTAATATCAACACGTACAAAGGAGGTTATGGCGAAATTTTTCGAAAATTTAAGGTTTTAGCCAAATTTTCGAGAAATTAGAAAATTCTTAGAAACTGAAAAGTTGAAAAATGAATGCCACAATGAAAGTTGAGGTTGTTGGTTAAACAACTTTCTACTCCGTTCCTTTTCGAGAACGGAAAGATTTTGAGTGGGGGAGATTGTAAAAAACCGGATTTTCAGAACCAATTTAAAATTTTTATTTTAGCTAATTTAATGGATTTTGAATATTAAAAATAATTTATTTTAAATAATAACGACTAAAAATTTATTTAAATCGATGTTAGAACATTTAAATTTATTTAAATTATAAAACGAGCCGAAAATGGTGTTGTATTTTGAAAATTCGATTTTAAATTTCAAATGAATGTATAGGATTCAAAATAAATCGGATTTTAGTAAAACCAGAAATATTTGAATCTGTTTAATTATATCTTTCTAACGAATGTGAAAAATCCAGATTTCATAATATAAGTTGAAAGTTATGTCCAGTTTAATATTTAAAATAGTCGCTATGGAATTTATATATATTTTAATATAATATATAGCCCTTAAAAATAGCCATTTTGCAAACGACCACCGTTTTCGACAAAACCATTTTTGTTGGATCCGGAATGTCAAATTATTGCTAGATTCCAGTTTTCATAATTTTTGGAATTAATATGTAAGCATGGTGAATTTAAACGCGTTTGGTAATTTTAGTTTGAATTGGATCGACCAGAAAATGACCATTTTTCAAACGGTCTCCAAATTCGACGAAATTAGTTTTGTTAGGACGGTATCATCAAAACATAGCTAGATTTATTTTTCTGTAATTTTTGGAGTCAGTATGTGGCCCCGATAGGATAGCCAAAAAAATAAAATAGGCATACACAATTTTTTAATATAGGTATCATTATATAATGAACTCAATGGTTCCAAGATAAAGGAAAAAGTTGGGTAAAATTACAAATGGATCCTTGTCTAAAAGGGGGATATGGCAAAATTGGTAGACGCTATGGACTTGATTGGACTGGGCCTAAGTATGGAAACCTATGAATAGGATCAAACCTTATTCCATGATATTTCCATAAGAATCCTCTTTCTTATTCTTATGCAAGACTGGGGTAAAAAATATATTTTTCCTTATAATTGTAGTTCTTATCATGCGAGCAAAAGTTCCTATATTCATGGAGATATAGAACAACATATAAGTTATCATGCTTAAAATGTGCGTTCAGATTTAATATGTATTGATTTATATTTTAATTTTGACAAAAACTGATCGTCACAACCGAATAGGGTTATGAAACATATCCCGTTGTGTCCGGAATGGGGGTAGTTAGCTAGAGACGATAGTCGTTGGGTTTGATTTGGAATTTGTATCGGTAAACATGAACTTTAGAAATTAATTAAATTAAATAATAATATAACCTAACATATATATATATATATATATATATATATATATATATTCACTTAAGGGGTCATAACCCTAGGTTTTCTTCAGCGGGGTCAACTCCATTTATTGCCGCCTACTAACAGTCCCAACGGCTGAAAAACCAAGATCGATCCTCACAAATTTCACTCAATTCAAGGATCGATTGCACAAGCAATCAACTGCAAAAAAATCAACGCAAAGAGTGCTTCAGGATGGATGAGTACGATTTGAGTTAATAATTTGGATTGGAAAATTTCTTCACCCAAACACGCCTCGATCAAGGCCGATTCTGGTGAGGCTGGACCCACCGAGTTGATCACGGTTGAGGGTAGTCGAGGCGCAGGGCAAGACGATGGAGGTGGCAGGTTTTGATCATGGATAGGGTGCATGTGGAGGAGGTGCATGGTTGATGTTCGAGTTCGGTGATGGGTTACAAGGCACGAGGGTTTTACTGAAAGAAGAACGACCTTGATTAATTATAAGGGTTAAGTAATTAATTAAAGTTAATTATTTTATTAGATTAATAAATGTAATTAAAACTTTGAAGGTTCAAATCTAGGTCATACGATGTTGGAATTAAGCAAACCAAGCACCGTTGGAACCGTATTTCCGAGCAAACAGATTTGGAAGCAAACAGAGACAACTAGGAATTTAGTTGAATTTAAACCCCAGTTTAATTCAATTAAAATCAATCGTATTTATAGATTTCTAACCGGCCACTATGAGAACTCCTTCTCACTTTAATTATTTTACAGTCAAATATATACTAGGTTGCAGACGAGGCTTAATAGCCCCCGACACTATTTATTGTACAAACCACGGTTGTTTGTTTGGACAGTATTGTGTTGTGATATGAAATGAATAAACTATATAAAATATTCATGTGTTGAATAAACTGTGTAATCATTAAAAGTGTCATTTATAATGTGTAGTAAAACTATATAAAATAGCCATGTGTTGAAATAAATATTCATTTACAAATCGGATGATTTGTTTATGTACACTCATTTAACTGACATTGATTGGGACGATAAATTTTACACATCGCCCAACTGCACAAATAAAATCTGTGTTTGTTGATTGAAACCCTTCTCGGATGTAGGGATGATATTTGACGTACACTAATCCTAATTTTTTAGTTGTATGTCAATCGATGGACTAACAGACTATATAAGCGTTATTTATTTATTATAATGCTTATACGTGGCAAAATGCACTCTGGATGTTGTATGAATTTTTGATGATTTTTTATCATTATCATTGTATACATGCGATGTATAAAATCCATATAACTGAAATTATATGGTAATTGATTGAGTTTGATTCCAATTCAGAATTAGCGAATATTTTTAAATAATATCCAGTGTATAATTAAAATCAGATATTTTGAAAATATTATCATTTTAACATTATAATGATAAGAAATATTCAATTTTGATTTGAAAATTTAAATGAAGTAGAAATCGTTTTTAAATGAATTTAAAACGAATTTATTAAGAAATATTCAATTTTGATTTGAAAATTGAGATGAAGTTGATCGTTTTAAAATGAATTTAAAACGAATTTAGTATGAAATATTCAATTTTGATTTGAAAATTGAAATGAAGTTGAAATCCTTTTGAAACAAATTTGTAAACGAATTTATAAAATACATTTTAAATGGAAAACGATGAAATAAATATAATATATATAATATGTATAGATAGATGTTAATGGCTTGAATAGAACGCGCCGCGCTGCGACCGTTCGCGAATTTTGACCATTGACTTCGAATTGAAATTACGGGAGATCCGACCGTCGAATTCTCCTAAAACCGGAAGCATTTGGTTCGTATCGAAAAGAGATTTCCAATGAATATAAGAATTTAAAATCTAACGGATGGATTTGGAGCTACGTGCAAATCAAATTTGGAAAAGGTCGCAATGGATGCAGTTCGGTGGCCATTATTACAAACCGACCGTACGGGCCTTAATAAAATTATTAAAAATATTGATAATTTGTGTAAAATCATAGTTAATGATTTTAAAAGAATTGGATGAAAAATTCCACATTTGTAAAGATAAAAAATAATTTTATCAAAATGAACTAGTTAATAACTAGAATAATAATCCAATTATTTTTAGAAGTAAATAAATTGGATTTGAAAATGGTTTTAATCTAACTAGAAATTTCCAATGTACAAATTGAAATGGAAATAATCTTTGGAATATTTCGATATTGGATTCCGTGATTACACGGATATTGCAGAGGAATTTGGAAGATACTGATATCGTTATTCCTAATATGATATCCGTTGATTTCAGAATTTAATATTGAATATAAGACGATATAATTTCTATTGATAGCCTTGTATTTGATAATGGATTGGATTTTGGGTTTGTCGTGATTGGTGTCTTAAATAACACTGTTCTTAAACCTAGTTGAGAATAGAATAACTCTTTTAATTAAGATTTGTAAAAGTTTATCAATTAATTAATAATTAATTGGAATTGAATAAAGGAATTGGATTTTTGGGTTTATAGTGAACAGTATTTTAAATAACATTTGTTCTTTAACCCAATTTATAATGAAGAATGTGATTTGGAATTTATAAATCTTTTTATTAAGATTTAATGGAATTATTCCAAAGTAAAGTTTTCCAATTTAATAAATTGGAATGGAATGGAACTCGATTTGGTAATAATTGAGATGAGCTTCTATAAAGGAAGACTGTTACTATATATGGAATTTAAAAGGCTTTGTCGTGATTCCATTTAGATTACTGGTTAGATACGGAAATTTATATCGATTATATACATTGATCTGTTTTCCTTGAAGATTCCATAATTAATGGAATGTGATTTCAGAGTTTATCGTGAGATGTGTTTTAAATGACATTGGTCCTTTAACCCAGTTAAGGACAGGATTTATTTCCTAAATTTGAAATATCATTACATAATGATTTTTGGTGATTAAAACTGTAATGACCCGTATTTTTAGCAGTCAAATATTTAATTTAATTTATTTAATTTAAATATTTTATTTAGAATATTAATGGATTTTAGTATTGGATTCGTACTTAAAACGAAGTTTGAACTATATATATATATTTATATATAATATAAATCGAGCTTGAAAATGGCGCTGCAGTTCGTAATATGAAGTTTTGAACTTCAAATGAATATACAAGATCCGACATAAGCCGGATTTCTGTGAAATGAAAAACATCAGAATCTAGTTGATGATAATTTTCATATGAAAGAGAAAAATCCAGATTTCGTATTGCAAATTGTAAGTTGTGGCCAAATTAAATTTTAAAATAGTCGCTGTGGAAAGCGTTATTTAAATATAGGTCGTCAAAATAGCCATTTTTCAAATGTTATCAGTTTTTCAACGAAATCAGTTTCAATGGGACCGTAACGTTAAATTATTGTACGGTGTTAAATGGCGTGGCAAACTGATGTCGTATGTGGCCACGATAGCCGTAAACGCCCATTCAATTTCTATAGCGCGTAATTAAATCTATTTAATTTAATAAAGAGATATTCGAGTAAAACTTGAGCAGACGATCGAATTATGACGCAAAACAAGTTTCGTTGAGTTCGTATCGACGATTAGAGTCAGGATTGGTATATAGTTTTTTTTTTAGAGAGCGGGTAATTTGGTCCCCAAAATGGCATTGCGGTGTGTATAAAAATAGCCTACCGGGAAAACAGTCTCAGAATGCGACGAAACTAGTGCCGTTGGGTTTGTATTGAAAAATTATTATAGGGTTTCAAGGTTTCAAGTTGATTGGATTTATCTAGTATCGTGGAAAATTTAAACGCGTGTTTATTTCTGGTTTTATAAAGGATTTTTTTTCAAATGATGTCAGATTTCAACGAAACTTGTCCCATTGGGTCCCGAATAATTTTCTATGCTAGGATTAGCCTTTTTATCAAAGAACGGAGGTCATACATGAGTTTTATCGCGTTACCTCGCGGTGAAATTTCAACATATAGTATAATAATATTATGTTGTCCCAAATCCTATACATACGTAATCTATTAAAATCTTACCACGCATCCACTGTTACTTACTTGCGCTCCACACTATTTCATTCAACTATTGCTTACTTGCGCTCCACACCATTTCATTTATTGGCTGTCAATTTTTCTTCTACCCTGCAGACCAAGGAGTTTCGAATTTCCCATCACTCAGCATAGCTACTCTTCGTCTATTCTTAAAGTCTATATACCCTATTAAATTGGCAATCACGGTGCTTCCCCGTATATATACTGCTGCTTCATTTATCATTTTCTTGAATCCAGCAAATGGAAAACTAAAAAAATTCCATCAACAAAATATATATAAACAAACCGACTTAAACTTCTAAAACCCTGAATATTTTTCCATTACACCTCCTTGCTGTAGGCTTTGAACGAGCATTAGTTTTCTCAAGCTCGAATACATTTTCTTCGAAACAGAATATCGAGATAGACAAGTAATGGCGTTCGAAGAAGGGGGCGGTGCATCGATCCGAACTTTGAGACATAGGGGATGATCGGAATGGAATTCCGCACGCGTGAATGGAAATTGTTGGATGTTGGTAAAGATTCCTATCGCATATACATAGGGTGTAGGGGGAAGCATTTCGATGTCTGGTCTGGATAGGAGAGTGTGAACTGAACAGTGGAGTGATGGAAGAAGAATGAGTAAGGAGGATGGAAGAAAGTGGTACAAAGGTGGAAAAGGTAATACTTGAAGTGGTAGAACAATGGAAACAAGGGTTTGGCATCTTTCAAGGTAATGTCGAGCGTGGTGTTTTAGTACTGATGGAAGGTTAATGATGAGTAGGTTTTAACGTGAAAAATTGGGGACCGTGGATTTAAAGAAAGTATGACGATGAACAGTGAGGAAGTGGCAAGATGAAATGGAGAGAGTGGAAGGTGATGGAGCGCGAGCTGATGTTGGTGGGTGGACTGGATTTGAAGTCGAGTATGGTTTAGGGGATGAGGGCGCTGCGTATTTGTTTAGGGAGAAGAGCTGGTAAGGCGGTAAAATAAAGATGTAGAGAAATATAATGACCGGGGACTATGGGACTTGGGGTTGTTTTAACTTTCAGACTCATATACTTCGGTAAGGCCAGTTCACATATATTTAAAGATTCTAGTTAATAGCTACCGTAAGATAGGTCATTAAAACTAATAACATGTATTAAGTAATGTTATAACGTGAATGCAAGTACTGAAAACATGCCTAAACTAATTTGCTTATGTACTACGGTGCGTGGCCTAGGTGGATTAAAATTGCCTCATCCTAAGTTTTGTTATATATGGTTTAATAATACTTAACATTTCCTAATAGATTTTGTAATGCTGTTGTTACCTTTATCTTCAAAGAATCTTCAGAATATACATATCTTCCTATTGAGTACTCAATAACGTATGGAGGGGAATATAAGACAAAAATTGGTTTTTTTTTGTCTAGTCACGAAGTTATAAATTGAAAGTATGGAAACTCATGGGACACAAACATTTCGGACATTGGACTATTCAATTATTAATAAGGAGACAGGAGCATATGCACGTTATTTAAGAGTGCATAACCCATTTGTTACAGTACCCAAATATTAGAATATAAATAACATGACCCATTTATTTTAAACGTTATTAACATTTAAGTTAAGATTTAATTACAATTTAAATTGAGTTTTAATTTAAATCCATAACCGGAAAAAAAATTACAATTCTATGGCATGCTTATATGTTAACAGAATTGATCAAAGCTGAGGACGTTGGGACTGTCTCGACGCACGTAATATTTTCGAACGGATTTGATCGCAGATGGAGGCAACCGAAGTTTTAATTAAATTGAACGCATGTTTAATTTAATTAATTGGAACCATTTTAACGTCAGATGAAAATCAAGGTGAGTTAAAATCACTCAGTTTTACCCATTTATATTTTTATATAAATTGGGTTTTGATTTTGTGTGCTCTACTTGCCAATGGTTGACTGTTTGCTAATTATATATTTATTTGCTTATTTAACTACTGAAATAAAATCATCATTTAATTTTAGTGAAATACCAAATCGTTATTCGAACGATTGAATCCAGTATAGGTAACTTATCTTGTTGGTCACGTTTATAAAATAAACGTGTTTAATTGGTTGAATTGCTTGTGAATTAGTTGATGCTAAATGTTCGTTATTTATTGTTATCAGGTAAATGAAATTGAACGATCTGTTTGGAGATAACCATTTGAATCCAGGGAAGAACATGTTGGAGGGATCCAACGGGATTCCTCAATATATTATTTATTTCATATTATCAACATATGAACTATCCTGTTTGGGGTGATTGGTTTAATTGTTGATTTTTGATGAAATTTCAACATCTGTTTAGTTTAAACCAATTGGCGGTATTGGTTGAGTATTTGGCGACATATGGCCTACAAAATCAATCGTTTTATAAATGTTGATTTACCGTCAGGCAAATCGACAGAGATGAAGTTATAAAATTTATTTTATAACTGGAGATAAATTTTGAAACATATTATTTTGAATAAAAGTTTGTTTAAAGAAATAAATATTTATTATTTATTATGTAAGTATATAATTAATTATAAGTTGATTTTATAAAGTAACTTCTAATGTTAATCAGATTTATAAACTCATGAACAGAAATTTACCTAACCGTTAAGTGGAATAATTATTTGTTAAGAATTAAGAAAAGGGAATTATTTAAATAAATTATATTATTAATTAATATAAAGTGAGAACTAACTGGAATCGGTTAATGTAATAACTGCGTTTTAAGTTAATCAACCGTTTTTAATTAGAATTGAGTATTAAATTAGTGTGTTTGCAACAAAAATAGTTTTAATGAATATTGTTTTTAATAAGATCTTAAAAAGAGATATACTATTATTTTAGATAACGAAGAGACTAACTACTAATGTGGTTAATGATTGAGATAAATTATTATTGTAATTAATAATAATTTAGAGAATTACATTTTATGGGAATTCGTTTAAATTGTAATCTAAGAGAAATGAAATCCAACTGAATGGTGAAAAGAGTTTATGAAAAAGTTTTTATTTTAAAACTGAGTTTCATAAGCAAGTTGTAAATGAAGTTTTTAAGTCAATACTATAGCTTAAATTGAGTGTTACCTAAATATTTGAATTAAGAAAAAGGAGATTGGGATAAAAGGTTTACAATAAACCAGATTATATTAATGAGGTTTAAAGTGCTAAAGCGTCATTACTAAATAATGGGATTTAGTAAGGGGAGAGTTGAAATAAGAGTTTTCAAAGCGGGAAATGACTGAATGTTTTGTAACGGTATTGGTAAAGTGAATTGGATAGGAGAAGCGAACCATAAGATTAGTAAACCAATCCGAATTATAAAGTGAATTTTTTTTAAAAGAGGAAGGTGTTAAAAGCGGCATTTTTATAAGAAGTTTCTTAATTATTAAATTGAGAAACATGGTTATATTCGAGAAAGAGAATTTGAAAATAATAAGAAGGGTTTTGAAACCATATGTTGAATAAAATAGTTAAATGAAATTTGATTTGAGATTGGAATGAAATATGGGTTTTTGGATTACAACTTATATTTATCTTAAGGTATGAACGTTGTTAATCAAGGTCTGAGAGGTAACTAAAATACCCCCACTTGAACGACTTCGGGATTATCTAAGGATGATATAAGTTGTAATGGTAAAAGAGATTAGTAAAGTTTATTATTTCATTAGAGAAATAATAATGCAACATTTGTAATGAAGATTTGAAAAATATATAATGAGAACTCCAAAGTGTAAAGGGAAATAAGAAGGGGTTGTGTAACGGTATCTTCGAATTAGAAAGGAGATGTAAAGATGAGTTTTATTCTATAAGAATAAGCATGGATTAGTGTTTTCAAGAAATGGATAAAAGGTATCTCATAATGTGTTTTTATGAGTAATAAGTCTAATAGATTTCCCAATATTAGAGAATATTGTGGTTAGTGCTGAAAGTGGAAATAGAAGATTGGATATGATACAGATTTTTTCCTAAGTAATGGAATGAGTTTGTTTAAAGAATAATATTATGTTATGTTAAATAAGAACAAAAAATTATATTTATAGTATTGAAATATTTAAGAATTTGAATTTACATTTGCTTTAATTAAAAGGCCAAGTGAGACCGAATACTGAACCAGTGAACTCATTGGATTGTCATGATTAAAACACTGTCTATTTTGATAGTTAAATCACCGACTATCAAATCTGGCCAATACGATTGTGGGTACGGAAAGACCAGGATTAAATTTATATTCGAAAACCATGCTGCCCAACAAATACGTGAAGATACCAGAAGATGATCGAGAGGGAGCATTGAAGAACCGCTACTAATCTCTGGTTTAGCGGTCAGAGGTAAACCGTGGTTCTGTCGTGGTTGTAATCTACGGGTTGCAAGGACTTCTCGCTACTGATCCATGGGTTGATTCCTATATTGGATGCAGTAGGAGAGTGACTTCGGTTCATCCTGTTCCTAGATCACTTGTATGGACAAATGTGTGATGGAGTATTTCCTAAAAACCACGTACGTTGATTTTTACAAATATACCGAGTTGGTGGCGAAGAATGGCCCTTCTTTAAAACCCAGAGTATATTTGTGGACGTCAATTAATGATTTGACGGATTTGACAATGTGGCATTCAAAGTGAATGGTGACCAGATATTCCAAAAAGGAAATTCGAACCTCAAGCCTCATCAAGCGGAAAATGACAAAAATCGGGTAGGCAGCATGGCTATGTGGGTCGCTCCCATTTGGGTGTATAATCACCTATCTAGAGAAATTCCTTTTACTTCTTTAATCTATTTCGATGTTGTACCTTTTCGGGAAACGGTGGTTTGAGCCCAACCGTTGGTAATATACATTTGATACACTCAACCGAAATGAGTGATCGGTCATATGAGGGCCGGGTTGCAAGACGTTCTTGTTGAACCCAGTGTATTCGCCTCTAGAGATACACTATCGCAGGTGGTCTCCTACCTTGTCATAGTCGAAAGCCAATCTCCAATAAGCGCCTGCGATTTTGATTGTATGTTATATATGTGGAGCGCGAGATGCAAGTGTTCCGCTAAATTGATATCTACTTGTATTTATACCCTATTATAATATCAGAAAAGATATTGATTTCAAAAATGTTTTGGGTTATCGTAAGGTAAAAACCGTCCATATTTATGTGTGGATTTGGTCTTATGATTATTATTTTCTTTCGAAAAGATTTTAACTTTAAAATCAGGTTGTGTGATACCCTTAAACTTGGTGTGTTTCTCTTACTCTGGTTCACCAGGCTAACCCAGTGATTTGTAAATGCTCAGGTTACAGGTTTAGGTTATCGAATGTTGTGAAGAGACGAGCTGGAAGAGTCCAGACGTATGATATTATATAACTACTATTCCGTTGTGTGTTGTATATGAGGTTAGGTTATTATAACTGTCCAGATGTGTGATGTACTCTTATAATTGTAAGTATTTTTAAAGCTCTCAGTAAAGATTTATTTCTGTATTATATTTTGTTCTGCTGCTATGTGAGACTCTGATTCTGTGTTGTGTTGATTCTTCTTCTTCTTCTACTCTAATATATTTTTCTTTCTTATCTCACCCTCTAAATTCATTCTAATAATGTTCCGGTGTTTGGAAGGTCGGCATGAGGTATGGGAGATGTATTTATGTCGATTTTCGGGGGCCAGAAATCCTCTGTTCGTTACAGTGGTATCAGAGCTATTGGTTTAGTAATAACCTTGGCTCTGTGGTGTAGCTCGATAGAGATTGGGTTAGTAATACCCTAGATCGAGATTGAGTGTATATATATGAGAGCGTATTTGTAAATTTTTATATAAATGTTTTGTATTGTGTTGGTTGATCAATTTAAGTGTTGAGAAGCACTGAACTGGCAATGGACACAATATTATTTTCAAAAGAGGGTAAATGAAATAATTTTACCCAAATTATATTTTTGTATAGAAAAGAAATAATTTTATTATTGAGATATTAGTGTGATTGATTGATTTGAATGGAATTCAAATCGGATGGAAATTTGAATTAAAACTTAACTTAGTTAAGTGTAATTAAATTAAGAATCATATGGAAATTAGATTAAAATAAAATATTAATATTGAATGTGAATGGAATAATCAACAGTTAATTGGAGCTAAATGAATTATAAACTAAAGAATAATTTTCAGTATAATTAAACTAGAATGAAACTGCATAAGAATTGAGATTTATGATTTAACCCCGTATTTGATAATGAATTGATGTTGTCTGTTTGATTTTTGGAATTGGTATAGTTATACCAGTTAATTAGTGAAATATTATCTCAGAATTTCATATATTCGTTACTCATATGTAAATTAAGTACAGGTGCCAGATGGCTAGGCTGATTGATATTGGTTGAGTATATTGCGATAAATTAAATAGCACCCGCAAAAAGATATGCCTATGCAAAAATATAAAATTTTGGGTTTTTGATTTCTATTTTCCAACCTTGTGGGTCCATGTATATATATTATTTGTTCCTGCGATATCATAGATGTCACTTCGTGTAGGGGAGACTCTGCCGAATTTTTCCGGGAATTCAATATGTTAGAAAATTTTCGATATTTTTGAAAATATTTATATACGGCAATGAATCGGTTTTCGATTTAAAATAAATTGGATTTGGAAATTAATGGGATTTGTAGCATTCTTCTTACCTTAGCAATTTCGAGGATGAAATTATTTTAAGTTGGAAAGAATGTAACGACCCGTATTTTTAGCAGTCAAATATTTAATTTAATTTATTTATTTTAAATGTTTTATTTATAATATAAATGGATTTTAATATTGGATTCGTATTTAAAACGAAGTTTGAACTATATATATATATATATATATTTATATATAATATAAATCGAGCTTGAAAATGGCGCTGTAGTTCGTAATATGAAGTTTTGAACTTCAAATGAATATACATGATCCGATATAAGTCAGGTTTCTGTGAAACAAGAAACGTCAGAATCTAGTTGACGATAATTTTCATATGAAAGAGAAAAATCCAGATTTCGTATTGTAAATTGTAAGTTATGGCCAAATTAAATTTTAAAATAGTCGCTGTGGAAATCGTTATTTAAATATAGGCCTTTAAAATAGCCATTTTTTCAAATAGTCTCCATTTTCGACGAAATCAGTTTCATTGGGACCGTAACGTTAAATTATTGTACGGTGTTAAATGACGTGGAAAACTGATGTCGTATGTGGCCACGGTAGCCGTAAACGCCTATTCAATTTCTATAGCACGTAATTAAATCTATTTAATTTAATAAAGGGATATTCGAGTATAACTTGAGCAGATGATCGAATTAGGCCGCGAAACCAGTTTCGTTGAGTTCGTATCGACGACTAGAGTCAGGATAGGTATATAGTTTGTTATTTTTAGAGACCGGGTAATTTGGTGCCCAAAATGGCATTGCGGTACGTATAAAAATAACCTACCGGGAAAACAGTCTCAGAATGCAATGAAACTGGTGCCGTTGGGTTTGTATTGAAGAATTTTTATAGGATTTCAAGGTTTCAAGTTGATTGGATTTATCTAATGATCGTGGAAAATGTAAACGCCTGTTTATTTCTGGTTTTATAAAGGAATTTTTTTCAAATGATGTCAGATTTCGACGAAACTTGTCCCATTGGTTCCAGAATAATTTTCTATGCTAGGATTAGCCTTTTTATCAGAGAACGGAGATCGTACGTGAGTTTTATCGCGTTACTTCGCGGTGAAGTTTCAATATATAGTATAATAATATTATGTTGTCCAAAATCCTATACACACGTAAATATTAAAATCTTCCCACGTGTCCACTGTTACTTACATGCGCTCCACACTATTTCATTCAACTGTTACTTACTTGCACTCCACACCATTTCATTTATTGGTTGTCAATTTTTCTTCCATCGTGCAGACCAAGGAGTTTCGAATTTCCTCTCACTCAGCATAGCTACTGTACGTCTATTCTGAAAGTCTATATACCCTATTAACTTGGCAATCACAGTGCTTCCCCGTATATATACAGCTCCTTCATTTATCATTTTCTTGAATCCAACAAATGGAAAACTGAAAAACTTCCATCAACAAAATATATATAAACAAACCGACTTAAACTTCTAAAACCCTGAATCTTTTTTCATTACTTCTCCTTGTTGTAAGCTTTGAACGGGCACTAGTTTTCTCGAGCTCGAATACATTTTCTTCGAAACAGAATATCGACATGGACAAGTAATGGTGTTCGAAGAAGGGGGTGGTGCATCGATCCGAACTTTGAGACATAGGGGATGATCGGAATGGAATTCCGCACGCGTGAATGGAAATTGTTGGAAGTTGGTAAAGATTCTTGTCGCATGTATATAGGGTTTAGGGGGAAGCATGTCGATGTCGGGTTTGGATAGGAGAGTGTGAACTGAACAGTGGAGTGAAGGAAGAAGAATGAGTAAGGAGGATGGAAGAAAGTGGTACAAAGGTGGAAAAGGTAATACTTGAAGTGGCAGAACAAGGGTCTGGCATCTTTCAAGGTGATGTCGAGTGTGGTGTTTTAGTACTGATGGAAGGAGAATGATGAGTAGGTTTTAACGTGAAAAATGGGGGGCCATGGATTTAAAGCAAGTATGACGATGAACAGTGAGGAAGTGGCAAGATGAAATGGAGACACTGGAGGGGGATGGAGTGCGAGCTGATTTTGGTGGGTGGATTGGCTTTCAAGTCGAGTATGGTTTAGGGGATGAGGGAGCTACGTATTTATTTGGGAAGAAGAGCAGGTAAGGCGGTAAAAGAAAGATGGAGAGAAATATAAAGATAGGGGACTATGGGAGTTGGGGTTGTTTTAACTTTCAGACTCATATACTTCGGTAAGGCCAGTTCACATATATTTAAAGATTCTAGTTAATAGCTACCGTAAGATAGTTCATTAAAATTAATAACATATATTAAGTAATGTTACAACGTGAATGCAAGTGCTGAATACAAGCCTAAACTAATTTGCTTATATACTACGGTGTGTGGCCTAGATGGATTAAAATTGCCTCATCAAAAGTTTTGTTAAATGTAGTTTAATAATACTTAATGTTTCCTAATAGATTTCGTAGTACTGTTGTTACCTTTATCTTCAAAGAATCTTCAGAATATACATATTGTCCTACTGAGTACTCAATAACGTATGGAGGGGAATATAAGACAAAACATTGTTTTTTTCCAGTCAGGAAGTTATAAATTAAAAGTATGGAAACTCATGGGACACAAACATTTCGGACATTGGTCTATTCAGCTATTAATAAGAAGACAGGAGCACATGCACGTTATTCAAAAGTGCATAACCCATCTGTTAAAGTACCCAAATATTAGAATATAAATAACATGACCCATTTATTTTAAACGTTACTAACATTTAGGTTACGATTTAAATTGAGTCTAATTTAAATCCATAACCGGAAAAAAAAATTACAATTCTGTGGCATGCTTATATGTTAACAGAATTGATCAAAGCTGAGGACGTTGGGACTGTCTCGACGCACGTAATATTTTCAAACGGATTTGATCGTAGATGGAGGCAACCGAAGTTTTAATTAAATTGAACGCATGTTTAATTTAATTAAATGGAACCATTTTAACGTCAGATGAAAATCAAGGTGAGTTAGACTCATTCAGTTTTGCCCATTTATATTTTTATATAAATTGGGTTTTGATTTTGTGTGCTCTGCTTGCCAATGGTTGACTGTTTGCTAATTATATATTTATTTGCTGATTTAACTGCTGAAATTAAACTGTTGTTTAATTTTAGTGAAATACCAAATCATTATTCTAACTACTGAGTCGAATAAAGATAACTTACCTTGTTGGTCACGTTTATAAAATAAACGTGTTTAATTGGTTGAATTGTTTGAATTGCTTGTGAATTGGTTGATGTTAAATGTTCGTTATTTATTGTTATCAGTTAAATGAAATTAAACAATCTGTTTGGAGATAACCATTTGAAAACAGGGAAGAACAGGTTGGAGGGATTCAATGGGATTCCTCAATATATTATTTATTTCATATTATCAACATATGAACTGTCCTGTTTGGGGTGATTGGTTTGATTATTGATTTTTGATGAAATTTCAACATCTGTTTAGTTCAAAACAATGGGCGGTATTGGTTGAGTATTTGATGACATATGGCCTACAAAATCAATCGTTTTGTAAATGTTGATTTACGTTCAGGCAAATCGACAGAGATGAAGTTATAAAATTTATTTTATAACCGGAGATAAATTTTGAAACATATTATTTTGAATAAAAGTTTATTTAAAGAAATAAATATTTATTATTTAAGTATATAATTAATTATAAGTTGATTTTATAAAGTAACTTCTAATGTTAATCAGATTTATAAACTCGTGAATAGAAATTTACCTAACCGTTAAGTGGAATAATTGTTTGTTAAGAATTAAGAAAAGGGAATTATTTAAATAAATTATATTATTAATTAATATAAAGTGAGAACTAACTGGAATTAGTTAATGGAATAACTGTGTTTTAAGTTAATCAACCGTTTTTAATTAGAATTGAGTATTAAATTAGTGTGTTTGGAACAAAAATAGTTTTAATGAATATTGTTTTTAATAAGATCATAAAAAGATATATACTATTATTTTAGATAACGAAGAGACTAACTACTAATGTGGTTAATGATTGAGATAAATTATTATTGTAATTAATAATAATTTAGAGAATTACGTTTTATGGGAATTCATTTAAAAAGTAATTTAAGAGAAATGAAATCCAACTGAATGGTGAAAAGAGTTTACGAGTAAGTTTTTATTTTAAAACTGAGTTTCATAAACAAGTTGTAAATGAGGTTTTTAAGCGAATACTATAGCTTAAATTGAGTGTTACCTAAATATTTGAATTAAGAAAAGGGAGATTGAGATAAAAGGTTTACAATAAACCAGATTATACTAATGAGTTTTAAAGTGTTAAAGCGTCATTACTAAATAATGGGATTTAGTAAGGGGGAAAGTTGAAATAAGAGTTTTCAAAGCGGGAAATGACAGAATGGTTTGAAACGGTATTGGTAAAGTGAATTGGATAGGAGAAGCGAATCATAATATTGGTAAACCAATCCGAATTATAAAGTGAAATTGTTTTAAAAGAGGAAGGTGTTAAAAGTGGCATTTTTATAAGAAGTTTCTTAATTATTAAATTGAGAAAGATGGTTATATTCGAGAAAGAGAATTTCAAAAATAATAAGAATGGTTTTGAAACCATATTTTGAATAAAATAGTTAAATGAAATTTGATTTGAGATTGGAATGAAATATGGGTTTTTGGATTACAACTTATATTTATCTTAAGGTATGAACGTTGTTGATTAAGGTCTAAGAGTTAACTAAAATACCCCAACTTGAACGACTTCGGGATTATCTAAGGATGATATAAGTTGTAATGGTAAAAGAGATTAGTAAAGTTTATTATTTCATTAGAGAAATAATAACGCAACATTTGAAATGAAGATTTGAAAAATATATAATGAGAACTCCAAAGTGAAAAGGGAAATAAGAAGGGGTTGTGTAACAGTATCTTCGAATTAGAAAGGACACGTAAAGATGAGTTTTATTCTATATGAGTAAGCATGGATTAGTGTTTTCAGGAAATGGATAAAAGGTATCTCGTAATGTGTTTTTACGAGTAATAAGTCTAATAGATTTCCCAATATTAGAGCATATTGTGGTTAATGTTGAAAGTGGAAATAGAAGACTGGATATGATATAGAATTTTTCCTAAGTAATGGAATGAGTTTGTTTAAAGAATAATATTATGTTATGTTAAATAAGAACGAAAAACTATATTTATAGTATTGAAAGATTTAAGAATTTAAATTTGCATTTGCTTTAATTAAAAGTCCAAGTGAGACCGAATACTGAACCAGTGAACTCACTGGATTGTCATGATTGAAACACTGTCTATTTTTATAGTTAAATCACCGACTCTCAAATCTGGCCAATATGATTGTGGGTACAGAAAGACCAGGATCGAATTTATATTCGAAAACCATTCCGCCAAAGAAATACGTGAAGATACCAGAAGATGATCGAAATGGAGCATTGAAGACCATAGATCTTCACAAACGGAAGAACCGTTAATAATATCTGGTTTAGCTACCAGAGATAAACTATGGTTTTGTCGTGGTTGTAATATACGGGTTGCAAGGACTTCTCGCTACTGATCCATGGGGTGATTCCTATGTTGGATGCAGTAGGAGAGTGACTTCGGTTCATTTGGTTCCTGGATGACTTGTATGGACGAATGTATGACGGAGTATTTCATAAAACCCACGTATGTTGATTTTTAACAATATACCGAGTTGGTGGCTAAAAATGGCCCTTCTTCAAAACCCAGAGTATATTTGTGGACGTCAATTAGTGATTTGATGGATCTAACAATGTGGCATTCAAAGTGAATGGTGAACAAATATCCCAAAAAGGAAATTCAAACCTCAAGCCTCATCAACCGGGAAATGACAAAAATCGGGTAGGCATCATGGCTATGTGGTTCGCTCCCATTAGGGTGTATAATCACCTATCTAGAGAAATTCCTTTTGCTTCTTTAATCTATTTCGATGTTGTTCCTTTTTGGGAAACGGTGGTTTGAGCCCAACAACTGGTGATATACATTCGATACACTCAAGCTAAATGAGTGGTCGATCATGTGAGGGTCGGGTTGCAAGACGTTCTTGTTGAACCTAGTGTATTTGCCTCTAGAGATTCACTATCGGAAGGTGGTCCCTTACCCTATTATAGTCGGAAGCCAATCACCAATAAGCGCCCACGATTTTGATTGTATATTATATATGTGGAGCGTGAGATGCAAGCGTTCCGCTAAATTGATATCTACTTGTATTTAGACACTATTATAATATCAGAAAAGATATTGATTTCAAAAATGTTTTGGGTTATCGTAACGTAAAAACTGTCCGTATTTATGTGTGGATTTGGTCTTACGATTATTCTTTTCTTTCGAAAAGATTTTAACTTTAAAATCAGGTTGTGTGATAACCTTAAACTTGGTGTGTTTCTCTCACTCTGGTTCACCAGACTGACCCGGTGTTTTGTAAATTCTCGGGTTTGCCCAGGGTGTATAGGTTCAGGTTATCAAATGCTGTGAAGAGATGAGCTTGAAGAGTCCAGACGTATGATATTATATAACTAATATTCCGCTGTGTATTGTATATGAGGATAGGTTATTATAATTGTCCAGATGTGTGATGTACTCTGATAATTGTAAGTATTTTTACAGCTCTAAGTAAAGATTTATTTCTGTATTATATTTTGTTCCACTGCGATGTGAGACTCTGATTCTATGTTGTGTTGATTCTTCTTCTTCTTCTATTATAATATTTCTTTCTTTCTTATCTCACCCTCTAAATTCTTTCTAATAACGTTCCGGTGTTTTTCGGTGTTTGTAAGGTCGGCATGAGGTACGGGAGATGTATTTATGTCGATTTTCGGGGTCGGAAATCCTCTGTTCGTTACAAAAACGAAGTGGAGTTTTAATGAATCTTTAATTAGATTGAAATGAGAATGTGATAATTTAAATTAAATTTTTTTTGAAATGATCAAGAATAGAGTATCACTAGTTTTGCACCAAGCGATAGTTAAATCTTTAAATAGATTTGTACGAGAAATGGTAATCAATTTTGTCAATAACACCGTGGTGTTAGATGTGGAGTACTACCGGTTTTGCTCCATAGGATGAATAGGTGGGGATTGGGAAATAAAATAAATGATTACTTCGGTGTGTTTCGCTAATCCCGACTAGTTCGGAAAACCATAATATGGTTTAAATTGTGAAAAGAATATTTGAATAAAAGAATATTCTTGATTGGAATGAGGCATAAGTTGTGTTTCTATAGCTCTTGTTTATAAGATACGCGAGTTATTCGGAAAGACCGGGTTTATCCCATTCTGAATAATTGATATGACGATAAGTCGACGATGAAGACGGTAGTTGAAGACCAGAGATATTCACATCGTTTGGATGATTACTTATGTCTTAATTGGGAGGCATCCCAAGACAAGGTAATAAGTGGTGATCGTCCAGACGTACTTGGAGATCGACCGGATATGCGAGGGCCTCTCTCCTGTATTGGACATATGAGACGAGGAACAAGGTGCCTCCGATTTTGTTCATACCCGAAACGAACTAGTAAATTAATGTGTGCTTGACATCAGTTTTTCTTCTGTGTTGATTGGTTTCTATTAAATATAAATTAGTTCGGTGGTGGAGAATTTATTCTCTTGCTTAACACCTTTCTCTGAGACGTACGAGCTTAGCGGTTATATATCGATAGACATCAGTCACATGGCGTGAATTGTCAGTGTAGCATGCTGAGATGTAAATGATCAAGATTTCTGTTGAAAAGTAGAGTCTTGTGGTTGATGATCAAAGCACGGTTTATAATAGCATAGCTTTGTCTATAGCATTAATTCGCGAGCCTCACACCCCGGTGTGAACTGGAAACAGGAGAGGACCACAGGGAGGACATGCGTTTCTTTCTAGCTAGTAGTTGTGTCATGGTATAGAGCCCAAACATTTTACTCATGTGGATGTTGCATATTATTCTATAGATAGCGTGGTACCTCGGATATATTGGTCAGTACGGGGCCGATGAATATGATGGTCGACATACTGACCAGATTTACGCCCCATATGGCGGGGAAACGTATTGTTCAAAAAAATATAATCCACTAACGTAAGTGTGGACCAGCCCTGTCGCTCCAGGTGCAGTTGCGACTGATCCTGAGACATGGGCAAGATTGTCTTGAATTCGGTAAGGACGATCCCTTGCCTTGGTGTAACGTCCTGTATTTTTCTGGCCAATTATTTGAATTATTTTATTGTTTAAAATGTTGGTTTGAATTTAAATAATCGATTTAACCATTTTAATTTGAATATTTAAATAACATTAATAATATAATAATAATTTATTTTCGAATTATATGGGGAAAATGTTGAATTTGCAGTTTAAAGTGATCGGGCAATTTAAATTGGTTAAATATGGCTTGGATTGAAATTATAGTGACGATTTTGTTTATAAAACAACATTAAAACGTTTAATTTATAATTTAACTATAAAACGAGCTGCAGCGGCGTGGCAGTTCGTAATTTGGCGTTTTGAACTTTAAACGGCTATATAGGGCCCAAAGTGAGTCGGATTTTCTTGAAACAAGAAACGTCTGAATCTATTGGATAATATTTTTCTAATGAAAGAGGAAAATCGAGTTTTCGTGTTGTAGATTGTGTTTTATGTCCAAATCAAATTTTGAAAAGGTCGCTGTGGAATTTCCTTTATATATTATATCGTTATTTATATAAAATAAAGGGTTTTTAAATATTTATAATACCGATTTGGCTTCAAATTCAACCCGGATATTTGATTGTGGTAGTATACGAAATTCTAGTCGTATAATGCCAATTTCAATATTTTAATAATATAATATTGAGGTATTTTAAAATTGGTTTATTTTATTTGAATTGGGCAGTTATAAAAGGGCCTTTATTCAAACGACCTCAGTTTTCGACGAAACAAATTTTATTGGGACCACAATAGTAAATTATGGTTAGATTTCAAGTGGCGCGTCAATCGAGGTTAATTTGTGAGCGTGGCAAAATAAAATGCAAATAAAAATGACCATTTGAATGTGAACGAGGGCCATGTGAGCAAACGGACTCGAAATTCGACGAAATAAGTTTCATTAGGATCGTGTCGTCAAATTATATTATGCCATCCATTCACGTCTCGAACGGGGTTTATATGTGAGTGCAAGAGCCAATAAACAACGTTAAAAATAGCGATAGGCACAAAATAAAAATCGTTAGTCAACATCGCTTGTCACGTCGACTTAAAATATTTATATTTAGAGCTATATATACCCCCTAAAATCAGAATTTCCAGCCCAACTCCATTTTCAGTACATACATTTTGCAGTAAAGCCACTCTTTACAAATCAGTTTATTTCTTCCAATCCATCATGAATTAGTGAAGGGAATATGAAGTAAAGTGGTAGATCGGGTCAAGATCTACATATTGAGAAAAATTGGGGTGGAACGGTGGTCGGAGGTAGCCGGAATCGAGGTAAAACCGAGAAATTTGACTTTCGTTCTTTTCAGAAATTAGGGGGATTGAGTTGATTGGAGATGATGGGACCATGGGGAAAATGAAGAGGGAAGATCAGGCTTTTGTTTGACTGTGGTCTCGGGTTCTCTGGTGGTCCGTGGTGGGGTGGGGACCGAGATGAACGGAGGTATGCCATTTTGGGTTGTTCTCAAAAGTCAGGACCATATTTTCTTGTTTTCCGGCGGCAGAAGTGTGAGTTGGCGTCGCGTTCGGGGGGGGGGGGAGGGGATCACCGCTGGACGGCGTGGCCGAGGCTATGGCGAAGGTCCGATCCTCTCCGGTGATCGGAGGTGTCGTATTTTGGCCTGGTTCGGTTTTCCGTTCATCTAGGAATTCCGGCGCATTGATGAACTTCTGGGCGACGGCGTCCATGGTGGAGGGAGGTCATGGAGACGCGGTTCTGATGGAGTGTCGAGGCGAGGTTTAGATCGCCTGAGGCGGCGGCCATGGGTGATGGAATGCGTCGTGTTTTCTGAGAGGAAGAGTATCGGGCTCGAGAGGGGGTTCCAGGAAGAAACGCATTGTTTTATTAATCTGAGGATGACGTGGCCTAAGTGGAAGGTAGTTAAGGTAATAAATTTTTATTTAATTAATAATTAAACTTAGTTAACAATCGTATAAATATATGAATCTTCAAACTAGTGTGACTTCTACATACGTTAATGAAATCTGACGAAACTGGATCCGTTGGGATCGCAGGGACGAGCTCTAGATGACGGCACTGACTGGGAACTAGTCTGACATAGTTAAAATTTCAGCTAATTTTGATCGTTCAGTTAAATTTAAAAGGAACAAACGCATCAACTGCCAACCGAAATAATCTGGTGAGTTAATTCTCACACCCTCTGGAATCCTGTGATGTGGTAGATTCATATTAAAATGTAATTTACCTTAAAAAGTATAAATTGGTTGATTGGCTGCTATTGACTGTTATTGTTTGATTGGTTGCTATCATTTATATTTTATCATTTAAAATATTTGACTATTGAAATTTATTTCATATATTATTATGAAATGTTATAACGAGTTGTGGTGTACGGAAGAACGAGTTGGAGGGATCCGACCGGTGTAATAACCCGGAAATGCGAGGCAATATAAAAATTTTATTTTGGAAATTTTAGCGAATTTTGAATATTTAAAATAGATTATTTTAAATAATATCGACGAGAAATTTATTTTTAATGGATTGATTGATATGTGTATGGCATGGGCCATCACTAGACCGGGGATAAGGCTAAGCCTTGTCCCGTTTCTAGTATCGTGCCGTTATGCCGCCAAATTTTCTAAAATAAGTTAGAAAAATAAATATATCATTTTATTTAATAAATGAACTGAATAGAATATTCATAGGTTGAATAAAATAATTCGATTGTTAAAAATATAATTTTTAACGTGAATGTGAATAAATAAATATTAATTTACAAACCGGACGGTTTATTTATGTACACCTATTTGAATGACATTGATTGGGATGATAAATTTTATACATCGCCCAACTGCACAAATAAAATCTGTTTTTGATTGTCTGAAACCCACACGGGTATTGGGATAATATACGACATACACTAATCCCAGTAATTAGTTATATGTCGATCGATGGATCGATAGGCTGATATAAGCGTTAGATATCTATATTTGATGCTTATACAGTGTAGTGCACTTTGGATGATGGTTGATTAATTATCGTTGCTATTATGTACATATGTTGTATGGAACCCATATAATTAACTTTATATGGTAATTGATTGGGCCTCATTCCAATCGGGAAGATAAAGAATATTATAAAATAAAGGTTCATGTGTTGACAGTACTCATCCGTTGAGATTAGTCATGTGTTGAACGAAATATTTTAACAATAAGATTTATATCTTTATCATATATAAAATTAGAAACTAACTGGAAAATAGATAAGATGAGTGGTCTCCTAGATGTTGGTCTGATGTTGGTTTCGGCCTTCGGGGTTAAAATTTAGGAAATCGTTCTCTTACTAATTTACGGTTGGAGTCTGATTTGAAATCAAACGATAGATACCATAATTTTTATAAAATATATTGAATAACAAAAATAGTCACATTTGGACAGTACTCATTTGTTGAGATTAGTCATGTGTTGACAAACATTTGTTGAATAGAATAACAAAGTTATTGAAAAATATAAAGACGTGTTGATTAGAGATGCGCTATTTTGACGCGAACGATATTTATATTGATTATATTTGTTTTTATAATGAATATTGAAAAGAGATTTAAAAATCGAATATATAGAAAATGAATTCGAATTGAATTGAATAGGAAACGAATTCGAATTGAATTGAATAGAAATCGAATTCGAATTGAATTGAATATATAACCAATTTGAATTGAATTGAATAGAAATCGAATTCGAATTGAATTGAATATATAACCAATTTGAATTGAATTGAATAGAAAACGAATTCGAATTGAATTGAATATATAACCAATTTGAATTGAATTGAATAGAAATCGAATTCGAATTGAATTGAATATATAACCAATTTTAATATAATTGAATAGAAAACGAATTTTAATTGAAATGAATTTTAAAACGAATTTATAAGGAAAAATTCAATTTTGATTTGAATTAGAAATGGAAGTTGAAATGTTTTTAAAACGAATTTAAAACTATTTATAAAGTTCATTTTAAATAGAAATCGACGAAATATATATTATATATATTATATATATAATATAATGGCCTGAATAGAACGCGCTGCGCCACGGCAGTTCGCGAATTTCGACCATTGACTTCGAACGGATATTATGAGAGATCCGACCGTCGGATTCTCCTAAAACAGGAACCGTTGGGTTCGTATCGAAAAGTGCTTTCTAAAAAATATTAGAAATTTGAAATCTAACTGTGACGATCCCAAAATCCGAGGGGCGGTATTAAGGATAATCATTAGGAAATAACACATTAATCATCATAGCAGAGTACAGATAATAGCAGAAACAATAAATAAAATAATTTTACATGAATATGACAGCGGAATCACAACATGTAGGAATATTTGAATAGCATAACGTGGGATATACTTAGTAAAAAGAAAGGGAAGTGATCAGTCATCATCGCCAGAGGCGGAATACATACATGCAGTGACAAAATAAGAATATCAGTCTACATCGCCGAAGGCGGAATACATATACATATCGTGAGAAATACGGAAAGTAAATCAGTCTGCATCGCCAGTGGCGGAATCATAATATACACAGTAATGGCGGAAAATATCTAAGTCATCACTATGAAGTCAGCCTCGCCATGAGCCAAAAGTGCATGCTATGCAGCAGTGCAGAACCAAAAACCACCTGTCACCTGTGTACTAGGCTGCCCGTGTGAAAATAAGGGCACCCGCGTTTGCAAAGTGAAACAAACAACGAGTCAGTCATGGGGACTGGTATGAGAAATCCATTTAACAGTTAAACAATAGTAATAGCAAATCATAGGACCACGCCACTTTCGCGGAACGGGTTTACTCCAGTGATTGCTAGTGCATTTAAAACAAGGTAAATTCTTTTAAAGACAACGCAATGCTTTTAGAAAGAATGAAGCTATTATAAGACTCAGGTCCCATCACACAATGCAACGCAAGCCGGAGGATAGAGTTTTACCTTATAATAGCCAAATATGCTTGATACGTATAAAGCAAAGTCATTTGATATTATTACTAGTGCATATATGTTTTAAAGCAAATAGCATCATAAATATCAATCATAGGCGGCATACCTACCATATACTATGTCACCATACTAGTACTACAATCAAGTCCGTTATTTCGTATTGGAAATTGGATTTCCGTCATGAGTCGAGGCAAGGGGCAAGCTCCTCTCCGCTTCGAGACACTCTAGCAAATGCCTCAGGATTACGCACACTGGGTAACCCCTGGATCGGCTGGGCCGGTCCTCACTTACGTTAGAGGATTGGCAATTCCTGAACACACGTTTCCCGGTCCTTACAGACCTATAATCGAGGCGCCTCGCATTCCAACAACCACAAAGGTGAAAAGTAGATATATATGTCACGGCTGGTAAGTCACTGACACCACCATAGCTAGAAAGAAACGTCGTGCTCTCCCAGCGGTCCGTATCCCGTTTTTAACTCATACCGGGGTGTGAGGTTCGCGAATCTACGAAATATACAAAGCTAGGCCACGTAAGCCTTGCTTTGATCACCATCCACAAGACTTTGCTTTGCAACAGAAGCCTTGATCACAGCATCTTGGCATGCCACATAGGCAGTCCACTCCATACGATTGATTTCCATCGATATATAACCTCTAAGCTCGTACGTCTCAGAGAAGGGCGTTAAGCAAAAGAATAAATTCTCCGCCGCCAAACAGATATATATTTAACAGAGATCAGTCAATATAGAACAAAATCCAATGTCAGACACACAGTCCATTTACATGTCCGTCCTGGGTCTGAACGAAACCGGAGGCGTCAAATTCCTCGTATATCCGTCCAATCAACATATACGTTCAGACGGCTACTACTTCCGTCCCTTTCCGGTAGCTACTCCGGTTAGGAACCTCAGTAGCGCCCATCCAACCGATACGAAGATCGTCGGTCTTGAATCGTCTTTGCATTTTCCAATTCGAATCGCTCGATGAATTACTTGAAATGAGGGTTAGCTCGGCCTTTTCAAATAACTCACGTCATTAGAATTTAAATCGATTCTTTATATGGTTATATTATTCGACATCCATCTTTCAGTTATTTAGTGTTATTTTCATGTCATACACATACAACCATCAAATATCAAACAATTCAAGCCCAATTGGTTTATTTGCAACCTATGTTGCTTATAATATTTTATAACAATTTTTCGCCATTTTTATTTATTTAAAAATGGCCATATTTAATTAAACGACGTTTCAGGTCGTTTCGTGTCACTGGCGCTGTTTTTCCCTAAATTTGTTTTACACATATCGGAAAATCTAACCGTTGGATTTCTACAAAGTCTATATCAGTGGGAAGATATTCCCAAAGCGAACCCAACGGTTCCAGTTTCGTGAGAATCCGACGGTCGGATCTTCCACACTAGTCGTTTGAAGTTACGGTTTCAATTTACGAACTGCAGCGTCGTTATTCGATTAAATTTAATTATATATATATATAAATATAAATATAATCGTTCCTGGCGCTGTTTTTCCTTAATTTTGAATTAAACATTCCAGACAATCCAACCGTTGGATTTTTATAAGGTTGGTGCCGTTGGAAAGATTATTCCAAGGCGAACCCGACGGTTGAGGTTTCGGGAAAATCCAATGGTCGGATTTCCCGCACTAGTCGTTTGAAATCACGGTTTCAAAATACGAACTGCACGGCCTCGTTTCGTTTTAATTTTATTTATATTTATATATTTATATAAATATAGTTCATTCGATGATTTCTATATCGTTTTTCACTTCAAATATTTTTCTAACACCTTAAATTTTGGAAAAATTTCGCCATAACCTCCCCTGCACCGGGAGCATCGGGAAATCGCAAATAGCGTTCCCGGTCCTTCTAATCTCAAAAAGAAAAAGAAAAAGCCAAGCGGCTAGCCAACAGGCTCAAAATCATCACCCAAACAAATCAGTAAATGTGTACCTATTTGTCGGGCACAAAATTTTATTCCTCTTCTCTAGCCCCTTTGCTATAACATGTTCAATGAATATGCATGTACATATATATACAGTTCTTATCAATTATCATTTTCTATTCAATTCCATATTTGATTTCTGTTTGGTTTAAAAACACCATTCATTCTAATGTTACATAAATAGGTGCAAATCATTTCATTGGCTAATTAATGAATATTTCAACTCATATATGTTTATTTTGAACAAGTGGCTATTTTTAACATTTCACATTTCAACGATTAAGGCATACAATAAAAATGTGATTTTTATTGTAAAACAATTCATTTCAAAACACTATTTTTCTATATAGTTTAAGTTGGTGATAAAATAGGATTTTTATCATCAAACAATTTATTTCAAAATATGAATACCATTCAACACATGAATTTCTAATCAACGAATGAATATCAATTCAACACATGAATGTTTTCTATAGTTTCTATATATAGATAAAAATGTGATTTTTATTATCGAACAGTTTATTTCAAAATATGAATATCATTCAACACATGAATTTCTAAACAACGAATGAATATCAATTCAACACATGAATGTTTTCTATAGTTTCTATATATAGATAAAAATGTGATTTTTATTATCGAACGGTTTATTTCAAAATATGAATATCATTCAACATATGAATTTCTAAACAACGAATGAATATCAATTCAACACATGAATGTTTTCTGTAGTTTCTATATATAGATAAAAATGTGATTTTTATTATCGAACGGTTTATTTAAAAATATGAATATCATTCAACACATGAATTTCTAAACAACGAATGAATATCAATTCAACACATGAATGTTTTCTATAGTTTCTATATATAGATAAAAATGTGATTTTTATTATCGAACGGTTTATTTCAAAATATGAATATCATTCAACACATGAATTTCTAAACAACGAATGAATATCAATTCAACACATGAATGTTTTCTATAGTTTCTATATATAGATAAAAATGTGATTTTTATTATCGAACGGTTTATTTCAAAATATGAATATCATTCAACACATGAATTTCTAAACAACGAATGAATATCAATTCAACACATGAATGTTTTCTACACAATGAATAAATATAGTTTAAGCATATGAAAATAATTCAAACACAAGAATATTATTCAAAATTTCGGCAGCATAACGGCAGGGTAGTTACACCGGCACCGTCCCTAGTACGGCTCCTCGCTCTACCTTAAAACCTCGCGGTTTTTGACAATGGGAATCATGCATCTAATTCGCACGCAGGCGGCATGTTTATTTTTATTTCATTTCCACAAACTAATCCTATGTGGTTTCAACCAAATATTTTTCAACCACAATTGGGTATTTTTCAACCGCAATCAACCAATATCAATCACAAACAATCCCAAACTATCAATCAATTTTCACAACAATTTCAACCAATAAATATCGTCCATGGTTTGTGGACGAGGGGCGTATATATATATATAGATATTTATATATAGCAATTCACTTTCATTTTCAACTCATATATGTTTATTTTAAAATCGAAATTGAAAAGTGAGAGATCCTCACCAATAGCTATCCACTAACACGATTCTTCCTCAATAGAAATCTTCGCCTATTTGTTGCTTTCGTTGCCTGTATTCTCTACATAGGTAAAAATCGAATTTTTACTATGTTATTCAATATATAAAGATTGCATTTTGACTTCGCTATTAAACATAAAGATTATATTTTTATTATTCTTATGATGTAACAATTATATTTTTATTGCTTTAAAAATATAAGAATCATACCTTACTTCTTCTACTTAACAAAAATTCCATCTTTTCTATTTTTAAAAATATGATCTTTATTTTTGCAAGTTCAAATCTTTTCCTATTAAAAGATTAAACCTTTTTCTTGTAAAAGATTAGACCTTTTTCCTATTTTAAAGTTCAAAATAAAATCAGTTTTTGCAACTTTAAAAATTCAGTTTTTATTTTCTTTTTAAAAAATTCAGTTTTAACTCTTTAAAAACAAAACAGTTTTTAAAATCTTCTTTTTATATCAATTTTTAACTCTTTAAAAACAAAACAGTTTTTAAATTATTATATAAAAAAAACAGTTTTCAATATCTTTTAAAAATTCGGTTTTTAGTTTCTTTAAAACAGTTTTTATAATCCTTTTAAAAATTCTGTTTTTATTATTTAAAAAAAAACAGTTTTTAAAGTTCTAACAAATCAGTTTTTGCCTTTTATAAAATCTGTTTTTATCTTTTTTAAAAATTCAGTTTTTATCTTTAAAAAAACAGTTTTTAAATCTCAAAAAAAAAAATCAGTTTATATATTTCAAAAAATTCAGTTTTTAAAGCTTTAACAAATTAGTTTTTTTTCCTTAAAAACCAGTTTTTAATTCACTGCAAAACAAAAATAAAAACTAAAACAAAATAACCTAAAAGCTCACCTAGATTTCGAAGTGGAGGAGGGAAGAAGAGGCGTCGGCAGCAGGGTTGGTGGTCGGTGGTTCATGGGGGGTGTCGCGTCGAGGTTCGGAGGCTTCGACTGGGGGCTGCTTCGATTTGTCGAGGGTTGCGTCGCCTGGAGGGAGGAGGTCGTGCGGTGGGGTTCGGCGAAGTCCTCGTCGGCGGTAAGGGTAAGGCGGCGGCTCGACGAACTTAGGGTTAGGTTTTTTTTTCTTTTTTTTTCTTCTATTTCGTTTTCTGGTAAGTGATTCGGGGGGGGGGGGCAATGAAGGAGAAAAGGGGAATTCTATTTTTTTATTTTATTTTATTATTTAATTATTAAATTTTGCCAAAGGGTTGACTTTTACATACGACCTCGAAACGAGGCCCACCGCCTGTCGTCCATAGCGTTTTACCCCCATTCCGAACACAATGGGATATGTATCGCAAGCTGGTTTGATCGTTACAATCAGTTTCCGTTGAAATTACATTTAAGTCCTTATATTGAATTTTAAACGTACATTTCAAATTACCGGGGTCACATATTAACTAGAAAAATTCCAGAAAAATATTTTCTGGTTTCGTATTGACGATTCGGTCCTAACAAAACTAGTTTCGTCGAATTCTGAGACCGTTTGAAAAATGGCCAATTTCCAGTCGATTAAATTCAACAGAAACTGGTCAAACGCGTTTTCTTTTGCCACGCTCACATATTGATTCGAAAAATTATGAAATTTGAAACCTAGCAATAGTTTGACATCCCGGACCCGACAAAAGTGGTTTCGTCGAATTCCGAGGCCATTTGCAAAATATCAATTTTCCAGGCCTATATATTCTATATACCGATTCTTCTGAAAATTCATTCGGCCATATTATACACAATTCTATATTTTATGGAAATAGGCTATTTTAATCATTCAAATTTCTTGTTAATAACCTAATTTAAAAAATTTAAACTGGTTCACATTTTCCGGGTTATTACAATCTCCCCCACTTAAAACTTTTCGTCCTCGAAAAGGAAATAATAGTTAAGCAGGAAATAAAATGTAAATGCAAAGTATTGTAAAGGTACCTTGCACCGGAGTTAGTCAGAGATGTCCACTCTGCATTTGGGATAGGCTTGTTTAATGCTTTCCTCAGTTTCCCAAGTACAGTCTCTAGGATCACTACTCCACTGCACTTTGACTAAGTGAATCTTTTTCCTCCTTAGCTCTCTGGTTTCTTTGCCAACTATCTTTAATGGATCTCTCTTGAGTGCTAATTCTGGAGTTATGTCAATATCCTGTTGTGCTGCTTCTTCCACAACAAGATCTGGATCATGAACATGTTTTCTGAGTTGAGATACGTGGAACACATTATGTACACCAGGCAACCAATCAGGTAATGATACCCTATATGCAAGAGTTCCAATCTGTTCAAGTATAGGAAAGGGACCAATAAGTCTCGGTGCCAACTTCCCAGTCTTGCCAAATCTGATTACTCCTCGCATTGGAGAAACTCTTAAATAAACATAATCGCCAACGGCAAACGATATATCCCTCCTTCTCGCATCAGCATAACTTTTCTGTCGGCTCTGTGCGGTTTTTAATCTCTTCTTAATGGAATCGACTTTATCCGATGCTTCTTGAATCATATCGGGCCCTAACACAAGTCTGTTGCCAGGTTCTACCCAACATGCGGGAGATCTGCACGGTCTACCGTATAGTGCTTCAAATGGGGACATTCCCAAACTTGCTTGATAGCTATTGTTGTAAGAGAATTCTGCTAAATGTAAATGATCTTCCCATGAGCCTCCAAAATCAATAACGCAAGCCCGCAATAGGTCTTCTAAAATTCTATTCACCCGCTCAGTTTGGCCTTCTGTCTGAGGGTGATAAGCGGTGCTTAGATTTAATTTGGTTCCCAATTCTTCTTGGAATGCTTCCCAGAATTTGCTAGTGAACAGGGGATCTCTATCGCTGACTATATTGAGCGGTACTCCATGAAGTTTAACAATTTCTTTGAAGTAAATCTGTGCTAAACTTTGAGCCGTTCTGTTGGATCAGACAGGTATAAAATGGGCAGTCTTCGTGAAGCGATCTACGATTACCCATATACTGTCGTTTCCTTTTCTAGTTCGAGGCAAGCCATCGATAAAATCCATCGTGATTTGTTCCCACTTCCAACCTGGAATTTCTAATGGTTGTAATAATCCAGCCAATTTCTGCTGATCACTCTTAACTAGCTGACAAGTGGGGCATCTGCTAACATATAATGAGATATCTCTCTTCATTGACCTCCACCAGAATGTGCGTTTGATATCGTTATACATTTTTCTCACACCGGGATGGATACTTAATTTGGATTTGTGGCACTCATCAAGTATTTCTCTTCTGAGCTCGGGAAGGTTTGGGATGCAAATTCTACCCTTTAATCTTAGAACTCCCTTGTCATCAAGTCGAAAACTTGTGGATTCACATCCTTTGACTCTTTGACTGATTCTTTGAATAAATTCATCGTCTTTCTGAAGAGTCGAGATCCTGTCTATTAATGAAGACATGATGACAAAACTGGCGATGATTTCATTCTTTCTGCTGAGCGCATCTGCTACAACATTGGCTTTCCCTGGAGTGTATATAATTTCAAAATCGTATGCTGCAAGGAATTCTAACCAACGCTGTTGTCTCAGGTTTAAATCTTTTTGGGTGAAAAGGTATTTCAGGGATTGATGATCGGTATATAGTTCGAATTTCTCGCCTAATAAATAATGCCTCCAGATTCTTAAAGCGAACACGATAGCTAATAACTCAAGATCATGAGTAGCATAGTTTCTTTCATGCGGCTTTAGTTGACGGCTGGCATATGCGATCACTTGGCCTTTTTGCATTAACACTGCTCCTAGCCCTCTAATGGAAGCATCAGTCCATACTGTCAAGTCTTGGTTACCTTCTATTATTGTCAATACCGGAGCGGTTGTCAATTTCAGTTTCAGCTCCTGGAAAGCTTCTTCACATTCGGGAGTCCATTTGAATTTCTCATGCTTCTTTGTAAGCTTTGTCAAAACTCCTGATATCTTTGAAAAATCCTGAACGAATTTCCGATAGTAACTAGCTAATCCCAGGAAACTTCGAACTTCAGTGGGTGTAGTGGGTTGTTTCCAGTTCTGAATCGTTGTAATTTTGCTTGGGTCTACAGCAATTCCTTCTTTTGATACGACGTGGCCAAGGAATTTAACTTCATTCTGCCAGAAGACACACTTAGAAAATTTAGCTTTCAAGACATTTCTTCTCCGAATTTTCAACACTTGTTCTAAATGTTTTGCATGTTCTTCTTCCGACTTAGAGTAGATTAGAATGTCATCGATGAAGACTAGAACAAATTTATTCAACACATCACGGAACACTCTGTTCATAAGATCAACGAAGTATGCCGGAGCGTTGCACAAGCCGAACGGCATTACTAACCATTCGTAGAATAAATCAGGACCTCTGAAGGCTGTCAAAGGAACACAGTCTTCGGCTATACGCAATTGGTGGAAACCTGTGGCTAGGTCCATTCTGGAGAATACGGTTGCTCCATTTAATTGATCTAACAGATCGTCTATTCGGGGCAAAGGATATTTGTTCTTCAGTGTTTGTTTATTTAGATCCCTGTAATCAACGCAAAGTCTTAGAGTACCGTCTGATTTAGGGACAAATACTACTGCGGCTCCCCATGCTGAAAAGCTTGGTCTGATCAGACCTTTCCAAAGTAATTCTCGGGTTTGGCTACTTAGCTCTTCTTTTTCTTTCGGGGCCATTCTTCTTATTGGATGTACTACTGGTCGGGCATTCGGAATTAGATCAATTCTAAACTCAATTTCTCTTTGTGGCGGTAAGTTTTCTACTTCTTCAAACACATCCGCATAATTTTTCACGACCGGTATCTTTTCTATTGAAGGGGGAGTAATTTCTAAAGAAGCCCAAAATTCGGTTCTATTAATTTCTGAGCCTTGGCATGGTATAGTGATATGCCCCGATTTTGTTTCAACTTTCACAATTCTTTCGGCACATCTAACTTCGGCCTTATATGTTGTCAACCAGTCAAGTCCCAATATCATATCAAATTCGGAAAGGTCCATGACAATCGAATCAAAAGGAAATCGATATCGGGAAAAGGAAATAGGCACTTTACAATATATACCGAGACTAACAGAACCTCCTATTGGGTTTTGAACTTTAATTGGTTCCTTAAGTTTTCTTTGGTTCAATTTTAACTTGTGTACAATTTTACCAGAAATGAAGCTACGTGATGCACCAGTATCAAAAAGTACAGAAACAGGAATATTTTTAATAGTAAGGGTACCTCCCAAGACATCGGGTTTACCTGATCCATCGGTGATAGCTGGCGGGGTATTCCCGTCATAAACATGGGCCACTTGTGCGCTTTTCTTCAAAGGACAATTCTTGCTGTAGTGCCCCTTCTTGTGGCAATTGTAGCATTCAACTGAGTCACTGGCCCTTGGCTTCTTTGGGGCTTAGCATACATTAGAGAAATGACCGGGCTTCCCGCAGTTGTAGCAGTTTCCTTTCGGGATCTTTGCGGGTTTTTGAGTAGCGGCCGCGGTGATGCTAGATTCGGGTTGGTCAGTTGAGGTCTTGCGCTTAATCCCTGCTTGGCTCTTAGCGCGGTCTTGGCTAGCATGCCTCTCATCCATGTCCTCATAGTTGCAAGCCATCTCTACGAGTTCTGTAAACGAAAGTTTGATGTTGCTCATAGCTCTATCATGGTATTTGCGCTTCAGCCCAAAAATGAATCTTTTATTCTTCGCTTTGTCGGTCAAAACCAACTCTGGAGCATAGCGCGATAGCTGAGTGAACTTATTCAGATAGTCTTGAATAGAGAGGACTCCCTGCTGGAGATTAGCAAATTGCTCCCGCATCCTCTCAAGAGCTTGTTCTGGCACAAACTTCTCATTGAATAAAGTCTTGAACTGTTCCCAAGTTCGGATAGTACCAGCTGCATCTCCAGAAGTAATGGCATCCCACCACAGCTCCGCCTCTTCCTGAAGAAGCCAAATGCCAAGTCGGGCTTTGTTGTTAGTTCCCATGCCCATACCTTCGAAGATTTTCTCACAGGTTTTCAGCCAAGCGATAGCTTCGGTCACTGTGCCTGTGCCAGTAAAAGGTTTCCCTCCAAGATTTCGGTATCTCTTTGCCACTTTATCCAACTCAAAGTCTTCTGGTGCTGGTGCCTGAATAATAGGGATCTCTGCAGCTACGGGGATATTCCCCCGTCCTCCTGCTGCATCTCCTCGGCCTCCACGGCCTCCTCTGGCTGCTGCTGCTCGTGTAGCCATCTAAGAGTACTGTATAAGCAAGAAAAGAGTCAAGTTCACAGATTTGATATATTTTCATAAATGATAAAGCAAGGAAATACAAGGAAAGATAATGATGATGTACTGATCAAATTGTTTTGCTAATCTGCTTAGCTCATTCTAGGACATTGCTAATCCTATCTCTAATGAGCTACTCGCATTAGAACACTACTGATTCTATTCTGACGAGGTGTTTAATGTGTTAGATCCCAGAACTAAGGTTAACCAAAGCTCTGATACCAACTGTGACGATCCCAAAATCCGAGGGGCGGTATTAAGGATAATCATTAGGAAATAACACATTAATCATCATAGCAGAGTACAGATAATAGCAGAAACAATAAATAAAATAATTTTACATGAATATGACAGCGGAATCACAACATGTAGGAATATCGGAATAGCATAACGTGGGATATACTTAGTAAAAAGAAAGGGAAGTGATCAGTCATCATCGCCAGAGGCGGAATACATACATGCAGTGACAAAATAAGAATATCAGTCTACATCGCCGAAGGCGGAATACATATACATATCGTGAGAAATACGGAAAGTAAATCAGTCTTCATCGCCAGTGGCGGAATCATAATATACACAGTAATGGCGGAAAATATCTAAGTCATCACTATGAAGTCAGCCTCGCCATGAGCCAAAAGTGCATGCTATGCAGCAGTGCAGAACCAAAAACCACCTGTCACCTGTGTACTAGGCTGCCCATGTGAAAATAAGGGCACCCGCGTTTGCAAAGTGAAACAAACAACGAGTCAGTCATGGGGACTGGTATGAGGAATCCATTTAACAGTTAAACAATAGTAATAGAAAATCATAGGACCACGCCACTTTCGCGGAACGGGTTTACTCCAGTGATTGCTAGTGCATTTAAAACAAGGTAAATTCTTTTAAAGACAACGCAATGCTTTTAGAAAGAATGAAGCTATTATAAGACTCAGGTCCCATCACACAATGTAACGCAAGCCGGAGGATAGAGTTTTACCTTATAATAGCCAAATATGCTTGATACGTATAAAGCAAAGTCATTTGATATTATTACTAGTGCATATATGTTTTAAAGCAAATAGCAACATAAATATCAATCATAGGCGGCATAACTACCATATACTATGTCACCATACTAGTACTACAATCAAGTCCGTTATTTCGTATTGGAAATTGGATTTCCGTCATGAGTCGAGGCAAGGGGCAAGCTCCTCTCCGCTTCGAGACACTCTAGCAAATGCCTTAGGATTACGCACACTGGGTAACCCCTGGATCGGCTGGGCCGGTCCTCACTTACGTTAGAGGATTGGCAATTCCTGAACACACGTTTCCCGGTCCTTACAGACCTATAATCGAGGCGCCTCGCATTCCAACAACCTCAAAGGTGAAAAGTAGATATATATGTCAGGGCCGGTAAGTCACTGACACCACCATAGCTAGAAAGAAACGTCGTGCTCTCCCAGCGGCCCGTATCCCGTTTTTAACTCATACCGGGGTGTGAGGTTCGCGAATCTACGAAATATACAAAGCTAGGCCACATAAGCCTTGCTTTGATCACCATCCACAAGAATTTGCTTTGCAACAGAAGCCTTGATCGCAGCATCTTGGCATGCCACATAGGCAGTCCACTCCATACGATTGATTTCCATCGATATATAACCTCTAAGCTCGTACGTCTCAGAGAAGGGCGTTAAGCAAAAGAATAAATTCTCCGCCGCCAAACAGATATATATTTAACAGAGATCAGTCAATATAGAACAAAATCCAATGTCAGACACACAGTCCATTTACAAGTCCGTCCTGGGTCTGAACGAAACCGGAGGCGTCAAATTCCTCGTATATCCGTCCAATCAACATATACGTTCAGACGGCTACTACTTCCGTCCCTTTCCGGTAGCTACTCCGGTTAGGAACCTCAGTAGCGCCCATCCAACCGATACGAAGATCGTCGGTCTTGAATCGTCTTTGCATTTTCCAATTCGAATCGCTCGATTCATCACTTGAAATGAGGGTTAGCTCGGCCTTTTCAAATAACTCACGTCATTAGAATTTAAATCGATTCTTTATATGGTTATATTATTCGACATCCATCTTTCAGTTATTTAGTGTTATTTTCATGTCATACACATACAACCATCAAATATCAAACAATTCAAGCCCAATTGGTTTATTTGCAACCTATGTTGCTTATAATATTTTATAACAATTTTTCGCCATTTTTATTTATTTAAAAATGGCCATATTTAATTAAACGACGTTTCAGGTCGTTTCGTGTCACTGGCGCTGTTTTTCCCTAAATTTGTTTTACACATATCGGAAAATCTAACCGTTGGATTTCTACAAAGTCTATATCAGTGGGAAGATATTCCCAAAGCGAACCCAACGGTTCCAGTTTCGTGAGAATCCGATGGTCGGATCTTCCACACTAGTCGTTTGAAGTTACGGTTTCAATTTACGAACTGCAGCGTCGTTATTCGATTAAATTTAATTATATTTATATATATATATAAATATAATCGTTCCTGGCGCTGTTTTTCCTTAATTTTGAATTAAACATTCCAGACAATCCAACTGTTGGATTTTTACAAGGTTGGTGCCGTTGGAAAGATTATTCCAAGGCGAACCCGACGGTTGAGGTTTCGGGAAAATCCAATGGTCGGATTTCCCGCACTAGTCGTTTGAAATCACGGTTTCAAAATACGAACTGCACGGCCTCGTTTCGTTTTAATTTTATTTATATTTATATATTTATATAAATATAGTTCATTCGATGATTTCTATATCGTTTTTCACTTCAAATATTTTTCTAACACCTTAAATTTTGGAAAAATTTCGCCATAACCTCCCCTGCACCGGGAGCATCGGGAAATCGCAAATAGCGTTCCCGGTCCTTCTAATCTCAAAAAGAAAAAGAAAAAGCCAAGCGGCTAGCCAACAGGCTCAAAATCATCACCCAAACAAATCAGTAAATGTGTACCTATTTGTCGGGCACAAAATTTTATTCCTCTTCTCTAGCCCATTTGCTATAACCTGTTCAATGAATATGCATGTACATATATATACAGTTCTTATCACTTATCATTTTCTATTCAATTCCATATTTGATTTCGGTTTGGTTTAAAAACACCATTCATTCTAATGTTACATAAATAGGTGCAAATCATTTCATTGGCTAATTAATGAATATTTCAACTCATATATGTTTATTTTGAACAAGTGGCTATTTTTAACATTTCACATTTCAACGATTAAGGCATACAATAAAAATGTGATTTTTATTGTAAAACAATTCATTTCAAAACACTATTTTTCTATATAGTTTAAGTTGGTGATAAAATAGGATTTTTATCATCAAACAATTTATTTCAAAATATGAATACCATTCAACACATGAATTTCTAATCAACGAATGAATATCAATTCAACACATGAATGTTTTCTATAGTTTCTATATATAGATAAAAATGTGATTTTTATTATCGAACAGTTTATTTCAAAATATGAATATCATTCAACACATGAATTTCTAAACAACGAATGAATATCAATTCAACACATGAATGTTTTCTATAGTTTCTATATATAGATAAAAATGTGATTTTTATTATCGAACGGTTTATTTCAAAATATGAATATCATTCAACACATGAATTTCTAAACAACGAATGAATATCAATTCAACACATGAATGTTTTCTATAGTTTCTATATATAGATAAAAATGTGATTTTTATTATCGAACGGTTTATTTCAAAATATGAATATCATTCAACACATGAATTTCTAAACAACGAATGAATATCAATTCAACACATGAATGTTTTCTATAGTTTCTATATATAGATAAAAATGTGATTTTTATTATCGAACGGTTTATTTCAAAATATGAATATCATTCAACACATGAATTTCTAAACAACGAATGAATATCAATTCAACACATGAATGTTTTCTATAGTTTCTATATATAGATAAAAATGTGATTTTTATTATCGAACGGTTTATTTCAAAATATGAATATCATTCAACACATGAATTTCTAAACAACGAATGAATATCAATTCAACACATGAATGTTTTCTACACAATGAATAAATATAGTTTAAGCATATGAAAATAATTCAAACACAAGAATATTATTCAAAATTTCGGCAGCATAACGGCAGGGTAGTTACACCGGCATCGTCCCTAGTACGGCTCCTCGCTCTACCTTAAAACCTCGCGGTTTTTGACAATGGGAATCATGCATCTAATTCGCACGCAGGCGGCATGTTTATTTTTATTTCATTTCCACAAACTAATCCTATGTGGTTTCAACCAAATATTTTTCAACCACAATTGGGTATTTTTCAACCGCAATCAACCAATATCAATCACAAACAATCCCAAACTATCAATCAATTTTCACAACAATTTCAACCAATAAATATCGTCCATGGTTTGTGGACGAGGGGCGTATATATATATATATAGATATTTATATATAGCAATTCACTTTCATTTTCAACTCATATATGTTTATTTTAAAATCGAAATTGAAAAGTGAGAGATCCTCACCAATAGCTATCCACTAACACGATTCTTCCTCAATAGAAATCTTCGCCTATTTGTTGCTTTCGTTGCCTGTATTCTCTACATAGGTAAAAATCGAATTTTTACTATGTTATTCAATATATAAAGATTGCATTTTGACTTCGCTATTAAACATAAAGATTATATTTTTATTATTCTTATGATGTAACAATTATATTTTTATTGCTTTAAAAATATAAGAATCATACCTTACTTCTTCTACTTAACAAAAATTCCATCTTTTCTATTTTTAAAAATATGATCTTTATTTTTGCAAGTTCAAATCTTTTCCTATTAAAAGATTAAACCTTTTTCTTGTAAAAGATTAAACCTTTTTCCTATTTTAAAGTTCAAAATAAAATCAGTTTTTGCAACTTTAAAAATTCAGTTTTTATTTTCTTTTTAAAAAATTCAGTTTTAACTCTTTAAAAACAAAACAGTTTTTAAAATCTTCTTTTTATATCAATTTTTAACTCTTTAAAAACAAAACAGTTTTTAAATTATTATATAAAAAAAACAGTTTTCAATATCTTTTAAAAATTCGGTTTTTAGTTTCTTTAAAACAGTTTTTATAATCCTTTTAAAAATTCTGTTTTTATTATTTAAAAAAAACAGTTTTTAAAGTTCTAACAAATCAGTTTTTGCCTTTTATAAAATCTGTTTTTATCTTTTTTAAAAATTCAGTTTTTATCTTTAAAAAAACAGTTTTTAAATCTCAAAAAAAAAATCAGTTTATATATTTCAAAAAATTCAGTTTTTAAAGCTTTAACAAATTAGTTTTTTTTCCTTAAAAACCAGTTTTTAATTCACTGCAAAACAAAAATAAAAACTAAAACAAAATAACCTAAAAGCTCACCTAGATTTCGAAGTGGAGGAGGGAAGAAGAGGCGTCGACAGAAGGGTTGGTGGTCGGTGGTTCGGGGGGGTGTCGCGTCGAGGTTCGGAGGCTTCGACTGGGGGCTGCTTCGATTTGTCGAGGGTTGCGTCGCCTGGAGGGAGGAGGTCGTGCGGTGGGGTTCGGCGAAGTCCTCGTCGGCGGTAAGGGTAAGGCGGCGGCTCGACGAACTTAGGGTTAGGTTTTTTCTTTTTCTTTTTTCTTCTATTTCGTTTTCTGGTAAGTGATTCGGGGGGGGGGGCAATGAAGGAGAAAAGGGGAATTATATTTATTTTATTTTATTTTATTTTATTATTTAATTATTAAATTTTGCCAAAGGGTTGACTTTTACATACGACCTCGAAACGAGGCCCACCGCCTGTCGTCCATAGCGTTTTACCCCCATTCCGAACACAATGGGATATGTATCGCAAGCTGGTTTGATCGTTACAATCAGTTTCCGTTGAAATTACATTTAAGTCCTTATATTGAATTTTAAACGTACATTTCAAATTACCGGGGTCACATATTAACTAGAAAAATTCCAGAAAAATATTTTCTGGTTTCGTATTGACGATTCGGTCCTAACAAAACTAGTTTCGTCGAATTCTGAGACCGTTTGAAAAATGGCCAATTTCCAGTCGATTAAATTCAACAGAAACTGGTCAAACGCGTTTTCTTTTGCCACGCTCACATATTGATTCGAAAAATTATGAAATTTGAAACCTAGCAATAGTTTGACATCCCGGACCCGACAAAAGTGGTTTCGTCGAATTCCGAGGCCATTTGCAAAATATCAATTTTCCAGGCCTATATATTCTATATACCGATTCTTCTGAAAATTCATTCGGCCATATTATACACAATTCTATATTTTATGGAAATAGGCTATTTTAATCATTCAAATTTCTTGTTAATAACCTAATTTAAAAAATTTAAACTGGTTCACATTTTCCGGGTTATTACACTAACGGTTGGATTTGGAGATACGTCCAAATCAAATTTGGAAAAGGTCGTCGTAAGTGCAGTTCGATGGCCGTTGATGGAAATCGACTGTACGGGCCTTGATAAAATAATTAAAAATAGCAATAATTTGTGTAAAATCATAAGAAATGATTTGGGAAAAATTGGGATGAAAAACTCTATATTTGAAAAGATTAAAATAGATTTTATCGAAAAGAACTAGTTTTGAACTAAAATTAAACCCGTTTATTTTTAAATAAATAAATTGGATTTGAAATGGGTTTTAAATGGAATTGATTTGTGGTTTTATCGTGAAGGGTGTTTTAAATAACACTTGTTCTTTAACCCGATAATAAATAGAATGCGATTTGGGTTTATCGTGAACTGTGTTTTAAATGACATTAGTTCTTTAACCCTGTAAAGGGTGTTTTAATGAATCTGCAATTAGGTTGAAATGTGAATTGATAATTTAAATTATCAAAATTGGCAAATGAGCGAGAATGGAGTATCACCAGTTTTGCTCCAAGCGATAGTTAAATCTTTAATTAGATTTGAACGTGAAATGGTAATTAAATTTACCGATAACACCGTCGTGTTAGATATGGAGTATTACCAGTTTTGCTTCATGGTATGAATAGGTTGGGATTGGGAAATAAAATAAATAATTACTTTGGTGTTGTTCGCTAATCTCGACTAGTTTGGAAAACCATAATTTGGTTTGAAATGACATCAAATGGAAGATTAAAGAATAAATTTTAAAGAATTTATCTTGGATAAAATTAATGGGAACCTTTCCGTAAGAATTGAGATTTAGAAACTAGCTGTAGGTTAGTTAAGAAAAATGGTTTTCTGGGTATTGATCTGATGTTGGTTTCGGCCTTCGGGGTTAATATTTGGGGAATTGCTCTCTTACTGATTTACGGTTAGTGACTAATGAATTGGAATGAGGCGTATGTTGTGTTTGTGTAACATTTGTTTTTAATATACGCGGGTTGTTCGGAAAGGCCGGGTTTATACTCATTCTGAATAACCGATTCGACGATAAGTCGAAGATGATGACGGTGGTCGAAGACCGGAAGTCTTCACATCATTTGGATAATTAATGATGATCCTGATTGGGCTGTACACCCAAGAGGATGGAAATAGTTGGTGGTCGTCCAGACATACTTGGAGATCGATAGATATGCGAGGAAAGTGCCTCCGGTTTCGTTCAGACCCAGAACGAACTTGTAAATGGATTGTGTGTCTGACATTGGATTTTATTCTGTGTTGATTGATTTCTGTTAAATATATATCTGTTTGGCAGCGGAGAATTTATTCTCTTGCTTAACGCCCTTCTCTGAGACGTACGAGCTTAGAGGTTATATATCGATAGATATCAATCGCATGGCATGAATTGCCTGTGTGGCATGTTGAGTTGCATGGATCAAGGCTTCTGTTGAAAAGCAAATTCTTCTGGTTGATGATCAAAGCATGGCCTACGTGGCAGCTTTGTGTATAATGTGAATTCGCGAGCCTCACACCTCGGCATGAGTTAAAAACGGGATAAGGACTGCAGGGAGAGCACGATGTTTCTTTCTAGCTTTGGTGGTGTCAGTGACTTACCAGCCCTGACATTTATATACTTTTCACCTATGTGGTTGTTGGATGAGGCGCCTCGATTTTAGGTCTGTAAGGACCGGGAAACGTGTGTTCAGGAATAATTAATCTTCAAACGTAAGAGAGGACCGGCCCTGAAGCATCAGAGGTTACCCAGAGTGTGTAGTCCCGAGGCATTTGCTAGAGTGTCTCGAAGCGGAGAGGAGCTTGCCCTTTGCCTCGACTCATGATGGAAATCCAATTTCCAATACGTGTATTTTAGCTTTATTTGTAGATCCTAGTATGGCGACATAGTGGTATGGGGCACTTATGCCGTCTATGATTTATATTTATGATTGAAATTGTTTTGACACTATACACTTATTATAGTATCAAATGATTTGTTTTAAACGTACCAAGCATGTTTGGCTGTTATAAGGTAAAACCCTATCCTCCGGCTTGCGTTGCATTGTGTGATGGGACCTGGGTCTTATAATAGCTTCATTTTTCGAAAAAGCATTGCGTTGTTTATTCTATGCACTGGTATTCTTGGGAGGAAACCCGTTCCGTGTTATACGGCGTGGTCCCTTGAATTACTCTCTTCTAAAGTAAAGTTTTAAATACTTGTTTTAGTTCTCACACCAGTCACATGACTGACCTGGAGTTTATTGTTTTAACCTAAACTCTAGGTGCCCTTATTTTCGACACGGGCAGCTAATAGTTTTGGTTTTGCAGATTTATATTCACAGGATCCTGCATTACAGCTGGAATGATATCCGGAAAGCTCTGTATCCGTATATCACCTTCAGTTGTGTTTTGTATTATTTTCCGCTGCTTTGTAATTTATGGTAATCTCTGATATTCGTTGAATGTAATTTATTCATTTATACTCTATATATTCTTGTATTCTGATGGATTTGTTGTAATAGCAATGAAATGTTCTTCTGTTTGCGTTCCAATTTGTCCTGTTCTCAAAACGATCAGGGGTTTCGAACGGTCTAGATCGGTTTTACGACTGATTCGGATCGAGCGAAATTCCTTGTCGTCACATTTGGTATCGGAGCTTTGGTTTACAGAGCTCGAGAACAAGACACATTGGAACCATACGAAAGAATTCATCAGATATTGGATTCGTAATATCCAATTAGAATGACTCGTTAGAGATAGGTTCAGTAGTATCCTAGAACGAGTGTGAAGAGTATATTTTTCAAATGAAAACAAATTTGTTTTGAAATTTAAATCGTTTTACACGTATTTGAATAATTTATTTATATTGATTTGGACAATCCAATATATAAAGGTTTTGCATATACGCGTCATGAACGTATATTCGAAATTTTAATATATTGGACAGATATAGAATCACATTCTAGACACCCGGGGATGATTCTGATGATAGTGCATCATCATCAGTATTTATGTTCGTGTTTCGAAGGTGTGATTTCTATATATTTCCATTAGACTGGTGTGAGAACCAAAACTACAACTAGATAGATTATTTGTTGTGAATTGGCATCAAAACATGATTTTCTGTATATATGTATCAAAATTATGAATTTGAAACTCTAATTCACTAATTGATTGATTTTTGCGTTGTTTGTTTATTTGTTTAATAATTTTGAACCATTTAGCCTAATTGAATCAAATATGGAACTGTATTGAAAATTGGTCGCATTTGCATGCATATATATGTACTTACATTGAACAGGTCATAGCAATGAGGCTAGAGCAGAGAATAAAATTTGTTTGCCTGACAAATAGGTACATATTTACTATAATTTACCGTTTTGTTTGGGTGATGATGATTTTATGAGCCTATTGGCTAGCCGCTTGGCTTTTTCTTTTTCTTTTTGAGATCAGAAGGCCTGTATGGCAATTTCGGGATTTTCCCGTGGCTCCCGGTGCAGGGGAGGTTATGGCGAAATTTTTCGAAAATTCCGGGTGTTAGCCAAATTTTTGAAGAATTTGAAAATTCTCAGAAACTGAAAAGTTGGAGAATGGAAGCCAGATCGAACGTAGAGTTGATTAATCAAACCACTTTCGACTTCGTTCCTTTTCGGGGACGAAAAGTTTTAAGTGGGGGAGATTGTAATAACCCGGAAATGCGAGCCAGTTTAAAATTTTTATTTTGGCAATTTTAGCGAATTTTGAACATTTAAAATAGATTATTTTAAATAATATTGATGAGAAATTTATTTTGAATGGATTGATTGATATGTGTATGACGTGGGCCATCACTAGACCGGGGATAAGGCTAAGCCTTGTCCCGTTTCTAGTATCGTGTCGTTATGCCGCCGAAATTTTCTAAAATAAGTTAGAAAAATAAAGATATCATTTTATTTAATAAATGAACTGAAGAGAATATTCATAGGTTGAATAAAATAATTCGATCGTTAGAAATATAATTTTTAACGTGAATGTGAATAAATAAATATTAATTTACAAACCGGACGGTTTGTTTATGTACAACTATTTGAATGACATTGATTGTGATGATAAATTTTATACATTGCCCAACTGCACAAATAAAATCTGTGTTTGATTGTTTGAAACCCCACACGGGTATTGGGATAATATATGACATCAACTAATCCCAATAATTAGTTATATGTCGATCGATGGATCGACAGGCTGTTATAAGCATTCGATATCTATATTTGATGCTTATACGGTGTAGTGCACTTTGAATGATGGTTGATTATTTATCGTTGCTATTATATACATATGTTGTATGGAACCCATATAATTAACATTATATGGTAATTGATTGGGCCTCATTCCAATCGGGAAGATAAAGAATATTATAAATAAAGGTTCATGTGTTGACAGTACTCATCCATTGAGATTAGTCATGTGTCGAACGAAATATTTTAACAATAAGATTTATATCTTTATCATATATAAAATTAGAAACTAACTGGAAAATAGATAAGATGAGTGGTCTCCTAGATGTTGGTCTGATGTTGGTTTCGGCCTTCGGGGTTAATATTTAGGAAATCGTTCTCTTACTAATTTACGTTTGGAGTCTGATTTGAAATCAAACGATAGATACCATAATTTTTATAAAATATATTGAATAACAAAAATAGTCACATGTGGACAGTACTCATTTGTTGAGATTAGTCATGTATTGACAAACATTTGTTGAATAGAATAACGAAGTTATTGAAAAATATAAAGCCGTGTTGATTAGAGATGCGCTATTTTGACGCGAACGATATTTACATCGATTATATTCGTTTTTATAATGAATATTGAAAAGAGATTTAAAAATCGAATATATAGAAAACAAATTCGAATTGAATTGAATAGGAAACGAATTCGAATTGAATTGAATAGAAATCGAATTCGAATTGAATTGAATATATAACCAATTTGAATTGAATTGAATAGAAATCGAATTTGAATTGAATTTAATATATAACCAATTTGAATTGAATTGAATAGAAAACAAATTCGAATTGAATTGAATATATAACCAATTTGAATTGAATTGAATAGAAATCGAATTCGAATTGAATTGAATATATAACCAATTTGAATTGAATTGAATAGAAAACGAATTTGAATTGAAATGAATTTTAAAACGAATTTATAAGGAAAAATTCAATTTTGATTTGAATTAGAAATGGAAGTTGAAATGTTTTTAAAACGAATTTAAAACTATTTATAAAGTTCATTTTAAATAGAAATCTACGAAATATATATTATATATATTATATATAAAATATAATGGCCTGAACAGAACGCGTCGCGCTGCGGTAGTTCGCGAATTTCGACCATTGACTTCGAACGGATATTACGGGAGATCTGACCGTCGGATTCTCCTAAAACTGGAACCGTTGGGTTTGTATCGAAAAGAGTTTTCTTTTTTATATTAGAAATTTCTAATCTAACGGTTGGATTTGGAGATACGTCCAAATCAAATTTGGAAAAGGTCGTTGTAAGTGCAGTTTGATGGCCGTTGATGGAAATCGCCTGTACGGGCCTTGATAAAATTATTAAAAATAGTAATAATTTGTGTAAAATCATAAGAAATGATTTGGGAAAAATTGGGATGAAAAACTCCATATTTGAAAAGATAAAAATAGATTTTTATCGAAATGAACTAGTTTTGAACTAAAATTAAACCCGTTTATTTTTAAATAAATAAATTGGATTTGAAATGGGTTTTAAATGGAATTGATTTGTGGGTTTATCGTGAAGGGTGTTTTAAATAACACTTGTTCTTTAACCCGATAGTAAATAGAATGTGATTTGGGTTTATCGTGAACTGTGTTTTAAATGACATTAGTTCTTTAACCCAGTAAAGGGAGTTTTAATGAATCTGCAATTAGATTGAAATGTGAATTGATAATTTAAATTAACAAAATTGGCAAATGAGCAAGAATGAGTATCACCAGTTTTGTTCCAAGAGATAGTTAAATCTTTAATTAGATTTGAACGTGAAATGGTAATTAAATTTACCGATAACACCGTGGTGTTAGATATGGAGTATTACCAGTTTTGCTTCATGGGATGAATAGGTTGGGATTGGGAAATAAAATAAATAATTACTTCGGTGTGGTTCGCTAATCTCGACTAGTTTGGAAAACCATAATTTTGTTTGAAATGACATCAAATGGAAGATTAAAGAATAAATTTTAAAGAATTTATCTTGGATAAAATTAACGGGAACCTTTCCGTAAGAATTGAGATTTAGAAACTAGTTGTAGCTTAGTTAAGAAGAATTGTTTCTGGGTATTGATCTGATGTTGGTTTCGGCCTTCGGGGTTAATATTTGAGGAATTGCTCTCTTACTGATTTACGGTTAGTGACTAATGAATTGGAATGAGGCGTATGTTGTGTTTGTGTAACATTTGTTTTTAATATACGCGGGTTGTTCGGAAAGGCCGGGTTTATACCCATTCTGAATAACCGATTCGACGATAAGTCGAAGATGATGACGGTGGTCGAAGACCGGAAGTCTTCACATCGTTTGGATAATTACTGATGATCCTGATTGGGCTGTACACCCAAGAGGATGGAAATAGTTGGTGGTCGTCCAGACGTACTTGGAGATCGATGGATATGCGAGGAAAGTGCCTCCGGTTTCGTTCAGACCCAGAACGAACTTGAAAATGGATTGTGTGTCTGACATTGGATTTTATTCTGTGTTGATTGATTTCTGTTAAATATATCTGTTTGGCAGCGGAGAATTTATTCTCTTTCTTAACGTCCTTCTCTGAGATGTACGAGCTTAGAGGTTATATATCGATAGATTTCAATCGCATGGCATGAATTGCCTGTGTGGCATGCTGAGTTGTATGGATCAAGGCTTCTGTTGAAAAGCAAAGTCTTGTGGTTGATGATCAAAGCACGACCTACGTGGCAGCTTTGTGTATAACGTGAGTTCGCGAGCCTCACACCTCGGTATGAGTTAAAAACGGGATAAGGACTGCAGGGAGAGCACGACGTTTCTTTCTAGCTTTGGTGGTGTCAGTGACTTACCAGCCCTGACATTTATATACTTTTCACCTATGTGGTTGTTGGATGTGGCGCCTCGATTTTAGGTCTGTAAGGACCGGGAAATGTGTGTTCAGGAATAATTAATCCTCAAACGTAAGAGAGGACCGGCCCTGAAGCATCCAGGGGTTACCTAGAGTGCGTAGTGCCGAGGCATTTGCTAGAGTGTCTCGAAGCGGAGAGGAGCTTGCCCCTTGCCTCGACTCATGACGAAAATCCAATTCCCAATACGTGTATTTCGGCTTTATTTGTAGAGCCTAGTATGGCGACATAGTGGTATGGGGCACTTATGCCGTCTATGATTTATATTTATGATTGAAATTGTTTTGACACTATACACCTATTATAGTATCAAATGATTTGTTTTAAACGTACCAAGCATGTTTGGCTGTTATATGGTAAAACCCTATCCTCCGGCTTGCGTTGCATTGTGTGATGGGACCTAGGTCTTATAATAGCTTCATTTTTCGAAAAAGCATTGCGTTGTTTATTCTATGCACTGGTATTCTTGGCAGGAAACTCATTCCGTGTTATACGGCGTGGTCCCTTGAATTACTCTCTTCTAAAGTAAAGTTTTATATACCTGTTTTAGTTCTCACACCAGTCACATGACTGACCTGTAGTTTATTGTTTTAACCTAAACTCTGGGTGCCCTTATTTTCGACACGGGCAGCTAGTAGTTTTGGTTTTACAGATTTATATTCATAGGATCCTGGTTTACAGCTGGAATGATATCCGGAAAGCTCTGTATCCGTATATCACCTTCAGTTGTGTTTTGTATTGTTTTTCGCTGCTTTGTAATTTATGGTAATCTCTGATATTTGTTGAATGTAATTTATTCATTTATACTCTGTGTATTCTTGTATTCTGATGGAATTGTTGTAATAGCAATGAAATGTTCTTCTGTTTGCGTTCCAATTTGTCATGTTCTCAAAACGATCAGGGGTTTCGAACGGTCTAGATCGGTTTAACGACCGATTCGGATCGAGCGAAATTTCTTGCCGTCACAACCAGATTCCTCAAATATTATATATGTTGTTTGTTTATTTTATATTGTTGATATTTGAACTGATTAAACCCCATTTGGTAGTGACACCTATTTGAACATGATGGTTGAATAAATATTCATCTGTGTTGTGTTTAAAATCAACCGACAGTGTTGATTGAGTAATTGGCAGTGAATGGCCTAAAATGTGTTATTTTAGACGTCGGTTTACCGTTTGATGAATCAACGCAGTTTTAAAGTTATAAATTGTTTTATAACTAAACTGAAGTTTTTCAGTTATTTCACATAAGTAATAAAATTAGAATTTATAATTAAATCAAGTTTATATAAGAAATTATATAAGTGGTTTACTCAGGTTCTAAAAGCTAGAAAGACAAAGAAATCACCTGTGTGATGGTAAAGTAGGATAATAGTATTTTTAAACAATTAAATGGTGATTTTAAATTAATTAAGTTATTCGATTAACTTAAAAAGGGGAATGACAAATGATAATCAATTAACTGCTAAGTGAGGTGTACGGTTGACAAAATCAACCGTCTTTATTTGTAATTGATAATCGAAGTAATTTGATTTAAATACTTTGAATATTCGTTAAGGTTTATTGCATAGTGTTAATAATTAGTTAATTTTCGGTTAACTATAAATTAAGGAAATTATTGAATTATGTTAATGAAGTTGATTTTATTTAATAAGCTTTTCAAAATGATAATTTTAGACTATTTTTAGTTAGTAGCATAGTTAACTATTTTTAATATAGTTAATAAAAAAGTTAATTTTTATTTTAATTAATTAAAGCGATGACCTTTAATTAGACATCGATTAAGGAATGTTTAAGTGGCGATTAGTTTTGATTAAAGAGGAGCGATAAGGGTTATAAGGAGATTTATAAATCCAAAGTTGTCGAACAAGATTTGCAAAATAAATTTTTTTTAAGTGAATGTGAAGATTTAAATAAAATTTTACTTAATTAATGGAAGTAAGTAAAGAGATTTTCGAACGAGGATTTCAAAAAGAAGAAGCGGTTTATTAAACCAGATTTGAAATCAAAGGGGAAATGAGATTTTAATATCAGGGGTTAAGTTACGAACTGATATTATTCTGAGATAAGAACGTTGTCAATCAAGGTCTGAGAGGTAAATAAAATACCCCATCTTGTACGGCTTCATTTTTATCGAGGTATGGTATTAGTTTGAAACGAGTGAAAGGTGTTGTGATTGGCGTGATATCCCATACGTAAAGTATTTAATACAAGTGAGAGATGTTGGAATATAAATAATACTACGATATTAGTTTCAGTATAAATAAGAATATTTGATTTCAAATTATATAAATCGACATGTGTTTAACTGTATCAGGATCGATAACTGGTTTTATGCCATTAATTATTACATATGTAAATGTATATATTGAGATGCAAAATTTAAGGGAATTGGAAAAGGTTTTGTAGAAATATAATGATATTTCCAATAGTAAAGGAATTGGAAAGTTGGGTATTCATATGTATATACAAACTCGATACATATAAAAATAGTTTTTGTTATAATAAATTAAGGATAAATATAAAGGTTTAAATTTAAGAGGAGACTTTAAAGTTATTAACGATTTTGTTAAATAAATTCTAATTGGCCAGGTAGTGCCAAGTACTGAATTAGCAAACTCTTTTTTTTTCACACATTTGTTATTTGATAGTTTAATCACCGACTATCAAACATGACCAATATGATTGTTGGTACGGAAAGACCGGTATCGAATTTATATTCGAAAACCATTCCGACCAGCAAATACGCGAAGATGTTGATCAAGATGGAGCAAGTGAAGACCGTGGATCTTCATAAGCGGAAGGACTGCTTGTCGAATTTCTCTGGCTTGCAGCCAGAGTTATTTGATTTATGATTCTGTCGTGGTTGAAACCTGCGGATTGCAAGGACTACTCGCTACTGATCTATAGGGTGATACCTAGGATGCGGTAGGAGGGTACCTCCGTTTCATCCTGTTCCTGGATGACTTGTATGGACGGATGTCTGACAGAGTATGTCCAAAGGGATCACTACGTTGATTTCTTCAAACGTACCATAGTTGGTGGCAGAGGACGACGGTCCTCTTAGCTTAACAACTAGAGTATTTTTGTGGACGTCAATTAGTGATATCTGTCGGATCTGAAGATGTGGCATTCAAAGTGAATGATGACCATATGTTCTAGAGATAAATTCTAGCCTCAAGCCTCACAACCAGGAAATGACAAAAATCGGGCAGGCAGCATGGCTATGTGGGTCGCTCCCATTAGAATGTATAATCACCTATCTAGATAAATTCCATTTGCTTCTTTAATCTATATTTGATGATGTCTCTTTTCAAGAGGTGGTTGCTGATCCCAACCGTCGGTGATATACGTTCGATACACTCAAGCGAAATGAGTGGTCGGTCATTTGTGGGCCGGGTTGCAAGACGTTCTTGTTGAACCCAGTGTATTTTCCTCTAGAGATACACAATCGGCAGGTGGTCCCATACCTTATCATGGTTGGAATCCAATATCCAATAAGCACCCGCGGTTTTCGATTGTATACTATATATGTGGAGCGTGAGATGCAAGCGTTCCGCTAGATTGTAAATTACTTGTATTTAGACACAATGATAATATCAGAATAAGTTATGATTTCAAAAACGTTTTGGGTTATAGTAAGGTATAAACCGTCTGTGTTTATGTGTGGGCTGGTCTTACTATTACCTTTTGATTTCATAAAGGATTTCCAAAGTTAAACATGTTGTGTGTTCTGTGAATTTATCACTGAAAGTATTCCAGACTGACCCGGAGTAATTTTCTTTGCTTCAAATGTGCTCAGGTCAGACCGAGTATGTTCCAGGTTAGGTTTCGCTTGGAGTTCGGGAGCTAGAAGCAGACGGCTTCACCGCTAGTTATATAAAGTTATTATTCCGCTGTGTCTGATATATGCTGTACTTTGATGGTTGGTATGTATATATAGTTTCTTTTGTATAAAGAGATTTGATATTATAATTTATTCGTTCCGCTGTGAGATTCTGATGTGTTGTTCTTCTTCTTTCTTCTATTCTAATATTTTTTCTTTCCATTCTCATCCTCTAATTTCTTTCTATTGACAATCTGGGGTTCGATACTTGAGTTTTTGGCAAGTAATATGGGTTTATGTATTGTTGTCGAAAATTCGAGCGTCGAGTTTTTCCCCGGGTCGTTACAGTGGTATCATAGCTATTGGTTTAGAGATAACCTTGGCTCTGTGGCATGACTCGATAGAGATTGGGTTAGTAATGCCCTAGATTGAGTTGTGTATATGTATGAGAGCGCGTATTTGTAATTTGATATAAAAATATTTTTGAAAATATTTTTGCGCAATATATTTTATAAATAATGAAAGTAATGATTTTTCAAATTATTATAATATGGGCAAATTATTTGGATTTGTTGATGTTGATTGTGTGGTATGGTTGGATGGTGTGCTCGATCTCATGGATATGAACCAGAACGTGAATTGACTTGGTTGAAAACCCAATCTGAAGTGAATAAGTTAGATAAATCACTCCAAATTAAATGAATCAAAGTCTAGTGAATCCGAATGTATAATTAAAGAAATAAGTGGTTGAATAAGAAGTAATTATGATTATAATCTCGTATGGATTGAATTGTGTGGAAATTTGGTTGATATAAATGATATGGATGTTTTGAACCTAATTGACATTTGTTTGGGGACTAATGAAATTCATTTGAGTTGAGAACAGGTGCAGAAGTGCCAATTCAGCTTTAAAATTCATCCAAGGGGAAATTCTGGAGTAAATTGAATCCAGTTTGAATAGAGCTGCATAATAACTAAGCAAGCTTGTGTATAAATTATAGCTTATCGCATAATAACACTCGCAAAAATGTACGCCTACGCAAATATGAAATTTTTGGTTTTATTTGGGTTCTGGGTTTGGATTTTGATTTTTCTGACCATGAGAGTCGATGTGTATTTATTTCTTGAACCTGTAATATTGCAGGTGTCCTCCGTACATGGGAGACTCTGCCAAAATTTTTCCAAAATTTAAGGTGTTAGAAATTTTTTGATATTTTTTGAAAATTCTTTTATTTGAAATAAATTGGTTTTAAAACCAATTGAATTAGCTTTGAAAATAAAATAGAGTATTAAATTAAATATTTCTGCAAAGATAATGGGTTGT